>OX421473.1:1292500-2495000 GCA_949126895.1 Eilema caniola
GACATGATGCTCTTGCACCGCTTGCCATAGACTGGGAATTCATCCTCATACATTGCGACCAGAAATGGTACGAACCGTGCTGTACAAAAGAAACTTCATCCCACCCACGCTCAAGCTGTGGAACAAACTCCCTGCTGTAGTTCTCCCTAGCGACTACAATGAGGGGTTCTTCAAGAAGTGAATTAGAAGGTTTGTTCAGGGTTAGCAGCGCCAGTGTGACGCCCCTGGTATTGCACACGTCCATAGGCCAAGGTAAACACTTTCCATCAGGTGGGCAGTGTGCTTGTCTGCCACCTAAATAATATAAAAAAAATTAAACGGTAAGTAGATATAACTTGTAAGATAACGCCTTTATTCCTCCATAAATGTGGCTAAAAACAGATTAATCTGATATCAAAACCTGCATTTTGCTCAATATATACATGCTACCTACTGTCCTCTGTCGTTGTATAGGTAAGAATTACCAATCTGTTTCCAATCCCATATCAAGAATACAATCTGCCACACTCTCGCACATAAGTCACCAATAAAAAGATCTGTAAATAAAAAAGGAGATAAAAATCGACATATAATTTCAAGCAAATTCTTATGCCCATTTTGCATTACAAAAATGATTTGTAACCTAAATAAGGAAAACGTAGCAATTCAAAGAATTTAATTTCAAATCCAATAGTGACAGTGCCCCAAAGATATCAATTGTCACTTCGGTCGTTGCTCAGTGAGTTATATTTGAAATCCAAATTCATGTCTTCTACCTTCGATCGACATGACCTCATTGCTAGTAATATTTCTTGTGAGACGTTTCATAAAGGTATGATATTATGAAACACCTACAAATGCTTTAATATTATATTATATAGGTTTGTAGGTCTCACGTAATACTTCATCAAGAGCAATAGGCCTGCACCTACTGCCATATATGGGCTCATTTTCCTTTTTTTTTACGACTTAGGTGGCAGACAAGCACATGGCCCACCTGATGGAAAGAGGTTGCCATGGGCTATGGACGTACCGACCCTGTAAGCACAGAGAGCGGTCAGTGTAAAAGACAAAGCAGGAGCCCTTTGTCTTCCCACTGACAGCACAAAGAATATTCAAAACTATTGAACGTTAGTCTAAAATGTATCCCATCAATCATAAAGGTAATCAAACTATTACATAAAACCTCAAACTTGATTATACTAATTCTCGTAAATCACAACTTCGATAACAATATTAAATCAAAATAACAGTACTGTGGGTCTACGCCTTAAGTCTCAGCTAATAAAAACTGATTTGTAAACAATTGTGAAACGATCGGCCTCTTAACAAAATGTATGTACTTTGCGTAATAGATTACTATAGAGTTTCTCAAACTATTTAGAATTATTGGCACTCTCCGAAAAGGATCAAATTCTAGAGCACTAAAAGCAATCGTATAATGTCTCAGAATTTGTTAATTTTTATAGAATAATTATTTTTATCCAAATTTAAAAACATCGAAAGCACTATTATGGTATCTATTTAAACAGTTTTCAAAATTGTAGTCAAATATTGCTTGACATTACTAAACAGTCTACACGATTGCTTGTGATTAATACGTATTTGTAGCAATAATCCTATTTCGTAAAAACTACTGAATGGATTTTAATGAAACTTCACAAAAATATAGCTTAAACGTCAAAATAACACATAGGCTATAATTTATAACGATAACCGACCGCGGGCAAAATCTAGTATTTTATATAAATGAAAATGTTTCGGTCTCAAAACAGGAAAACTAGTCGATGGATTGACAGGTTGTTGCTTTTATTCAAACGATATTCTTCGCTGTATATACCATATAATTTGTTACAACTGAGGCACATAACATGACTGAATCTATGGCTGAGTGAAAACAATTACCAGCCATCACTCATCTAGACAACAGGACCCCCATGTTGAGAAACAGTTGCCGAAGTCTTCAAATATTGAATGTCACCTTAACGACCTTTCTAGACAATTAAACATCGTCAATAGTGCTTAGAAGGTGGGAAATTCTGTAAAGGGATACTATGTCCACTAATCGGGTTGCATCACTGATGAAGAGTTGATTTTATCGTATGAACTGAACTGTTTTCATCGACTTATCGGCGGTGAGTAGGGTAGCCAGAGCTTACTAGAGAGTTTTTGTGCTGTCCGTCGGCAGACCTGAAGGCTTGTCCTGCTTTATCTTCTACACTGACTGCACAGAGACTCCCCTGGTGACGCCCCTGGTGTTGCACACGTCGATAGGCCACGTTAACCACTTTCCATTAGGTTGTGAATACTTTAGAAAACCATTTTGTTACTGAGATTCAATTAACACTTACAATATCACCCACGTTAAATATCACACCTTTGCTTTTCATTTAAGTATATCCAGGTATTGTATATGAGTAAAATAAACATACTACTAATATTTGTAGTTAGTTGCGATTCCCCCAGTTCTCGATTGCCCCCAAAGTGTCCACCCGTAAAAAATAGTTCCTAACGGAAAATATCTACTTCCAAAAACACTATGTTTATTGAGATTTTATATCGCCCACGTATAATTTCATACCTTTGCTTTTCATTCAAGAATATGCCTACAAGTGTTAAATACGAATGAAAGAAACTTCCGACTAATTCCCGAATGTTTTTGTGTAATAATGGCGAAACCGAAACTAACCCTTAAAAATTTTGCACCAGCTAGTCATACAGATTATCATAACATTTATTAACATTCCAAGATAATGACTTATCCTAATAGTCTCAAAAATCTGTTTATAATCCTTGAAGATACAAAGATGCACGAGCCTATTATTAACAATTTAGACACTTACCCAGATTCCATGTTACTAAAAAATTTTCGGACGAAAAATGGGACCTCAAGCATAGCAACATAATTTTGCAATTAATTCACTACTTTCTTAGTACGTCTCATATGTTTCTGTAAAACAATACATGGCGCTATTGTCATAATTAATACGTATCTATATCAAGCAATACTAATATTCCTTACATCAATGGTCCAGTAGACATCTAAATTGGCTTTGCATAAGAGTCCTGCTCAAAATAATGGCCGCCCGGTCAACCGACGCAATCCTTTAATTACTCCACAACGCCCACAGACTTAGAAGCCACAGATAAAATAATAGTCATCACATCATTTGATTTCACTTGTTATATCATTCCTCTAGTTATTTTTGAAGTGATTATTTTTTCTTTTCATAATAATTTATTAATTTCTTCTAACAGAAAATTAGCAGAAAATAAGTGATAGGTTCTATGATTAGCGCTATATTATAGGTATGGTATGGTATGTTCTTTTTTATCTTTTTCTATGTATAAAACAAAGAAAGAAAAAAGAAAATGTTTTCACTTCTGCCGGCACTCCCAGAGTGCAACCTGTCTTTTTGTTTGCTAGGCTTATTAAGTAAAAGAAATTTGTCGGCAATTAGGCTCGTGGAATAGTTAGTAGTGGTATTGTTAACGAAATTACACCTCTACTTACCCCTTCAGGTATTTACAGGCGTGAATATTAGTCAATCAATCAATTAGCCCACTGCAGTCCACTGCTGGACATAGGCCTATCCCAATGTGCGCCATTTCATAGGATCCTCCGCCTTCCGCATCCAGTCCGTACCAGCCATCTTTTTCAGGTCATCGTTCCATCCAGCTAGGGCGCGTCCGAATATTTGTATGTTTTAAAAATAAAGATTTTTTTTATAACTTTCCTACAATACTCCAAAAGACTAAGTATCTAGAGCTAAAATACCTTAGCACAGTTGCACTAGATTTGAGTTATGGGTACTAGAATGTCGTAGAGACTGAGACGATATTCTTAGCAATCCATGGATTCTCCGTGCGGGTGCCGGGTCCATCGCGTTGCTGAGTTGGGAACTCAGGACAGTGCCTGGGACTTGCGACCCAAGTGTAGGTTTAGAAGGGGCCCCTTTTGTTGATGTACATCAACACTCACCCTCACTACCCAAGTTCCCCTCCCTGCCTAACCAAATTTGATACGAACCTACTAGTGCCGCTTTAGACATTCGTCCTAGCAATGAGCTTATTGTAGCTCTCGATAGGCCTAGATCTTTAAGTAGGTTATAGAGAGATTTAGCTGGTATACCTCTCGCTCCCACTTCTACTGCATGGCATGGCGTTCTATCCCCATTACTTTTCGCTGTTTTTATAAACTCAATCTCAAAACAATTAGTTTCATCCTACCACCTTTATGCAGATGATCTTCAATTATACACCCAAGCGCCTTTAAGTCAGCTGACAGAAGCATTTAGTACCATAAATATGGATCTGGAACGTGTATGTGAATGGAGCCTTAACTACGGACTACAGGTAAATCCAGATAAGACGCAGGTCATTGTTATTGGAAGCCCCTGGATTATGTCACGCATTGACTTTACGCTATATCCCCAAATAATCTTCAATGGTGCTGTTGTCGAAATAAGTGATCATGTAAAGAACCTGGGTATTTACATAGATAACACCCTGTCCTGGGATCATCAGATACAGGAAGTCAACCGCAAGTTGTTTGCAGCGGCAGGGTCTTTGCGTAGATTGCGAGGATTACTTCCGATTGCTACCAAAGTTGCGCTTGCGCAGACTCTGTTGCTCCCAATCCTTGACTACGCCGACGTCAGCTATCTTGATCTTACTGAGGAGCAACTTGACAAGCTTGAGCGTCTTCAGAATTTTTGTATAAGATTTATATTTGGCTTACGCAAATATGATCATGTGTCCGAATTCCGTAACAAACTCAAGTGGCTCCCAATTCGCCTTCGTCGGAATACTCATATACTTTCTTTATTATACAACGTACTGTTTAATCCTTGTACTCCCCTTTATCTCAAAGAACGGTTCAAGTTCCTTGGTGACACACATACGAGATTTCTGAGATCATCGGAGAATTTGAGGCTAGCAATGCCGCTGCATTTTACTAGCTTCTACGATAAATCTTTCACTATACAGGCAGTTCGCCTGTGGAATGCACTGCCGTTACATATAAAACGAGCACAATCTTTAGAGTCTTTTAAAAAAATGTTAAAAGAACATTATCTATCTTCCCCTGACCAGCTATGATCTGTAATTTCGTGTATTTAAAATGTTCTATAGTATATAATTTAGATACTTAGTAGTATGTATTGTAAATATTATGTATTATTACGTATTTTATGTACATTGTATTGACACACTATGTAGTATATGTATATATTTCAAACTTGACTGATATATAAGATGCTTATATATCTAACTTATTTACTTGTTCCTTTTACTTTAAAAAAGGAAAAAATAATTGTGCGCTACCCTGTCATCTCTTTTGCTTCTATCCATCCAAAGGTTGCCTGGAAGAAATCGCTGTTAGCGATAAGGCCGCCCATTGTGCATTATATTTAATACATGTAATTCTTTTTACCATGTAATACTTTTATGGTGTACAATAAAGAATATCTTATCTTATCTTATCTTACTGCATACAAATTAACCACGTAACCGTTTTTGATTAATTCGTTTGTGAGATCATAGTATTTATTTTTCTTAAGTGTGTGGTCCTTCGGTATATTTGTTTCCCACGGTACAGTAAGTTCCCCAAGGACCACATATTTAGTCGTTTTTGAGTAGAGAAATATGTCCGGTCTAGATGACGAAACCCCAACATCCTCCGGAATTTTATAGTGCTTTTCATACGTGTCGATTAGGAGAGTCCAATCTGGGGCAGTATCTAAGATTGAATAAGGTTTGTTCCTGGATTTTATGGATGAACCTTCAGACACAAAGTTGATATGACGTCTGTTAGTAGTCAATCCTTTTTTGGGCTCTAGCTACTGCCAGACTCATTGCTTCGCGTATGATGAAAAGCACTTTATCGTGGCGGCGTGAGTATTGGCCTCTATCAAAAAGCACCCTACATCCTACTAATATGTGCCTAGCCGTCCCTATTGCCTCACCACACGTATAACATTGTTTTTCTGTGGCTTTCCCCCACCTTACCAGATTACTCTGGTCTGGAAGGGTCATCTGAAAGGCGTTAAGATAGAATTTTAACAGGGCCGGCGACCACTCATAGATCAAGGTGCGCCACTTTAAAGCCATCGGTATGCAGAACTCTCCCATTGTCAACCATTCGTTTTGGATTTCCAAATTCATCGCGTGCACTCGATATTTATCATTTTCGTCTTGCTTCAGAAAGGACCTAAGTATATCCTGGTCCCTTTTTGGCTCTCGTACTCCCAACCCCACTTTGTTCGACTGGGCTCCTATCATAAATCGTTTATGGAATATAAGTCTAGATTCAAGCTCGGACGCGTTATTATCTTTCGGGAGTGCCCTGACTGTGTCATCTTGGGATTTACCTAAGATGTGGGCTACTTAGATAAAGATTTTTCATAAATACATACATATTATACATAGAAACACCCAGACCACTTCAAATAATATCCATGCAAAAATATATTATTTCGATATATTAATCACATTTAATTACTGACATCCGTGAGGTGAAACCGCATTCATCAAGTATTTTTCAATATATTATCTTCATATATAATCACATTTAATATTAAACCATAAAACATAATGAAGTGCACTATTACGTATGACATATTCTATCTCGCTATCACAGTGAATCAATTTTATGAGTCACTAGCTGACCGTTCCGTCCCACCTATAGGAAAATTTCGAGCAAAAACATCCTATAATTGCAGTGCCACTTAGTGAATAAATAATAAAATGTACCAAGCATTGACGCAAATGCAAGAAACAGCTTTATACTTTAATCCGATGAATAATGTTACAAAATTAACAAATAAAAAGGATTTTGTTTATGAAACTGTTGCATACTAAAGGTTCCTAAAATAGGAGTGTTTTTTGTTTTTAAATATTCTACGACATTCTACACAACGCTCTCTAGACCCAAAGTAAGCATAGTTTAACTAGCTTGTGTTATGGGTTCTAGAATGCGGATAAATATACTTATATACTTTTTTTTGGTAAATACATACATATTATACATAGAAACACCCAGACCAATGCAAACCGACATATTCATGCATACAAATATTTGCATTGAGCGGGGATCGAACCCGTAATCCATATAGGAGACCTTAATATGACTTCACCTTTTTTATACCACTTGTTACGTGGCAAACAAGCACACGGCCCATCTGGTGGAAAGTGGTTACCGTGGCCTATGGACGTGTGCAACACCAAAATAGTCACCCTTGTGCTGACGACTCTGTAAGCACAGAGAGCTTCGGTGCCATCAGTGTAGAATTGTCACCTCCCCTGAAAGTAAGCTGAAGATAAAACCTCAGGAAAGGTGCCCCAGGGTCATCATTACAGGCATCGTCGAAGTTACAATGATGGTATGGATGATGAAATGGTAATGGGCAATGAGTGACGAGTGCGTGTCTTGCATTCTTTTACTGCTTGTCTGCTCTACCTCAGTAGGTAATATAAAAATCTCTGGTTTTTTTTTAATAAAATGTTTAAGCATTTTTCATGCTAAATATTCAAATCAAATTGAAGAGAATAAGATATATTGGAAAAACCTTTTTAAAAACAATCTTTTTTTTTTTTACCTTGCATTGTCATCCGAACTGAACGTGCATACCAAATTTCAGCTCAATCGGTTGAGGGCAAGTGCCTTAAAATTGAGTTGTAAGATTCCACCCGAACAAACATACATTGCAAGTTAAATAAAAGCTTGTAAAAATTAAATCGGTCTAGGCGGAGTTTGAAAGAATTTCGTAAGAAGAAAAAAGTTTGTAAGAATGTCCACTCACTGTCGCCTCAAAGACAGATATAGAAGGAGAAATTTGAATTGGTTAGGGTGAAGTCTGGTAGCTTAGTGGTCAAAGCATTGCCCCTGTAAGGCAAAGATCGCGGATTCAAACACCGCCTAGACCAATTCAATTCTTTCTCTTTAATTCGAATATGAAAATTTGTTACGTAATCTTAACATTATTACGTATTCACCGTAAAAATGTATGGCATTCTAGTATGTATGTATGAACTACAAGGACGTAAACGGTTCTCACACATGATCCAACTATGCAAACGTATTGATTGTCGGTCTCTGAGCCTAGAAATTTAAGAGAAGGCACGCAGCTGTAACTCGTATTAAAATATTCTCATGGTATTGTGTGTGCAATGTCGTAGTACATATACGATTATACTATTTGAAATAGAACTATTTTACAGCCCCGAAATTTGGTGAATTTTATTACTTAGGTAAAACGAAAAGTAATCGAAACATCGTGGTTAGTAATACGATAAAATGAAACAGAATAAATCTCGACACAGGTATGTCTCTTTAAAAAAAAATCTTAAAAGTAGATTAGCAACTGAAGTTATCGAAATTAGTAATTTTCCCTCTAACCCCTCAAACTAAACCAAATTGCTTGCGCTTGGAGTGGGTTCACGTCGGTAGTGTAATGGCCAAGATTCGAACCCAGAACCCCTCGATTGTAAGACCGACTTTTTAAGCACTAAGTTACGGATGCTTGGTTGTGATATTAAAATACCCAGACTAATATGTACAATAGAATATTATAATATGTACCTATGTTTAATTCTTATGTATTTGCAAAACAAAATAAATCGGCATTCTAGAAGCAACAATACAACCTGATAAAAAGTGGATGATTTTTTTTCTTTGTACTTTAGGTCTAGATACATACATACATATAATCACGCCTTTATCCCCGGAGGGTTAGGCAGAGGTGAATTAACACCCACATTTCACCAATCTGTATTCGGTCCCACGTAATAGGGGGTGAGCCTATTGCCGTATTCCGGGCACTATTGTTGACTCGAGCCATGCATCTGAGGCTAAGTCTGGGCTGTACATATCTGTCTGACGTCTAAGTTAATCAGCCCTATCCCTTAGTCGCCTTGTACGACAGAGGAAGAGACGGGGTGGCCCAATTTCTACTCTGTCGGGATAGTAGAATACTAGATACATCCACATAACAATGTTCACGCCTGGTAGCCTAACTCTAGATAGCGTGTTTTCAAATGTTTTAAAAGATTATTGAAGCTTTATACAATTTCATTGCCAGCTATACAAGAAACGAGTTTACTTGAACGCCTTTTTTCACAATAAAACAATCGCCCATTCTACCATTCAAAAATTCCCAAGAGGAAATTTATTTCTAACGTTTTCGTCGTCTCTTTATACTATTATATAATTATAATGTAGTCGTGTCTGTTCATTGGAGATAATAAAAGAATATTATATATTATATAAAATAACTAGCTGTTGCCCGCGGCTCCACCCGCGCGGATGTCGGTTTTTCTGAATTTTCTTTGCTATAAACCTCACGGAGCCCGAGACCTTTCCAACGAATGCAAAACCGTGGAAATCGGTTCGTGCGTTCTGGAGTTATAGCGTCAGGAAGGAAAACCCGACTTATTTTTATATAGTAGATATAATATATTTTTTCGGAATTCTTGTCTTGTTTGTCCGCCATTAACGCAAAAACTACTGGAAGGATTTTGATGCGGTTCTTTTGTTCGAAAGGTCTTGAACAGATTTATAATCTTACATAATGTTTCATCGCAATCAGTTGAGTTGTTGAGTAAAACAGGAGATGTGAACAAAAATCACGAAAAGCGACATCCACGCGGGCGGAACCGCGAGCAAAAGGCAAGTATTTCTATAAAGAGGTGTCAAAATTCAAACTTAGTTTTATTCATTCAGATTACAATATAGAAGCTACATTAATATTTACGTCAGGAGCGCAATTCTGTTAGGTAGAACGATCGAGAGTGGAATAACGCGGTAAAAATAAACGAGCATTTTTTCCAATAACTGAATTAGGTATATCAATAAGGTCCCTTGAGCTCTTTTAAGACGCGCTGGATTGCCAGCGGTGATATTACCTGTTATACTGGTACTGAATACAAACCCTTTTTAACTGACTTCAAAAAAATGAGGTGTTAAGATCTTTGAAGAAATTTTTATGTGTGTTTCGGTGACGATGGGTGAAAATGTTCAAAAGACAGAATAATAGAGACAATAATTTACGTTAAAATCAAATGAGTACATACAGCGTTATCTTTCGGCTTCCCTTTACAAAGCACACCCGTAGGATTTATTCCAGTGTGTTTAGCTATACTGCAGTGACCAGGGTTCCATAATTATCGATTTCTGCCGGCTTACCTTTGCAGAGATAGGGATAATTTAAGAAACTAGAGCGAGGTAAGAAACTTTCCCCCGCCTTGACGTGGATTTCAGCTCCTCTATCAATGTACCACCCCGTGCTGTTCTCAAAAGATATCCAAAATGCACGTACAACGCATATTTGAAGCAGCAGTAGCTTAGTGATTAAGGAGACAGCCTTACGATCAAGAGGTCCTGGGTTCGAATCCTGGCCATTACACTACCGACGAGTACCCACTCCTAGCGTAAGCAATTTAGCTTAGTTGGAGGGATTATATTTCGGTCGCTAATTTTTTTTTTTAAAGCAGCTCATTTTATGACATCACTGGGGTCATGATATGAGAAAACTATACCTACTATTTATACTTTTTATCGATGGCACTTAGTGGAATTTGTTACATAGATACAGATACTCACGTCTGTAAATACCCGAAGGGGTAGGCAGAGATGTTTAACACCGACATTTAGCCAACTAGAATTTTCGGTCCCGCGTAATAGGGGGCGAGCCTATTGCCATCAAGTGGGCTGTGTACAGGAAGGGATGGGGTGGTGCTATCCTACTCCAGGAACCAACACGACAATTTGTTACATATTTAATTATTATAGAAAAAAAAATAGAGAATGTAGATTGCTCAAAACACTGTTCTGTGGCTCAGTGGTCAGAGCATTCCCCTTGTAACGGACTGATTGACGGGTTCAATTCCCGTCTTTCTATCTAAATCTATTCGCTACATTTTTTTTTCATACCACTTAGGTGGCAGACAAGCACATGGTCCACCTGATGGAAAGTAGTTACCATGGCCCATGGACGTGTGCAACACCAGGGGAGTCACACTCGTGCTGCCAACCCTGTAAACACAGAGAGTTTCTGTGCCGTCAGTGTAGAAGACAAAGCAAGAATAGCCTTTGGTCTTCCCACTGACAGCACATAAACTTTCCAGTGAGCTCTTGCTACCCTACTCACCGCCGGGAACACAACACGAGGTTATTATAGCTGCGGTAATATGCCGTATTGCTGAGAAAGGCAAATAACTAAAACGTACAAAAAAAGAAAAATACATTTATTATCTATCGATATCGATAACTTATTTCTTAGTTATCTTAGATGCTATACAAGAACTATAATTATGAGACTGATGCCTGCCTAGATACAATAGTTTGCATCGAAAGTACAAGTGTGTATTCAATACCTGTACCTACATTTAAACCTCACATAAGATTGACATTATCTATAACCACATTAAAACCATTAGCCCCAGACAGCCTAACAATCGTTTCCTAACACCTCATCACTCTAATACATATTAACCTACACTTCTACAGCAGTTTTCAATAGAATCAGAAGGCATTCGGACAAAGAAAACAATGCTTTTCAGCCCGGCTTTATTATCAGAACCTATTAGTGCTTATATAACCTATATTCCTAATTATATCGAACTCATTTTCTAACAGTTCTAAGTTATTGACCTAGCATAGAAAGTTATAGTACCTACCTATTACTCTATGACAGACTACACGAAGTAAGCTTTACTAGCGTGTAATATGGGTTTTCTAATGTCGATATTATAATTATCAGTAATGAGACAACAAATGCAAAAAAAAATACAAACAAAAATTTGCACTGATCGGGAATCAAAGATGAGTACTCCGATATAGCAGTTGAACGCCACGCCAAAGTATCCGATGATGTGGACTTTTTATATATAAGTTTTGTTGTATGTATTCTAGAGCCCATAACAGACGTTCTATTTATTTATGGCCTAAATAGCGTTACGTAATATGTCCTAGACTAATATCATTCTATTATAGTATTTATCGTGAGTCAACTAAAGGATACGAATGTCCTCTATCCGACAGCGGACTTAAAGCCCGTAATGAAGTGCCCGATAGACCTAAATAGGCTTTTCTGTGTTAACGTGGAACCGTGAAATTTTGTTGTAAATTTAATACACCTGCTTGAGTTTCTTTATATAGGACACGTCATTATCATCATCTCGCCTGATGGTGATCTGAAGGCAAAGTCTTAGGAAAGGGAAAGTGCGTTTAAGGTGGTTCATTAAAAGCCAAGCTAGATGACAGTCGCACCCGTAGAAGCCGAACCAAAACCAAACAAGAAAAATGAGAGCGGATCTCGGAATCCAAAGCTCAAACTATGGATGCAATCGGGATTGGCACTCGGATGAATAATATACCTCTGTCTACCCCTTTGTGAATACACAGGCTTGAGTTTATAATTGTACCTATATCCATTTTCCTTTAAAATAGGTTATTAAAATAACTTAAATCCTTTAAAAGCTATCTAATATTATCTCTCATCTCATTCAGTTCAATGATATTAAATGCCGAAAGATTTTGAAGATCACTTTAAAGAGAAGTACGTTTGATTGAGACTTGAGGCTGTATGGGTATATACAGTCAACGACGTAACTAGCTTCATCATCATCTTCAGCATATCAGCCGCACATAGACCACTGTTGAACATAGGCCTCTCCCAGAACGACCGATCTAAAGCAGCCTGCATCCAGCGCAAGGAAATCGTAAGTAAGTAAGTAAGCAAATGAGAAGCTTAACAATTCCTAATTAATTAATCACCTTAGCTCGCGCTATTGGGTATTATTATGCTACTCAAACAATATATTGTAATAGATTAACTTTACATGTTTGTAAACGAACCAAAATAATCCATTACCAACCATTACTCCATTTCCTAAACATAAGTTTAGTCTAGTTTTTATGTTTGTGACTTTATGTGAGTGCCTATTTATTAGCCTATATAGAATAGAATAAAGTATTTCTCACGTTGAACTATTTTTATACCACTTAGATAGGTAGACAAGCACACGGCTCATCTAATTTTTTTAAACTTTTTCCGAATTTTTGTTACAAAACGATAAACAAGACATGAAATTTACTAACTTATCCTCTAGGAATTATAAAAATACTTACACCCACTTGTCGATACATGTCTTCCTATATAACACAAGACAAAATTTTTGGTTGACTGTACCTACCATGTAGGTTTAAAATTGTGTACATAATTAAAACACCGCAGAGCTCTTAAATTAATTATCGAAAACGGAGATTGGGTTTATTATTAATAAGTCCACGTTGAAAATAAGCATCTCTTTGGATAAAATCATATCAAAATTTCTGACAAACTTTAGCTTAGAATAGATAATATTCGTAGTGCCTTAGTACAGTTAGTACAGAGTTTATAATGGATGATTACGTGAATATTATATAATTAAATAAAACATGCTGTTACTAATCACGATAATCACGATAAATTTGCTGTTACACAAATTTATCGTGATTATTACTTATATTTCAGCAGTCATGAAATAACACCAAATTAAATGCGATAGAAACTGTTAATATAGATTTATTTTAATGTGTAATATACTTAAATAATACTTGTAATCGATATTTTCTAGTTTTTTTTTATTTCCTGTTTATAACAGTAGTGTAATAGCCGAGTACCAAACCCGCAACCTCTCAATCACAATTCTATCACCTTAGCCACTAAGCTGCCGCCGCTCCAATAAATTGAAACCAATCAATAAAAAGTATAGAAGTTAAACATGATCGACATCTAATATGACCTATAAATACGGAACACGGAACTTCATTTAAAAACGTCAGTCACTAAGCACATCACTAAAATTAACACGCCAGTTATACCGTCGGGAATTAAATGTTAATTGGAAATTTCCAATGACACTTGTTATATTAGAGAAAGGAGAAATTTAACAACAAAATGTTAAAATCTTTCAAATTAAAATTACGTTTTAATTAAATTACATAATTTAAATTATATTCCAGGAAGTGTACAAATGTGTCATTCTCATTTTTTATACGACATATTAGCAAAAATTATATGTAGATTACATTATGGTATAGGCAGCACAAAAATTCCATGTATTATTAATGCAATACTTTTTTTTCAAAATACTTGACTATTATTAAAATGTAAATGAAATTCGTTACTTCAAATAAGATGTATGTAAAAGCATAATTCATTAAAAAACGTCAATCTATACGATAAAAACATTTTAAAATAATATTACTAGTTAATTTTAAGCTCCTTCACTGCATTGGAAAAAATAATACTTTTTAAATTAATAAATCTGTTCCTTACAGTCTAGCGAATAATTAAATTAATAATTAGATTTCGAAATCATAATTAAATTTAATGTTAGCACGGTAGATTAACTCAATAATTAATTACTACTGAACACTGAAATAGCACATTATTCACGGAACACTGAGCGTGTACCTTCTGTCAACGGTAAAATATAGTAAGGTCAAAAAAGGTAGGACATCTGTTGTGTCGAACAAAAGCATATGATTTATAACAACACTGTTTTTAATTGCCGTGGACCACAAACACAAGTTCTATTTTTGAATTTATAAAAAAGTATTCACGCCACTTGAAAACAAATATTCAAAAAAGTTTTCATTTCATAATTTTTTTCGTTCTAATTTTTGCTGGACCTTTTTCTAAAAAACAAACACGTCTTAAATAATATACCGTTACTTGACTGGAAGCCAAAAATACCGTGGACGCTGCAAACATCAGAACAAACACTTATATTACAGTACTAAATACTTACGGACAAATATGTTGGACATGAGCGTCGCCGGGAGACAAAACACGATCACCAGAATGTCCGCCACAGCCAAATTCACTATGAAAAAGTTCGTAACAGTTCTCATTCGCGGCGACCGATACACCACAGCGATCACAAAACAGTTGCCGACCAATCCCACTACGAAGACCAGTAAGTAAGCTGCACAGTAGACCGCCGTCATCGCACCACCGTGTCGGTACATAAACTCGTCTGTGATGACACCCAGGTCTGATCTATTCATGGTCTCGTTCATCTTCATAGGATGCTGATGATCCAACGAACCCTCTATATGTGTGGACAGTGGCTCCAAGTCCGGTAGCACACTGTTATCAGGCACAAACCTAGTGTTCATCGCTTCCATGATGGTATTCGAAAGCATATCCACCACACTATGCTTGTGAGCCTCCCTCATATGGGAATGGTTGTGGTGTCTCCAATGATGACGGGTCTCATGACTCGGTGGTTGAGTTGATGAGTTATACGACGCATCCTCCGTGAAGAAGTCATTCGACGGCATCCTAAGAGGTGCCATTTTTATTTCTCAACAATAATATGACATTTTCGCAAAATTAAAAAGTATATACACTAAACTGAAATAGCAAATCGTAAATTAAATTCTAAGCACACATCACTATGTTTTTAAAATTCTAGTGTCACACATCAAAAGTTTGCAAAGTAATAATTATCACAAGCTCACAAGAAAATTATTTTTAATGTTCCGTTAGAAAAGTATGAAAAGTTCCGTAGCTGTGGCGCGACGCGACAGTTCGTAGCGGGTGTTTAGGAACGCGTGGTTGTAGCGGCGTTCGCGCGCCGTCTGCTCGTAGCGACGCTACGGCTACGAGCGGCGTAGGCCCTACGTCTCGACGCATGTGCAATTGTGCATTTTGAGTAAGGACACACGAAGCTTACACACGTTAGTTTTGCAATCATATTCTATATTAAACTTACACGTGCCTTTGTAATTTCAGTTTCAATATAAGCGCACATTTAATGCACGTGTAGTTTCTACTTGATTTGTGACACAATATTATTAAATAAGCACTGCTGTTGTTTTATATGGGGATTAAAATCGTAAAAGCATATTCAAATGTTTTTTACAATTTATTGTAAAAATAAAATTGTTGCAAGTGTGTTTAAACAATACTATTTAAATATATACATGTGTTAAATTATTAAAATTATAAGCTTTGAGATTGTTTAATAAAAAAATACTACCTCATTAATTCCACAGCATAACTTTGTGTAAGAGTTCTGGGGTTCGTCTTCCTTAACGGGCAAGGTTTTAGTTATGCCAACCTAGCCTTCAAAAACATTTTTTACCAGGGACCTCACACGTAAGCATAAAACGAATAAATTCTACGAGTAATAAATATTTGTCACTCGAACTAAAGGTCAACAAACTAAAAAAACGACAATACAAAGAAATCGCGATCGTGAAGTATTTCAAATTAATTTCAAACCATTATTAGCTCTCATCGCCAAGTGGCTGGGTTCAAAGTTCTTCGACAAATCAATTGTAATAAGCTGAAGTCAGCCTTATTTTAATTGGAATTACGTTTGTTTTCACCACTATGTTTATTGTTGTTTGATGTTTTTTCTGGCATTGTTGTTAACTAGATGTGCCCAGCGGTTTCACCCGTCTAACCTGGCCTATTTTAATTCAATGCATTGCGGCTTACTCGCGATCTTTCGGCCTCTGTGGTGTAGCTGTACAACGTTTGACTGCTACGTGGCGCGGCGCTTCGATTCCCGCTTAGTGCAAATATAGTACGTAATGCAGTTTTCGAAAACCCGATTGTCACATCCGGTAATCGAACCGGCTTGAAACCGCAATTTTTATTTTTATTTTATGGCATCAATCGATAGTGTCAATCATAAGGATCAAATCTCTTTAACAAACATAGTAAATTAAATAAAAGAAAATCACTGAAATCTAATAAACTAAAAAAATAAATTTGACAAAATAAAGCACTTTAATTCAAAGATCCATCTGATATCGTATTAACAATAACATAACATATTTAAATTACGTGTCCCTTTTTTGTGCAGATAGCCCGCTGGTCAGCAGGGGTATTTATATCAGACTCGATCCGACTAAAACCGCATGCCATCTCAGGTCTCAATAACCAGGTCATAAACAGACCCAAGAGGGCAATTCTCTCGCCATTGGTCACCCAGGCTTCCGATCAAGGACCCCAAATTACAATACCTCATGCAGTTAACCGTTTAATTTACATTATAAACCAGGAAAAAGAGTCAGTCATTTAGTAGGTGCTCATTTTAATAAACATTTGGCTTCAAATTATCACTTGATTGTTAATAGGGTTTCTGATGACTCCTTGAGTAAAAGTGTTGTATTTTGTCAAATTGAATTTATAAGTTTAGATTTCACGGATTTCCTTTACTTTAATTTACAATGTTTGTTAGAGAGATTTGATCCTTATGATTGATACATCTATTTTTTCCTAAAAATGCAGGATATTACTTTTGCGTGTGGCAATCGAGCTTTCGAAAATATTATGAATTCAGTTTTGTTTCTTTTTAAAAATAAAGGAAGGTCTCCTTTAAGTAAAATAAGCTAACTTAAGGATTTAAAGTAGTTTCCCTCCAGGGCCCGACTTATTTTTCCACCCTGTCTATATTTTTATCAAAAAAATTATTATGTAAGTTTGTTTATCCGCGTTCAGGATTTCATAGCACAAGACAGTTAAAGTGATTATAATGCTTGCTTTCGGTCAGCGTTGTGTAAACTTGTGTAGAATATTTAACACTTTTCATTAAATATATCAATTGATATAATGATCCCGTTGATATAATGTCACCATATTAAATAAATGTTGAATTACGGTTTCATCTTTTATGAGCAACATAAAATATATTCAAATAAATGAGCTACGAAGTCCAAATAAAATGAAGTCTAAAAAAAGAATTCCTTTAATCACACTAATGATAATCCAGACGATAAACAAACGAACAACTTTTATTGTATTAGTATAGATTCTTAGTGTTTGAAGTACTGGAATATTTTACGAGGAGTTGTAGTTTTGATTGATTTCTTTGAAGCGGCTTCCGAAGTAATGAACATTCAACCTTCATTTGACTGCCAATAAAATATTTGACTGTTTGAGATTTCCATTCACAATTTCATCTTTCGTGTTCAAATACCTCATCTATACTAGTTTTTTATCCGCGACTTGTTTGTGTTTTGCTTGTAATAAACATTTTATTTTCTGCCGGTTCTTATTGCTAAAATCAACAGGAAAGATCACAATTTTTTTTGTCATATTTACTGCTCTCTATTAAGTTATTGACCCAAAGGAAGCATGGCTTAACTAGCTTATGTTATAGGTTCTAGAATGCGGATATAAATAATTAGATAGTTTATTTTGTAAAATAGAAATTGAAAGATCAAACTCTCACAACAATACTTTACGCACCTACTTTGAGAAATCTCTGCATCACCCTAAGGTTGGTTCAGAAAATTCCTCTGGCATTAAGTCCGCCTTTGCACACTTCTCTGCCTATACTTATAGTAAAGAGGAGTGACTATAAGTAAGTACCAGTGATACTAAATACATGAATGGGATTAATTTTAGTACCTTTTTGAAACTGACACGACTTTGATCGCTGCTAACTTGTTCGTGAAACGCGAATAATATTCAAGTCGTTTGATCATACTCAGTACGTGGGACGATCCTCTGAATCCTGCCAACTTGCCCTTTGACACTTATACCAATTTGAGACAGTCTCAATTTTGTCTCAATCGAGAATGTATATCTTACAAGCTCTCCGTAACATAGTTCTGGTTTGTCTTTAAGTCGTTTAGAAGTTAATGATTAATGAAATTTTGAAGCAATTAGTCTGCTAACTTCTGATATAAAATTAAATCTGCAAAGTCAATAACTAGGAAGGAATTTAATCCAGTGACCAGTATTTTTCTATAAGGATTATTCTTACCTAATGAAAGTTGAAATTATCCAAAACGTATTGGGACCTACCGAACATCTACCTATCTACCGAAATTCTTACAGACTTAGAAACAATCCGCAGGTGGAGCGGCTTGCAGGTGACGGTCTTTAAAGCCCTATTAATCTTCATGGAACCGTTACGTTTCTTGTCGTCCATACATACATACATACATATAATCACGCCTTTATCCCCGGAGGGTTAGGCAGAGTTGAATTAACACCCACATTTCACCAATCTGTATTAGGTCCCACGTAATAGAGAGTGAGCCTATTGCCGTATTCCGGGCACTATTGTTGACTCGAGCCATACATCTGAGGCTGAGTCTAGGCTGTACATATCTGTCTGATGTTAAAGTTGATCAGCCCTATCCCTTAGTCGCCTTGTAAGACACCACATGGGAAGAGAAGGGGTGGCCCAAATTCTACTCTGCCGGTAACCACGCGACTTGTCGTCAATATCGGCATCAATTGTAAACTCTCATTTAGAATAAGGGAATAGGGCTTTTCGCCATCCGTTTGTTTTTTATTTATTTAGTATACACGTCTTATTTAGGCAAAGTCTCAGGGAAGAAGGTTACACACATTGAGAACACATGTATTTTTTTCACTTTTTATTAATATTTATTTATTTAGTATTTATTATTTATTGAATCTGACTGGTTTCACCTTATGACATCTTCAAAGGTTTACATTGATGTTTATGAATATTTCTAGTCTTATAACCGTACTAACAGTACTATGTCTCATGAAAACCTCACCTTCGGCCTAGCACTACGACCCAGAGACGGCGTGCGGTAAAGTCGGTTCGAGTCCGACATAATCTGCCCCTCCGGCTCCGGAGGGGTGGGTATCCGTAGGGATTTCCCGCACGTAAAAAAAAAGTCTTAAACAGTACGTTGTTTAACAATCAATCAATCAATCAATCAATTAGCCCACTGCAGTCCACTGCTGGACATAGGCCTCCCCCAATGTGCGCCATTTCGTTTGTTGTGGCGTCTTTCCATTTGAGGGGTTTTAGCCTACTCTTGCCACGCTGGCCAGACGGGTTGGCAAAGGGTTTTATTTCAAGTTTTCCTTCTCTCACAGCGATCTCGTCTGTGTATTCTTCCGATTTGTCGCCTCTTACGACACCCTCGGATGATGGGGTGGCAACATTTGTATTCTTTCTCCGTCACCACACGGATTAACGTTGTTTACGGATTAACATTCTTCTTTTATGGGTAGCTTAATTATTTTTAGTATATCAGTTAAAAACTTTTCCCCAAAATGTGGGCAAATAATTATAAGTTTCCTCGGAAGATTTTAGTTTTAAAATAATTAAAATCTTATATATAAAATTCTCGTGTCACAGTTTTCGTTGCCATACTCCTCCGAAACGGCTCGACCGATCCTCATGAAATTTTGTGGGCATATCGGGTAGGTCTGAGAATCGGCCAACATCTATTTTTCATACCCCGATTTGCGATAACCGACATCCACGCGGGCGGAGCCGCGGGCGACAGCTAGTAATATATATATATATATATATATATATATATATATATATATATATATATATATATGAATTTGAATTAAAATCACTATGTCAGGAAATAATTATAAATGTCAAATTAACAATGTCATATGAAAATAATGTAGAATAAAAAATTAATGTCAAACGCAAATGAATAATGTCAAATGGAAATTTAAAATATCAGTGTTGTACTAAATTAAGAGAAATAAATTACATTAAGAAATAAAATGAATTAAATTACAAAATAAAAAAATAGCTATGTACAAGAGAGTTGAACGACTTAAATCCAGCTGCTGATTTAGTATAACGTTTGTCTGTTCGTAGTACTCTATTTATTTCTAGAGTTTCTAGGGCACTCATTTTCGACCTTTATCGCATAGGCGCAGTGCTTTAAAGTTGACCTTTGAGTCAAAGGAGTGGTTTTCATTCAGAAGATGATCTGCAAAATTTGAATCGGTTTTTTTAGCCTCCAGCCTCTAACATGTTTCGCTACCCTAATTCACTATTATAATAATATACAGCCTATGACTAAGTGCCCGGTTGACTGCAATAGGCTCGCTTCCGATTACATGGGACTGAAAATCATAGTTGACGAAATGTGTGTGTTAATACAAACCTGCCTCCCCTTAGAGGATTTACAGGCGTGAGTATGTATGTAATGAAGTCACTCTCACTCAAAGAATTAAAGAATCAATCAAATAATCAATTTCGTTTATTCAGTTTAGGCACATAAAGAGCACATATGAACGTCAAAAATTTTACACTCATGTCAAGAAATTACTAATATAATATTAAATAAACTAAATAAATCATTTGAATATATTTCTTTCGCTGGTTCGGTAAATTGGTTCTACTGAGAAGATACCAGTAAGAAACTCAGTGAACAATATTATCGTTTCTTTTTAAAAACAATTTGGTTTTTTTAAATAGATTTATATTGTGCGAGCAAGCAAAAAGATTAGGATGACCATGCATTTTTATCATTGAGGTATTCGTTTACTTTGTAATATCCTTTTTTCATTAAAGCCTTTTTTACTTCTATTTTAAACTTATTTAGTGGCATGTCAACCAAATCTTGAGGAATTTTATTAAACATTTTAATAAACCTACAAATAATAATTTTATTAAACCTACAAATGAATTACCAACTGCCTTCTACTACTAAGATTATAATGTTTCGAGTTACAATTTGAAAGTTGAAAGACAATTTCATTACAATATTTATTTTTAAATAAATTATTTGGCATATCAACAGTGTATACACAAACATTGTTCTATAGGTTACATTGGTAAAATATTATTAGGTATGTGCTACACCAATTATAGATATGCACAGCATTGGCTGATTCTCATACAAAATAATAATTCAGGGTAACAGAAATAATTATGAAAATGTCAAAATAGTGCTTTCAAACATGTCAACATCATTTAACAAAAAAAAATAGAAATTACTCCTAAAACAGAAGAAAGAAGAAACCTCCCGAGTCAATGATTGTGGCATGCAGCCACCGACACTACCGATCAGTGACCATGCAATGCCTGATATTCGTATCAGGCAACGCGATGTCCGTGCAGTGCTGCAGTCACTCGATGTCCGGAAAGCCAGTGGTCCGGACGGTATTCCGGCAGTGGTTCTACAAAAATGTGCAGCGGAGTTGTCTCCAATGCTTGCGCGGCTGTACCAGCTGTCCTACAGCTCGGGTACAGTGCCAGTGGCTTGGAAGGAGGCGAATGTACAGCCGATCCCCAAGAAAGGGGATCGCTCAGACCCGACTAACTATCGGCCCATAGCCTTAACCTCAGTGCCGTGCAAGGTGTTCGAGCACATAATTAACAAACAGCTCATGCGTCACCTTGAAGATCACTCCCTAATTAATGACCGGCAATATGGCTTCAGGCCAAAACGGTCAACGGGTGATCTTCTGGCGTATGTTACCCATCTTTGGGGTGAGGCTATGGACAAGCACGGCGAGTCACTGGCAATTGGTCTTGACATCGCCAAAGCTTTCGATAGAGTCTGGCACAAATCGCTTCTTTCCAAGCTACCAGCCTTCGGTCTGCCCCCTAGACTATGCAACTGGGTTGCTAGCTTCTTGCAGGTACGCCGTATTCACGTCCTTTGTGATGGACGCGCCTCGGAGTTCTTGCAGGTAAATGCTGGTGTGCCGCAGGGGTCCGTCCTGTCCCCTACTCTCTTTCTTCGGCATATCAATGACATGCTGTCTACCGGCAGCATTCATTGCTATGCAGATGATAGCACCTTGCACGGGAGTTATCATGGACGTCCTGCGGATAAGCAGTCGGATATAGCAGATAAAAGGCAGCTTCTTGTCACCGAGCTTGACCGGATCCTGAACAACATTTCCCAATGGGGTTCTGAGAACCTGGTCGAGTTCAATGCCAAGAAGACACAGGCATGTGCGTTCACAGCAAAGGTATCTTCTTTCCTTCCCCTTCCCACTCTTCAGAGCAATCCACTGCCACTGCAGGACAACCTGACTATCCTCGGTATGGATGTTCGCTGCAAACTTAATAACAAAAACTACATCGAGAGTATCATCAAAACAGCCTCGCGTAAACTCGGAGTCTTGAACAGAGTGAGACGGTTTTTCACGCCGGAGCAGCGGTGTCTTCTATACAAGACCCAAATTCGGTCCTGCGTGGAATACTGCTCGCATCTCTGGGATGGCTCCGCAAAGTACTTGTTAGATGCTCTCGACAGGTTGCAGCGACGTGCGGTCCGCATTATTGGGAATCTCGAGGTCACAAGCACCCTTGAGCCTTTGCAGATGCGTAGAGATGTTGCATCCTTGGCAGTATTTTACCGTCTCTACCATGGTGAATGTTCTGATGAGCTCTTCCAACTGGTCCCGCCCTCTCCTTTCCTACATAGGACAACACGAGCAGGGCTTAGATGTCACCCGTATACGGTGCAGAATATTCCTTCAAGAACCAAGCGGTTTGGTGACTCCTTTCTGGTACGTCAATGAAACACGGAAGTGTGCGGTAGACTGGTTTATTAAAGACATCATGCAAATACCTTATATTACATAAATATAAATATGTATCTCTTTCTTATGTACTATACCCAAACGTTACACTTTCTTTGTCGCACCATTAAGACCTGGAACTCCTTGCCAGCTCACGTGTTTCCTTCTTCCTACAGTCCCGGGTCCTTTAAGCGGGGCGTGAAAAAGCATCTGATGAGGCCGTCAAGCTGAGTGCCACCATTGCTAACATGGTACGTGTTTGTAATAGTGACCCTCTTTTCTGAGACTTTGCCTTCAGCTTACCATCAGGCGAGGTGAAGTCAAATTGACGTGTCCTACATAAAAAAAAAAAAGAATATAATTACTATGGTATAGCTTTTAAAACTTTTCCTTTCCACTATCAATGTTACTTAAAAATTCCAACATTTTATAAATTGTTTATTTACGAAGTAAATAAATTGTAAATTACAATGTAACTATTCTCAAGTTGAGACTGGTTCTTTAAATACATCGCTATGCATGTTTAAGTAAAGTCAATAAAATCATTTTCTGTAGTAATTTTTTATGACTTATTTATCTATCGTACGAGACTTAAACTAACTTACTAATAGGTATATGTAGCTCCACCAAGGTCTTCGGGGCTTCTGACTGTCTAACTTCCCTTCCTTTATAAGTCTTCAGGCTTTCACGGCCGGCGTTGCATGTAGAATATACTGCTTCCGGGCTGATTGGCCGTGGTCCATGTGAAACTTGCGTTCCAGACGTTTCGTCGATCACTGCGGTCGACATCTTCAGTGGCGCAGGGCCGGGCGACGACAACTTCGGAGACCTTGCCTCGCCGGCGGCTTACGTGCGACTGGCGCGATGCCTTGAATCACGGCTGTATTTATAGGCACGGTCGGAGCGGGGAATCGACTCACTCGATTCTGATTGGCCAAGCGCTGTGGCGCGGACGTACTCGATCCTGATTGGTTGTTTGCACTGTGATACCGAGTGGCTCTCAGTGCTGGGTACCAATCTTTTTGGAGCTGAAATCCCTCGTTTTTTCGATTAAAGTTGTTGGGATGCTTGAATATTTCGATGGCTTCTCGAAGTATACGTGGGAAAAAATGTGTCCCATCCTCTTGGGTGTGTTCTGCAACCGCTGACTTGTCGAAGTGGCAAAGGCGGCAATTACGTTCATGTTCCGACAGGCGGGTCTTGATGCTTCTTTGGGTGGTGCCCACGTATACCGAGCCACATGAGCAGGGGATTCTGTAAACTCCAGCTGACGTAGTGGATCACGTGGGTCCTTGACCGAACGGTGAAAATTTCGTAGCTGCGTCGTGGGCTTGAATATCGGCTTGATGTTATAAGCCAATCAGCCCGGAAGCAGTATATTCTACATTCCCTTCCTTTATTTTCCCCTCCTATGCCTTTAGCTTCTATACCACATTGCATCTTTAACGTTTCAAACATGCATTCACTACGGTATCGCTTAATTATATAAATTATTGTTAGTAATTTGCCCCTGTAAGGCAAATATCGCGGATTCAAACCCCCCCTAGACCGATTCAGACTTCTCCAATTTTAATAATATGGAATATTTAACATGCAAAATGCTTAAAAATTTCATTCAAATAAATAAATATGACCAATGTTTGATATTTGTTGCATCAATAGGTAATAAAGTTGGTTAGTATTTGCCCAATGTTGGACTACCAGTTACAGTTGCAGATCGATTGATCTACTTTACGGTATTCTAAGAATCAAAGGCCCCATAATTATGCACATGACATACTTTCGGCAGATCAATACTGTGTGCTTTGAAAATTTTATAGCAAGCCGACTGCAAGGTGGGCTGTACATATTGTTCTGAGAATTGTACTGTTGAATTTAAAGCTAGGAAAGCGAGAGTTGAAATTTTAAAAAGTTAGCTTAAAATAAGATAATCATAGTCCACGAATTCGATTATCCTTCAAGTAGCTTAGTGGTTAAGAAGTCGGCCTTACTATCAAGAGGTCCCAGGTTCGTACCCTGGCCATCACACTACTGATGTGAACCTACTAGTATTAGTAGTTTCAGTTGCTAAAATTCTGTGAAATAAAATTGACTGCATCTCAATAGATGATAAAAAGTTACACTTGCACTGCGACCCACAGACGGCGTGCGGTTTAGTCGGTTCAAGTCCGAAATAGCCTTTCCCTTCGGTTTTGGAAAAAAAGATGATAAAAAAATTGAGGTACAGTTGAAAAAACACAAAAAAAGACATTAACGAATCACCACTCCAATGGTCTTAAAAAGGGTGGTCTTTAACCTTGTAAGCCCGAAAGATGCAACTAACAGAGTTGTCATAAAGGTCTCCGTCTTGACTTAACGGTTATCAGGCAGGACCAACTTTTAACGTGCTCTGAAACATCAATACATCAAGCAATTGGCCCACTGCAGCCAGCGCTAAAATAAAATACCATCAAGTGCCTAGGTACCACCTAGCCACGAGAGCTGCTACTTAGTAGCAAGTAATTTTAAATTTTTAGGTATATTTTATTATTAGATCGTAATTACTAAGTTATTTATATCGAGCTCCCGCATATATTTAATGGTCATTTCACTCTGTATATAATTTTCGGCTCGAGCGAGTGGCAAAGAAATTTTTTTTTGTTTCTACGATCTCAAATAGAGAGATGTTCGTGCCTTCAGTTCGAAGACCTCTGACCTGACTACTGAAACAATACCTAGGCTATAATCTGTTTTGTTTCATCCACAAAGCTGTTATTTGCCGACATAGAATAAAGATTTGGTAATGAAATACCGTGCGATTGTTACAACCACAGACTATTTAGGGATGCTACCATAGATGTTTAATGCTAGGGATGAGGCACTAGCGAAAATATACAACTTCAAACAAATATATTTTCTCTTATATTACAAACAGTAATGCAAATTTTTTGACCAGTTCTTTTGACATGTGTCTAGATGAGAAATGACAAAGCTTCGAATAATTTTGTGGTTTAGCCGCGGTGGTAGAAATACGTAATCTTACTAATATAACATACTGGTAATTTCATAGGATTAGGAATGTATGGATGATTTCAATAACAATAAACTCATCTGACATACATACGCCTGTAAATCCCCGATGGGATAGGCAGAGATTGACATCCACATTTCAGTAACTATGATTTTCCGTCCCACGCAAATGGGATCGAGCTAATTGCCATCAATGGGGTACTTTAATCATGAACTATATGTTTGTTTTCGAATGAAGAGTACACCTATTCCTTCAACGACACCTAAGAGTAGAGATAAGATGGGTCACCTTATCTCTTCCAAACGTTTCGTAATCTTCTGCTCCATTCTTCTACCCACGTGACAACTGACCTTATAGCTGACTCATGTGATGTGGACACATTTTATGTATCTCTGTAGTATTATATTCTGTGGCACCCACCTATTTGTTATCAGATCCGGTAATAACACCAACACCGTATTAAAGACGAGATTCTCTTTATTAATACTGTCCGTGGAAAGCTCGTAAAATTTTACTGTTCAAGAAATACTAACGATTTTAGGATTCGCAGACGAAGATATAGTTCCTAGGAGTGAGACACTTGTTCGTAAATGTACATTTAGATTTGGATATAAAATTACTTCTTCATCCTTGTGTTAATCCCACTCGCATCCGAAGCTTTTCAACTTGGAGTCTGGGGTCCGCTTTTTACCAGTCTAACTGCGGATTTGGCTAAACTTCGACATTTTCCATGAAGCGACTGCCATCTGACCTCCACAACCCAAAGGCGATATCGAAGCATTGCAGCTAGACCAGTTGTTGGATTTTTGAGGGCTCCAACTACCCGTAACGACTGCCATAGATGTTTGTATGTCAACCGGGGCCAACGGCTTAACGTGCTCTCCGAGGCACGACCAGACCAATGCGAATAGGTACCCAGATACATGTATACAAATATTTGCACTGACTGGGGATTGAACCCGCGTCTCCTGCGTAGCTGCCGCGTTCACTACCGCTACGCCACGGAGGTTGTCATTAGATATAAAATTACTATTTAATATGAATTGTTTACACTCATATAGATATTTTACATATATTAATGGATTGTGTTCTCGTGCTTATTTTTCTTCTTTACTTTTCATGGTCGAATTTCGAAAATGATCAGTCACACAAAAATAACGATAATTTTAGTTGCCTAAGGAGATGCGTATGCTCTTGTCATACAACTTTATATAAAAAGGTGTATACCCATGAAGAAGGAAATGATCATATTCTGTCCTCCGTGTGTATCGGATCTCCGTACCTCCGTTGTCAACTGTACCTTTACATGACATATGAAGGCCACCCTATATTCAATCTTGGCCACATATGCCTAAGCGTTTATGCTGGTGGCACTTCACATGCCTATATTGTATTTGCGTAATTAACAAAGAATTGGTTTTATTGCCCATTTGACAAATATGGCCAATACTAAATACGTACAATTTATAAGTTTTTTCTTATCTTAAATTCTGTATGATAGTACCTTGTAACAGAAGACAAAATTTGACATTCACATGTGACACCTCTTTGAAGTGAATACTTTTTTTGTGAAGTAAATTGCATTTGTCTGTATTTGCATTTACTTTAAATATTATGCCAAATACAGCAAACACAAGTAGCTATGTGAAGTGCTACCATTAAACATTATCTGCAGATATTTTTTTACAAATATTAAATTGAAATTGAATGTCTGAATAGGATTTTAAACTACCAGAGCCAAACTTTTAATGTTATATTAAGCATGTACACAATATATCCAAAAGAAAGATTAACAATATTAAAAAAGTTTAAGTTCAATGATCGCTGAATGGCCTTCTCAGCAAGCAGCCTGTTGAACTGTGAACAGATTTCGCTTAGTTACATTTTAATAAAAGTACTATTAAAATATCTCAAGGGGCTAATTAAAAGTCAAGAGCTATTTAGAAATATTAAGCCCTAATAAACGACTTGGGAATCGATACCGGCAATTATAGGAACCTAGAAGCTGTCCTCGATTTCTTGTTCTACTTTTTAGTGGTATCATTAACAAGGAAGCCAAAAGCTCAGGTGCCAGCTTTCCTAGAGGGACATTCTGGCAGAAGGATCAAATACAACATACCTAATAAGAGGATCCTAGTGGACGAAAAATTCACACAAATCAACCAGAGGATTTATAACACACTTTATACAGCACACTTTATAAGCGTTCTTAGTGGTTTAAAAACCCATATGATTGCTCAGGGGATTTAAACAAAAGGTAGAGAGAGAAACAAATGCTGGGTTGGGACATGCCCCAATAACAGCCTGATAAACGAAATCGTGCCACCAGAATTGGCACTCGAATGATAAGCGATGAAATCAATACTGGGCATGAATACAAGATACTTATGTGCGTGCTTGTTTGTTACATTAGTGAAATATAAGTAAGAGTGTGATTGAAGGTTTTACCCCGAATCTCTATGAAGCTTTTAACAATATTGCAAACCCTTAGACCAAAATTCTGCATTCATTTTATTAGTACAAAATGCATCGCAAGAGTACTATTGCCAGTCTTATCTCTGATGAAGTTCACAATAAGATATTACCTTAAGCAGTTAGGTCATTGTTCTCTATACTTACAAAATTTCAGGTACATCCAAATTATTCCATTTTACTTGGGTACAGTTGTATTGTGATATCTTCCTGGTAATCTTAGATCTGTGGCAGACTAATAAAACTTGTTATAAATAGGAGATACTAAATCGTCAAGTGGCAGTTGTATCATGTCGCGTATAAAATGATAACGTATTGTTATTACATGTAAGTTTCGTTAATTGGATTTAATTGAATATACAGTTGACGAAAGAGATACGGTCACACTTTTTCATACAAAGTTGTATGTAAAGGTGCAAACGTATCTCCTTTGCCGACTGTACATTCAATAGGGCCAACTCATCTCTTCCCATAGTTGTCATAGAACTCAACAAAGGATATAATTCCAAAGCCAACCGTATTAGACCACTGCCGACGCATACAGCACATACATTACTTGTTACATTTGGATACGGATAAAGGGGACTCTTGAGAAGCCGCAATGAATTACGCGTATCTGGTGCGTGCGTCTGCAGTTGTCGTATCATACTATAAGGGATATGGCTGTCCTCCATCTAACAGTAAACTGATCCTAGTCTAGGGCATACATTGCTACACTTCTTACCATTTGTGTTTGGTATATTGGCTATTACAAAAGCGACAGCCTCTGTAGTGAATGCGACTGCTGCAAAGCAGATGGCGCGGGTTCGATTCCCGCTCAATGCAAATATTTGAATGCATGAATATATGATGGTTATTTGCATTGGTCTGATCGTGCTTCAGAGAACAAGAACAAGAACAAGAACCGTCGGTCCCGGTCCCGGTTGCCATACGAACATCTATGGCAGTCGTTACGAGTAATTGGACCCTGAAAATTCTAACAACTGATCAAACTGCAATGGTCTGATATCGTTAATGGATTGTGGAGGACAGATGGCAGTCGCTTCACGAAAAGTATTGATATTCAGCCAAGCCTACAGTTAGACTGGAAAAAGTAGACCCCGGAATCCGATGTGAACGCTTCAGATGCGACTGGAATTAAAGCTATAATGAAGGATGAAGAAGAAGAAGCGACTGACTGCGCAAGTGAGGTGAGGTTGGCTTGAACCCTGAAAATCTAAGTGGTTCCACACACCTTTTCTACAATTTATATTGACTATATACTCCTCTCGTAAAACAGCTAATTTATTTTTGGTGTGTAAGTAATAATACTAATTTATCTTCAGGAATCAATACCCACTTGTTTTCACAGTATGATGCATGAACACTCATAGTTAGGTACATATTTCATTACTTACAGTTTTCTATCCAATGCTACCTCTCTTAACTTTTTAATTTATCCTATTAACCGTATGACAATATTTTTAAAACTTTCATCGCAAGGCGAGCGCCCAATAAAATATATTAGATAATTAATCAAAAAGATAAACGAATAGGACAATATAGAAAACCGTATTAACAAAACTTGAATCAACATTGGTACTAGTAACGCCATCTATCCAACAACTTGGGAACTATATACAATAAAAATGAAATCATTAAGTATTTAATGTCTATGGAAGCTTGGTAGAAAGTGGTAAGAAAGAAAATCTTACATAATAATACTTTTATTAATAGATTAGGTACAATGCCGATTACAAAGTGCTTTTAAATTTGTCTTGTTTTAAAGGCTCTGCTACAGCATATCTAGTTGTGCCTTGAGTGTCATCGTTTGGGCCACTTAAAGCTTGGTTGGTAGCTCCAAAAAAACACTAAGCAATTTGAATTTCATTTTAATTATAAGAATATTGATAGACACACTCCACTGTCGCCTTAAAGACAGATTAGAAGGAAAAATTTAAATTGGATATTTGCCTGTTGTTAAAATAAATTATTTAGCTGAACTTATTAAATAAAGAATAGTAAAAGAGTATAAATAGTTGCGTCGGTTCTTATTTTATCGTCCTTATTTATTTTTAATCATCCATCCAACGGTTAATAGCAAATGATTTGACTATTGAAAACTATGACGTCACTAATATTTTTTTCATACAGTTTTCCTTTTAACTTACCGTTTTGACGTTCAGTAAAAAGTAACTAATTTGACTAGTCAGTCAAATACCCAATTGGTTAGGGCGAGGTCTGGTAGCTTAGTGGTCAAAGCATTGCCCCTGTAAGACAAAGATCGCAGGTTCAAACCCCGCCTAGGCTGATTAAATTTTTCCAATTTAAATCGACCCTCAGCAATTTTAGGACAGTTGAAAAATATTCTGATTCCAGCGACTCCATCAGCGTGGACGTCGGTTATCGTGTTTTTTGATCATATCTTCTCTACTTCAAAACCAATTGCCATTAAACATACAACAAATTTTTATTTTAATCAAGGCCTTTGTTATAAAATCCGATTCAGCAGTTAATGCGTGCATCGTGAAGAAACAAATAAGTTTTAGGTTCGTCAATTTAACATGACCCAAGTATTTTTTTAGCCTGTTGCAGTCCACTGTTGGACATAGGTCCCTCGTAATAATGTGCTATTGCTCCCGATCCTCCACCCTCCGAATCAGTTTGTTCTAGCTACCTCTTTCAGGTCCTCAGTCCATCTGAGTGCCACTATTTCTTACAATAGCATATTAATATTACGTGTCCCTCTTTCCTGAGACTGCTTTCAGCTTATATAATTTACAAAACAGGAATTAACGCGATCATGGTATAGGTACTTACATACCTTTGATTGCCTGACGTTTCGACCAGGTTACACCGGCCGTGGTCACAGGCTGACTGGCTCAGCAGTGGACGCCCGCCGTCTTCGAATCCGTGAGGTAGTAGGTTCTTCATCTACCCGCACATTTTCAATATTTTCTTGTCGCCAAGTACCGTCACATACCACACTCACAGTGTCCCTATTACGTAAGCAAACTGTCCGGTGTCTATCCGACTGCGTAGAAAAGCGAGGTTGCATGTTTTTCATCACTGGATTCCATGTTGCAGATAATTTAAAACCATCTTCTCGATTGAAATTTTTATGTTTTTTGATTTCAATCGCTTCACGTACAGCTCTTGAGTAAAAGTGACGTTCCTTGGAGAGGACTTGCGTATGGTGAAATTCAATCCAGTGATTGGTGCCTGCTTCTAGCAGGTGCTCTGCAATCGCCGATTTGCTCGTCTGGCGATTCTTTACAGCTGCGATGTGTTCTTTGACCCGTTCAGCAATAGTCCGCTTCGTTTGGCCTATATAGGAACTACCACAGCTGCAATCTATCTTATAGACACCTGGACACTGTAACGGTAAGACGTACTTCGGTGTGCCCACGATGTTGTTTACCCTTATGCCTGGGGTGTAAACTGTCGGGATGGAGTATGTTTTTAACACTGAGCCGACTTTGTCCGTTACTCCCTTGACATAGGGCATATAGGCTGGCTGTCTGCTCACCTCTGGACGTCTACGCCTGACTGCCTGTTGCTTCCGTCGTCCGTTCACTTCATATCCGTTGTTCTTGAGTACCTCCTGAACATGATCCAGCTCTCGCGCCAGATGTTCAGGGTCACAGAGATCATACGCTCTATTCCTGAGTGAGGTCACAACGGATTGTAGGTGTCGGGGATGGTGATGAGACGTGGCGTGTAGGTATCTGTCCGTATGTGTAGGTTTCCGGTACACACAGTGTGACAAGGACCCATCTGATCTCACGGCTACTTTTACGTCTAAGAATGACAACGACCTATCTTTCTCCATCTCATACGTGAACCTTATCTTGGGATGAATTGAATTAAGGTGTTGTATATATTGATCCACTTCCTGTTGACTTCCCTTGACAATACTGAAAATATCATCTACATATCGCTTCCACAGTCTGATGGTCTTCGGGCCAAAACTCAGGGCCTTTTCTTCAAAATGTTCCATCCAGATGTTGGCAAGTACAGGGGCTACAGGACTTCCCATTGCGACACCATCTATCTGTAGGTAATGTTGACCTTGGAAAAGGAAGTAGTTACCATCTAGACAGTGCTCAAGTAGATCAACATAGTTAAACGGCAGTTCGTTGTCACTCAATAGATCCTTTACGACGTTCAAGCATTCTTTTATAGGGACGTTGGTGAAAAGAGATTCCACGTCAAAGCTCACCATGATGTCATCTGGTTCTAGCTTGAGATCCTTAATGATCTGTATAAAGTGCCGTGAGTCCTTCACAAAAGACGGTGTTCTGCCTACCCGTGGTTGCAATACTGACGCAACGTACTTCGCAAGATCGTAAGTAGGAGATGCTATTTGACTTACAATTGGCCGCAGTGGCACGTTGGGCTTATGTATTTTTGGCAGACCATACAACTTGGGTGGCTGGTGTGACTTCGGTGAAAACAGTCTACTGTACTCATCTTCCGTAAAGAGGTCCTCGTTTTCTTGTATACGAGCTCGTATTCTGCGCGTTACTCTGGCCGTGGGGTTGTATGATACCGGTTTGTAAACCTTATCATCACTCAACAGTTCGAGAATTTTTGTTCGATAATCAAGTGTTTTTAATTTTTATCATCATGCCAGCCAAATACCTAGCTAGCTTACCCCAATTTCTTAATCTACTGGGATGTAACTAATTTATAATGTTATAATATTTTTTTATTATTCCTAAAGAAGTTAATGCTGTTTACTAAATTTGCAATACATACGACCGTATCACAAGTATGAAAGCTTGCATATTATTTACATACATATTAGGAAGTTCAATGCCCTGTCGACGATTCGTCATATTTAATATGTTATACCCTGGAGACTTCATATAAATTGTTTGTTGCTCATACTTGTACTAATATATAAATTGAGACACTTTTATAGCTACCAGCCCGTCTTGACTTCATACGAAAGTTACAAATATAATACAAATAGCCTCGGTTTGCCTGTGGTATACTTCGAAACCACTTTAAGCCATATATACCCACAATTGATTGTATTATATAACTCCCTCGTAAGAACCATAGTCGAGTACTGCTCAGCTGTATGGGCCCCTATATACAAAATACATACAGATCGATTAGAGTCCACACAAAGACAGTTTGTTAGAGTCCTATGTTCAAAACATGGCCTTAGGCGTAGAATAAACCTGTACGAGCAGCGACTAGATCACTTTCAGATGGTGAGTCTTGAGAGGAGGAGGTGGATGAGTGACCTGTGCATTCTGCACAGAATAGCAAATGGTTCATTGGACAGTCATCATTATTCTAAGTGACATCGAGTTACAAACGCAGTCTTAATATGAGAAGAACGATGGATTACAATTGGTTAACATAGAAAAGAGAAATGGCATAAAGCTAGAACAACTTAAATGTGTCGGCTGTTACGAACGTGCTTAGTTACGAATCGATTTGTCACTCAGAATAGGCAAGGTTGACTTGGGCCTAGGGTTGCCAACCGTGCTTTATAATAAAGTATTGTACTTTATTTTCGTTAATCGTACTCTATATTTTATGAGAACAATAAAGTACGCGAAAATACTTTATTTTTCGCGTGATTAGTTTTTCGTATTACTCTTAAAGTATTTTTGTCGTTAAACGGAATTGACCGATAAAAGCCGCTACAGGAGGAATAGAAATTGTGAAGGTAGTGCCACATAATTTGCATTCAATTAGTTGCTAGGATCACCAATTATCCAATCACCATATTCGATTTCCCACTTTTTATTATATTTCTGCAAACGTTTTTTTTTTTTCTGTGTTACGTCTCTAATAATAATAATATTATGCAAGGATTTGTGATTTGAAAAGCTTAAATTACGCAAGTACTTTCTCTATTTCCGTTCATGCTACAAGATTTTCAAATCAGCACATCCCTTGCATAAAATTAGTATTTTGATTTTAGTACAACAGATCCTTTAAAGAAGCTTATTAACAATTATATTTTTCATTTTTTAGTTTTAGTAATACCATGTTAAGACTAAACAAATGAGCCCAAACTCGATCGATTTATCTTTGGTTTAGAAGTTCCTATGGCCAGCTTCTGACTCCATCTTCAGACCCTGAATACCATGTAATACCAGAGAGTTAGTTAAGACAAACCGAATGATCTCAAAACCGATGGGTTTTAATGTAGGAATAGCTATGGCCACCTTCCTACTCCATCATCAAACCAGCTCCATTATACCACATTAAATTTGATCAAAATTGGTTGAGGATATCTGCTTCAAAATCGAGTAGCAAGATTCCACCCGAACAAATTACATACATACATACATACATACAGTGAAAGTTAAATAAAAGCTTGTAATAATAAAATAAAATGTACTCTTTTTTTCTAAGGCTGTCCTTTTTTTTACTCCTTTTGATATCGGATATACTCTATTTCTTCTAAAAAAAGTTGGCAACCCTACGGGCCCCAGAATTCGTGATTCATAAACACCTTATGTTTTCATTACGTTTTATAATTATTTTGCTAATTAATCTATCTCCCAAAAGACTAGGTCGTTGACATGCAATGATATTGACTTACTGAACCTTCTGCCCCTGACGAGTGTATGTCCCCGGTTCATTGCGAAAGCTATATTTAGAACAGATTTTGTGAGTGTCATTATAAAACTTTATTATTAATGAGCTTTCTAATGCCTAAGTTAACTTTACCAATGTAGGAAGTGGGTATTACATAGGGGTTAAAGGTGAACTAGGGTCAATTATGTTTTGAGTGGCAATTTATTATGTGTAAACTTATATATTTACGTTTTGGAAAGTTGAAGATACTACCTAGAGAAAGCGTCGGTAGCTTTGTTATAGTTAAAGGTTTTTTTTTAGAAGGAAAGCCTGTTCCGTATTTTTATATTATGAGGTGAGGTAAGGTGCTTTGCCTCTCATCTCCAGGTTTACAATGTACCCTAGGTTACCTTTTGAGGTGTTTGAGGTATGTTATTGTGCTTGGCGATGTCACGTACTCGTTGGCGATGACACCGATAGAATTTTTTTCAGAATAAAAAAAAACTGTTTTCTGTTGTGAGTTACAATAAGATTATTTTGTGTCTGTGTGATTTCTTAAAGAAATCCACTTTTTGTTGCTCATGTACTAAAAAATCGATTTTTATGCAGACAATTTAACAATATACCTAACCTAACTTTAAATTTTTACGTCCCACGATATACAATAATGATAATAGAAACGAATATATTTAGATAATGCACCTTAAGTTTTTCTTCTACACTTTGATATTATTGGGAGATAACGATTTCATTCGTTTTTATTCCCTAACTTAAGAACGAATTATAATACCATTAAGGGACGAGAAGAAATCTTTATATTTCACTACTAATACCTGCTAACGTAAGCATATAATAGTCCATAGCTTCATTGGTCGTTCCACCTTTATTGCCCACATATATTCAATTAATGATGACTGGAAAAGATTAGCCAAGAATTTTAAATGGATATAAGAAATGCAACTCGTCAATGTCTCTGTGTATCAGTGGTACCTATGCAGTCTGCTGGAAGTATTCATTACTAAGTGAATGACAGTATGCTTACAACAATACGAGCCATGCCCAATGCCCATAGTAAAGTATGCGGGCTACAATTGAAGATAGATTTTCAACTTTTATTTAAAATCGAAACCTCTTACAAGAAGGTAATAAAAATGTTCTTAGAGACAACGGCAACGTGCTTTAACACCCTAAGTTGAGCAATAATCATCAGATGAATTGTTTGTTCACTCTCTATATTGATTCGTTTTTCGAATCCCACTCAGTGCAAATAATTGTATGCATCTATAGTGTATTTGCATTGATAGGGATGTTTTCTATACATACATACATAAAATATGCTCATACCTATTGCCCTCCGGGGTAAGCAGAGACAACTGCCCTCCATCTGCATCTATCCTTAAATACTTCACAAGCTTCCTGTACTTTCATTAAGCCTGCCTTTATCGAGTACTTCTGATCTGCCCTTATTTTAATACATTATTAATTTTATCAGTGTTCAGCCACTCTTTTTATATGCAAGTATGTTTATTCGCATTCTAGTACCTTTAGTATAATCTAAGTTCAATTTAGGTCTAGACAGCAATATGTTATATATCCTAGAATTTTATTATAATAATATTATTTAAAAAAAACATCCCCTTCAAAACGTTAACGAAAAAAGTTTCAAAGCTTGTCAGAACAGTACTAATTTATTACAAAAGCATCAAGAACCATTGGACCGTCAGAGATAGCAGTGGTCAACAACCTTCCAAACTTTTTAAAGAACATTTTTCTTTGCTTTGTGCAACAGAATGGGGGTAGATGAATTTAATTAGTTTTCGCGTCGCATGGCGGGCCACGAGTGCGGTTTAATGTTCGCGTTTTTATATTTCCTATCGATTCAGTAACTAATTGCGATGTTAGGGTGTGTTCTAAGGAGGTGGTAGCTTGTTCTTTTTTATCATAATTTTATTACGTTGTTTTTGTGTCCCTTTTTTTAATTAGGGGAGATTCCTGGGTAAGCAGGCCCACTTCACACGCAGTTAACTTCATTGCTATGTGATAAAGCGCGATATTTCTAGGTCAAAATCCAAAACCTGTGGGTCAGTACACCTGCTGATTGATGTATAAGTCTATGGCGCAGGTTTTTTCTCGAAGCTATAAGAGTTAAATTGCAGTTAGTTCCATGAAAAATAATGCAATACATATACTAAATTGTTGAAAGGGAGAGAAAGAAACCGAACCGCGGGCTCCAAAGTGCAAGTCTGATACCTAAAATATTAGTTGTTTTTTTATACAACTTAGGTGGCAGACAGGCCCCCCTGTTGAAAAGTGGTTGCAGTTGCCAATGGACGCGAGCAACATTAGGTTTGATTATAGAGTTCATTAAATCTTTCAAAATAATTAGGTTATAAGCAATTATACTGTCTTGACAGCTTCTGTGGCGTGTTTTTTATGCATAATTATTTGTATGCATAAATATGTATATTTGGATTGGTCTGCGTGTTTCTATGTATATTATGTATGTATTTACAAAAACAAAAAGTATCTAAGTATGTTTATCCGCATTCTAGATTTCATAACACAAGCTATGCTTACCATGGGCACAGAATAATTAATAGTACTAACGTACAGAAGGATCACTGCGCAAGAAGATTTATTTAATTCCAGTCTTGCTCCGACGCAATACGGTGGAATTCAGCTCGCACAACATTAGGTACCTATAATTTTATTCACCTACTACTTCGTCTCTTTCTATCGCGTACCTCTCATCTCTTCTTACGCCTGTTAGGGTTGCCTTCTTGTGAAGAAATGAATATTTGATTACCAGTCCAGTTATGTACCTGTTACTATTTTTCTACTTATGTGAAAATGACAACTTTAAACATACCTACCTAGTATTAGATGAAAAAAGTATTTTATTACAATGTCCGCATATTTTAACATAAGACGATTAGCATACTACTACATTTAGTATTCTTTGCTACTACACTTTAGTGTATTTGCTAAATTGAACATACCATTTACGTGTTTAGTTACATGCCGTACGACGCAAACACGAAACGGCTTAAACTAGTCCGAGAGCCGACACCCAAAAATCATGTTGGTAAATTATTTTGATTTGCGCCAGCTAAATTGAATGCGCTTTGAAAGCAGTTCGTATTTGAATTTATACTATTGTTAGGAACTCGGTTCTCGGATACTATAAGCTTTGTTGGAACTGTATTTGGTTTCAGTTGTTTGATTTTCCTGATTGCAGAATCTTCAAAATGATGGGAGCAGACTTCGTAGCTTTTAGCTCTCAAATTTTCTTTGCTTAGTAAGTCCTCTCGTCTTATTAAAATCAGCCACTCTCGGCGACTAAAATAAAATAGACAAATGGTAGTCAGTACGGAGCAAACACACATGTGCTTATGGTCTTTGGTTAGAGTGAAGCAAACGGGGCACTGAGGAGCACAGTCACCGTAGTAGTCGCTCGTCGCCGTCACAGGAACAGTCCCCGTTGCAGTCGCCATAGTCCAGTCTCTATACAATGAAAATTTTTCTAAGTGTTTGATAATCGCCACGCCGAGAAACGTTAGGTGCGCCAAAAGTAGTATAACTTCAAAAATCGTATCTCCTAAGCTAGTAAAAATCACTGGACATACATGGGGGTGGCTCAAATACTCCTCAATATGGGGCGCCAAATTTTTTGGCCAGTAGAGCCGGCCACCATGTATTGTCAAACTTAACCTTAGCTCTCGGTCTATATACCCGTCAGACTAGCCAAAGTGCGCCAAAGTATCTAATTATCATGTTCAGGTGAATAATATTAAATATTATGCTATTCATTTGTATACCTATTAAATTTATTACTTCAGCTCTCGGACTATAAACAAAGAATACTAAATATTACCTATAAGCTATAAGGTAGCTTTCGAGCGCGAAGGTTCATATATTATGTAGTTAAGAACTAATAAATGACGGCGTTATGAAGGGACAAACATAAGAAATTAAAAAAATCGAATAGAGACCCTCCTCCTTTTTTTAAGTTGTTTAAAAAGAAGGAACTTGGAACTGCAGAAATTACGTAGGGTAGGTATCGTCAGTGGTACCTACCTACCTATAGTCAACGCGCAATGCCCGTCAAGGACACTCGAAATAAGAAAAATACGTCGAGGCGGGTGACAGCGGAGTACGTTGACCCCGATGGGTCCGATCCAATAACCCTCCCAGTTCAAAAATCTAGCTGGCTAGGTACCTACCTACTTCGTGGTCTACCTATAAAATAAGTAGTTTTAGTCTAGTTACGCATTTTGAACAGTAGTAGTGGTAGGTTGGGTTATGGGTAGGTAGGTAAGTACCTTAAAATTTAAAAATTTATTAATTTGGCAAAATTACCTTACAGCATCTTTGGGAAGCGAGAAAAAAGATAAATCCGGCATATTTCTATTCGAATTCAAACAGCCGAACGCCACACAATATCGTCTGTCATATTTTCTTTTCTTGTCCATTCTAAGGTAGGTACCAGTAGTAGGCACGATCAAGAGAGAAAAAAAATGTTTTTATAAAATCCCAGCCGAGCGCGAGCATAGAAAACACCTCAAGCGTTCACACGAGCGCGCGCGTGACACTCGACTAATTTTTAATCCGCTCGGCCGGCTACTTCGTTGTAGGTATATAACGGATGTACTGCGCGGAGTGAACCACGCCTGCCATGGGTCTAGTAAGCGTTGTGTGAAATGTTGTGGAATACTTATTATTATTATATCTATATATTTATAAACCCTTAAGTTAACAATCAGTTAAGCAATTAGCATATCACAGTCCACTTCTGGACATAGGCCTCCCAACATTGGGGAGAGCTTAAGTTAACTACCTAGTTTTTTTCAAAGCATTTCTTTTTAAAGCAATAGGAGCACTTCGTCAATTCAATAAACTTGTACTATGTACTTATAAAACAATTTGCGTAGACTTTCAGACATCGATGGATGCAAAATTTTGCAAGCACGTCATTTTATTATTGACAACAAATTATTCCATCAATGAATTAATTAATTTTTGAAGGTCTAACAGCTTAATTTTAAAATTTTCATTTCGACATTTTGAAATATACCTATTTGACTTTCAATTGGATTTGCATCTTTTAAATTTAACAATTTGTTTATTGTATTATGCGTGGACACTAACATTGATTGACAGCTTTAAATATTGTTATTCCTTTTGACTTTGAATTTTTATTTTTAAGGTATTTTTTTATTGTATAATTTAATGAAAATTTTATTTTCTCCCATTAATTTTTGTGAGGCCCGTTCGTTGAATTACACCATTTCTGTACACGTCTAGTCTGTTTAAGAGTCATCTAACATTCGTCGTGGGGGCTGTAGTTGCCCTGTATGTATAAGTACATAGGTACCTGTTGCACACTCTTCTAATATATCTACTCCTGCGGCTGAACACTCATCGTGGTAGAAGCTGAGAGCTAACATGATGTCTGGCCCCTCATTTCTGTGGTCATTGCACTCCTATACTCTGAATACGAACCCTACTTAGCCCTTAATCTAGAAAGGTACTCAGTTCTGAATCTTGGTTTATCTGAGGACAGATTGTATAGGCATAGGCAGTCTATCAAATTTGGCAATCTGTTTACACAATCTATCATCTATCAGCGATAGAGACTTTGGGGAGCTGGGGCAGAGAGGCCAAAAGCCTTGTGAGGGCGATTGGGTAGAGACTCATGGAGGCCACTGGTGATACCCGCTCCGGATTGTTCTCGGTGCAGCGGCTGGTCATCGCAATCCAGCGTGGAAACGCGACAAGTGTGATGGGCATCTTTGCACCGGGAGCGATCAGGGATGGGTTATTCGACTAATACCGAATAATAGATACTGAATTTGTATAATATACTTAGAATTAAGGTGATCTAATGTATTTTTCTCAAACATGCTTGGAAATGTGAACATTATTTTGACAACCTTCTTCGAGATAAATCGAAATTGCTGTACATGCGAGCAGCGGCCGGCAAAAGTTGTATGAAAATCTATATCTGTCGTGTTTTAGCGGCCAAATAAATCACTATGTAAACTCATATCTGTCGTGTAATTTAAAAATGGAATCATCTTTTACTCGGAACCATGGCAACCAAAGAGGTAACTTGTCCAAGGCATTATTTAAATACAGAACTGGCTTGCAAATAGAATGCTGTCTATTAAGAAAAATAAAAAACAAATGAACATTTCGTCGTGTGAAAAATTACTGTTGTTCGTTGTTCGTCATTGATTTTGAAAAGTAGGTAACTAAAAAGTTCTGCTTAGATACTTAGTTTTAATATCCGCGCATTGTTTGACAAAAGCACTATACAAGCCTTGGCCACAAGTGAGCGTTGCCGGACTCCGTAATGCGTGCCTCGGCTGCATCTATCATCAGATTAATCGAGATTCAAAACGGAGTGCCTTTCTAGAATACGGGCCTTAAATCTTCGAGAAATAAGTCAAGTTTATCTTGCATTAAATCAGTGCTTGAAAGCAACCAGCGTTTTTTCACAAATTAAAAAGTGGCCGGTAGAAAATATTACAGCCCATTAATCTCGAGGAGTAACGCGCCCTAAGGACAGTCACGCGGAGTGTCACGCTCCAGTAACCGCACACGCCTTGTCACGCTGTCGTCACGCAAACTATTTTTTGCGAAATCACGGCATTTATTTCTATTTGCCCTTGAAACTGAAAGATGAACTAGAACCTAACAATTTAATGAGGCGATATATAATTAATAAGTATTTTTTAGGTTTCCACCCATTTATTTGTGTACGCAGGTTGGTAACCAAACGACAGTAAGTACAGCCTAAAACCAAAGTGTCCGGTAGATGGTATTAGCCACGCCCCCATTACATGGAACCGAAATCATAGCTAGCGAAACGTGGGTGTAAATACACCTTTGCCTTCTTCTTTGCCCCTTCAGTGATTTACAGGCGTGAGTATATATAGGTATGTATTAATTTATGAAGGCCAAATCTTTCATGCGGAAGATCCCCTTGTAAAGAAAGGAAGTAATAAGTAAGCAATGTACCTTCTTGGAGATACACGTATCCACAAATTATTATTTAAAAGATATACAATTATACATAGTTGAAGTTTTGTATGTTACTTTAGTTCCAGCGGAACTTCAAGGCAGCGGCAGCGTCATTGCAATTGATAGGATTAACTAAATTGCATATAAAACACAACGGCCAAACGCGGGGACAGCATTTTATATATTGCTTTTAAGAAAAAACTTTCTTAACAAAATGGAGTTTCAACAGTCCTATTCTAAAAATGCTAAGTTATATGAATGTGCTTGCGCCTCCTTTTTAAAATTACAAACAGAAGAGGGTCTCCTAATATTTGTAAGTATACAAGGGCAAGTACGCACACACACAATACATCAATATTTCTCATAACCATTTACAACTTCCGTCCAATTCATTCATGTTTATTTTCACAGAATGTTTACATCATATTTGGATTCTATTTCAGACATTTTATTACAAAAAGACTGTAAAAAAGTAGCTCATATAAGTTCTATTAATGTGAAATCCATCAATTTCATGTATTCGTTTCGTGAATTTCGATAAAATTTGAATGATGTTTATGTATTACGGTAATTTAGGAACCACCTGCTTGCAGTTATCTTAACATTTACTCCCTTCCTTCTCGACCCTTACCTATCATCTCGTCTAATCTACTCTACGTCTTTCACACAGTCTAGTCTAATAATAATCTCTTATCTCTTTCCACTGTAACCGTCTTCTTTGATACGTAGTCCATGCCTAGCGACATTAGTCTTGCCGATGTATTCCGATTTTCTATAAATTCTTTGTATGTCTTAAATAGTGAAATTTTAAAACAAGTTAGTACTTCTTGTAAAAAAATAAAATAAATTTAAAAATATTAATAATTCTTTTCGAAAAATCATTGTACGATACCCTATCATCTCTTTTAATCCTATCCATCTATCTCGAAGATATTGCTACCCATTGTGAATTACATAAAAATAATTCTGAAATTGTTATCTTATAATACTTTTATTGTGTACAATAAAGAATATCTTATCTTATCTTATGCTAACTTTTGAAAAAAGTCAACATTCAAGACGTCTAATATTTCTAATCTTATCCATTCTACTCACCCCATACCTCCATATAAATACTTAAATCTTATCTATTCCCGTTCATAATCAACAATATTTAATTTAAAACATAATCATCAATAGTTATTCGAAATGGAATTCAAACTCGTATTTCTAATCAACGTGACAATGAAAACTAATTTAATATGAACATGAATTCCTTGTGTGAACATCCGTACTAATGAAGTGACGTAGAGGCCATGACACGAGCATACCTCTCACACCGCTCGCAACTACTTGAGGAAACAGGTAAACTTATGGGATATATACGAATATAATATATATATACATTAGTACTGGAATAATTTCAAGGTTCAACAATCCAATAAATTCACTTTTTTTTTACTTTCTAATGTAAAAGCACTTTTACATTCTAACTTTGGCGCTTTTCTCTCTGTGTTGTGGTGTCAGATGGCAGGCATTCCTTTATAACCTCAAATATCTTCTTTTTATACCACTTAGGTGGCAGACAAGAACACGACCCACCTGATGGAAATTGGTTATCGTGGCCTATGGACGTGCGCAACACCAGGAGTCACAGTCGTGCAGTCGACCCTGTAAACACAGTTTCTGTGCCGTGAATGTAGAAAACAAAGCAGGAATAGCCTTTGGTCTTCCCACTGACAGTACAAAAACTTTCCAGTGAGCTCTGAGTACCCTACTCACCGCCGGGAACACGACACGAGATTATTATGTTCGCAGTATTCTGTAGGGCGGAGGTACTTCCTCAATCGGATTGTTCAATTGGAGGGAAATACCGTCTTGTTCTACCTCCTACAGTAGGAGAGACGACACAAGGTTCCATGGTGCAAGTTTTGTGCACGCGGCCGCTGCGCAATAGGCGCGGGTTCAATCCCCGCTCAGTGCAAATATTTGTATGCAGGAATATGCTTATTTGCATTGGTCTGGTCGTGCCTCCGAGAGCACGTTAAGCCGTCCGTCCCGATTGCCATATAAACATCTATGGCAGTCGTTACGGGTAGTTGGAGCCCTCAAAACTCCAACAACTTGTCTAACTGCAATGCTTCGATATAGCCTTTGGGTTGTGGAGGTCAGATGGCAGTCGCTTCACAGAAAATGTCGAAGTTTAGCCAAATCCGCAGTTGGACTGGTAAAAGCGGACCCCAGACTCCAAATTGATAGCTTCGGATGCGACTGGGATTATCGCTGGAATGAAGAAGAATATTTTATTGGGTATTTATATGTTTCAAATAAACTGGGTTAAAAAAAAGCGAAATAAAGCTTTAACATGGTAATTGAATACAAACAAACATTAACTTCTACTAAACGCTACTAATAAATTAATAAGAATTAGAACAATTAGTGAATCAATTTGATTACTTACATAAAAAGCGCACAGTATTAACAACGTCGTTATCACACATAGAATAACAAAGACTCGTCTGCAGCTAATTTTAAAATTTAACAATATATTGTTACATTACCAAAGAAGCAGATAATAGCTATTAATAGCCCTGTCAAAAACACAATCATTTGACGTTTCATTTTTAATCACCCTTTATAAAAACACTTCTTTTGGTTCAATTATAAAAGTTTGTGTATAAAAGAAGGGAGAGCCACTACGGAAATGTGGGGCTCTTACGTCATCATTAAGCATACATTTAAAGCAGAAATCCTAGGTTCCATTACATCATCGATGTGAATCCATTTCTATCACAAGTCAGTTACCTTAGATATTTAGTGGTAACACTAATAAATTTAGGTGTACTAACATTCTTATTTAGAAAAATTCAAATACTAGTTCTGCAAGCAATATTACCATTATCAAATTCTAACCTAAAACTTCTAATCACCCTTTAAACTAGACTGAGGGGTGACCCACACTCGACTGAGTATCACAAAGAGCCCTTCGTCAATCAACAAAAAAATAGGAAGCTGGTTACAAGGTTGGACGTTAGCCTACGTCAAAAAAGACAAAAAGGTCAAAATCTGTAATTAGTAGTACTGGCAAACGTTCAGTGTTCACTGAATGCGAGATAAAAGGGACAACTTAATGTTTGAAATCTCCATCTACCGGTCACTAGTCCACTTTAGTGTCGATTAATCTGACAATCAGTTGGTTCAATTTATTAACTAGTCGTACTATTTACTACCATCGAGACTCTGAAAACAAAGTACATACCTAGCTATACACTATTTTGTTGTGTTGTTAATTATATTTATTCAACGACCAAATAATTAAATTTAACTTAAACTAACATATTTTCAATTTATTTATTTATTTCGGTATAGTGGTTAAGGAGGCGACCTTACGATCAAGAGGTCTCGGGTTCGAATCCTGGCCATTACACTACCGACGTGAATCCACTCCTAGCACAAGCAATTTAGCTTAGTTGGAGGGTTAGAAGGAATTTTAGTAATTTGGATAATTTCGGTTGCTATTAATCTTTTTAACAAAAAAAAAACTTGTATACAATTAGCCAGGTCAGGAGTGAAAAGGTGTTTATGTAAAAATATGTATGTCTACTTGGTTACTGCCAAACTTTACAGGATCACCCTTAAAGCCAATTTAAACTGTCTAAGAAATTCATCAAAATTAGTCGAGCCGTTATGGATTCCTTAAGACATACATGATTTCTGAAGAACTCAAATTGTTTGAATAGGTCGGGACCCTGTCAATTATCTCGATAATACCAGTCGTGCCGATGGCAAAAAATTCGGATTTTATACGTATTATCAGTGTGTCCCACCGGTCACTATCGGAAAAACGTTCTAGGGGACAGTGAACCCCAGGGCACTTGTATTGTTTGTTTTTTGTTGACGCATTTGGCTATTTATGGCTGTAGGCTTGGAAGAGGCTCGGCTGGGAAAACTATTCTTAATTACTCTCTTTAGGCTAATAGGTTTAGCTCGTAAAGTCACGTCCTAATATTGTCTACTAAAGTCAGTTTTTATAAAAAAACTAATTAATTGTTTTTATTTGTTTCAGTTTTATAAGTATCGTAGCTACTTTTCAGGTTGATTTTTAGGGTTCCGTAGCCAAATGGCAAAAATCGGCACCCTTATGAATTCGTCATGTCTGTCTGTCTGTCCGTCCGTATGTCACAGCCACTATTTTACGGAACTATAAGAACTATGCTGTTAAAACTTGGTAAGTGGATGTATTCTGAGAACCGCATTAAGATTTTCACACAAAAATAGAAAAAGAACAATAAATTTCGGGGGCTCCCCGTACTTAGAACTGAAACTGGGGTATCTATGGATAGGTCTTCAAAATGATTAAGTTTTAGGTTATGCCAGATCTTTACTTAAAGATCCCACCACATAAATCTGTACCTTCCAAAAAAATAATTAAAATGCCATAAATATATTTTCGTTCTCTCTTACATCCATAATAAATTTTATCAAATAAAATCGGGACCAATGATTTTGAATGAAACGTAGTTATTTCAGAGGCAATAAAGGCAGGTCGCTGTACCTTGCACAATGGGACATTACTGGCTGTATTTCAAAAGAGCCGTTTATTGCGACACCCCTGACCGCCTATGAAAATTGTGTACCTGCAGTATTTATATAGGTTTCCGCTATCATGGCTTTATTGGAATTTCATAGATAACGGCTGCTAATAGAGTTATATGTAATGTCATATTTCCTAACAACCCTCAAGCTATTGATAGGTCGTTGCCTGTGTCAACGTTGTAACCTCGAGACAGTTATCGGTGCGAAAAGCTCGCTTGAGACTATGATTCTGACTGTGGTCCGAAGTGTGACTGGGTGGGATTCAGGTCTTATATTTTACGAGGAGTAATGTTCTCGAAAGAGGTGCTAAGCGGGGTGAATTAGAGAAGAAAGAACCAATATTCACACGCTCCGTAGAGGATGCATCGGATGCTGGAGACCGCTAAAAGATATCCTAGTACTGAATCAAAATCAAATCAAAAAAATATATTTTTATTCATTCCCGGTCACTTATATAGGTTCAATCTTTGTTCAATTTATACCACATTCAGCCTGAAGAATACAAAAACCACTACTGAATTCTTTCACTGCACTGTACAACGACGGCTCTTTCATATTACTTCCCTGTATTCAAGCTGCCGGAGCAGGTTTTCTCAGGCTCGGTAACCCCTTGGCCCATCTACTAAGTACTGCATGACCTTACAATAAGAACAAAATACAAGAAAGAAAATAAAAGAATAAGAAGGCGTAATTGAATGAAATTTTAAAGCATTTTACATCATCACAAATCAAAAATCAATGTTTAGCAAGTAGTCATTGTTACTGCAATCTTCTTTAGCCTCTTAACGTTTCCTTCTACTGAATTATCTTCAATGAAAACACTTGTACTATTCCACATTATTTATTAAATTCCTGACCGGTTTTGCCTTACGGCATTATCAAACCTTTGATAATACCGTAAGGCAAAACCGGTCAGGAACCTTTGATAATGCCGTAAGGCGAAACCGGTCAGGAATTTAATAAATAATGTGGAATAGTACTAGTGTTTTTAATTGAAGATGTGTAGCAAGTTCCACCAAGTGCCATCAATCAACAGTATAAGCACTACTGAATTATCCTTTATTTTCTGATTTATATTTCTTCTTTGGCGTTAAGTCTTACCTAAACACGCCCACCGCCTCTTTAATACCAGTCATGAATGTCAATACAAAATACAAACTGCCTTCCCCTACCATCTATAAATAACGTTAATGTAATAACTCCAATAAAACATGAGTACATTCGTTGTAAAACACAATCGTAAACGTGAAAGTATAATTCTACCTCATTTTGAGGTTATTTGCAGCAATGAAAATTATAATAAAAACAAAAATATTTAATGTCGTGTAGGGAGGCGTCTCTCTGAGTTTACGACGGCGCGACATGTCGTTTCTCCAATTAAATAACTATTGTTTTAGCTGTTGTCGGTAACCGTGTTTGTCTCAAGTGTAAGGGTTGAGTGTGTGTAGTAAGGTCTGGTAAGTGTGGAGCTTGACGCACTTTATGAAGTACGTATACATATGAGGTCTCTTAGAAATGGAATCAAATTAATCAAATCACCTTCAGTTATGATACCTACTTAAGCTCGTATTCACGAACACTGTCGTCTTGAATATAATCTGTCATCAGATCTAGTTATAAATCGAGAATCATGTCTACGTATTAAATGAAAACAACAGGTTATTGAATATATTTATGTTGTATTGAATTTAATTCTGACTGCAGATAGCATTAATTTAATTTTAAACAAATCTCTCTAGGTATCGTAAGTTCGAGTCCTTAAGCACTAAGCTACCAACGCGTCCATCACATGCTTTAGATTAAGGCCACGCCAATTAGCTTGGCCATTGTTAAAAAAAAAACATTGTAATTGGTTAGGTTTTCAATTCACAATCACTCAATTCAAAATCATACATTCTAAACATTATTGCTGTTTATTGCTAATATTTCTTGAAATTTTCTTGAATCGCCAAATAATCTTAATGACCAAAAGAAACAGCATAACTGTTTCAAATTAATTCAATTACTCATTTGAAAACAAAACGAAGATATTTCTGGATGAAACGAAATGAAAAGTCGATCACCTGGTCATAAACTACTCCTATATAAACATAATTTTCTTATTGGGAATGAACCAATTATTCAAACTTATACCCGACTTAATTGCTATCTCTAACGTTGTATGATCTATTAAATAACATAACTTGGCTGATAAATTTTGTCTCGATTCGTTTAGAAGAGAAAACTGTACTACCTTGTGTTAAGATTCTAATTTGATTGAAGTTATTACTAGTTTAGGGAAGTTTTTCTGAAATTAATTTATTAGAGACAGTTTATGTGTTAGAAGTAGTATTTCCTAGAGCATAGACCTATCCGCGTTGTTTTGACTTTAACTGTAGGTATAATTTAATGATAGTGTTGCAGAAATAAATGTGAAGTAGTTTCTAAGTTAACTTTTCTAGTGTTTTAACGTGATTTCAGCTAGTGTATATATATATTTATCTAAAGAAGATATTATCAAATTTTGTTGGCATTAATGGTAAAAAATTATGACTAGTTTGATAAAATTAGTGTAAGTATCTACTTTAGTGTAAGTACCTTATTCTAATTAGGGAAAGGAAAATATTGTCTTACTTATATTGTTATTTTCAAAATGTAACTCAGGATAATTAAACTAAAATGATAAGATAAATACGTTTACATCTATGAATTTACATATTTACAAAATGTAGGTGTTAATACACCTCTGTCTACTCCTCCGTAGATTTGCAGGCGTGAATATATATTCATCTAGTTGTTTCATACGAGACAGTGAATCAAAGTTCTTTGACATATGTGAATTTTTATTAGATCTCGTTTTACTGACAGTCGCCTCTTACAAGGAGCTAAGGATAATGAATTTCTAGAGGCTACTTACTTTAACAAATTGAATATGTTTTATTTAATTTATTCTTTCGCTTTAAAAGAAGATTTATTCATCTTTTTTCTTTGGTGAATAGTAAAAGAGGAAAGAAGTGAAGGTTATTCTTAAAAAATCTGTTCAGTAGATCCAGAGATTACTACTTACAACGTCACAAACTCACAATCTCACAATCTCACAAACGTTACCTCTTTATAATGTTAGTATCGATTACTATAAAATTTTACTTAATGCTATACTTAACTTGTCGCCATTGCGACTGAACAATAGGATGGTTTAGTCGCATAACGTCCCATTCGCAAAATGTCCCACGTAAAAAAACGTCATATTCGCACAACGTCCCATTCGCAAAAAGTCCCATTCGCACAATGTCCCATTCTCAATACGTCCCATTCGCAAATTGTCCCATGTATAGTGGAAAAAGTTAAAACAATTTTAAATATATTATAATAATTGTTTAAATAATCATCTTCTTATTTCAATTATTAAAAATAAAAATGCCCATCTGCTTTCTAAAAGATCTAAACAAGTTTTCAAACGGAAAGAATATTAATGGGTGATATTATTATTACAAATTTATTCCCGGATGAAGCTGAGACTCGGGCCGCTAGTTGGTAATAAAATAATCATATCCCTAGGGAACACGCCGATGTTTCCAATACAGTTTATAACCTAGTTCTGAAATTGTCATTTTGAAATACCTCTCTATAATGCAAAGCGAATGTTAAATTAGTTGGACCGATTTAGGCGGCATTTTCACTGTCAGATAGCTAATGATTTTAGAATAAGCGTAAGGGTTACAATTTTTAAAAAAGCCAATTTTCCTAGTGTATATTCTCCGCCCTAAAAAAGTCGCGGTAGCCTAGTGGTATGGGTAATGGGCTGCTGAGACGTCTCGGGTTCGCTCCCAGGGTTTACCATGGCACACACCAATGTCTTTTCGATGCTTTTAGAAGTTATGTGTGTATTTATCGCAGGTTTATAAGTGCCCAGTTAATGGCAACCTATTACATTGGGACCTAAACATAAACTGGCGAAATGTGGGTGCTAGCATCTTTGCCTACCCCTTCAGGGATATAGGCGTGAATTAATGTTATATTCTAATTTCTCCTTATGAATATATTTCTGTCAAAATCAAATGAACTGTCAGGTTCATGACACAATCATGAAACAAATACAACATTAACATCGTTATCTTGTTAACAGTGAGGGGCGTTAAAATGACCCCTCACATGCTAAACTGATTTGCAGAAATTTGTTAAGATAGGCTTACTAGACGTAGAAAATACGAAAAATAAACCCCCCAATATCTTTTATTTGTATTTCAAACGTAAGTGGGCTACACTTATGGTGCACTTACGTGTACGCTGTAGATTTTGTGCTCCATTATACCACCCACGAATTAGGTAAAAGTAGAAACCGAACAAGTGAGTAAAAAACGGGTAGATACTCAATGTTTCCAATGCTATAAAGCTTTCTGTTCTTGTATTATAATGCTTGTCATTAAAATATATTATTAAAAAGCTTTAATTGTTGGTTTAATTTGCCATTTCATAATTTATTTCAACCTTTTTCTTAAAAATTAAAGTTATCATTTTCAACCTTGATTGCCTGGCAACTCTGACAAAAGTTCGTTTCATTGATCATAATTATGTGTATGTCAAAACAATGGGTACAGTTGAAACGTGCATACCTACTTAAAATAGCATTCAAATTAGATAGACCCGTGGCCCATAGGTGGTGCACGCACGTGTAATGATACCGTCACAGTGGCTCTCATGTGGTACATGTACTGAGAATGTGTTAATATTGGGCTTAGCTTATAAAAAAATGTTATGTGAATTGGACTTATTTCCATTAAAACTGATAGTTTTTGACATTTGGGAGAATTGACAGTCTGATCTAAATCCACACAAATAAAACCACGGACACGTCTAGTATAAGCTATCATATAAGGCAACAACGTAATATATTCGCAGTAAGATTAAACAACACTTCGGTCGTTAAACCTACTCTAAACATTGAGGATTTCCGGTCATAGAACCTTTGTCACTTAAGTATATTGCTGTTGTTTACATTAGTTAGCAGACAAGCACGCGGCCCACCTAATGCGAAGTGGTTACCATAGCTTATGGACATGAATTCCTAAAAACCTTCTAATGCCCTTCTTGAAGAACCCCATATTGTAGTCGCTTGGAGAAACCACAGCAGGGAAATCGTTCCACAGCTTGAGCGTGCGCGGAATGATGTTCCTTTCAAACGACACTGAGCTCCATTTCCAGTTGCTGTAAAGGTGAATAACTTGCCTGTCGCGAGCGATGTGATAACTGAATGTAGCCGTGGGCATCGTGCAAGTATATGACGTTTCGTTCTTATACGAGCAGTCGGTATGAACTTAAGTGTTATCTTATAAAATTTTGGCAGTCGTTCGTTGATTAATTTGAGTACCATTCAGTTAACGAGAGATCGAGGCGAACTTAAGATGTCTCAGTATTTTTGCTTATTTTTATAGCACTTCGGTGGCACACAAGCAAACGGCCTACCTGGCCCCCGATTCTACTAGACTTTATTTCTATACAATTATAGTCCAAATTTAAAAGAGAAACAATTTATAACATTTTTCATTCACTCAACAGGATTGTCATTTAATTTAAGACTTTAACAGTATAATCGTAAAGTCTAAAGTTAAATGGCAGTGGGTACAGTGTCTATGGTACCTGATGGGATGGTTACCTTACCACGACCTAGGATAGCGATGTTTGGAATATTTCAAAGTAAATTGGTGAATACAATGAACCTTAGATACATCCATAGACCACTAAAAGTCTTTCATTACTAAACTATAATTAGCTAGCGGCCGCCTGCGACTTCGTACGCGTTTAGGGATTTAAACTTTCATACAAAGTACTATCCCCTGTTTTAACCCCAAATGATGGTTGATTTCTAAGGATATATTATTCGTACACCTTCACACTATCTATAAATAGAGCATAAATTTTAATTTTTTTTTACTTCAAAAACATAGGACTTTCATATAAACTTCCAACCCCCGTTTTACCCCCTTAGGGGTGAAATTTTGTAAAATTAGTTTTTAGCGGAACCTTCATTTCATGTTTGTAGGAGTTAGAGCGTTTTCACACTCATCCGATATCCGGTATCCGACAGCCGATATCCGACATCCGATATCCGACATCCGATATCGGATGAGTGTGAAAACGCTCTTATAGTTTCTGAGATTTCGTTACTCATCAGACATTGGTATTTCGCTGTTATTTCTAATACGTCGCAGCCAACGAACTTAATCAGCCTTTCAATTAACCGGCTAGTCTCTTTACTAAACGACGTCATTCAATTACATTAAACGGCTAGGCAAATGGCTTGGATTGATGACGTTTTATTACTTGCCTAACCATTTAATTAAACAACTAGGAAAATTACTTATTTCTGCATATTTATAAAAAAAATAAACGCAAAGGCTTTTATTAGCCTTCTAACCTAACCTATCAGTTATTTTCGGTGAAAATCCTCTACCTATCCCCTCGGTGATTTACAGGCGTTGGTATAATGTAGGTATGTTATTTTCTGTCTTATTTCAGCGTGGTGCCCCATCTTAACAATGGCCTAAGCATTAGCCAGCCAGTTTATTCAATGGTTGTAAAGAACGTTGTGGCTGAATATCATTCAGGCCATTTTTTTTAAACAAATATACCACAGCATTTCACAAAACACTATCATCTAGACCCATGGTAAGCGTAATTTAACTAGCTCGTGTTATAGAATCTAGAATGTGGATAAACTTACTTAGATACTGTTGTTCTTTGTAAAAACATACAAATTACACATAGAAACACCCAGACCAATGCAAGTATACATATTCATGCAAACAAATATTTGCATTGAGTGGGAATCGAACCCGCGCCTGCTACGAAGCGGCCGCGTTCACTACCACCACGCCACAGAGGCTGTCTTGTTTTAGATTATTTTTTTAATTGAACGGCGCCGTTTACTTAACTGCCTAGGCAATTAATTGAACGGCTGGAATTACAATTACATATGGATTATGATACTATTTAGCTTGAAATGTTGTAGAACCTTACAATACTTGGAAGGGAAATTCTAATTGACTATGAAGCGCTAAGTTATGACACCTACTCGTGTAATCTAAGAGCCAAATGTAGTATTAATGCCAAAGGAAAATAAATGAGGGGATCTTCTATCACCATGTAGATCTATACCGAGTAGGTGATTATTTCTGCTCAGCCACGTGTGTCGTAGGTTTTCAGCTTTAAAAGTAGAATAGATAAGAAATTAATAGAAAAAGATTACTAAAAACTGTAAAGCTTAATTGCTTGTGTTAGGAGTGAGTTCATGTTGGTAGTGTAATGAGTGTAATAACCAAGATTATAATTCGGGATCATAACATCTATAATAATACGTAATATAGAATACTAACTTTTGCCCGCGGCTCCGCCCTTGTGGATATCGGTTATCGCTATAATATCGGTTATCATTATAAATTGTAGCTTATGTGTTATTCTGATGTTTATGCTATATTATTGTAAAGTGTCACTAAAATCCATTCAGTTTTTACGCGAAAGAGCAACAAACATCCATCCATACCTACATACGTACAAACTTTCGCATTTATAATATTAGCAGGAAGTAAAATTTTATCAGCAATAGCCCCTTTTATATATGGAGTAGCAAATCTGCTCTCTTTCTGGGCCTCGATTCTACTAAAGTAAAACCATTGTCATACCACAGACACTGCAAAAATTACCCATTTAATTTTAAACTTTAAAGTCATCCTATTAAAGTCTAATATTAAATGGCTTTTAGTAGAGTGAATGGAAAAGTGAAATGTTGTAAATGTCTTCATTTAATTTTGGACCTTAAGTATATAGTTTTAAAGTCTAAAATTTAATGCCATTTATTGCAGTGTCAGTGGTATGACAATTGATTTGGCTTTAGCAGAATCGAGGGCCTGAACGGTGACAGTAGAGAAAGCTCGTGAATATAATAAGGATAGAAGCAGGTGGGGTATTGTCTCTTCCTACCCAAAAGGTGAAAATATGTATGCTTAACAGCTTGTGGCATTACAGCTTTTCCTCAAAGAAGTTTCAATAATCGACGAAGCATATAGGCCGCGTTATATCATCCTCAGTCACTACAATTCTGCAAATATCGTTGGTTTTTCTCCGAACGCATTTGAGGAGCCGAGCTCCTAAACTATTCCGTTTTTAGCCCAGTCGTAAATCACGTCACACCATGGGAGGCCGACGACCTGTCACTTCGCAGCACTTCACAATTATCTCGAGCGACGTCAAGACGCTTTTATAACACCCTTAGAACGTTTGCTGAACTAATCTGTTTGCGTGATAAACGTCTCAATTGGTGATTTGATATTTGATTTGTATGTTTTATGCGAAATTTGATTTGTTAAGAAACGGATTAGTCGTTCTGTGACCTGTTTTATAGGAACCATATTGGGAGTTAACGTTTAGATCCATAGCTGAAACTCTGAGAGTATGCATGGCTATTGACGACAACTGTTCTTAACGGAGAAGAGGTCTTCACTCACATGATTCAAAATCTCATTCACCATTATTTTCTTACTAATGACTTCTATTAACAAATCATGTACTAATGCTGTTTACAGATCATTCCAAAAATGGTACACACGAGGATCATGAATTGAATGCATTCTATTGTAAGGTAACAAGCAAGGACGACGTCCAGAAGATACGGGCCGCCATTCTGGAAGCTGAGGATTCTAAAATGGTGGTCCCTATCTTGGTGGCTTCAACAGATTACCAGAATGTTTAAAGAACTCAGTATGTAAATTAAGACAAAAGTAGATACGGAACGGTAAAATTAATTTTGAACAACTGTACTAATATAAATACGGCAATAGGCTCACCCCCTATTACGTGGGAACGAATACAGATTGGTGAAATGTGGGTGTTAATTCACCTCTGCGAAACCCTCCGGGGATAAAGGCGTGATTAATGATACACCTATATTCGATTAGTAATGATGGGAACCACTGCCCTATTGACATTTTATGTATAACTGAGCATAACATGATGCAGAAAGACACCAAACTATTAAAACTACCCAACTTTGTACTTGGTTCATATTATGCACGAAGGGATAGACATGGAGGTTCATGTATATTGCTCAAACCCTTTTATAAATTCAAGATTGTGAATGAAACACAAAAATTAAGTATTGCCAATGTTTTTGAATGTTGTGGCATTGAATTAATAGAGTATAAAATAGTAATAATATGTATTTATCGACCGCCTCGTAGTTTACAGGCCGAAATTAAATTGTTTTTTGATCGGCTTGAATCATTGTTAGACAAAATAGGCTATAGGAATAAAAAAATTATCATATGTGGGGATTTCAATATAAATAGAACAGATACTTCAAATGTGTCACGTCAGTTTGAATCTCTGTTAAGAACATATAACCTAAAATTATCGGTAAACCAACCGACAAGGTTGAGTAGTAAGACATGTTTAGATAATATAGCTCATAATATCAGGAACTCAAAGACAGAGGTTCTTGAGTTTTCATTATCGGATCATACAGCTCAACTTTTTGTATATCCAATGAGAAAAAAACCCACAATGACGCACTGGTTTAAATTGAAACGGGACTATAATCATGATAATACTATTAAATTTATTGACTGTATCGGTAGCCTTAGTTTTACAGACTGCTACACGTGTAATGACGCAGAAAAGGCATACAATACTTTTTTTGAGTTATTTAAATTGTTCTATGACCTGTGTTTTCCAATTAAGAAAGTCAAAATATCAATTATAAAGAAACATAAATGGATAAGCAGGGGCTTAAAACTATGTGCTAAAAGAAAACGCCAAATGTTATGGCACTATAGATTATCACCTAGCCCGGCAAATAAAATAAAATATAAAAACTACACCAGAAGACTCAGAGATATTATAAATAAAACCCAGAAAACCCAAAATAATTACTACATAAATACAGCTACGAATAAAACCAAAGCTGCATGGCAAGTTATAAATAAATATAAAACTGTAACAGAAAAAGAAGAAATAAAAGAAATTAACATAAATGGAGATCGTATTACAGCACCTGAGAGAATCGTTAACTTATTTAATAATTTTTTCATCGAAGACATTAAATCGGACAGTTGTAAAAATATCAACTCCTATAAAAATATAACATACAATAAATCAAATTCCTTGTTCATGAAACCTACTGACCCTGCTGATGTAAAAAACATTATTATGACACTAAACAATTCTGAGAGCACTGGATATGATGAGATACATACCAAAATAATAAAATTAACATGTAACTATATTGCACCCGTACTAAGTCACATAATTAATCTAAGCATTGAACAAGGCATATTTCCATCAAAACTAAAAGTAACAGTGGTCAGCCCATTACTTAAAAAGGACGATAGGGAGAGTGTGAAATCATACAGACCAATTGCTTTGATTCCAGTGATTGCAAAGGTATTTGAAAAAGTGGTCTATAACAACATTTACGACTACTTTGAAGTTCATAATATCTTTGCTGCAGAACAATTTGGTTTTCGTAAGGGGAAATCTACAAACACGGCACTCTTTAAATTTCTGCAACAAGTGATGACGGGACTAGACCAAAAGGAATGTATCACAGCTGTCTTTATGGATATGACAAGAGCCTTCGATCACGTAGACCACGAAATACTGATTTTGAAGCTGGAAAAGTATGGAATTAGGGGCAACTCTCTCGCTTTACTGAAGTCATACCTCTCTGATCGTCTTCAAGTCACAGTGATGCACAAAATACATATGGAATCAAAGATTGACACAAAATATACCTCAGATCCAAAAGTGGTTAAATTTGGTGTACCCCAATGCAGCATCCTTGGGCCACTGCTATTTTTGGTATATATTAATGATCTCCCAACGTCTATTAATCAGAAAATGATATTATTTGCAGATGATAGCACTGCTATTTTTACTGACGATGGCAGAAACTCCAATTATACCACCGACATTAACAGGTCAATACAAAGCATAATTGATTGGCTGACACAAAATAATTTGAAAATAAATATAGAAAAAACCAATTATATGGTATTTAAAAATAAAAATTCAAATCACAACACAATCTCATTGGAATATAAAGGTGAATCTATAAAGGAAGCTCACTGTACAAAATTCTTAGGCATATATATTGACTCCGATTTAAGTTGGAAAAACCAGGTTAGTCATATCTGTAATAGGCTAAATTCTTTTTCGTATGCCCTTTACATGCTAAGGAAAGTGGCGAGTGAAGAGACATTATTAACAGCATACCATGCTAATGTGGGTTCTATTCTCAATTACGGTATTCTATTCTGGGGGAACTCCATTAACAAGGAAGATGCTTTTCGAGCCCAAAAGAAGTGCATCAGAAGTATATGCGGACTTAAAAAAACAGAATCTTGCAAACCATCGTTTATCCGACTAAAGATTCTCACCATGCCTTCTCTATTCATTTACGAAACCGCAATTCTAATCAGGAAAGAAATAAAAAACTATGCAACCCTTAAAAGTGCAAGACACAACACAACTCTCTGTATTAATAAATGTAGGACTTCAAAATTTCGTAATAGTGTCTTTGGCATGAGTACAAAGATTTACAATAAACTGCCAGACACTATTAAAAGATCTGATTCTATTAATGTTTTTAAAAAAAGCCTCCGAGAGTTCTTGGTCCACAAATCATACTACTCAATTAATGAATTTATGAATGATACCAACATTGGGAATTGACATATTACATTAGACAAGTATTTGAATTTTTTTATTTTATTATATTGATTTACTTCTATAATTACAATTGACATATTTATTATTCTCATATTGACGGAAATTAATTGAAACAATTTTGACATTCAACTATGAATTCATGTGTATTGCATAATTGTATTCTTTAGGTTAGTGGGTATAATGATAATTATAAATTAATGGTTTAAATAATGACATCCAAATATTTATATTTTCATTTTAATTTTAAGTCTGTGATTACATCAGATTATTGTACGTCTAACCAGGCATGCTACAGCGACACTAACTTTAATTATGTATATGACAACATCTACTAATACCTGTGACAAACAATAAATACATTTGAATATGTATGTATGTATGTACTATTTATACCGTTATCACGAAGAAAGACATGGAGAGACACTAAAACCGTTTTTGTGTTCCGCCAACTGGTTTACTTACTTATTAACCCCAAACTAGGCGAATGGGGATTGAATATACCAGCAATCCAGACTGACCTATCGTAAAGGACGCTAAGGTAATAACTATAAAAGTGGATCATGTCTCTTATTACTATGATGCCATAAGACCTATTATTTGGCTGGATAGTAGATAGGCTCCGTAGAAAGTATACTGAATTATAAACACAGTTGCAATGTTTGGACTTTATTTATTTATTGGACATATTGAGACTTTACAACTTCATCATATCACTACATAGTATAAAACAAAGTCGCTTCTTCTGTCCCTATATCCCTTTGTATGCTTAAATCTTTAAAAATACGCAACGGATTTAGATGCGGTTTTTTTAATAGATAGAGTGATTCAAGAGGAAGGTTTATATGTATAATACATGTTTAAAATAGTAGAGGGTGCAGCGGGAACAGGATCTGACGCCACGCGGGCGGAAAAATATTGGCGGTACGAAGTTCGCCGGGTCAGCTAGTACTATTATAATTATAAATTGGCCCGTGGTCGTGACTGTACATTGAAAATTTTAAAAAACTTAGGTTATCATGTGTTAACGATACTGAACAAAGTTTGTCTGCTTGTTCGCGTTAGATACAAAAACTACTGAACAAATTTTGATGCAGTTTCTTGAGTAAAGAGGTTAAAATCTTCTGTATGTTTTCATTAGGTTGAGTAGAACACTATCTGTGGTAGAACTGACGTCCATGCGGTCTAGTCACGCGGTAGGCTAGTTATACGCAGAGCCGATATGAACTACACAACTGGGTATATTTTTCAGAAATAAACGTTAACAGAATGGGTCTAATTGTGTTTGATTTAAGAATATTACTGGGTTACAGAATAGTATCTGTTCTACATATAAATAAAAGTATGCAGCCCTAGAAAGCAGAGCGACATATTGTAATAAAATAAAAATATTTTCAAATTCAAATTCAAATTCAAATGCTTTATTGTGAAACATAGGTACAAAGATGGTCTTTTACATAATTTGATCAGCTATGTTCAGCCATATTGGCATACAATATTTTGTGAGATATAAATTATTAATTAATTGTAAATTATCATACATTAAATTTAAATTACACTTATATTGTTACATACCAGTCATGTCATATCATATATTATTTATAGTCATTCTATATCAATTATTATTCAAGTGTTTGGTCTTCTAAAAATTCATCAATATTTTAGTAACATTTCGCTACCAGCAGCTTGCGCATCTTTTCTTTAAATATATTTATTGTCTCTTCGTTAGAATAAAAAGGCTATTTATAGCAGAGCGTGGTTTCGATCCACGGTCCTCTGGGTTATGGGCCCAGCACGCTTCCACTGCGCCATTCTGGTGATGCACTATGACTGCGTATATAATATCAGCTCACTTCAATTAACAATACTACCACTACAAAAACGTATATAAGGGATCATTCACACATGTTTGTCTGAAGATACACAGTTCAAGATACAAAGATACACGCCTCCGATCTTTCTACCTAAATCGCGAGACAAACGAGACCTTGGCGCGCACGGATTACCTATATTGAAACAATTTATGCTTGATGAATTTGAGCTCGTCCATAGCCGCGCCGTATCACCGTAGTATCCTCAAAAGATACCCACGTAACGTGTACTACGCGTATAGAGCACATTTTTGAGCACATTATTTTAAGCACTGTTGATCAGAGGTCCAAGACATATTATGTCTCGAGGTACACGAGAGTGAAAATAAATGACCTACCAAAGTATACAAAGATTCTTACGTAACTCCATTCAGTAACCAGCAAAAATAAACTCAAAACTAATTCTGTAGAACACACAAAGAACAACGTTAAGGTTACATAAACTTCAAATAAATGCCAGCAAACGTACCCCCGTACCCCTCTGATCATTAATATTCATTACAAATATTTCGGTGTGGGAAGTCCTATTGAAATACTGTTGTTTATTCTAGGTTAGACAATTATTTATTCTATAAAACACAGAATATGGAACTGTATTTAGGATAGACGATTCGGTTGCAGTTGTTTAACTAAGCCAGTTAAGTAATCTATCAATAGGGCTCCATTATTCCTTACGTTTTAGATGCTCTCAGCAGCCACGGCGTCGCGGGGAAATTTCATTCCATCAAAATTATGAGTAAGTATTATTTCAACGAATTCCCGAACGAATTATTATTTTTTCAAATCTTGATGAAACAATCCAATATGGCAGCCAGTTCCTCGACGAGTATTATACATTTACATTTAGATTTAAGTCTTGAAGAAACCATTGGCAGTGCTACAAAATCTGTTTGCCTACACGAAATTTCCAACAATATGAAGCGACCACAATGAGGCCGAACAATTGCCACAACTATTAACCCTTCACAAACTGCGACCAAAATTAGGTAATGGCTTCACTTACCAAAAGATTTCCCCACTTCACATCAATTAGGTCAGGAGCCAGGAGTCGGCCATTTCAACCGAAAATATTTAACCCTACATTTATCGTTGATACCCTTCTAGACTACTTAGCTACCTATTCTGTAATAAGAGAGTTGTTGACCGTAAAACATAGGCGATAGAGCATTATGTTTGGGTACTCTGTGGTGAAAATACTTGGAGTAGTAATATTTTATACTTAAGTATATTTGGGTGGCATTTCCTTCACTACATAGTATAAAATAAAGTCGCTTTCTCTGTCCCTATATCCCTTTGTACGCTTAAATCTTTAAAACTACGCAACGGATTTTGATGCAGTTTTTTTTATAGATAGAGTGATTCAAGAGGAAGGTTTATATGTATAGTACATGTTTAATATAGTAGAGGGTGCAGCGGGAACGGGGTCTGATGCCACGCGGGCGGAAAAATATTAGCGGTACGAAGTTCGCCGGGTCAGCTAGTATTAGATATAGGTTAATTTAAGACAATTAATGGTATCACTCCGTTGGTCCTGAGGGGTTCAAAGCTTTATGTTTTTAGGAGTAATTGGTGCCTGAACCCCAACATTTATACATTCACTCGGTGAAGTAAAGTATTGCAGGTATTTTTAGCGCGCTAAAATTTACCATGTGTTCAAAGTATAATATATAATAATAATTACACTGGATAAATGAATGAAAATCCCTTTATTGTATGGTACACAAAGAAAGAACACATTACAATATTTTTAACTTTTATTTTGGTATTTTTCAACAGCCTCTGTGGCGTGGCGGTAGTGAACGCGGTCGCTACGCGGGAGGCGCGGGTTCGATCCCCGCTCAGTGCAAAAATTTGTATGCATGAATATGTACATTTGCATTGGTTTGGGTGTTTCTATGTATAATATGTATGTATTTTTAAAAAAAGTATCTAAGTATGTTTATCCGCTACTACTACTAGCTTGTGTTATGGAATCTAGAATGCTACGCTTACCATGGATCTAGATAGCGTTGTGTGAAATGTTGTGGAATATTTATCTGTGGACCAACACTAAATACAATAACTGTATTGTAAAACTAAATCGAGCCGTAATTTCGTCAGCAAGTGCATAAGCAGAGTGGCGCAGTGGAAGCGTGCTGGGCCCATAACCCAGAGGTCCGTGGATCGAAACCACGCTCTGCTATATACTCTTTTTGGCTTTTTAGCTTTTATATGTTAAAATTCGCAATCATAAGTTTCTAGTTTTGTATTTTAAATGTTTCTTGCTGCTCTTTTTTCTAAAAACAGTGTTTTATGACATTATTGATCTTATTCATGCGTGTTGCAGTGGCGAAGGGTAAAAATTCACAAAGGGCGGGTGAAACGAGCGCCCTTTGAAATTAAAAAAAAATATATTCATTATAATTCATTTCTTACTTCGATTCGTTTGTCACACACCAACGTAGGTAGTACTGTAGGTAACATTACATCTAGAGGAAAGCTATGGAAATCGGTTTAAGTGGAGTGTTCTAAATTCTTATACATGAGAACTTTATCACATTGAGCTACAGATAGTACTAGAGATCCTGAATCAAAAAAGTGAATATGATCACCTTGCCTGGTATGAAGATCCTGCCTTCGTGACGGAGGAACATATCAAATCGTTCCTTCACAACTCACAAGGATTTTAGGCAGTAAGTGGTAAAGTTATGTGGTGGATTGTCTTGACAGGGGAAGTATCAATCTTTTTTTCGTGCGGAAATCCCCTCGGACTTGACGGACTTGAACCGCCTAACCGCACACCGTCTCGGCTCTTCAGATACCGGCGTGTAAGGTGGCCCCATAGGTACATTTCCTGGCACCACAGCTGACCCAGGGCGTCTCCAGTTTCGATGGAATGGATGGGTTCTTGGGATAAGTATCACCTTATAACTTAACCTTTAAATGCCTTTCATAATATTCTTGAAAATGTCACACGTTTTACGTTTTCCTATTTCATATTTCATGTATAGGCAGCCTCTGTGGCGTAGCGATAGTGAACGCGGCCGCTACGCACGAGGCCCGCACCTCGATCCGCGCTGAATGCAAATATTTGTATGCATGAATATGGGTATTTGTATTGGTCTGGTCGTGCCTCGGAGGGCACGTTAAGCCGTAGGTCCCGGTTACCATACAAACATCTATGGCAATCGTTATGGGTAGTTGGAGCCCTCAAAAAGTTCAACCACTGGTCTAACTGCAATGCTTCGATATCGCCTTTGTGTTGGGGAGGCCAGATAGCAGTCGCTTCACGGAAAATATCGAAGTTCAGGCACATCCGCAGTGACTGGTAAAGCGGACCCCAGAAGTAAAGTTGAAAGCTTTGGATGCGACTCTGATTAACGCAAGGAGGAAGAAGATTCGTGTATAGACTATACAGTAACCGCATACCATCACACAGATCATGCGCTAATTATTTTTTTTTTGTATACCTATTAGGTGGCAGACATGCATACGGCCCACCTAATGATAAGTAGGTACCGTGGCCTATGGACGTGTGCAAGGGCTTCACACTTGTGCTGCCGACCCTGTTAGAACAGAGTTACTGTGCCGTCAGTGTAGAAGATAAAGCAGGACAAGCCTCTGGCACAGAATAGATAATAGTACTAGCGTACCTTTGGTCTTCCTACTGACAGCACAAAAACTCTCCAGTGGTTATTATGGCCGCGGTATTCTGAAGGGCGGAGGTACATCCCTAATTTGATGTGTCGATCTGTTTGTAGTCGGACTGCTCAATTGGACGGAAACACCGTCGTGTCCTACTTCTTACAAAAATAAATAAAATAATGAAAAAAAAGCTAACTTACCAGTATCTAAAAATACTCTGTCTACACATATCATATATATCATACCGAATTGGATGGTTAATTTACTTGTTTACCAAGTGGTAAACATAAGTAGGTATCCCTAACTAACTCTAGGGACCTTGGGGGATAGGTAAATTAACTGGACATCAACATTATCACATATTCTATTCACCATTCGTTAATAAAGTAGTAATAATAAGCACTGACCCAAAATATGCCTTCCAAATCAAGGACAAAAACATTTTATTTATAGAGCAGTAATTTGTGTCACTGCGCTGATTACTGACGCTGAAAATAGCCTGTTAATGAACATTTTTCTTTACTACTTAAGTGACAAACAAATAATGTACACTAATACTTTCCTTGAAATAAAATGAAATGAGAGTTTATTTGTCAGAATATGGGTGAATAGGTACATAAATTTAGGATGTTTGCAATTTAATGTGCAAGCCATACTCTACCAATGTCAGGCGCACAAAAATATTCTTACAATTAGAATTTAATTATTCGATACATAAAATTATCATAAACATTACCATGCTAAAAAAGACAAATATCACAATTTACTATCATCACAAAGAAGAGTGAGAATCTGGTTTACATTGACTTGCTTCGGTTATGTAGGTAGTGTTCTATAACTGGAAATTATGTGAAATTTTCTTCTAATTTTATATTTTGTAGGACACAATGGTATCTCCGTCCAATTGAGCAGTCTGACTGGGGAAGTACCTCCGCCCTACAGAATACCGCGGCCATAATAACCTCGTGCTGTGTTCGCGGCGGTAAGTAGGGTAGCCAGAGCTTACTGGAGGGCTTCTGTGCTGTCAATGGGAAGACCAAAGGATAATCCTGCTTTGTCTTCTGCAATGACGACACAGAAACTCTCTGTGTTTACAGCGTCGGCAGCACGAGTGTGACGCCCTTGGTGTTGCACACGTCCATAGGCCACGGTAACCACTTTCCATCAGGTGGACCGTGTGCTTGACTGCCACCTCGAAGGTATAAAACAAAAAAAAATCGTTCTGTCAACCGCCTCCATCTATTCGACAATAGCAATTTCTTTCTGTAGTCAACAGAGAACTAACTTATATAACTCTGCCATGTCTGCTCCGCTATCCGTCCGCTCGTCAGCAATTTAGCTCAAAGACTCAATTCTCTGGATAGCTGTAATTTGGCATACTATACATATTCATTCAAAACATACGAATCAAATAACAAATTCCATCTAAACAGATCCAGTGTCATACTCCTAAATCAATTTGGCATCGTTAACCCATTTCCGAACGAGGACCATAGTAAGAAAAGGCTTCAGTGCTGATGTAAATCCAAGGGCATCTTAGATTTAGGACAAAATTAGGTGACTAAACGGTGGCAGGCCATTTGATATTTGGGTCACGTTCCGACTGGACGTCAGACTGTTTGACAACTGACCACTTGGGGACGGTGCTCAGCGAGTCCAATAGTCACTACTTACCGTTATTATATTACGTCAGAAAGACATGGAATGGATCAATATTAGAAAGGCTAACTAGTATAAGACTCTTACTGATTCGTAGATAATTTCTGAATAGGTAATATTACCTATTTTCGTTGACTTGTGCATAACTACAGCGGCCCATACCAACTTCGCCTGCGAGTCACTAAGTATACCTGATCGATGGACGGAGCTCTAACGCAGGATTTCTTCTCATGATGGTGGAGTACGATGGCAGACGCTCCCGTTAAATTCTATTAACTACGTCATAGAACGGAAAAGAACGGGCCTCGTGCAAGAAAGAGTTAGCTTTCAATACAAACGGAATTGGCGGTCGGGATCACCACGCTGTTACATATCGACAAGTGATTGAAGATTGCGGATTGGTGTTTTTCCGAAGGCGCATAAAGTTATCATTCCGAAGGATGACGCATACGCATGGAGAACTGCTACGCGCAATTCATTGTGGCTCCTCAATGGTCGCCTTTATGCATTTCGAATAATGTATGTAAGTAATGTATGTGCTGCATGCGTCGGCAGTGGTCGTATGTGGCAAACTTCGGAATCACAACTTAAAAGGGATTTCACGTCTATGTTTACTACATTTTAACATCATTTCGAATTCGAATAAATAGAATTACCTACCCAAATGCCAATTATGATACTTATAAAACACCATCGTAGGTACGTATTTGGCGATGCTACAATCTAGAGCAATTTAAGATTAGGTATGCTGCAAACAGTTCGGCCAATGTTAATAGTCTCTTACTTTATTAAATTAACTTAGTTAACCCGGTTAGAAGATGTAAAGTTTCAAGGTTAATAGCAGTTAGAGATTCTTTCTGTGAATGATGATAATTAGTTGCTACACCACGCAGTTAATTCTCGAAATTTTCTTGCGTGAAGTAAGAATTGAAGGCGCACAAACATTACCTATTCATACATAAGAATTTTATATTACATGTACAGATCGTCATGCTCGGCCTTGAAACTGCCGAATGAAAGACAACTACATGTAGCGGAGATGCGAATGTTAAGGTGGATGTATGCTATGACTAGGAAGGGTATGGGCATATTATGAAAAGAGATGAAAGTAATGTTGTAAGGAAGGTTCAAAGTATGAAGGTAGGCTTTAGGAGCTGAGGTAAGCCCAAGAATAGATGGATGGATGGCTTGAAAGATAATTTGGCAAAGCAACTACGGAAATGACATCTGACAGAAATATATGGAGGAAAATGACATGTTGTGCCAACCCCAAATACCTAATTGGGACCAGGGCAGGTAGATAATAATATAAGAATTTTATATTACTATGAAATATCTAAAGTGGACTAGAGGTTCCAATGACTCTTCCCAGTTTAACTACACATGCATCCATAAAATAACTAAGCCTAGTGCCAGAGAATGGCTAGTCATGAATTGCGGACGATTGATGATATTGTTTGAGATATTTTCATAAGTGATATCCTTTGTCTCTTTACCATGAATAGATTTACGGCTAAAGGTCGGCTTTTCAAAATTGTTATCAGTGGAAGAAAAGAAGTACCTATGGTTTGTGGATGTTTATTAGGTATTCAGTTTTTATTAACAGTTTATTTTTTCTGTAGTAACGGCTTCAGATATAGTATGTATACTATACATATTACACACTCAGTTAAAAATTGACATGCATACCTATTAATTAAATACAAGAATGTACGAAAGGTGCTTGGGGACCATGAAGACGATCGGGCCGCAGTCAACTTCGGAGACAAGCCGGTATCATGTATTGTGAATTCAGTTTCTAGTACCTACTCTTCATCACAAAATGCAGGGTCAAGTGGGGGACAGTGTAACAAACAAGTTATTTTAATTTTCATCAAAAAAACGTTTATATAATATCTATCCTGTTTATATAATTTATTATGAAATCAGTAATATAGCCATAGGGCACAGTATAACAAGGCATGATGAACACTATGATGCTGTTTCTTGAGTATTAGAAAATACTTTGGTGACCGAGTAATTCGGAATTAATCGTAAATCTTCACTCTTCTCGACTTAACAGGCATTTAACTTTAACATAACGATATAAAATTGCCGTAATTAATGTATTTTCTCAAGGGAACCTATTATCATTTCAATCAACTCTATTGCTCCTTTCATATCATTTCATTCCGATTTCGCACCAAGGTAGACGTAACATGTAACACTCCTAAAATTTAAAAAATCAAATGGGCTTACTGTTAGGTACATACCTACTTACATGTTACACTGTACACCATAGCCTACAATTCCAAACAAGTATTTGTTAAAATTTATAAGGTAGAAATAACAATAAAATTCACTTTTCTTTTTTAAACATCTATTAAATGCAGATAAAGGTAACATATATTTACTCATCAGTAATAGTTTTCCAACAAGAATAAAACTTCACTAATTAGATTTTACTTAGATACACAATTTTTTCACCAAAAATTTGCCCGTTTACCTGGCAACCTGACATCTAATGACAGCTGTTTACGATGGCGGCGTATGAAACGAATGAAACAACAAAAATATTCCATTCTGTAACACTGTGCCCCTTGTTACACCGTCTCCCACTTCACCCTAATTATGGAACTGATGCAAGGAAGAAAAAATAATATTGAACCCCTGATACTTGTTATCGCAGTCGGGAACTCTACTGCCACACCACGCCAAGTTTTCAAGATGTGTTTGTATGGAAACCATAACAACTTTTATTCCCGAATAACTCACACTCAACCTTCATCCCCAGTGACCATGAAGCACTCACCCACACCCGCTCATAAACATTTGAGTACGGTAAGTACTTTGTAAGCAAACGGTCTAAAGCTTATCGATGGAAATAAAACGACCATTGGCCTTCAATACTCGAGGTAGCGATTATACTGGTCAATTGGCCATCTTACGATGTTCCAAGGATTCTCAGAGGCTTAAAATATACTAAAAATTAGAATCATTTTGAAGATATTTGTGATCTGTGAGGAGTGATTTATACAGAAAAGGTGAGCGAAAAGCAAGCAAAATGCGCAAAGTGCAAGAGATTTACTATCACTAAAAATTCAAACAGTGTATTGGCGCATCGTACCGTCTCTTCACCTTAAGCTTGCCTGTCTCTATAATTTCATACATACATTCATACAGTCGAACTGACTATCAGATCCCACCGGTTAGATTTCCACTCAGTGCAAACGTTTGCATGAATACCTATATGTAGGTATAGATATTTGCATTGGTTTGTATATCTGTGTACTATAGTTAGCTGTATAGAATACACAGAAGCTGACAAATATATGAACAGGGTTACTGGTAACTCGACGTACCTATTCCTTTTAGGAGGTGTTAGATTACTCAAAATACTAAAATTTTAACCCATTTAAACTTTTATAAATTTTGAGCTTGAATGCTTAATTCTGGGCACGGGAAAACTCAATAAGTCAATTATTTCGAAAACTATTGATTTTCGGCCATAAATATGGGAGGGTCAAAGTAGCATTTTGGGCCATTTAAAACCTCCGAACAGGAATACTTCGAGTTACTAGTAGGTAACCCTGTATAAACTGTTTTAAATTTTGAACTACTTTCTTCGAGATCGACGAGAGGTGCCACCTTTAACATAAAACTACACATCTGTGAAATTCCAAAAAAATATATCTTATTTGGCTACTTTCAACATAGAATCAAAGAATCAATTTCGTTTATTCAGTTTGGGCACTTAAAGAGCATATGTGAACGTCAAAATTTTACAGTCATGTCAAGAAATTATTAATAGAATATTAAATAAAGTAAATAAATCATTTGGAAATGATTCTTTCGCTGGTTCAGTAAGTTGGTTCTACTGAGAAGAAACCAGCAAGAAACTCGGTGAACAATGTTATCGTTACTTTTTTTAAACAATTTAGTTTTTCTTTTTAATAAATTTATATTGTGCGAGCAAGCAATAGTAGATTGTTCAACAAGGGACTAAAACAAGCCATAATGACACGAGATGTTTTAGCCACCCGAGCGAAGCGAGGGTGGCTAATAGTTCGAGTGTCATTATGGTTGTTTAGTCCCACGTTAAACACTCTACTTTTCACTTTGAATGCGAGGGAAAAAAAGCGACTTTTTATATAAAATTATAATATTTAAAAAAAAAAAAGAAATATGCAAATATCTTTTTCAACCTAAATATATTAATTTCATCATATCGATAATGGGGTAAAGCCTCCGTGGCGTAGCGGTAGTGAACGCGGTCGCTACGCAGGAGGCGCGGGTTCGATCCCCGTTCAGTGCAAATATTTGTATGCATGGATATGGGTATTTGCATTGCATTTGTATGCATTTACAAAAAAATCTTTTTTCATTAAACACTATTTTACTTTTATTTTAAACTTATTTAGTGGCATGTCAACCAGATCTTAAGGAATTTTATTAAACATTTTAATACTGTTCCCCACAAACGAATTACCAACCTTATGAAGTCTGAAATGTAGATACCTATCAACGGGCAAACTTTCAAGTTTGTAGCCTCAGCGCTTTAGTCATACGGCCTTGTTTACTGCAATAGCCGAAAAAATATTCTTAACCATGGCAATGGAAGTTTTACAATAAATCCAAGTCAAGTACAACTCATTCTTTAACCCAGCAATAAGGAAACAAAAGTTTTCAAACTTTGAAGTTGGGTAGAATTTTCGGTCGTAGTCCGTTACATGTATCTACCTAAGATACGAGTGTTCCGGTAAAGAGTTACCCCGTTCGGTAAGTGGGCCAAGGCCGCTTGCAACTGTAAAGATTTAATGCCGGTCTGCTTTTGGCCGCATTTTAGGCACGGTCCGACAGACCGAAGACAGCGGATAGCGGGTGACCCATATGTTATTTTGATTGATATTAATAGCAACGTATCATCAACATCCTCTGAGCGATTTTCTGCTTGGCCCCAAATTTTACACTTTGAAACCCAATATCCGCTTCCGCTTGCCTATTATTTCTGAATGGTTCGTTGTTTGTTACGAGAGCGACTGTCGTCTGATCTCCCAACCTCAAAAGGAAAATCTGCACCAGAGCTTTGTCCGTTTTTGAGAAGGTGCTGACAAGCAGTTGAGGTCGAATTGGGCCCCGTAGGTGTTGGTAGACTGATTGATCAATTGGTTCAGAAGCAATCACAATATCGAAAAATGTTTGCCAGGATCGTAGCTGGTGGAAATATGTGTTCTCTGCCTACCCACTGGAAAAGAAGTGTGACTGTATATATGTTTGTATCACAATACCCTTTGGGCTGTCAATATAAAAGTTTGAACTAATAATCGCTTATCGCTTGCAGTCGGACTTCCAGCGTCCACCCATACCCCGGGACACTTTGTACTGATATTACGTAGATTATTTAAGAGAGCCCTGCGCCCGAATCCCATGGGCATAATTAATGATGTGTAGAAAACGTACCCGGTACGATAGGGGCTACAGGTCCGGGTCCGGACGCAAGGTAATTAGCGAGTCGGGTTTATTCGTGAAAATAATACGTTGAAACCCTTTCTATCTTACAATAGGGCACCGTAATCATATTCTGTAGGTGCTACCTATTGTGAATGCAGCCGCAAGGTCAGGGGGAGGAGCGGTCCCTCTCAAAAGTAGCTTAACACATTCTAAGTTACGGATATACTTAACTCTGAACCTACTATAATGAAAATAGGTACAATTACACTTGCTCTGTTGGTTCCCGGTAGAGTAGATTAGCACCAGTCCTCTTTGACTAGGGTTAGAGCTTGTACTAGCTTGACAGCAATAGACTCGTCATCTATTACGTGGGACGTGGGTGGACGAAATATGGGTGTTATTACACCTCTGCCGACCCCTTCAGCTTTACAGGTAATAATAATATTCCTTCCTAAGTACCTGTTAGCTAGAATGGTCCTCTGAAGGATAATAACTATCTACAACAGTATTATGTTATCTGTGCTACAACTATTTATTGATTGAAAGACGAGGCTCCAGCGTTTTGGAGGTTCAACCATAGTCGCTTCCGCAAAAGCCAAATACACACATTAGTAGTAAAAAAAGGAGAGCGGATCCCATACATCAAAATTTTGAATGTTAATTTTTAGACTAATGCCCTTTATGATGATGCTTATATACCTACTTAAATAGTACAGCCCCTCTAGACAAGTGGCAATTCGCTAGCCGGCGTTTGGTGGAATAGAATGACGAACGTATGGGATTTGACGTAAATGACAGTCGTTAACGCATGTCAAATGTGTCAAATCCCATACATTCGTCATTCTATTCCATCAAACGCTTGCTAGCGAATTGCCACTTGTCTAGAGGGGCAGTACCCCTAGCACGAACAACTATCGTATTTCGTATCGTAAACGTATTGAGAGAACGGAACACTGCGATTGGCCGGCTTCACACACACACACAGGTTTACAGCATGCAGGCGGCCAATCGCATTGCTTCGTTCTTTCGATACGTTTACTATAGATGTTCGTGCTAGGGGTACAGACTTATGGCCTACCTAATGTGTGACAAGTATGTGACCGTCTCGTCTGTAGGTACGACTTGCATAGTACCTACCTAGGTACCACCTACCTAGACATAAAAAAAGTTTGACAACATTGTGAATTTTTATAATGTCTTTTTAAATATTTATTCTTTGCTTAATATTTGAGACAACTAGCAAAATATTACCCTGTAAAAGACTATTATTATTAAACTTTGTTTGACAGTGTCATCAGTTTTGATACAATTAAAATAACTAGTATGCTTTTCACTGCACTACCTACCTATTTATACTTTACATATTTATTATTATACATTACATAAACATTATTTTACACTAGGTACATCTTTTTTAGTTTAATAACAATCTGTCTGGCTATGTTAACAAATGTTATTGGTGTTCAACATAAAAATGGATTTCTTACGTATTGATTTTAAAATTTGTGAATTCTCGCATCTTTGTCAAAACACACTCAACCTGAGTTAAACTCGCCTTTGTACATAATAGTGGCCTACTTCTGCTGGGGTGAAAGGCGGCTCCACCTGTCACCCCCAGGCCCGCGCTCATGGGGGACGAAGCTCGTTCATCGACCTCCGACGCTCGAGTTGCCTCAGTTGACGAGCAGCTAGAGCCGCAAGCTCTCGTTCTCGATGATCATCTGTGTTAGCCAGTACTAGAGGCCGCCTTGTGTCTTAACGCCGCTATTACAACGTGCCCTGCACGTGTTTGCTCAAGTCGCCGCTCCCACTCCGCCACCATGTTCCTGTGGAGCCGGGCTTTCTCGGCCCTTATTTCTTCAGGCTTGGGACCGTGTCCCCATTCCGGCACCTCCAGGGTTCATGGTGGCGTTCCGGCAAGTAGACTTGCTGCTTTGAAGGACATCGTGCGGTACCTACCCCCTGATGACCCTGTAGGCCATCTTCTACTACGGGAGATGCAGCAGGTGCGTATACCTCTCCTTGAGGGTGTCCGCCCATACAGGGCACCCGTTTGGGCGGCGGACCGCACGATACCCGCGTAGAGTCTCCCCATAACATTATCACTGCCACTAGAGGAGATTTGGCGGGAACACGAAGATGGACTTACTGTGGTATTATTTTATTTTCCAAAGGAGGATGCCGGATTTTGTATGTACTCCGTCCCCACCAGGTTTTTCTGTTCTGTGGTCCCCACCCTCCAACAAACAAGGAATGCATATCAGGGTAGTTCGCTCCTACCCAAAAGAAGACAAAACACGATTTAGTTAGAAAATCTATGGGGTTTATTTAAGTAAGCTTTTCCAACAAATATGTTTATTTTCATACAAAAGTATGTTTTTCTTAAACAAAGTTATAGTATATGTAAACAAAAGAAAAATTGTATTATAAATAAACGTAATCGTAAAAAAAATAACAATCACTTTAATTAGATCGGTCATCATCATCAGTCACGACGTATTTTTTTGTTTACATTAAACAGACGACCGGACGGTCCGATTCCACAGACTAGATAAGGATGCTTCCAGCCGTTTTCAAGTGTTAGTAAGCTTATCTCTGTGGTTAGTATATTACTTACTCTGTGGTCAAACGATAATTATTGTATATTAATATCTTTGGAAGCATAGTAATCGGCATATATCTTACAAAGTCGTCGGTTACGGGTTAATCATATTCTGTCCTCCGTGGTTACGGGTCAAAGGTCATGTGATCCTGACGCGAGTTTAACACATGATCCTGAACACTTTTTACCCATCCAACGCCCAAATGCCAAAATCTTTATTTATTACATTACCAACGAGCTTTGTTTGCTTACATGCTCACATTATGTGTTTAAGTTCTGAAATAATTTACGTGATTCAAAGTCAGCAAATAAGCGTTCATGGTTTTAACTATTTTATTTCTTTAAATGAGTTTACTAGTGCCATCTATTTATTTTTGAGCATTTCCAAAGATATTTTCTTAGTAGGTATCGGTCACAGAACAGAAAAAACTGTTAGAAGTGTGATAGGACCACTGAACAGTAAAAACGGTGGAAGTGTGAAGTGGGCGTGGCACGCGTGTCATTCTTATGCGGAGATTTGCAAGACCTTACAATTTCAACCTTCAGTCGTATCTGTCATCACGTGTATTTGACAGTTTTGCACCGTGTGTTATTTAACACTATTTATAGAAATATGCCTTACTGGGCCATTTTGCAGTGCACAGATGATAATAGGAGCATAAATATTCGAAATGGAGTTGTTTTATACCATCAATAAGTCAGGATATAGCAGAATTTATAACGAATATTATTGAAATGCAAAGAAATAAAATCAAAACAAAATCAACCTTACCACATATCAATAAAGCTTGTTTTTAATTACAAATAATAGACATGCCATTCTTATTTATTCTAGAACTTTCTTCGCTATTCATTTAGTGATGTAGTCAAACTTTATCGATATCAAATTTTTTGGAAACATTTATAAACGTTTGTCAAATGACTTTATTGTTTTTTTTTTAATATCACGGAACATTCGGAACACTCCTCATACCCATTCAAAGGATACGGGCGTGATGTTATGATGTATAGTGGCATAGACATAGCAATAATATGCGTTTATTGAAGAGTTTCGTGGTCTCTCTCTGAAACCCTTTATCGGACCTTTACAAAAATTAAATGGAATCATTTCGGAATAGTCTTCTTTCGAACAAAGAAGGAAATTTGCAAATTCGTCTACACATGACGAAGCTATGCGCGTACAAACATGCAAAAATATAAACTTCCGTATTGAACAACTGCAGCTGGATATTTTCTAGTTTGTGGACGCGGTGCAACATGCATACGCGATCAGCAAATAGATTTTGGTGCTCCACGTTTTTCTCATTTTATGCAAATTAAATTAATTATTTCAAAGTAGTGTATGAAACTGTTTGTAATATGGTCTTAAAACACCCGTCTCATATTGTAAAATACTCGCACTCGTATTTTAAGTATCCTTAGACCACTTTCACATTTTCTGATATTGGGTACCCGACGCCGATAGCGGTTACCATGTGCTGTTTTTACATATATTCAATAAAATCTGTCCGATTCGGCCATTTTCTCGATCGCACAGACTGGATGAAAAAAAGAAAAGAAATCCTAGTATTGAGTTCTTTTTATACTTTATTTTATTTCCTTCGATATCGGAGCCGACACTAATATCGGATATCGGATGCGCCGTATAATGTGAAAACGCTTTTATTATGCAACAGTTAACATAAAATATCTACTATAAATGGACACTTGTTTTATTTCAATTAAATAGGAACATACGGAGTAACAGGTCTTCATACCTTTTTAATCGTAAATAAAAACATCCCTCTTTTTTAGTACTCTTAGATTATAATTACTAACAGCGTTTGGAATCCTTTGATATTTTGAAAACAAATTACAAATCTATCGATATTGCAAACTTTTTGTGTCACCGCTCTAGCGTTAATGTAAGACAGTTAGAGTGAGAGAGATAATACTTCAAAGTGATATCAACCGTATTCGTAACTGTTAAGGTTCTAAATAACATTCTTAAAATAAATGGACATCTGTTGGGGAGTAGTTGAACTTTTTCGTAATAGAGTTAGAGTGAGAAGCAAGTTAGATTCAGATACAAAACGTCGTAAATCCTTTTTTTTATCTATATTAAAGTTATCACTAATGCCAATCAATAAGGTATGTTTTCGTTCTGCAGTGTGCATAATTTAGGCTAATTTGATGTTAAAGATATATGACCAATCAAAACAATTGTTTACTAGTAGTGCAACGTATTATTATCTGGTTGTATGTGTGAGTTTGGCGACGTTGGTTCCGCTATTGAATCTGTCCTATCACACTTCTAATAGTTTTTTCTGTTCTGTGGATTTGACAAAAGTTTATAAATGTTTCTAAAAAAAGTAGATATCGATAAAGTTTGACTACATCACTAAATGAATAGCGAAGAAAGTTCTAGAATAAATAAGAATGACATGTCTATTGTGTGTAATCAAAAACAAGCTTTATAATAATGTGGTAAGGTTCATTTTTTATTTTATTTTATACCTTGGCATTTCAATAAGATTTGTTATAAATTCTGCTATATCCTGACTTATCGATGGTATAAAACACCTCCATTTCGAATATTTATGCTCCTACTATCATCGGTACACTGCAAAATGGCCCAGTAAGGCATATTTCTATTAATGCTATTAAATAACACACGGTGCAAAACTGTCAAATACACGTGATGACAGATACGACTGAAGGTTGAAATTGTAAGGTTTTGCAAATCTCCGCATAAGAATGACACGCGTACCACGCCTACTTCACACTTCCACCGTTTTTTTCTGTTCCGTGGTATCGGTATCTCATGATCATGATATAAATGAAGACATGGCTTAAAGGTCTTGTAATCACGTCAAAAGTATTCATCAAAAAATAAACCAAAGAGTATAATAAACTGTCACTGGAACGTCAAATCGAGTACGTCCCGTACGTCCGACCTCCATTCATCCTTTGCTAAAACACCAAACCAAAACGATTTTATAACAGTATTGGAAAGAACAGATAAATAAAAATCGTCAGAAAAGCCTAAAAATAATAGTATACATATATTTTTAGTGTTAAAATTTCATATACTATCAAATAATGGCGTTAAAATCGTCGCCGGTGGTATTCAGCTGGTTGTCGCGGTTATCATGTCGTAACTTCTCAACGTCTGGTTCTCTGGCTGCCAAACCTATGACAGTTCGTGATGCCTTGAACAGTGCTATGGATGAGGAGATGGCAAGGGATGAGAAGGTTTTTCTACTGGGTGAAGAAGTAGCTCAATATGATGGTGCATACAAAGTGTCAAGGTACTCAGCTCTTTATATATTTTACTGTTCTAATACACTACAACTATATACCCTGTGTGCGTATTTGCATTTCTGTTGTTATTCTCAAAAAGATTTACAATAATCTTTGAAGAAAATTGTATTAGAATGTTACATAACCAAAATGTTTGTTGACAGTGGGCTTAAGTCTGTACACATCTAGGTTATCACTATGGAATGCAATAAAGAAAATATATACTACCTTCAGAATAACACTAGACTATAAAGCTCAATGTAGGCTGTCAGTTTAGCCTGAATATTCTTACCGGATAAATAGCATTGAATGAAATACAGAAGAATGTTATTTATAGCTTTGTTTATTAGAATACTTTTCAGTTTCTTAAAGTTTTTAGTTAAGTTTATGAGTGTAGCAGTATGTATAGAGCATCAAAGGTATGACCCTTTGATGCTCTGATATAAGTACTTTTAATATGGAAAAGAAAACTGGTAAAACTGGGGTCCACAGACTCCGAGGTGAAAGCATTGGATGTGACTGGATCAACGCTAAAATGAAGAAGAATATGAAAAGGAAATAAATAATAAAATTGAAAAATATTCACATAATATGTTTTCTTTTTCAATTTTATTCACCTATAGGATACTCATGCTTACAAAATACTATTCAAATATTCATTGTTTAATAAAATTTAAAAAAAAAATAAGTACCTAAATACACTTCATAGTTTGACTGATATGACCTGATATTGCACTATTGATATTATCAGCGGTGTCAGATATTATTTTATAAAATAATTACAGCTAAGTAAATAGTAAATGACATTGTTAATGTGGATTAAGGTCAATACTTGTATTTAAATTAATCATTTGATATTACTAATTTCCATACTACCTATACTTACTTACTTTCTATCACAATATACCCACAGGAACAGGACTTATATGATGCTAATGTTTTATTTAAACTATTCTTTGTTGCATGCAGTTATAGGTCAGTGTTAGAGGGAAATCATAATGAAGACCCAATACATATAATTTATGTATACTCAATAACAGAACAAATTCTAATTTATTAAACACTGTGATCCCTAAACCTAGAATAGAATAGTGAACAAAACATAAAAAATATTAACTTTGTCTATTGAGGATCATAAAACTACTACCATAAAACTATTAAGCTTTAAAAAAAACCATTTGTAAATATTTTAGTATAAAGTATAGTATAGAATCATTTGTAAGTATGAACATTGTTGACTGTACTCACACAATCTATAAAAATTAGTAGTAAGGATAATTGTCAAAATGGTTCTTTAAAAACCTTTCTAACTGTAGTTATTGTTTAACTTACTGTTCTGTATAATCATCCAGCCAGTGTTTGTGTGGGAATCTGGTTTCTCCTTTGTGATATCAAGTTTTAATGTGGCACAATGTTTTTCCTTTATGTTGAATGTTTTAAGGTGAAAAGAAGCATTCCATACAAATGTGAACATTAGCAATTCAATCTATGAATAAGGAAACGATTCACGGAACACATTTAGATTTTCACAACAAGTTTGTGCTGTCAGTGGGAAGACCTAAGGCTTCTCCTGCTTTATCTTCTACACTGATGGCACAGAAACTCTGTTCTAACAGGGTCAGCAGCGCGAGTATGATGCCCCTGGTGTTGCTCGCGTCCATAAGCCATGGTAACCACTTTCCATCAGGTGGGCCGTATGCTTATCTGCCTAAGTGTTATAAAAAAACACAACAGTTACCTACTCATTCACTCACAAACATTTATATCCATATTCAATTATTTTTTTCCTTTTCAGAGGTCTATGGAAAAAGTATGGTGATAAAAGAGTAATTGACACTCCAATCACAGAGTCAGGTTTCACAGGTATAGCAGTCGGCGCCGCCATGGCGGGGCTTCGGCCCATCTGTGAATTCATGACCTGGAACTTCTCTATGCAGGCTATTGATCAAGTGAGTTGGAATATTTTAGTTTTCTCAAACAAGCACAATATGGGGCTTTTCAAGAAGGGCATTAGGTTTCTTCAGGGTCAGCAGTGCGAGTGTAACGTCCTGGTGAACCGTGTGCTTGTCTGCCACCTAAGTGGTATAAAAAAGATTGTCCATTCTGGAAAATGCATGTCCATTTTGGAAAAGTTCACCTTATAATAATCATAATTGGGTATTTTCCTGTAGTTAAAATAAATTATTTAGCTGAACTTATTAAATTAAGAATAGTAAAAGAGTGAAAACAGTCGAGTCGGTTCTTATTTTATGGTTCATATTTATTTTTAATCATCCACCCAACCTTTAATAGTAAATGATTTGACTAATAAATATTATGACGTCACAAATATTTTTTTCATACAATTTTCTTTATAACTTTCCGTTTTGACGTTTAATAAAAAGTAACTAATTTGACTAGTCAGTCAAATACCCAATTGTGTAGTAGGTACTTAAGTATAATATTTTAAATCTATGAAATAGAAGGTAATGATGCTAATTCTGTTGTGACATAACTAAACTAAAATAAGCTAAAAATCTCTAAAATTTAGTTTAGTCCTGTCAAACGTCGTTCGGTATTCTGAGAACACACGGCTTACCTAAAATTAGTTTGACACGGCCAAAATTCGCTAAGTTACTTTATTTAGTCCTTTTTTAGTGAATCGGTATTCTGTTGTACGTTTTAAATGTCAAGATTCACTATAATAAGAACTGTCACACTAAAATTAGACGCCACCTAAATGATGCCGACTAAGTTAGTGATAGGTGTAGTTCTATGTGGTACTCGGTCCAGAACCTCCACACGGTGCACCCTGGACTACAGAGACGGCAGCGCCACTCTCCCGTAGGGCTAATGCTGCCGCTTACGGCAAATTCCGACCGAGGCGGAGCGACTCTGCAGAAGATTGCTCGGAGGTTTTCCAAGAATCCCTCTGACTTGCACAGGGCACAGTGGAGAGACTAGTTAACCGAACATCTGGCTTCACTTCATCGGAGCTAATGATCAGATGGCTATGTCAGACTCGAACCAACTAAAGCCGCACGGTGATTCATCACATCGGCCTGTGTGGTGGTTGTTTGGTTAATCATGCTAGCGTGTCACAAAGGCTGAAAAGCCGCAAGAGCTTTTACGCGTATGTTGACTGCGAAACCTCTCTAGCTACGCGTAACAATTGCCATAGATGTTCGTGTGGCAACCGGGAACTCTCCGAGGCATAACCAAACCAATCCAAATACCCATATTCATGCATACAAATATTTGCACTGAGCGGGAATCGAACCCGCCCCTCCTGCGTGACGGCCGCGTACATTACATTTACCAGCATTTTAACAACCTATAAATACAGTTTTTAAAGATTTTATGAAAAGACCCTTTATCATTGAGCGGCAACACTTCCATTTTCAACTTTTAGCGATGTCATATTCGAATTTAGCGCTGTCTTAGTGAACACTAATTTTAGTTGGACTAAACAACAGAATAGCTTTATGTCAATCACTAAGCTAAAATAATAAAATTTTAGAGAAATTTAAGTTTAGAGATGTCAACAACAGAATTAGCATCAATGAATCGATGTTTACTTCATTGATTTATGGTATAAATACGTCAGTTATATTTGCTTGGGTTCGACTCCGGATTAGGTGAAGGGTTACTGTTCAAAAACGACAATAGGACCCCGTTTTAGGTAGGACCAAAGAACGGTGAAATGTGAAGACCTCTGCTTGCCCTTTGGAAATATACTTCCCTAAGTAGCTATAGATTATTAATGTTTCGCAGTTTCGTTACCTACCCGCAACATCTTGAAGCTACAATAGATTTAATCCTGACAAAGGGAACCAACCAGCAAGTACTATAGATATGATAAACCACAGATACCTCAGAATATCGACTCCTATCAAAGATCATCCTGGTTATCATACAGTTTTGCGTAATACTGAACGAACTACGAAACCTTCCACACTTGGGACCACTCAACATAAAACAGTAGTATCAAATCAGTCCTATCATTTATCATAATCATCATCATCATATAATCTTCAATTAGCCTATCGCCATCCACTGCTGATCATAGGCCTCTCCCAATGTTGGGAGGTTTAAGCCTACTGTTTCCACACTGGTCAGACGGGTTGGTACAGGGTTTTATTCCAAGTTTTCCTTCCCTCGACGTGATATCACCTGCGTATGTTTTCGTAAGTCGCTTCTTACGACACCATTCGGATGTGGTGGGGTGATGATGCTTGTATTCATTCTCTCCACGGATATAAGCCTTCACCGCTAGGGACCAGTCGCCATAAAATAGTGGTAAGAAGAAGTACACCTTCGCAGATAATCAACTCAGCAGCCAAAACCTTCTACATGTCAGCCGGGCTCGTGAACGTGCCCATCGTGTTCCGAGGGACGAACGGCGCCGCCGCCGGCGTCGCGGCGCAGCACTCGCAGTGCTTCGCGGCCTGGTACAGCCACTGTCCCGGACTCAAGGTGGTTATGCCGTACACCTCAGAAGATGCCAGAGGTCTGTGCAATCTTTTCAGTTTTTAGCAATATTACGAACCTATGGGACGAATGCAATATGAATGGGTGGTCAGTAAAGCCGTGAAACTACATTTTGTTAGGTTGCCTTTTCCAAAACTATGTGATCAGAACGACTTCCCAGTACCTTGTGAGGTGGCAAGAGCTTAAGTTATTGTGTCAAATAGAACCGAAGGATGGTATTTTTTGTTAACAGTTTATGTGACTTGGCAGTCTAATTAATTATATTGCTGCGCTGTCGAGCAGAATATTAAGTTGCTTAAAAGTTTGCCCGCTTTATGCCTTTACCGAGGGTACCAAATTTCATCAAAATCGGTTCAGTGGTTTGTTTAAGAGTGAAAGCGTCATAGACCGACAATATAAGCACGGTGACTTCATCCCATCGGGACCGGAGGTCATAACACTTTATAATAAACTAATTTAAAAAATTAACATATTTCTACCACACCTGCACGTCACCGAAGGTGTGGTCGGTAGCTATAGACATTTTACCGTTCTCATGTGGTAAAGGCGTCATTCGCTCACAACTATCATTGACTCTCATGCGTCATTTGGCTGATTCCCAATAGATGTAAATAAAATATTAGAAAAAATACTTCCCAAACATCGCTTAATAAATTGAAATTGTTAATTTACTGTCTGTGCCTTTTATTTAAATAAACAAGTTGCGGACATGCATTTAGCATATCTAATTAACCTTACAAAATATGCACTAAATACATTATTTTGTAAATCAATATAAAACTAGCAATATTCCTAACAGAAATTCCGAAAATGTCTTGAAAGGTGCAATCGTGAGGTTATTGAATACTGTCATCCCGTTTGCTATACGAACACCTAACACCTTCAAGTAGTTGGGGCCCTTCAAAGTCTAAAAGCTAAGTCTAACTACAGAACATCGATATATTCACCAATGGGTTTTGAAGGTCTGATGGCTTTACGGAAAATATCGAGGTTCAGCCGCGACGCAGATAGACTAGATAAGGCGGACCCCGGACTCCGAGGTGAAAAAGATTCGGGATTAACGCTAGGATGATGATGAAAATAAATCAATATGAATAAAACTAATAACCTCGTGTGATTCCCGGCGGTGAGTAGCTATTACGGTTCTTGAGATACGGCCTGGTGACAGACGGACGGACAGCGAAGTCTTAGTAATAGGGTTCCGTTTCCTTTGGGTACGGAACCCTAAAAAACTAGCAATATTTCTAATGGAAGTTCTGGAAAAAACTTGAAAGATAGAATCGCGAGGTGATTGAATGCTACCATCCAAAAGTACCTAAAGATACTTACTGTACTTTTGTACTAAATGTTATTGATCTAACGCGCGCTGTGACGCACTAAACTGTTTGCTTATTGTTAGATACGACGGGAAGACGATGATTTGTAATCTATTGAATGCTACCGGTCGGGTGAATGAATTTCATATGATCGTAATTGTTTTAACCTTTTTATTAGTTCATTTGTACGGGCATACACTCCTTGTTACGTTTTGTAAAATATTCGATTAATCGAAACAGAATCAACTGATCATTTAATGATAATAACCATCTATTTTTGTACATGATAAGTAACGAGACAAAATAGCTGGACTGAATTCTTATACATTAACAAGCTATGTCTAGATTAGCCCCGAGGGTAGCTGATGCTGTGAAGTTTGATTGCCATATCGAATCAACAGACATTGGAATATGATAAACATAAGCCCTGAGAGGGAAGGTGAGAACTGAAACAGGTGACTGAGGATAGACGGGATGTATAAGGCAGAGTATCGGGTGCTATTGGGAAAGGTCATATACAGCGAGCAGTTCTAGTCAGTTCGAGTGCGATATAACTTCTCCCGCTGACCGATGGAGGGGTATCCATGTAGTTTGCTGATATTGCCAATTTACCTCTTCTGCCAATGTTCTAAATTTGACCGATTGTTGATGGTTGTTCTGCACTCAAAATGTTAACTATCCCCACTTTTTATTTGTCCCCGCTCATAAGGTTCAATGTCCACTCAAAAGGTTGATTAACCACACTCAAAAGGCTTTATATTACTTGCAGGACTTCTGAAAGCTGCCATCAGGGACCCAGACCCAGTGGTTGTTTTAGAAAACGAAATTCTGTACGGTGTTGCGTTCCCAGTGAGCGACGAGGCACTCGATAAGGACTTCCTGCTGCCTATTGGTACGTATACTTTCATATTGAAGTGTAACTAAGCCTAAGTCGGAATTGGCCGTGGGTGACAGCGTCTCTTGCAAATAAGGGAACCATTCGAGGGAGCCATCTGAGACCGGAGATGGCTCTGGGTCAGCCGGGGTTGCACAGAATATGTGTTGTCTTAGGCAGGCCTTGAAAGAGAGGCGATGCCGTCTCCATAATGATAGGTGTACCGCGTGGTGGTTCCCGACTAAGCACCGCACCGGATCAATACCTTCAAAACTCGTTGCCTTTAAGATATTTATTTTTAAAGTGTATTACTTATATTCCCTCTAACTCCTCCAACTAAGCTAATTTGCTTGTGCTAGGAGCAGGCTCAGGTAGTGTAATGGCCAGGGTTTGAACCTGGGACCTCTCGATCGTAAGGCCTACTCCTTAACCACTTAGCTACCGAGACCAATAAAGTTTTATAGAAACTATAGTAGTAGTGTTTACGAAGAATATTCTTAACTGTCATTACAAACCTTTGAGGATGCTGTAAGGCGATCCCAGTCAGGTTCAAAAATAAATACTGTGGAAGAAGTAAGAGTGTGTTCTCAATATGTGTTCTTTAATAAGTATGTAAATACAGCATTAAACATAAATACGGAATACATGGTACACTAATTATTTTTTACTGACATTAATTTAAGTGTCTCGGTTTCAAAACCCATTTTAAAATCGTCACATAACTTATCAGATAAAGATAATTAGATTTTTAATTACATCTTGTAAGTAGGCTCAGATTTATCATATAACAAACATAAGTACTAAGGTCTGCATTTTATCGCATTCTGACACATTTCCTCATTATAAAATAATAAATATAGCCTGGCAACACTGGCTGAACTTAATCTAATAACACACATGTTCATTAATGAAGAATCTATTGTTTAAATTATACTTAATGAATGAGCATTGTTTTAAAAGAAAACTATTTGATAGAAAACGCAACACAATATCCCTAAAATACCATTATGCCTTGAACATAACAGTTTGATTTCCATTAATTGTAATTAGAGGATTTTGTGTAGAAAGGTTTGCTAAACAACCGTACCTAGTTATTCGAGAGGGTCAGAGGCAGACCATTTTCCAAAATATAGAGTACTAGCTGACCCGGCGAACTTCGTACCACCAATATTTTTACGCCCGCGTGGCGTCAGATCCCGTTCCCGCTACTATATTCAATATGTATTATATATATAAACCTTCCTCTTGAATCACTCTATCTATTAAAAGAAACCGTCCATCCAAAGAACCATCAAAATCCGTTGCGTAGTTTTAAAGATTTAAGCATACAAAGGGATATAGGGACAGAGAAAGCGACTTTGTTTTATACTATGTGGTGATTAAGAATATTGACAATATTATAACTTCACAGGCACGGATAATCACCACTCAGGCCCGTAGGCCAGAACGATCCTCAGTCCTGAATCTTGATTTAAAACTAGGATCTGAGGACAATTTTTATTCTAGGCTACCTATTGCCCGCGGCTCCGCCCGCGTGGATGTCGGTTATCGCTTAGTGTCGAGTCAACGCTATTGAGCATTGAATTTTTTCTGAAATAAAAGTAGCCTAAGTTACCTACTCTTACTCTTACTACTTACTCTCCTTATTACATTAGCTACCTGCCAATAAAAGTCCTATCAAAATCAATCCAGCAATTTCCGAGATTAGCCGGAAAAAACGGACAGACAGACAGACAAAAATTATTAAAAAAGTTATTTTGGTGTATGTACCCCGTATTATATTCATATGCAAGTAGTAAAAAACGGTAATTTCAATATTACAAACAGACACTCCAATTTTATTTATATGTATAGATATATAGATGACAGTGTTCTAATGTTCTTCTCGAATACGAGTCTGTCTTAGTGATGTAAGCCTGACGTGTGCTAACTCATCCCTGCTCACTCGCACCCACTGTTCCAGGCAAGGCGAAGATAGAGAGGGAGGGCGGCCACGTGACGCTGGTGTGCGCCGGCCGCGCCACCGAGACGGCGCTGGCGGCCGCCGCCGACCTCGCCGGGAAAGGTAGCCCTCGCCTCTCGCCTTCACGGCTGCTGATGCCCTTTTCTATGATTACATTTTATCTATTACTAACTTCGTAGGCGTGGAGTGAGTTAGGCTTTCATACAAACTGCTATCCCCTGTTTAACCACAGAAGGGGGTTGTTTTCTAAAGGAACAATATTATATGTAAATCTCCACACGATCTATAGTGCAAACATTTTAAATTTCAAGTCTCTTACTCAAAAACATAGGACTTTTCATACAAAATTCCAACCCCGGTTTCATCCCCTTGTATCCTGTCCATTATATTATTGTATTTTAGACATCGAAATAGTGATTGCCACGGAACAGAAAAAACAGTGGAAGTGTGAAGTAGGCGTGGCACGCGTGTCATTCTTATGCGGAGATTTGCAAGATCTTACAATTTCAACCTTCAGTCGCATTCAGTCGTATCTGTCATCACGTGTATTTGACAGTTTTGCACCGTGCGTTATTTAATACAATTTAATAGAAATATGCCTTACTGGGCCATTTTGCAGTGCACAGAGATAGTAGGAACATAAATATTCGAAATAGAGTTGTTTTATACCATCAATAAGTTAGGATATAGCAGTATTTATAACAAATCTTATTAAAATGAAAAGTAATAAAATCAAAAAGAAATCAACCTTACCACATATCAATAAAGATTGTTTTTGATTACACACAATAGACATGTCATTCTTATTTATTCTAGAACTTTCTCCGCTACTCATTTAGTGATGTAGTCAAATTTTATCGATATCTAATTTTTTGGAAACATTTATAAACGTTTGTCAAATGACTTTATTGTTTTTTTTTAATATCACGGAACATTCGGAACACTCCTCATACCCATTCAAAGGATACGGGCGTGATGTTATGATGTGTAGTGGCATAGACATAGCAATAATATGCGTTTGCAGCAATTACTGCTAATTTCCTGGTATTTATTTAAGAGTTTCGTGGTTTCTCTCTGAAACCCTTTATCGGACCTTTACAAAAATTAAATGGGATCATTTCGGAATAGTCTTCTTTCGAACAAAGAAGGAATTTTGCAAATTCGTCTACACATGACGAAGTTACGCGCGTACAAACATGCAAAAATATAAACTTCCGTATTGAACAACTCCAGCTAGATATTTTCTAGTTTGTGGACGCGGCGCAACATGCATACGCGATCAGCAAATAGATTTTGGTGCTCTACGTTTTTCTCATTTTATGCAAATTAAATTAATTAGTTCAAAGTAGAGTATGAAACTGTTTGTAATATGGTCTTAAAACACCCGTCTCATATTGTAAAATACTCGCATTCGTATTTTAAGTATCCTTAGACCACTTTCACATTTTCTGATATTGGGTACCTGACGCCGATAGCGGTCACCATGTGCTGTTTTCACATATATTCAATAAAATCGGTCCGATTCGGCCATTTTCTCGATCGCACAGACTGGATGAAAAAAAGAAAAAGAAAACCTAGTATCGAGTACTTTTTATACTTTATTTTATTTCCTTCGATATCGGAGCCGACACTAATATCGGATATCGGATGCGCCGGATAATGTGAAAACGCTTTTATTATGCAACAGTTACATAAAATATCAACTATAAATGGACACTTGTTTTATTTCAATTATATAGGAACATACGTAGTAACACGTCTTCATACCTTTTTAATCGTAAATAAAAGCATCCCTCTTTTTTAGTACTCTTAGATTATAATTACTAACAGCGTTTGGAATCCTTTGATATTTTCAAAACAAATTACAAATCTATCGATATTGCCAACTTTTTGTGTCACCGCTCTAGCGTTAATGTAATAGAGTTGGAGTGAGAGAGATAATACTTCAAAGTAATATCAACCGTATTCATAACTGTTAAGGTTCTAAATAACATTCTTAAAATAAATGGACATCTGTTGGCGAGTAGTTGAACTTTTTCGTAATATAGTTAGAGTGAGAAGCAAGTTTGATTCAGATACAAAACGTCGTAAATTCCTTTTTTTATCTATATTAAAGTTATCACTAATGCCAATTAATAAGGTATGTTTTCGTTCTGCAGTATGCATAATTTAGGCTAATTGGGTGTTAAAGATATACGACCAATCAAAACAATTGTTTACTAGTAGTGCAACGTATTATTATCTGGTTGTATGTGTGAGTTTGGCGACATTGGTTCCGCTATTGAATCTGTCCTATCACACTTCTAATAGTTTTTTCTGTTCTGTGGTGATTGCATAAAAATTAAAATCAATAAAATCTATCGATTAAAAAATCATTAATCAATTCATAAAAATATAGGTAAGATCATGATTTTATGTGGAATTATTGTTTACTATAAATCTATTCATAATAATAAAGCAGCAGATCTGGGTCAGCCGGGGTGCGAGGGATATGTCGCCTGACAACCTCACCTTCGGCCTAGCACAACAACTCACAGACGGCGTGCGGTTTGGTCGGTTCGAGTCCGACGTAACCTCTCCCTCCGGCTCTGGAGAGGGGGAGGGTATCTGTGGAGATTTCCTGCACGTAAAAATGAAGCAGTAGAGCTTTGAGACGGGAGAGACGGGGTGGGCGCTAGCTATTATAGAAATGCACTTACAATTTATTGTAAGACTCTTTCGGAGCACACGAAAATCCTTGCAATATTGTTCATTACAATTTTTAAAAATCTACGAATATATTATTATTCTAAATATCTGACTATTTTAAATTAAAGTTGGAAGGTATTCTTGATTGTCCATTTAAAACAATTTCCTTTGGCATGTTTTAAAATGAAGAAAGAAAACACTCGGAAAACAGAAAAATAGTGACAGCATTCTCGTTGCGACTGACAAAAAAATGGCCTGCATCACTGACATGAATTTGCTACCATAAACCAGAGGACTGTGTTTTTCTTTATAAGCCTGATATAGACTTCTTATTTTTCGTGTAGGTTGCAATAATTTAAAATAATTAGATGCGCCCAGCCCAAAATTCGGCGACTTTGACCGCTTAAGAGACTCTTGATAGAAAGCTGGATATAGGGCTTGATTCAGAAGGCAATTCTGCTAGACACGGCACGCATAGTGAGAAGTTTAGGTTCTTCCTGGAGTCCTATCCACTGGTAACTTGGTCCCTGTACCCAAATGCCGGTGGGCACTATGTTTTAAATTTTTAAATAAGTATATGCAGGCACATGGGGTTTACTTCGGGTCTGGGGCCTCTTAGTAGCCCATTATAAGCTTGCACTTACAATCCGCGTGGATTTACGGGCGAGGAGATAGGACAACCTAATACACGAATCATCATATTTCAATTACATCAATCACTGACTACATATTTTAACGACACACTCGCGATCTATAACCAAGTATATTCAACCGAACTAGGAGCGTTCTGCTAGACACGTAGTGCTCGGTCGAGGTTCACAGCGACACTGATCCCAATTCTCTGTGCGCCCCACCAAAGTCAATGATCTGTCAAACTCAAATTGACAGTCACACTCGACCATAGAGCACTAGTCTTGCATTACGCCTGAGTGAATTTCATTCACTCTCCACAATAATTATTAACGCGCCGTCATATATTTTTAAATGTACATATTTAACAATGTAATGTATGTGTGTTCTTAATGAATAAAGGAACTTATTGAATAATAATGATGATGATGACGATAATAATTTTGTAAGGAGGGATTGCCGGTGGCCTGAGAAATTGAATTTTCGAATTAAATATCTAAAATTTATCAGTTCGTTATATTTTATTATAAGGTGGTAATTCTTCGAGGATAAAAAAGTAGTCAACATCCCTAAATAATACCCAAGTATGAGTATGTCTTCTGCTATGTATGAAAAATAAATTTAAACTAAAAAGTATTACGATGGTTTAGTTTTAGTCCAATTTCTTCAGTATTGTATTTACATGTTTTTTCCATTTTGTATGGCAAAATTCAAAATTCTGACAAAGTCGATTCCGATTGTAACATTTTCAAGTTATTACAAAAAGAACATAGTCAATCGACAGCTAGCTACATCTCTAAAATTGCTTTCTGGCTGACCTGACGATGTCAATGACAAATGACGTATTGGCGCCTAATTTTTATTCGGAGTTTTCGGCATTGACGCTAGAACAAAGTTAAATCGAGCATTGTGTGTGAGCTGTCTAAAATACATTTATATAGTGGACGGAGTATAGGGGTGGAGTTTCGTAAAGTCTGTTTTTAGCAGATGTCTGCATCCTATAAGGAACCTACCTGCCAAATTTCAAGTTCGTAGGTGTACTTCGCTTTTATATTATATAGATTCCTTGACGTTGCTGTGAGCCTGGTACTGCATGCAAAAAGTACCAGGCTATTATAATAACTGATATAATATTGATCCCTCGACTGCGAGTTCCATTGACTGGGACCCACAGGAACCTTTTTACCAGGTTCGTAGGATATTAAAATTAATCCACTATTTGTATACAAATTGCAGGAGTAGAGTGCGAGATAATCAATCTGCGATCAATCCGACCGCTGGACTTCGAAACTATAGCGCGCTCCATCGCTAAGACACACCACCTCGTCACCGTGGAGCAAGGCTGGCCACATTGTGGTGAGTGAACTTACTAGTAAGATATTGTATTAGTAGTATATTGTTTCAGATTTTCAGATATTATTGATGAATTTTTATGGCGAAATATATTTTTGGTCCTCAAAATGGGACCTGCTTCCAAATATGGTAAATTTGCTAAATTGGTGGCCCGAGCACCACCGCCATGTTTTCACGAGATGAAATTTATATCCCAGGGCTTGTCTGTGTATGTGAAATTTGTAGAATACAACGCCATATATTCGTTTGTTACATCAAGCCTCTTTCATTCTTCTTTCAAAGTATATAATAAGCAACCTTTATGCTGGCTCATTGTTTGATTCGGAGGGAAATCTGATAGCTGCTCTACTCTAGAGCTCGGCTCACTCTACATCTGTTAACGTTGCTTCTTCAGTAGCGAGTGGATATAACAGCGATTTCCTCATATATCAGATTGCCTCCAGCATCTCATGCGGCGATATTTGGCAATATCCTGAACCGCTTTGACTTGATCCTTTTCTATACGCGTATAGCGGTCCTATACGCGTAACTGTCTGTGCTTTCTTCATCCTATTAATCATTTGGATGGTTTCGTTCACCATCAAGTAGGGTCCTTGTGATAGTTACGTACATTCGAGGTTTTAAGTATAGCTGTCTAAACTTCGTCCCAGTTATCTTGAACACGTTCGCTTTTACTGATAGTCGAGCCGATTTTCTGGAACATGACATCTAGTACTACTTAATTCGGCGCTGGTTATACTCAACATGTTTGCATACGGCTTCATGGTATGGCAAGAAGACGATGTAATTCAGTGATTCTGTCTACAGGGTTTCGCTGAGCTCGATATTCGGCTGGTACACGGCCAAATGGCTCTACTTTACACTCCTATTCCAGGTATCGGCTCTGAGATCTGCGCCAGAGTAATGGAATCTCCTTCGTTCTTCGAGCTGGACGCGCCGGCGTGGCGCGTGACGGGCGCCGACGTCCCCATGCCGTACGCCGCGACGCTAGAGCAGCGCGCCCTGCCTCAGGCGCATGACATAGTGGAGGCTGTCTCCGCCGTGCTCTCCAACAGGTAGCTAGACCAGTAAACGTGCTCTCCAACAGGTAGCTAGACCAGTAAACGTGCTCTCCAACAGGTAGCTACACCAATAGACGTACTCTCCAACAGGTAGCTAGACCAGTAGACGTGCTTTCCAACAGGTAGCTAGACCAGTAAACGTGCTCTCCAACAGGTAGCTAGACCAGTAAACGTGCTCTCCAACAGGTAGCTACACCAATAGACGGACTCTCCAACAGGTAGCTAGACCAGTAGACGTGCTCTTCAACAGGTAGCTAGACCAGTAAACGTGCTCTCCAACAGGTAGCTAGACCAGTAAACGTGCTCTCCAACAGGTAGCTACACCAATAGACGTACTCTCCAACAGGTAGCTAGACCAGTAGACGTGCTCTCCAACAGGTAGCTAGACCAGTAAACGTGCTCTCCAACAGGTAGCTAGACAAGTACACGTTCTCTCCAACAGGTAGCTACACCAATAGACGTACTCTCCAACAGGTAGCTAGACCAGTAGACGTGCTCTCCAACAGGTAGCTAGACCAGTAAACGTGCTCTCCAACAGGTAGCTAGACCAGTAAACGTGCTCTCCAACAGGTAGCTACACCAATAGACGTACTCTCCAACAGGTAGCTAGACCAGTAGACCTGCTCTCCAACAGGTAGTTAGACCAGTAAACGTGCTCTCCAACAGGTAGCTACACCAATAGACGTACTCTCCAACAGGTAGCTAGACCAGTAGACGTGCTCTCCAACAGGTAGTTAGACCAGTAAACGTGCTCTCCAACAGGTAGCTACACCAATAGACGTACTCTCCAACAGGTAGCTAGACCAGTAGACGTGCTCTCCAACAGGTAGTTAGACCAGTAAACGTGCTCTCCAACAGGTAGCTACACCAATAGACGTACTCTCCAACAGGTAGCTAGACCAGTAGACGTGCTCTCCAACAGGTAGTTAGACCAGTAAACGTGCTCTCCAACAGGTAGCTACACCAATAGACGTACTCTCCAACAGGTAGCTAGACCAGTAGACGTGCTCTCCAACAGGTAGTTAGATCAGTAAACGTGCTCTCCAACAGGGGGCCAAGTCTACTATTTCAATTGTATCAAAATAACACCAAAAAGGTCGCTCAATAACAAGTTGACAGTAAACTTTCACAGTTTTTGTAGTCCACTATTAAGATCAGGGCACAATAGATTTCCGATTGCAGCCAGTGGTCATCCACACTACAATTGACTTTGATTGGTAGTCTGCTGACAGGTGACAACCTAGCGGCCGCTCGGGTACGTAGTCTATTACTTTTTAACAGTTCTAAACTGCAATTGTATTGCTACCCAACGGCTTATGTTGTACGATTGTGCAACAATTGCTTTTTATTTTGACTTTTCGGCAAGTGTTGTGTTTCCATTAGTCAATTCAGTGTTAATTGATAATAAATAAGATGCTTAGAATGAATATTTTATTATTGGCTGACGAACTTGATGAAAATTTACACCAAATGGAGGCGCATGGAAACCGCCGTAGAGCACGGCGATTGGCAAGAGAAACTTTTGAGCCATTCAATGATGTAACGAAGGCGGAATTCGTTAAAACTTTTCGCCTGCAGAAGTCCACTGCAAGGAGCCTCGTGCAGGAGCTTACTCCATTTATTCCCCAATCACGTCGCAGTGATGGTTTATCTGTTGCCTTAAAGGTACGAAAAGAGGTTAAGTACTTACATTTCGAAATGAACTTAAACCAGCCATTACCAACATTCCATTATCTTCCTTTACTTATTATCTGCAGGTTTTAATATCTTTAGCGTTTTACGCATCGGGAAGCTACCAGACATTGGTTGGTCAAAGCGCCATTCATAATGTCTCACAAAAAAGTGAAAATGAAACACTATATTTTCATGCTTTGGTGGCAAATTATTATTTAATTATTAAGTCATGAGACTATAAAAAAATAGTTTTTATTAAAAGTGCTTTCAGAATAAATATCCTAGTCAAAAAGTAGTACAGAGGCCTATGTTTCTCTGTGGTTTATATTAATGATATTTCTACCATTTTCTACTATCCACCCAATATAACTCTACTACTCTTCTATTTCATTTCTATTGCGGTCCTACGAAATATCAAAGTAGATTTATTAGACTACCTATTTTCGGACTAGTCGCCATGGAATAGTAATAGAGTAGTCATAGAACAGTATTTTATGTTATAATAGTAGACTTGGCCCCCAGGTAGCTACACCAATAGACGTACTCTCCAACAGGTAGCTAGACCAGTAGACGTGCTCTCCAACAGGTAGTTAGACCAGTAAACGTGCTCTTCAACAGGTAGCTACACCAATAGACGTACTCTCCAACAGGTAGCTAGACCAGTAGACGTGCTCTCCAACAGGTAGTTAGACCGGTAAACGTGCTCTCCAACAGGTAGCTACACCAATAGACGAACTCTTCAACAGGTAGTTAGACCAGTAGACGTGCTCTCCAACAGGTAGCTAGACCAGTAGACGTGCTCTCCAACAGGTAGTTAGACCAGTAAACGTGCTCTCCAACAGGTAGCTACACCAATAGACGTGCTCTCCAACAGGTAGCTAGACCAGTAGACGTGCTCTCCAACAGGTAGTTAGACCAGTAAACGTGCTCTCCAACAGGTAGCTACACCAATAGACGTACTCTCCAACAGGTGGCTAGACCAGTAGACGTGCTCTCCAACAGGTAGCTAGACCAGTAAACGTACTCTCCAACAGGTAGCTAGACCAGTAGCCGTGCCCTCCAACAGGTAGATAGACCAGTAAACGTGCTCTCCACCAGTTAGCTACACCAGTAGACGTGCTCTCCAACAGGTAGCTAGACCAGTAGACGTGCTCTCCAAAAGGGAGGTAGACCAGTATACGTGCTCTCCAACAGGTAGCTACACCAGTAGACGTGCTCTCCAACAGACAGTAAACGTGCTCACCAACAGGTAGCTACACCAATAGACGTACTCCAACAGGTAGCTAGACCTGTAGACGTGCTCTCCAACAGGTAGCTAGACCAGTAAACGTCCTCTCCAACAGGTAGCTACACCAATAGACGTACTCCAACGGGTAGCTAGACCAGTAGACGTGCTCTCCAACAGGTAGCTACACCAATAGACGTACTCTCCAACAGGTAGCTACACCAGTAGACGTGCTCTCCAAAAGGAAGCTTGATCAGTAGACGTGCTTTCCAACAGGTAGCTAGACCAGTAAACGTGCTCTCCAACAGGTAGCTAGACAAGTACACGTTCTCTCCAACAGGTAGCTACACCAATAGACGTACTCCAACAGGTAGCTAGACCAGTAAACGTACTCTCCAACAGGTAGCTAGACCAGTAGCCGTGCCCTCCAACAGGTAGATAGACCAGTAAACGTGCTCTCCAACAGGTAGCTACACCAATAGACGGACTCTCCAACAGGTAGCTAGACCAGTAGACGTGCTCTTCAACAGGTAGCTAGACCAGTAAACGTGCTCTCCAACAGGTAGCTAGACCAGTAAACGTGCTCTCCAACAGGTAGCTACACCAATAGACGTACTCTCCAATAGGTAGCTACACAAATAGACGTACTCTCCAACAGATCGCTAGACCAGTAGACGTGCTCTCCAACAGGTAGCTAGACCAGTAGACGTACTCTCCAACAGGTAGCTAGACCAGTAAACGTGCTCTCCAACAGGTATCTACACCAATAGACGTACTCTCCAACATGTAGCTAGACCAGTAGACGTGCTCTCCAACAGGTAGCTTGACCAGTAGACGTGCTCTCCAACAGCTAGCTAGACCAGTAGACGTGTTTTCCAACAGGTAGCTACACCAGTAGACGTGCTCTCCAACAGGTAGCTACTCCAGTAGACGTGCTCTCCAACAGGTAGCTACACCAGTAGACGTGCTCTCCAACAGGTAGCTACACCAGTAGACGTGCTCTGCAATAGGTAGCTACACCAGTAGACGTGCTCTCCAGCAGGTAGCTACACCAGTAGACGAGCTCTCCAACAGGTAGCTACACCAGTAGACGAGCTCTCCAACAGGTAGCTACACCAGTAGACGTGCTCTCCAACAGGTAGCTACACCAGTAGACGTGCTCTCCAACAGGTAGCTACACCAGTAGACGTTCTCTCCAACAGGTAGCTAGACCAGTAGACGTGCTCTCCAACAGGTAGCTACTCCAGTAGACGTGCTCTCCAACAGGTAACGAGACCAGTAGACGTGCTTTCCAGCAGGTAGCTAGTCAGTACTAGTAAATGTGCACTGAAGTGTTATCTTAGATCATGTATTGTGTATATCTTAAATCATGTGTACAAATCGATTTTTATTGACAAAGAAAATGTTTGTTTCAGAATCAGTCAGGCCAGCGCCAAGTAACGGAATCTCTTAAATGTTTAGAACTTTTACACATGTAAATATTTTTTATTTATTTTGTAAATGTATAATTTTCCGAGATTCCTGTCCTGGTGCTCCCAATCCACCGATGAGGCCTAGAAAAATTCAACTTTGTTATTATATACACGCATATTTTAATTAAATTTTACTTTTTAGCTAAGTAGAAATTTTAATAGTGTATAAAAAAGAAAATGCGAAACGTATAAAATTTACGAAACTGGAAATTTTATTTACATTTTGTTATAAAATTATTTGTTATACACTTAAATTATAAAAAATGACAATCAAGAATCAGTATAAGCTTGTACTCTGATACAGGGTATCGCAATATAAAAATTAGAAATTTACTAATAAAGTTATATCATATTAAATATTTTATTTTTAATCTTTGACCCATAGCCTTTGCCACACTACCCACCCACTGCAGTATCCGGCCCAGTAGTGTCGCTGTCGTCCGTAATTGCAAAAGAGTAGTCCAACTCAGAAAGCACAGCACACACCTTATGATAATGTAACAATATCTACCTTTTCATAACGTGTAATAAATAAAATCAACGATTCTGTGCAATGGCGAAAATAGGAATTGCGGTTGTCACTATCGAAGCAATGTTTTATTGCAAATCATAGACAATTTAGCACGGTTTGATTTGCTTTTATTACACAGGTCTACAACAAAAATGCTGCATGGATGTTTTCAACTGATTTACATGCATTTGGGTGCACTAAAAAAAATACTCAAAAAAATTCCAGGACGTCAAATTTTATTGCAATATGCTAAGTTTTATCAGAAAAATTTGTTTCTGGGTTAACTTGAGGACATAAATAAGAGGTAAAATTTTATTTTCATTACTGTTTTTAAATGTATGCAGACCGTAAATATAAGTTTTTAACTAATGAACGCCCTGTGTGAGCTACATCAAGGAACAAAAGGATATGGAAACCTAAAAGATGAAGCGTTTCAATGATGGTAATCTGCCATCATTGAAACGCTTCATCTGCATCTTCACTGCTGCTGGACGCTTCAGAGATACCTTTCAGATGCTTCACACAAGCAAAATGAGTCTCACTGGGAAAAATAAATACTTTTAGTGCTTAATGAATTTTATCTACATTAAATAATAGTTTTATTAATGTGTTTAGTCTTATATTTTATTTTAAGATGGTAGAAATGGTAAATTGTTTAAAATTGATACCTTCTGACGTACATTGTCAAAAAACGTGACGTGCTATTTCATAGCAGTAAAACATAAAGTCAAACGAATTTTCCCTGGTTAAATTTTGCCTTACTTCGCTGATATTCAACTCAAATGCGATTTGATGGCGGTCCCCGTCATCTGTGAAATAATACGGCCTGCGTCAGTGCCTCACCGTCAATCAGCAGGTATACTGGCTTAGGGGTTAGCTTGGCTTGGTCCTGACTGGGCCCTTCCCGCAAAAACTAATGGGTTACCCCATTAAGTAAAATTTTGAACGAAAGCGACTAAGGAGCCATATTCCTTAGTTGTTATATCCTACAGGAAAACTATAGCCCAGGACAAAGTGACCTCACTCTGTTACATGAGACCGAAAATTATGTCAAAATGTGGGTAGTACCTACTTATTAGCAATTAATGAATATATGTATGTAACTAGCTGTTGCCCGCGGCTCCGCCCGCGTGGATGTCGGTTATCGCTTAGTGTTGATCCGACGCTATTGAGCATTAAATTCGCCTCTCTACTCAACTTTGTCCTCGATTATGTACTCACCTCTGTTCTCGACCTTCTACTCGCCTCTATATTCGACTCTCTACTCGACTTGCTACTCGCCTCTATACTTGAATTTATACTCGACTCTTTACTGACTTCTCTGTTCCCCTCTCTACTCGACTTTGTACTCTTCTCTAAACTCGCCTTTCCATTGGCCTCTCTACTTGCCCATCCATTCGATTCTCTTTTCGCCTCTCTATTTGACTCTCCCCACTCGCCTATCTACTCGCACCTCTACTCAACTCTCTACTCGCCAGTACATTCATCTTTCCACTCGCCTCCCTATTCGCCTCTCTACTCAACCCTTTACTGCATTCTATTTGGCTCTCTAGTCGCATATCTACTCGCCCCCGTAGTCGACTCTACTTACGCGACTTTCGATCTTTACACGCATGTCCACTCGTCTCTATAACAATCTCTACTCGCCTCTCCACTCGCTTCTATATTTGGTTCGTTACTCGACTATGTCCGTTCCGAAGCTCTAACTCACCTTTGTACCAAATTTCATGAGGACATCTTAAAAGAAATTCTTACTATTTATGCCATATTCACCCCCTTTTTTGTGCCAATGAAAAATTAGAAACTTTAATCACATAGCCTTATTCCCCTTTCCCCCTCCCCCTTCTATCCATTTTTCCAACCTCTAACGCATCTGTATACCAATTTCATCAAGATATCTTCAAAATTGTCAAACTTACATTTCTACTTTCTATATTCTATTCCACCTCTTCAACTCCCTTTTTCGCAATAAAAGGAAGCCTATGTCCATTTTCGAGCTCTGATCCATCTCTGTACCAAATATCACCATTTCATACTAACTATCCAGTCCTTATCCCTCCCCCATCCTTTTACCATATTATTCACGATAAAAGGTAGCATAGCATACCAAGCTCTAATTAATCCCTGAACCAAATTTCATCAGGATATCTTCAAAACTGTCAAACTTTCAAACCTTATTACCCTCCCCCCATGCCTCCATTTTCACGTTAATAGATAGCCTATGTTCGTTCCCAAGCTTCAATCCATCTCTGTACCAAATATCTCATCAGTATGTCTTCAAAACTGGCAAACTTTCATCCCCTATAACCCCCCCCCCCCCCTTTATCCTCGTCTTTCGCCACAAAAGGTAGCCTATGTTCATTCCCAAGCTTTAATCTATATCTATACCAAATTTCATCAGGATATCTTACAAAAAGACAAACTTTCATCCCATAGCTACATATATTCAACCGCCCCCCCCCTCTACTCCTTTTTGCGATAAAAGGTAGCCTATGTCCGTTTCCAAACTCTAAACTATCTCTGTACCAAATTTCATCAGGAAATCTTCAAAAATGACACACTTTCATCCCAAGTACCCTAGTCCCCCCCTTCTACCCCCCTTTTTGCAATAAAAGGTAGTTTATGTTCGTTTTCAAGCTCTAAACTATCTCTGTACCAAATTTCATCAGGAAATCTTCTAACACGATAAACTTTTAACCCAAGGCCCTGGTCCCCCCCCCCTTCTTCGCCCCTTTTCGCGATAAAAGTTAGCTTATGTCCGTTCCCAAGCTCTAAACTATCTCTGTACCAAATTTCATCAGGATATCTTACAAAAAGACAAACTTTCATCCCAAGGTTCTAGTCACCCCCTTCTACCCCCCTTTTCGCGATGAAAGGTAGCCTATGTCCGTTCTCAAGCTCTGAACTATCTCTATACCAAATTACATCAGGAAATCTTCAAAAATGACAACCTTTCATCCCAAGGCCCTAGTCTCCCCCTTCTACCCCCTTTTTGCGATAAAAGGTAGTCTATGTCTGTTTTCTAGCTCTAAATTATCTCTGTACCAAATTTCATCAAGAAATCTTCTAAAACGACAAACTTTTATCCCAAGGCCCTGGACCCCCCTTCTTCCCCCCTTTTCGCGATTAAAGGTAGCTTATGTCCGTTCCCAAGCTCTAAACTATCTCTGTACCAAATTTCATCAAGAAATCTTCAAAAATGACAAACTTTCATACCAAGGCCCTAGTCCGCCCCCCTTCTACCCCCCTTTTCGCGATAAAATGTAGCCTATATCCGTTTCCAAGCTCTAAACTATCTCTGTACCAAATTTCATCAAGAAATCTTCAAAAATGACAAACTTTCAGCCCAAGGCCTTAGTCCCCCCCCCCTTCTACCCCCCTTTTCGCGATAAGAGGTAGCCTATGTCCGTTCCCAAGCTGTAATCTACCTCTGTACCAAATTTCATTAAGATATCTTCAGAAATGACAAACTTTCATAAAAACTTTCATCCCCTATTTCCCCCCCTTAAACCCCCTTTCTCGTGATAAAAGGTAGCCTATGTCCGTTCTCAAGGCCTAATATACCTCTGTACCAATTTCATCAAGATCGGTTCAGTGGTTTAGGCGTGAAAGCGTAACATACAGACAGACAGACAGACAGACAGACAGACAGACAGACAGACAGACAGAGTTACTTTCGCATTTATAATATTAGTATGGATTTTACATCAGGAAATCTTCTAAAACGATAAACTTTTATCCCAAGGCCGTGCCCCCCCCCCCCCCTTCTACCCACCTTTTCGCGATAAAAGGTAGCCTATGTCTGTTCCCAAGCTCTAATCTACCTCTGTACCAAATTTCATTAAGACACCTTCAGAAATGACAAACTTTCATAAAAACTTTCATCCCCTATTTCCCCCCCTTAAACCCCTTTTCTCGTGATAAAAGGTAGCCTATGTCCGTTCTCAAGCTCTAATATACCTCTGTACCAAATTTCATCAAGATCGGTTCAGTGGTTTAGGCGTGAAAGCGTAACATACAGACAGACAGACAGACAGACAGACAGACAGACAGACAGACAGACAGACAGAGTTACTTTCGCATTTATAATATTAGTATGGATTAGAACATTAAGTCTGGATTATTTAATGCGATATTGGTTTTCTCCTTTGCAGCTTGTCAAACGATCTATGTAAGTACCTATAGCAACAATATAAAATACTAGCTGTTGCCCGCGGCTCCGCCCGCGTGGATGTCGGTTATCGCTTAGTGTTGATCCGACGCTATTGAGCATTAAATTCGCCTCTCTACTCAACTTTGTCCTCGATTATGTACTCACCTCTGTTCTCGACCTTCTACTCGCCTCTATATTCGACTCTCTACTCGACTTGCTACTCGCCTCTATACTTGAATTTATACTCGACTCTTTACTGACTTCTCTGTTCCCCTCTCTACTCGACTTTGTACTCTTCTCTAAACTCGCCTTTCCATTGGCCTCTCTACTTGCCCATCCATTCGATTCTCTTTTCGCCTCTCTATTTGACTCTCCCCACTCGCCTATCTACTCGCACCTCTACTCAACTCTCTACTCGCCAGTACATTCATCTTTCCACTCGCCTCCCTATTCGCCTCTCTACTCAACCCTTTACTGCATTCTATTTGGCTCTCTAGTCGCATATCTACTCGCCCCCGTAGTCGACTCTACTTACGCGACTTTCGATCTTTACACGCATGTCCACTCGTCTCTATAACAATCTCTACTCGCCTCTCCACTCGCTTCTATATTTGGTTCGTTACTCGACTATGTCCGTTCCGAAGCTCTAACTCACCTTTGTACCAAATTTCATGAGGACATCTTAAAAGAAATTCTTACTATTTATGCCATGCCATATTCACCCCCTTTTTTGTGCCAATGAAAAATTAGAAACTTTAATCACATAGCCTTATTCCCCTTCCCCCCTCCCCCTTCTATCCATTTTTCCAACCTCTAACGCATCTGTATACCAATTTCATCAAGATATCTTCAAAATTGTCAAACTTACATTTCTACTTTCTATATTCTATTCCACCTCTTCAACTCCCTTTTTCGCAATAAAAGGAAGCCTATGTCCATTTTCGAGCTCTGATCCATCTCTGTACCAAATATCACCATTTCATACTAACTATCCAGTCCTTATCCCTCCCCCATCCTTTTACCACATTATTCACGATAAAAGGTAGCATAGCATACCAAGCTCTAATTAATCCCTGAACCAAATTTCATCAGGATATCTTCAAAACTGTCAAACTTTCAAACCTTATTACCCTCCCCCCATGCCTCCATTTTCACGTTAATAGATAGCCTATGTTCGTTCCCAAGCTTCAATCCATCTCTGTACCAAATATCTCATCAGTATGTCTTCAAAACTGGCAAACTTTCATCCCCTATAACCCCCCCCCCCCCCCTTTATCCTCGTCTTTCGCCACAAAAGGTAGCCTATGTTCATTCCCAAGCTTTAATCTATATCTATACCAAATTTCATCAGGATATCTTACAAAAAGACAAACTTTCATCCCATAGCTACATATATTCAACCGCCCCCCCCTCTACTCCTTTTTGCGATAAAAGGTAGCCTATGTCCGTTTCCAAACTCTAAACTATCTCTGTACCAAATTTCATCAGGAAATCTTCAAAAATGACACACTTTCATCCCAAGTACCCTAGTCCCCCCCTTCTACCCCCCTTTTTGCAATAAAAGGTAGTTTATGTTCGTTTTCAAGCTCTAAACTATCTCTGTACCAAATTTCATCAGGAAATCTTCTAACACGATAAACTTTTAACCCAAGGCCCTGGTCCCCCCCCCCCTTCTTCGCCCCTTTTCGCGATAAAAGTTAGCTTATGTCCGTTCCCAAGCTCTAAACTATCTCTGTACCAAATTTCATCAGGATATCTTACAAAAAGACAAACTTTCATCCCAAGGTTCTAGTCACCCCCTTCTACCCCCCTTTTCGCGATGAAAGGTAGCCTATGTCCGTTCTCAAGCTCTGAACTATCTCTATACCAAATTACATCAGGAAATCTTCAAAAATGACAACCTTTCATCCCAAGGCCCTAGTCTCCCCCTTCTACCCCCTTTTTGCGATAAAAGGTAGTCTATGTCTGTTTTCTAGCTCTAAATTATCTCTGTACCAAATTTCATCAAGAAATCTTCTAAAACGACAAACTTTTATCCCAAGGCCCTGGACCCCCCTTCTTCCCCCCTTTTCGCGATTAAAGGTAGCTTATGTCCGTTCCCAAGCTCTAAACTATCTCTGTACCAAATTTCATCAAGAAATCTTCAAAAATGACAAACTTTCATACCAAGGCCCTAGTCCGCCCCCCTTCTACCCCCCTTTTCGCGATAAAATGTAGCCTATATCCGTTTCCAAGCTCTAAACTATCTCTGTACCAAATTTCATCAAGAAATCTTCAAAAATGACAAACTTTCAGCCCAAGGCCTTAGTCCCCCCCCCCTTCTACCCCCCTTTTCGCGATAAGAGGTAGCCTATGTCCGTTCCCAAGCTGTAATCTACCTCTGTACCAAATTTCATTAAGATATCTTCAGAAATGACAAACTTTCATAAAAACTTTCATCCCCTATTTCCCCCCCTTAAACCCCCTTTCTCGTGATAAAAGGTAGCCTATGTCCGTTCTCAAGGCCTAATATACCTCTGTACCAATTTCATCAAGATCGGTTCAGTGGTTTAGGCGTGAAAGCGTAACATACAGACAGACAGACAGACAGACAGACAGACAGACAGACAGAGTTACTTTCGCATTTATAATATTAGTATGGATTTTACATCAGGAAATCTTCTAAAACGATAAACTTTTATCCCAAGGCCGTGCCCCCCCCCCACCTTCTTCCCCCCTTTTCGCGATAAAAGGTAGCTTATGTCTGTTCCCAAGCTCTAAACTATCTCTGTACCAAATTTCATCAAGAAATCTTCAAAAATGACAAACTTTCATACCAAGGCCCTAGTCCCCCCTTCTACCCACCTTTTCGCGATAAAAGGTAGCCTATGTCTGTTCCCAAGCTCTAATCTACCTCTGTACCAAATTTCATTAAGACACCTTCAGAAATGACAAACTTTCATAAAACTTTCATCCCCTATTTCCCCCCCTTAAACCCCTTTTCTCGTGATAAAAGGTAGCCTATGTCCGTTCTCAAGCTCTAATATACCTCTGTACCAAATTTCATCAAGATCGGTTCAGTGGTTTAGGCGTGAAAGCGTAACATACAGACAGACAGACAGACAGACAGACAGACAGACAGACAGACAGAGTTACTTTCGCATTTATAATATTAGTATGGATTAGAACATTAAGTCTGGATTATTTAATGCGATATTGGTTTTCTCCTTTGCAGCTTGTCAAACGATCTATGTAAGTACCTATAGCAACAATATAAAATATATGTGTAATGCGTTATTCCTCCTGTCTACAACATCTCTCTCAAACAACAAATCAATAAGAATGCATAGAATCCGTCACGATTGAACGATAAATCCACACAATAGTTGGATTCGGTGCGATTTCTCCAACAAATGTACGAAATGTATTGTGGAGCGGGACGTCCGCACCGGGGGACGGCCGATGACAGTTTGATGGATCGGCCGTTCGAGCCACATAATACCTAGTGTACACAGGCTATGTACGCCAATTGTGCCGGGAGCGTTTCTCTGTAGGTATATACTTAGATGTGTAAGGCCGTGTATATTGCCTAAAGAAATTGATATAATAGCTTTGCTAGGAACGTAATCTATCTACCTACCATCTAGGGGATAGAATAAGGTGGTGAATTTGAGATTGAGAGAGATTCGAAACAATTTGCAACTCGATTGACTACTTCTGATTTATTCTCGGTTCTGTTTGCATTTTTAAATTGATACTTTTGCCTCGCAGAGGACGTTAAACCGTCGGTCCCGGTTGTCATACGAACATCTATGTCAGTCGTACGGGTAGTCGAAAGTCTGACTAGTCTCACTACAGAACTTCGATATCGCCAATTGGTTGTGGAGGTCAGATGCTGCCATCTCCGCTCCACGAAAATTATCAAAGTTCAGTCGCATCACAGTTAAACTGGAAAAACGAACTCAACTGAGTTTGGAAAAGGTTCAGAGAATCATGACTTATTTATTTAAAAATGAATTTTATAAATCTCGAAAATTATATAGTTGCATCCAAGACCACAGCTGTTATGGGAGTAACTATTGTTTGACTTCCTAACCTTGCAAGGACAGCCTACGCCAGAACCTGAAGTTGACTTGAGTCCAGAGGATTTTTGTGAGACCCCAAAAACACCTCAAGTTTTGAAGCTATATTTCGATATACCCCGAGACACGCATCTTGAACCTAAATCGAGAGACGATCAAAAAACGTGACGCGCGCGGATTGTTTCGTATAATCTATGCTTGGTGAATTTGAGCTTGTCTACTGCCGTGGCACCCCGGGCTATCCTCTAAAGACACCCAAGAAATGTTTAGGTCTAAGATATACTTATGTCTCGAGGTATACACCGAAAATAATTATCTTCAGCGGGAGGCACTAATTTCCGAACTGTGTCATCACGTTCCAATAACGTAATGTGTGTGCAATCTATTATGTATAAGTCTTCAGGCTTTCACGGCCGGCGTTGCATGTAGAATATACTGCTTCCGGGCTGGTTGGCCGTGCCTATAAATACAGCCGTGACTCAAGCCATCGCGCCACTCGCACGTCAGCCGCCGGCGAGGCAAGGTCTCCGAAGTTGTCGTCGCCCGGCCCTGCGCCACTGAAGATGTCGACCGCAGTGATCGACGAAACGTCTGGAACGCAAGTTTCACATGGACCACGGCCAACCAGCCCGGAAGCAGTATATTCTACAATCTATTATGCTTTTCTTCTATACCTATATCATTCGCGGTAGGTACCATGGTAAGTAGATGTCTATCCCTACACAGAAGCCGCTACCCATACAACCCATATCCACGATCAACGTAATAACGTCTCAATTTCTGTATTGTGGATATTTTCGCAAAAAGCTTCGCTAACGAACGTGTCAATCGTAGCGCGCAGTATAATTCGAGCACAATGTGTGCCCCGGTGATCGATCACAGACAGGACAGACAGATTTTGTGAATAAAATTCTATAGGCGACGGCAGAAATTCAAAATTTAAGTAATATGTTATAATAACAATACTCGTTTTTTTTTTAACTAGTAAGTGGTAAACAAGGCGATCCTACAAAGATGTTTGGTGTCCAAGCCAACTTATACTAAGGAAACAAGTTAATTGACGGAAAAGGTTGAGAGATCAGACGTCAATTGCTTCTGTTAAAGCAAAGATAAACTAAATATGGAAAGATGGCGAGCAGACCCCAAGCTGGAATATTAAAACTCTTTACATTAACACTCCTGTTTACTGTCTTCCTGTCAGTAAAAGGTAATGTGCGAGTAACATCTAATGGTGCTACAAGCGTCTTAGCCTACAATACTCGTTTACCATTAGTATCATTTAAATCGAAGCTTCACAAACATCAAGTAATAACAATAGAAAAAAGAATCAATTAGTTTAATCTCTCCTTTTTTCTCCATTTAAATAATCTAGATGAGAAGGGTGATTAAACTGGCATTAAATCTAAACGAGAAATCTAAATAGATTAAGTTTATGATGATAATTAGCGGTTACCTAGTGCACCAACGAATCAAGGCTACTCCAGGGCTCCGCTCCCAAGCTACGGTGATCCATCAATACGGGGAAAGTTTGGACGGGAACAGAACACAGCGACGGGCACAGACGTGTCCAAGTATTTAGCGATTGACACCCGCGGTCCTGGGGGAAACGTTTTAAGTTAACACGGACTAGACGTGGCGGAAATGTTTTTACAATAAGTTTTGAGGACATCATAAATTAGGTCTTACCAATACCTAATAGTTTGCCATTTCTTTTAAGCTAGGAGGAATTGAGTTAACGATGCCTGACAATTCAAAGTAACTACGATTTCTTAGCAGTGGTAAAAGCTGAATATCTGTTTAGGGCAAGCCGAATATATAATTACCCAGCACAAACGCCAACATTATGTGGGGTTTACTAAGTGACTGGCCAAACGTGGATGTAATAAGCTCCTCTGTCTACCCCTTCGAGGATTAGGACGTAATATGAATGACGAGCAGACAAGACCATAGTAAAAAAATTCAGCTCCGTCTCTACAATCCATTGTTACATATTCCTCCTATCTTATCTTCAAAAGGGAAGCCGTTGGATGTCGTGTTATATGGACTTCTCGTCCCTTAAGCATTAGCATATAGACTTACCTTAGCGTCCTCCTATAGCGCTTATTTTGGGTTTGACCTACCTAGGACATCCATTTCGAAGACCAGGGTCCGCTTCAATCATCATCACTAGAGTTGTTTCCATTTGTATCCGTAGCTTTCACTTCGAAGCTCGGGCTCCGTTCGTCCTTATATGGATCTACCACCTGACCTCTAAATCTCAAGTGAAAATCTGCACCAGAGCGTCGTCCGTCAATTAAAAGATGTGTCTACTGGCAAAAATCCTTGCAAAAATCCCCTCTAGCGAGAACAACGTAGGCACCTACCTAATGTTTATGTTATATTAAACAAAAAACAACGCAACCCCAACACAACCGAGTGTACCTTGTTTCTTGTTTCAAAGTTATTAAACGCCCTATTTGACTTGAAAGGGTGATTTTAATTCAATAGAGTGGTTCGGCTTTATAAGGGTCAACGCTGTTTTAAACTGGGGTGGGATGTTGAAAGGAGACTCACTTACCTACCTATCTTCAGATTATCACAATCAATTAGGTTCATTTGATGATTGGTCGATTTTTTAGGGAATGCTAATAACGGAAATCCATACTTATATTATTAATGGGAAAGTGTGTGTGTGTGTGTGTGTGTGTGTGTGTGTGTGTGTGTGTCTGTTTGTCCGTCTTTCACGGCTAAATCACTGAACTGATTTTGATGATTTTTGACGTGACAACGTCTTATAAATTGGTTTGCCGGGTGACACTTCAAGAAACTGCGTTACGCTCCGCTCACGTTATGCGCTCACAATGAGAGCGAGTGAGAGGCACGCGTCCCTTCCACTCGGGCATGGTTAGCCCGCCTAAGAGCGAGAGAGACAGACATAAAATTCATCCTTCTTCCTACTATACGAATGAATATTCACATTAAAATTATTTTACCACTCAAAGTCGTTGTCACGTAAAACTTTCGCCCGTATACCGACTTTACAGGCAACCAATTTTTTTTTTATAGAGGATTTGACCTGACCTTGAGAATGTACATAGGCTATGTTTGGTCGCGATAATCGACATCCACGCGGGTGAAGCCACGAATAAACGCTAGTTACTAGTATTTCGGTAACCACTCCAACTTAGTTAAATTGCTTGTGTTATTATCGTAGAAGCGGGATAACGTTGATAGTGTAATGGTCGAGGTGGGAACCCACCTCTCGATCGTAAGTCTTTATACGTGAACTCCTGAATAATATATTTATAATATAAGGATTTTGCACGCCCCGTGTAATACGTATCCCCGGTACTGTCGTCCGCATGACCATGCATGATCTATCAGACAGTATGTTGTTGATATGCAGAAGAGAAATTTTAGACTTTTCAGAACACGACTAGGCTAACGGCTGGTCCTAATATGCGTTCTAAATCCAAATATGCCAATCCGAAACCAAAATTTCCATCGAATCGTTGCTCAAAACGTCCATATATTCAATCGATAGAATGCTTTGACAATCTTTTTTCACATATGGTCGTTTTGAGCAACGAATCGATCGAAATTCTGGTTTCGGATTCGCATATTTGGATTGAGATCACATATTAGGACTTACGGCCAAGTCGAACGTCACGCCAATTCCAATTGCATCATTGATCTAAGGATCCACTCTCACTCTCCTACTACTAACTTGGTTTGTATGGCTTTTACGGAGTGACTGCCTTATAAGGCTCCAACTCCGAGAAGAATCGGTTTTTCTACTTCTTCATGCCCAGTCCGTTGTCATAAGTACTTCTTCATTGGATTAGATAGAATAATAATGATACGCAGGTCGAGTACAAATATATAATAGTATTATACATATAATAGTATTTACATTTTATACAAGTAGCTAGCTATGTATACAGTGCGCGAGGCTAAGCCCGAGCCGAATGGAGATATTTGCTATTTACGTGTTTATTTGTTAGAAATTTAGCGCGCGTACGGCGTGCGAGAAAGTACTGCATCGCGACTACTATTTATTCAGTGGCTATTGTTAAATAATAATACATTCCCCCTGATAATAAGTAGGTAGGACCTTACTGTAGTCAGCGAATTTTATAGTCCCTCTAAAAACTATTGTATTTAGGTATTTATTGTAACGGTTTTCTAGAATTCCCCCTACTGCATCATACTTTAGTGAAAATTGGACAACTCTTTTACATTCATGAGATACACACAGCTGACCAAAATAACACTCGTTATCATCATCATCAGTAAGTATGATTGAAAAATCATTCATTGGTTCCGATAGTTCGTGAAAATATCGGTAGACGCCTCCAGCGTCGCCTCCAAGACGGCTATAAAGGAGAAATTAGGATTGGTTCCGACTGGTATCTTAGTGGTCAAAGCGTTGCCTTTGTAATGCAAAGATCGCAGGTTCAAACCCCGCCTAGACCGCTTCAATATTTTCCCTATCTTAATCGATCAGTAAGTATTTTAGCGGACCTCGTTACTTCTGAAGCTTTTCCTGCTGTTTCTCCTCCTATATACTTTTAGAATTTGCACCCATGTCATACCTGGTGACGTTAAGCCAGTTTTCCGTAGGATTTCCTCTCCTACTAAAGTCTGACGAAAGAGGTATGGCTAGACATTTTTTCGAGATATTTGTGACACAAATATCACTACATAGTGTAAAAAAAAGTTGCTTTCTCTGTCTCTACATCCCTTTGTATGCTTATATCTTTAAAACCATGCAACGGATTTTGATGCGGTTTTTTTAAATAGATAGAGTGATTCCAGAGGTATGTTTATATGTATGATACATGTTTAATATAGTAGAGGGTGCAGCGGGAACGGGATCTGACGCCACGCGGGTGGCAAAATATTGGCGGTACGAAGTTCGCCGGGTCAGCTAGCACACTATAAAAGCAGTCGGGCAACTAGAATTATTAGTCCTCTTTTTGAAACTATTTTAAAATACGACTATTTTAAAGTTCCTTCTCAGTAAATATATGTTTCAACGAAGACATCATGATCACTTACCAGCATATATTATGAAATAGAGGCCAAACATAATTCCTTTCAATGATAAAAAAACATCTAAGATATTTACACAACAATGGTGTGACGCCCACTTCGGGTCGTTCCTGGGGCAAAGGATGGCCATTGCGATTCAGCGAGGAAACACTGCCAGCGTCATATACACCTTACCATACAAGGTGCGATACAGGACTTATTTTTATTTTTATGAAAGTCTTAATAAGTAATGTGAATAAAAATTGGTTATACAAGTCCCGTACTTCCCAGCATCCGATCCCTATAGGCCTGGCTAATGGCATGTGACAGCGGCCGTGATGGATCGGACCGCCCCTCCCCCTCCCCTCTCCCCCCACATCGCCCCTTGCAGCCCCCGTCTACATCTAGCGATAAAATTAGACAATTTTTTCCCGAAATGAGACATTCTTGCGAAATATTTTTGGGATACGATATTGTATGGAAGGTACCGTAATGAAATTAATATTTAGTAGGTAACATAGACGCTTTCTAGATCGAAAGTAAGGATAACTTGACTTTGAACATTGTGTCTTGTGGGGGTTTTAGAATAAATATTTTATTACACAGTGAAATGCCCTTACTAATTAGTACAATATTAGTTTCATGAATACAAATATTATCTATAGCACTGAACGGGAATCCGCGACCTTTGTGCATGCTTTAAGGGATAAACAAATGCGACAAATTATGTGACCACATAGTGGAAATCAAGCCAATTGTCGTCATGCGGAAATCAGTTTGTTGGCGGATGAATCCTTATCGGCTCACGTGTTTCTCTCTTCCTACAGTCCAGGGTCCTTTAAACAGAGCGTGATGAGTGCTACCATTGTAACATGGTAAATGGCTGTAATGGAGACCCTCATTTCTGAGACTTTACCTTCAGCTTATCATCAGAAGAGGTAAAGTCAAACAGACGTGATATAATGTAGCGCTTACATCTTACTTCTTATGTCTATGGTGAAATGTTAAACGTAACCCTGAAATGCCTATATTAATCCTATCATAACGGACTTATAGACATAGGTACTTCCTACAAAAAAAAAACCAATGCTTACACGGAAAACAAAAACACACCATACAACATTGTTGTATGTATGAGTAGAAATCAATCACTAACAATACAAGGTTACGGTCAAGCTGAAGTCGTGCGCTAAATAACTCCATTAGCATTTATAGAAATTACAACTTTATGGTACTAGAAATAGAGTAAAGTTTTACTTTTTATTAAGAATAGTAAACCAAATAGTTGTTTTTTTCGCAAGATTTCATTACGATAATCGTGGCCCAGTAAGCAGGTTAAGCAACTCCCATTCAATTCAATGATTGGATGGTGTGCACTCGCGCGAGACAACCGGCTCTGTGCTATAGTATGGGATAACTAATGTCTTCCTTAGTTTGGCAAGCAGTTCACCATCCGTTGATTCATTTGATAAATACATAGCAGAATGAAGCCTACAGCCTCTGTGGCGCAGCGGTAGTGAACGCGACAGCCACGTAGGGGGCGCGGGTTTGATGCCGAATATTTTTATCCATAAATGTGTCTATTTGCATCGGTCTTGGCATTTCATCGCCATTCCCTGTTGTCATACGAACATCTTTGGCAATCGTTACGATTAGTTGGGGCCCTATAATGACCAACTGAAATAGTTCGATATTGCCAGTGGATTATGGAGGTCAGTTGCTTCACGAAAAATATCGGAATTCAGTCAAACACGCAGTTAGATGTTAGACGGAAAAATGCGGATCCCAGACTCCGAGGTGAATATTTAATTTTATTCTTTACTGCCACTGGGCACCTAGTCTAGATTAAAGACTTAAGGAAACTACTTAATCGTAAAAACAAAATGACTTAACTGGCATGCATAACAGTGTCAATGAAAAAAAATTGGGCTTACATCTATCTTAACCTTAAATTAATCGTTACAGCTTCAAATAATGTCATATTATAAACAAAATGTCAAGATATTCAATGCAAATGCATTATTGCAATCGTTAAAGGTTATAAGTTTGACAACTAACCATTTAATTTTTATTACACTAATGGGTGTCATACCTATTTGAAATTCGAACATATAATTAGTCTAGGCCACAGAACAGAAAAAACTATTAGAAGTGTGATAGGACAGATTCAATAGCGGAACCAATGTCGCCAAACTCACACATACAACCAGATAATAATACGTTGCACTACTAGAAAACAATTGTTTTGATTGGTCGTATATCTTTAACACCAAATTAGCCTAAATTATGCACACTGCAGAACGAAAACATACCTTATTGATTGGCATTAGTGATAACTTTAATATAGATAAGAAAAGGAATTTACGACGTTTTGTATCTGAATCAAATTTGCTTCTCACTCTACTCTATTACGAAAAAGTTCAACTACTCCCCAACAGATGTCCATTTATTTTAAGAATGTTATTTAGAACCTTAACAGTTATGAATACGGTTGATATTACTTTGAAGTATTATCTCTCTCACTCCAACTCTCTAACATTAACGCTAGAGCGGTGACACAAAAAGTTGGCAATATCGATAGATTTGTAATTTGTTTTCAAAATATCAAAGGATTCCAAACGCTGTTAGTAATTATAATCTAAGAGTACTAAAAAAGAGGGATGTTTTTATTTACGATTAAAAAGGTATGAAGACGTGTTACTACGTATGTTCCTATTTAATTGAAATAAATAAATAATAAATAAATAAATATTCCAGAACATTTCACACAACGCTATCTAGACCCATGGTAAGCATAGCTTAACTAGCTTGTGTTATGGAATCTAGAATGCGGATAAACATACTTAGATACTTTTTTTTGTAAATAGGTACATACATATTATACATAGAAACACCCAGACCAATGCAAATATACAAGAAATAAAACAAGTGTCCATTTATAGTAGATATTTTATGTAACTATTGCATAATAAAAGCGTTTTCACATTATCCGGCGCATCCGATATCCGATATTAGTTTCGTCTCCGATATCGAAGGAAATAAAATAAAGTATAAAAACACAAACTCGATACTAGGATTTTTTTTTCTTTTTTTCATCCAGTCTGTGCGATCAAGAAAATGGCCGAATCGGACCGATTTTATTGAATATATGTGAAAACAGCATATGGTGACCGCTATCGGCGTCAGATACCCAATTGTTTTGCTTCGTCATGTGTAGACGAATTTGCAAAATTCCTTCTTTGTTCGAAAGAAGACTATTCCGAAATGATCCCATTTAATTTTTGTAAAGTTCCGATAAAGGGTTTCAGAGAGAGACCACGAAACTCTTCAATAAATACCAGGAAATCAGCAGTAATTGCTGCAAACGCATATTATTGCTATGTCTATGCCACTACACATCATAACATCACGCCCGTATCCTTTGAATGGGTATGAGGAGAGCTCCGAATGTTCCGTGATATAAAAAAAAAACAATTAAGTCATTTGACAAACGTTTATAAATGTTTCCAAAAAAATAGATATCGATAAAGTTTGACTACATCACTAAATGAATAGCGAAGAAAGTTCTAGAATAAATAAGAATGACAGTCTATTATGTGTAATCAAAAACAAGCTTTATTGATATGTGGTAAGGTTGATTTTGTTTTGATTTTATTTCTTTGCATTTCAATAATATTCGTTATAAATTCTGCTATATCCTGACTTCTCTAGGGGAAGACGGTCTCGAACCCCGACTGAGAGGGTTCCTCAGCGCATGTTTGGAGCGGGGCCAGTTTCCGAAGATGTGGAGGACGGGGAAACTGGTCCTCATCCGCAAGAAGGGACGCCCGGCGGACGAGCCGTCCGGGTACCGGCCCATAGTGCTGCTCGACGAGGTGGGCAAGCTCTTCGAAAGAGTAATTGCCAAGCGCCTCGTCGAGCATCTCTCTAGAGTGGGGCCGGACCTGGCGAATACCCAGTTTGGGTTCCGCCGGTGGCGTTCCACTGTGGATGCCATCATGCGTGTGAGGACTCTGGCGGAGGATGCGGTTGCCCGGGGCGAGGTGATGTTGGCGGTGTCCTTGGACATCTCCAACGCCTTCAACACCTTGCCCTGGAGTTGCATCAGGGAGGCACTCGTGTACCACGGTGTGCCTCTCTACCTCCGCCGCATAGTCGGGGCTTACCTGACGGAGAGAGCCGTCGTCTACCCGAGTTCGACCGGAGTCGGTAGGCGTGAGATGTCGTGCGGTGTTCCACAGGGATCGGTCCTGGGGCCGTTACTGTGGAACATCGGTTACGACTGGGTGCTTCGCGGTGACTTCGCGTACGGTGCCACCGTCACGTGTTATGCGGACGACACGCTGGTGACGGTGAGCGGGGCTACGCACCGCGAGGCAACCCTGAGGGCCACGACCGCGGTTGGCCAAGTCGTCGAGCGGATCCGGCGGCTGGGTCTCGAGGTGGCTCTGCACAAGTCCGAGGCCATGTTCTTTCATGGTCCTCGGCGCAGGCCAGGCCCGGGAGCCAGCCTTACAGTGGGAGGCACTCCCATCGACATCAAGCCCCAGCTGAAATACCTGGGGCTCGTGCTTGACGGTCGATGGGACTTCGGACAACATCTCCGAAGCCTGCGCCCTAAGTTGGTCACCACGGCGAATGCCCTGAGTCGGCTGTTGCCCAACTTGAAGGGCCCAGGGGCCTCCTGCAGGAGACTCTACGCGGGTGTCGTGCGGTCCATGGCCCTATATGGGTGCCCCGTGTGGGCGGACACCCTGGGGGCCAGATTCCTGCCTCTGCTCCGTACGGCGCAGAGGACGATGGCCTACAGGGCCATCAGGGGATACCGCACGATATCCTTCGAAGCGGCGAGTCTCCTGGCCGGATCGCCACCGTGGATCCTGGAAGCGAGGGCCCTTTCGGCACTATACCAGTTCCGAAAGGAGGCGCGGGAGCGGGGATTCGATCCCGAGCCCGAGGACATTCGGGCCGAGAAATCCCGGCTCCACCAGGTCATGGTGGCCGAGTGGGAGCGACGACTTGGGCAACCACGCGCAGGGCACGCCGTCATTGCGGCGGTAAGGCCCATCATGGGGGAGTGGCTAGAGAGGCCACACGGGAGCCTCTCGTACCGTCAGACGCAGATGATAACCGGGCACGGTTACTTCGGGCGGTATCTGCATCTGATGGGTATTGAGCCAACGCCCGAGTGCCATCACTGCGACGCGAGCGTGGACTCGGGGCTGCACACGCTCACCGAGTGTCCGGCGTTTGAGACGCCGAGGCGGGAGCTTGTGCAGGCCCTGGGGGTGAGAGTGCTCACGCTCTCCACCCTGCTCGCGGCGATGGTCCGCTGCGCGGATGCGTGGGCGGCCAGCGCCTCTTTCTGCGAGCAGGTCATGCTCGCGAAGGAGACAGCAGAGCGGGCGCGGCGCGGTGAGCGAGAAAGACTCGCTGACATCGCTGCTCGCGCCCGAAGGCGGCTCGGGTGTCGGAGGGCGCTTACAGACCTCCGCCCCCCATGAGCGCGGACCCGTCACCCTAGCAGAAGCAGGCCACGGCAGCGGCGCGCATCGTAGGACGATGCGCGCCTCCCCACACCGGGGTTGAGTCGGGGACGGCGTGGTCCCCACCTCCCGAGGAGGGCCAGACCGAAAGGGATGGCCCTGGGTCAGCCGGGGTGCGAGGGATATGTCGCAAGACAACCTCACCTTCGGCCTAGCACCACGACCCACAGACGGCGTGCGGTTTAGTCGGTTCGAGTCCGACATAACCCGCCCCTCCGGCTCCGGAGGGGCGGGTATCCGTGGGGATTTCCCGCACGTAAAAAAAAAAAAAAAAAAAATATCCTGACTTATTGATGGTATAAAACAACTCCATTTCGAATATTTATGCTCCTACTATCATCTGTGCACTGCAAAATGGCCCAGTAAGGAATATTTCTATTAAATAGTATTAAATAACACACGGTGCAAAACTGTCCAATACACGTGATGACAGATACGACTGAAGGTTGAAATTGTAAGGTCTTGCAAATCTCCGCATAAGAATGACACGCGTGCCACGCCCACTTCACACTTCCACCGTTTTTACTGTTCCGTGGTCTAGGCTAAGTGCACAGAAGCCACAAAAAGACAAAAAACTGATTACATAAGATAAAAATGCTAAAATATTTGCAATTATTATAAAAACTATTTTAATTTAAATACAAATTAATTGATAGATAATAGTGACTGCTTCTAGGGCTCCGTAGAATTAGTTTGTACTTTGTACATATATTATGCGTCTGTGAACTGAAAACTCACGATAAGGTTAGCGTTATTTAATCGATCAGTCCTTAACTTATAGTACTTTCCGACTTTGATTCAAAATATCAAATCAAAATAGGTATCAATTTCAAAATATCTGCCGGCAAATATACGTTACGTTACGTCCCTATCAATTTTAATTAACTGAATGACCTCTCACAGGAAACTATCGTCACTAGCTTCAATAAAAATAATATTACTTTTACTTGGTTGGTAAACATTTCCTTTAATTCCAGCTCTACTATCTAAAAATTTCATAAGATAATAATAATAGTTTTAGGAACTTTGTGGCCTACATTATATATAAAGAGGAAAGATTTGTATTTTTGTAAGTTTGTAATTAATAAACTAAAACTACTGTGCCGATTTCAAAAATTCTTTTACCATTGGAAAGCTACATTCACCCTGAGTAACATAGGCTATATTGGATTTCCACGGAAACGTTTTTTCGCCCTTGCGAGGCCGGGGCGGATCGCTAGTCTGCTATATAAGGATTTAATTTTTCAATTAATAAAGACCCAGACTTACCTAATTAATAAGTCTTTATTGAAGCTACCTTATATAATCTCTTCTAGTGAGATGCTTCAAGGTTCCTTATTCAGGCCAAAATTCTGTGGAAGGAAATAATTTCTGCAGAATATTTCATTTCACAATATTTAATTCAGTTGCATTTAGTTATTTTAACGTCGCACTCTCTCCATTCGAAAAACATTTTCATTGTGGGTTCTAAAAATAGATTAACTAGCCAAGTATCATACCCAGCCGCGTTTTAAGAACGCCGGATAACTGGAATAGTTATGAAAATTATTTCCTATACGGAACTAGACGACGTATCGACTTTTAAATCGATTTAAATTGAAAAATCGCGGGTCCGATCCCCGCCTAGACCAATTCAATATTTCAATTTAAATCGTAGTTGTTTACTATAGTTTTTTACTTTTCAGTGTCTGTAATAACTTCTTTATAAATTGTATTAAGATTTTCCTCCTTATAGTGATTTAATCCAGTCCAGTTTTAGTCCAGCGCGTCTTCGACCATAGTTTTTGAGTTTTGTTTCATAAGATTGACATAATGCTCTCAATAACATGAAGGAGACATTTATACTATATTAGGGAGTTGATGTCTGCCTCCATAGTTCAAGACTAGGTAATCCCAGCACGTCCTTGATCATTATTATTTTCCCATTTCCTATTTGATTTTGAGGAGTTCTCTAGTATGTCTTCGGAGTCCAAGGTCCAGTATCCCTGAAATCGATATGGGACCACTTCTGAATTATACTAAACTTAATGCAAAAAGATTTTTGAAATCGGTTCATATACGACGGACATATGGGACAAAATAAATAGTACATATCGGTTAAAAGTTGGAATTAAAATAAAACATAAGGTAGCTACTGTAAACCGTTGATGAGTTCCCTGAACTGTACTTCGTCTTCATCATCAGACCCCTAATGATAGTCACAACCAATTTAAGCGTTAAGTTCTTATCAATAGAAATCAGACAAGCTCAAACACAAGGTAACTGTTGTGAATCGTTGAGGAGTTTCCTGGACTGTCTCTCGGCTCCATCATCAGATCCATTCCAGACCTTTCTTAAATTGTAGTGCTTTAATAAAATGCTTAATGTAAAACCTTAGAAACGCACAAGTCGCTCCCACGATTTTTGAAATTTCCTCTTGATTTCTCTGGAATACCATCAAACCCTGATTTCCTTATCATGGAACCATCTTCGAAATATCTTCTTTTCAACAAAATAAAGAACCAACAAAATCGGTTCATAAACGGCTATCTGCAAAAAAATATAAAAAGAAAAGCTTATATACGGTCGAATTGACAGACATCTTCCTTTTTTGAAGTCGGTTAAAAATATCGATGTGTAACGCTCACCGAGGCCAAATCTATTTCCTCTTTTTCTTTCGCAAGTAGGGATAAGAGAGAGTTAATTACCTTTTTTATTAATGTGCCGAACTCCCCTCGGAGCCAGCTGCAATCAGCGAGGATGGAGGTGCACAAGAAAGACTCTATCAGCTTAGGACATGCTTGATCAAAACAACTTGTCTAGGTATATCTTTTTGAAACTGTGTACCTGAACTAACATCATCAAATTTAGCAGCGATTTCACATGTTAGTTACATGTGAAATAGCTGCTCGCAAAATATATTTCAACATTCGTTATTAATCATAATCAACCGAACGGATATTAGGCAAAGATGTATTCTAAACTGTAGATATGACATGCATTAACATGACAGCTTTCAGAAATGGCACAAACACTTAATAAAATAAAAAATAGCTAAGTGTTAATAATACCTCTAGTATTATTAACACTTAGCTAGGTACTGGATGGTTGAGGGTTGATGGATTCAGGGCTACTAATAGGGACTCTTGGGAGAAACACTTTTCCTTGTTCTTTTCTTTATTTGGATGTTTCTTCATCAACTGCTATTTTCGCAATTCATGACTGGCCAATCAGAAAGAAGCTCGCGGCTTTTCTAGTAAGTTCCAGACTTAATTAACCAATTAGAGGGCTCGCGCCTTTTCCAGAAAGTTCCAGACATGGTTTGTTTTAACTTTCTTTTTGAAATTTTAGTCCTCACAATATTCTCTAACTTATTTGGGTTACTTAACATAAAACAACATAGAAAACAATTAAATATACCTTTAAAGTCACAAAAATGTGTAACGGCTAAGCTTGTGGCGTTTGTGAGCTACAGTGGCTAGCTAGGAATTTATTTAATAGGTACAATAATCTACACTGACATATTCTACACATTATCCTATAATTACTATTTACACGTAATTACTGATGTCGTCGCTAACAATAAATTTTATTATTACTTATTTCAATAATAATTTTATAATAACGATGTTTTTTATTAATAAGTATTTTCTGTTGCTCAATATTTTGGTGCATAAAAGCAATATCCCCAGACACAGCCGCCCAAAGTCATCATTCTTTTGTCGCCATTTTAGAGTCCGAACAACGCATCTACAGTTAATAGTCCATCATTGATATTAAAAGGCAATTTACGCCGAAGAAGTGCAAAACCTGATGAATATGCAGCCGATTACAAAACGGTCTAATAAGTCGGCAGCTAGTTAAACCTGCAGTCTTGGCCAATTAGGTAGGTGTAATTCAAGTAGAAATAATTTGCATATACCAGTTCTAAGGTAATTATTCATACTTATTAAACTAACTGTTGTCTGACCTGCCAAATTCATAGGACCAAATTCTAATCCCGATCCCATAATTCATAAGACTCCTCTAACTTTAACTACTCTAAGAATAAGAAATTATAATCTATCCCTGTATTAAATTTCAACCAAGCTGGTACCAAGCCGTTTGAGCGTGATTGAATAACACAGAGATGTGTTTGAATATTTTTGTTATCATTAACATCTTTACAAACTTTCACTTTTAATAAGAAGGATATCTTGGAACTGGTTTCTGTCTCCTACTATGTTTCTTGATTAAGGTTATTTTGGTTATTGCGGCAGCGATTACCGTCTAATTCCCTAATCCCGAGAGGAAAACACACGTCAGACCATCGACAGCTGTATACCGGTGAGGTGGTGAGGTAGGTATGAACCCTGATGATCCCCTAACCCGCCCATCAAAACTATAGTACTTGTGTTAGGAGTGGGATCACGTCGAATTGCATTGGCCAGAATTCGAACCCGGGACCTCTCGATCGCAATGTCGACTCCTTACCCATTGAACTCGATGTTTCAAATGTCTATCTATATATGCAATCTTTCTTCTAACCTTGCACTTAAACACTCGACTCAATTTATACAATTATAAGCCAATAGAAATGATCAAAGCATGCCCAATAATTAGGACATATTTTAAATAATATTAAAATTACATCATAGTGATCTGATATAAGTATAATAAAAGTGTAGTGACCAGTTACTCCCAGGTATAACAAGTAACATTTAGATTTCATCACCGTCATCTACCTGGCCTTGTCGCAATGTGGACTACTTCTCTGGAGGTCGCGGGTTCGATTCCTAAGCAGTGTAAAGTTTCTTAAAGAAAATTAGTAAACGAAATTACTAGAAATTTCCTTTTTTTCTAAAAAAAACGTATTCTTAATTATACTTGTGGAACAGGGGATTCACGTCGGGAGTGTTATTGCCAGGGTTCAAATTCAGGACCCCTCGATCGTAAAACCGACTTCTTAACCACTACTACTGAGTACTGGTGGTACTGCTACTGACGTTTATACCACGTAAATACCCTCAATATTTCAATTTATCCAAATTATATTTTTCCAAACATCCTCAATGTTTCAATTTATCTCTCTTATTAATTTATCTAATGATAAATTAGGTTCTTTTGCAGGCCTTAAAAACCACATAAAGTGATCCCTCTAAAAATGGGTAGTTTTCCCTATCCATTTTACTTCTTACTTTATCTATGATAGTTAAGTATAATTAATTATATTATCAAACATTATTTATAATTATAATGAAAATTAAAATCCAAATTAAAGTCAGTAATAAAATTAATGACATTGTATTATGTCAAATTAATTATTTCATATTCAAATTAATTATATGAAATTGAATTAAAAATTTATTTAATTTATTTTATTTTTAATTTATTTCCTGTAGATTTCAATCGGTTCCTATAAAATTCGTAAAATACTCACTCATTCGTTTACTAAGATAAGTTTTATTTCGTGTAGATATTACTGAATGACAAAATATTATCATAATACGATTCTAATGAAATAGCCTTTTGAAACATACATATCATTCTTTTGCAGGTCCAAACAAGTCACATTAAACGATTCCGCCAAATAGGAGTAACGTTATGAATATCCAATAGATTCGTATTCCAATAAATTCGTAAAATTATTTAATCTCACTTCTAAGTGTTCCTTTTGTCTAGTCCACAGGCAATTTTCAATGATAAATAGCATATTTATTGTAAATTATGTTTTCATGTAAGTGGCAATAAGCCTAACCTAAATGGTTACTCATCTGAGGAAAATTACAACTACCTATTCGTTTACTAAGCTGAGTCTAATTTCATGTCAATTTTCCATTATGTCTGTAGTGTATAAATAATAAGTCAAAAGAAAGGCCCAACAAAAAAAAAATTTTCACTAGCATAATATAGTGAGCACTTTGACTCTTGAGATTCACTAGGGATTCATAAAGTTAATCGTTTTAGCGGTATCGCTCAATGTGGCGTTTTCTGACCCGTAATTCTACTGCAGGTCTAAAAAAACACATTAAGCGATTCCACTAAAAACTAGTGAGTCCAGTGAGTCTAATTTCATACCAATTTTCAATATGACCTATATTAGGTATTACTCGTATCCTAATAAGATTCCATTAAAGTGGCCTTTTTAGACCTACCAACTAACCTGACCACAGTTAATTTACATACACAAAAGTCATTATCAGATTTAGGAACAGTGAAATCCGCGTGTTCCAATCATCGTCATTCGGAATCGTGCGCGTGCGCTGGCCACTCGCGTCATTATTCATACTTCGAACGGTTGGCAGTTACGAGTATTCAAATCAAGAATCAAGTTAACGTATTTATAAAATTAAGCAACTTATATTTAGTGCGTGAATAGTGTGATCAAGATTTTAAAATGTTACAATATTTGGTGAGCAATATGTTTATTTATAATGTGAAATAATATTAAAAGAGTAATATGAATGAGGTTCATAGAATTGAAAGACTTTTATTTACTTTTTTTATTCATAGTGGAATGTGCCAACTCTATTGTGTTCTTATTAATATTTTTTAAAGGGGAACATGTTCTTTATGTTGTTCTCTGGCTAACGTACTAAATATCTAAGGACAATTACGCCTTACCACTTCCGGGGTAAATAGAGACAGTAATCCGCAAACTTCCACACCACACGAGCTTTATTAATATTGAAATGATTTAGAAGTCGTAAAAAGGAAATATTTCACTTTCCTTGACATTTTATTGAAATAGATTTATCTTTCCTCATTGTTTGTAAGCGTTATTAAACCAATGCTTTATTTGTTTAATGACTTAATGGGTTGGGTTATGGTATGGGTTTAATGGCATAAAGTAAGAACGTAATGTTTAACATAATATCTATTATTTTATGAACACTTGATACACATTCAAAAGTATCTATAGTAGGTATACTTAGGTACTAGCTGATTCATTCTGTCATCGCACAAGAAATTTTGAAAAACCTAAATCGAAACCAAGCATGGATGCTCGATGCCGCATCTAGAGACCACAGAACCTTAAGTCAACTCAAGACAGGAAGTTTTGGGGGAAAAAATGCCCCGACTGCAGCGCTGACTACCAGTACCATGAAACATTCGTAGTTGGGAATCACAGTTTCGGGTAATCGATTCTATGGAACACATTTATCCCGGAATCGTATCTGAACACAATATTATGACACTTCAGTTCGTCTTACCCTCTACCGAAAGAATCATGGTACCTCTTTTAAGCAGAAAGCCCCTCAGATACCTAACCTTCGGCTACCTAATCGCACACCATCTCTGATCTCCAGATGCCAGAGGGCATAAGATTGCCTAAAACACAAACATCAACTCCAGCTGCCCCAAGGCCATCTCTATTTTTGATATGAATATCTTGGATGTCGGGACCTTAATGTCCCTATTATGTACCCGGGAGGGGGGATGCGACATCGCGCCGCCTCCACGGCGGCCAACTTCTGCTATAGGATAATCGGCAACTCCAGCTGTCATCCTCAGCCCTGGTTTGTGCCCAAACGGGAACGTTAAGCGACCAGCGACGTCTGTCCTGAGTCTCAAATCTATCCTGAAACTGCTGCGCTATCTCGTACTCGAGCATTATGCTCGTCATGGTACCTACATTCTACGGTCTATCGTACGTAGTTATTGCGGGTCCGATCAGTCTATGTGTCGTGGTAGTCCCCTCGGATTCAATTCTGAAACAAACGCAAACGAAGTCGCGAACACAACTAGTAACATAATAACCGTTATTCAATAACGGGTTTAGTGCGTTTGCTTTAACTACCGCATTACCGCAATAAACTTTGAAAAAATACTATTTATTGAGAATTACGTTATGAATACGTGAACCGGGGTGTTACGTTACTTAAGTGCATACTATCATAACAATTTATGATTAGTTGATATTATAAAATTAAACATTTTTTTTGCGATGTTATATTTCTGTGCAAGATTATACCTATTTACGTATCATAGAAAGTTATGGTTAATTTATGGACTTTACGTGTATAGATAGATCATTACATTTGGATTATACGAGATATTTCGCTATTAGGTAAGAGGAAGGACACGACGGTATTTCCGTCCAATTGAACAGTTTTACTGGGGAAGTACCTCCGCCCTAATAGAATACCGCGGCCATTATAACCTCGTGTTGTGGTCCCGGCGCGGCGGTGAATAGGGTAGCCAGAATACCAAAGGCTATTCCTGCTTTGTCTTCTACACCGACGGCACAGAAACTCTCTGTGTTTACAAGGTCGGCAGCACGAGTGTGACTCCCCTGGTGTTGCACACGTCCATAGATCACGGTAGCCACTCACACACAACACCTCAGTGCTATAAAAAAAGCTACGTTTTTACAAAATTTTTGGTACTCTTGGTAGTCTTAGATCGCCCAATGTTACATATCCTCACTTCGGTGTTTCGGAGAACACGTGTAAATTCGGTCCCGACTATCATAGTTATAGGTCAAGATTAAGGCCTATTAGCCCCGCCCGTCTAGACAAGTGACGAATGTATGGGATTCGACGTTTATGACAGTCGTTAACGCATGTCAAATACGTCAAATCCCATACATTCGTCATTCTATTCCTTCAAACGCCGACCACCAAATTGCGAATTGTCTAGAGGGGCCGTTCTGTCTGCGCTGAGCCTTTCTGTGATCAGTGATTGGTCACTAACGACAACTTAGACTGTGAAGTGAGAAGGCAAACGCTCCAATACATACATACATAATCACGCCTTTGTCCCCGGATTATTGTATTTGGTCTCATTTTATAAAGGGTGAGCTTCTTACCGTATTCCGGGAACTATTGTTGACTTGAGCCATGCATTTGAGGCTGAGTCGGGGCTGTATATATACCTGACTGACGTTAAGCAACTCTATCTCTTAGTCCCGTTCCCAATATACCCGAAAAATAAAAGTTTGGACCCCGAACTCCAAGGTGAAGATCTCGTATGCAACCATACATATTCTCACTACTCCGACACTTCGACATTTTGTCACTACAGTATCAACCTCATCAGATTGGTACGACTTCTCACCGTTCCGAGTGAGGCAATCCGCTATACCACTCGTAGTATCCAATGCTAACATCCGAACCTTGATCCACATTGACCAAATACTCGGCCATTACGATGTGGTCGACCCTTATCATGTAATAATTAAACACATAAAAATTGGTATACCTACAGAGATGTACAGAGGCTAACTTGTTACGAAAATGTATATGTAAATGATGACTATCAATATAAATGGAATGAGGTCTTGCCCGTAGTGTTGTTTATGAGGTGCTTTGTAAATAAGTAACATTCTGTACTGATTTGATTTCCTATACGGTCCTATTTAAAAGGTGTCGTGGTTAAGCGGTATCTGAGCAGATTAACACATTACACAGTTTTTACATATATATGACACGTCAATTGGACTTCACCTCTCTGATGGTATGCTAAAGGCTCAGAAAGAGGGTCACCATTACAAACAATTCCTATGTTAACAATGGTGGCACTGAGCTTGTTGGCTCAAAAGTTAGATGCTTTTACATGCCTCGCTTAAAGGACCCGGGACAGTAGGAAGAAGGAAACACGTGAGCTGGCAAGGAAAATCTAGGTTAAGACCTAGATTTTCCTTGCCAGCTCACGTGTTTCCTTGTGCGGTATAGGAATGAGTTACCGAACCGCTTGGTTCCTGATGGAATATTCTGCACCGTGTGCAGGTGACATTTAAGCCCCGCATGTGTTATCCTGTGTAGGAAAGGAGAGAGTGGGACTAATTAAAAGAGCTCATCAGAACATTCGCCATGGTAGAGATTGTAAAACGCTGCCAAGGAAGCAACATCTCTACGCATCTGCAAAGACTCGAGAGTGTTCGTGATCTCAGGAGTCTCAATAATGCAGATGGCACGTCGCGGCAATTTGTCGAGAGCATTTAATAAGTACTTTGCCGAGCCAACACATTGAGACCCCTGCTTGTCGGAGGAGCACATTAAACCGTCGATTCCATTTGTCATATAAACGTCTATGATAATCGCTTCGAGTCGTTGGAGCCCTGAAATATCCGATAACTGGGCCTTCGATATCGCTAATAGGATATGGAGGGCAGGTGGAAGTTACTTTATATAGACAATATAGAAGTTCAGCCGCATTATAGTTAGACTTTACGTTTTTTATCAATTTTATTCAACAAAAATCTCATCAAATCGATCTTAACGAGTGCGTTTTTTTTGTGGAAATATTTGATTAAAACGCATGTTCTTTTAAGTTTTAATAGCACTATCAGAGCCGGCTTACATAAGCCTCCAAATATTACACGCAGTAGTAAGCTAATTAATTCAGCTTCATTTTGCCGATAACTAGAGACTACAAACAATATAGCTACTGCAGGTTCTAATGATATCAATCAGTGTCAGCCATTTAGTAACACTTCACATAGCAGCATTACATTTCTTAACCACAATGCGTCGTGAACAGCCGGCAATGATACGGTAGAACGTCTCACCTTCACAGACCACAACGGTCCATTTCACCCAATACTGCTTGCACCATCTTTAACCGAGACGCACCGCGATATAGAGCCCTTTTCGGCTTGACCAACCGTAAGGTTCGCACGGTCGGCTGATGTATTTAAAATGATGATTTAGTTTTACGCCAGTTCTATCTTCTATGTGAAACAATTGCGATCCATAGTCTTTTCACGTTCCGACTGCTTGAAACTCACGACACATGATGATACACAAGAGCAGTCCGACTGGGGAAGTACTTCCGCCCTAATGAACACGTAATAACCTGATGTGGTGTTCCCGGCGGTGAGTAGGGAAGCCAGAGCTCACTGGAGAGTTTATGTGCCGTATGGGAAGAGGAAAAGCTATTCCTGCTTTGTCTTCTACAATGACGGCCCAGAATCTCTCAGTGCTTACAGGGTCGGCAGCACGAGTATGACTCCCCTGGTATTGCACACGTCCATAGGTGACGTTAACCACTGTCCATCTGGAGGGCCGTGTGCTTGCCACCTACGTGGTGTAAAAAAACTCACTGTCAAGTATAATAATACGCCAGTAAGGTAATAAAGCAGAAACAATTGATGATTAAGGCAACCTTGACCTCGCCATCCAGTAAACAATATGTCCTACTAATATTGTAATTGCGAAAGTTTGTATGTGAGGATGATTGTTACTCAATAGTGCAAAAACATGGTCCCTCACTATGGGTCTGTTAAAAAAGCTCCGAGTCGCTCAACGAGCTATGGAGAGGGCTATGCTTGGTATTTCCCTACGTAATCGCGTCAAAAATGATGATATCCGTAGGAGAACAATCGTAAACGACGTACCCCAGCGAATTGGCTCGTTGAAGTGGCAATAGGCGGGACATATAGCGCGCAGAACAGATGGCCGATGGAGCAAAAAAGTTCTGGAATGGCGACCGCATACGGGCAAACGTAGTGTAGGACGCCCAATTGCCAGGAAGGAAGGAAAGAACCATTGAAGGACGACCTCATCAACGTCGCCGGGAAGCGCTGGATGCGGGCTGCTTTAAATCGGTTGTTCTGGAAGTCTATGGGAGAGGCCTATGTTCAGCAGTGGATTATGTGTGGCTGATATGATGAATGCAAAAACGGGTGAACGGGTTTGGATAAAATTTGACGCACAAATAGTTCATAAGTACAATACAGACACAACTGTCGCCAATGTAAGTAGCACATGATTATAGTAAGTAGAATCATGATTGACGCGTATTTTGACATTTCTAACCCTCGTAAACATGGGTCAATTCCATAAATTGTGAGAGATTATATGATCTTGAATAACACACATCATCTTATTCCGGATATAGGTTCCCATAAGTTGCAGGAACTGGGACCAATATACCAATCGGGCATAACAGCTGGCAACAGCTAAGTATAGCTAAGCTAGCTAGATATAAATATAAAAGTAAATATATAATAAAGTTATTAATAGGGAAATAAGTTTCTGCCGACGACAAAAAAGTATATCACGGCCGCAAGTCGTATTAATTAGTTTGTTTTGTGTATCAACGCAAAAAATATTAGGTTGTTCCACTTTCAACCGGCAATTTTTCTGCCGGCGAATTTTTTTCCACTTTCAGCCGGTTTCTATTCATCAGTCTACCGGTAGGTAAATTATTAAATAAAAATTCCTCTTTCTACCGATGTTGAATTCCTTTTTCAACCGGTGTTATTAAAAGAAGGTATTTGAGTCGCACCATCTATGCCCCGGCCGCGGCGGCTGAGGACGCGGCAAGTAAGAAAGGGGCGAAATACGCTGCAATGGAGTCACAATATTATTTTGTGCCCATTGCGGTGGAGACTATGGGCAATCGGGGGTCAGAGGCAAAGAGGTTGATTGCGGAAATTGGAGACATTCACGACCAAGGCGGTGACTCCCGCTCCGGCTCGTTCCTTGGGCAAAGAATGGCCATTGCGATTCAACGAGGCAACGCGGCCAGCATTGTGGGCACCTTTACGCCGGGTACGATACGGGGTGGGTTATTTGACACGACATGAACATGTTTTGTGTCTAGTTGTATTACTTTTTAGTTATTATATATATTTGAGTTAAAAATGATGAAATATAAAATAAACCATTACAGCCTAAAAAACCAAGATAATGTAAGATAATATCGGTTGAACTGTTATTCATGTACCCGAGTGTTTCGGGCAAATACGATGCCGATATATACATACTTAGAAACATTTTCATTTGTCATGATCATTATAGCATACACATATCCGTGATATCCGTGTTATAGCAAGTTTATAGGATTAGGCCCGGTAGTGTACAAATCCGGCCCCGGGCTCCCAAGTCCCCAACTTTGGTACAAAAATAAACAGAGCCTATCAGCATATCACGAAACATCACTCAATTTCCTCCTTCACAAGTTTGAAGCCTGACAGCCTCTGTGGCCTCTGTGGCGTTCGACTGCTACGCAGGGGGCGCAGGTTCGATTCCCACTCAGTGTAAATATTTATATGCATGAATACAAAACAAATATTTCTGTTGGTTTGAGTATTTCTATGTATAATATGTCCTACAATATTTATTGTTAATATAAATACCACAATATTATTATTGACACGATTTGGGCACCGAAACAGCAATTTATACACACCCACAAACTTAAGAGTCTGAGATCTGCTCTCCTACGCCTTCTTCAACTCATGTGGCTAGTGTCAGTTTTTACGTCAACGACTGCCACGAGACCGGATGTAACGTGGATGTAACCTTGTTGAGACGGACCAAGTAAGACCCAACAGCCAAGTCTGGCACGAAGTTTTTTTTTTCATACCACTTAGGTGGCAGACATGCACACGGCCCACCTGATGTTGATAAGACGTTTTACCAACAACCTCATCAGTTACACCATGCAGGAAATACATACACATTCACGTTTGTAAATCCCTGAAGGAATAGGCAGAGGTGTATAAACCCCACTGTTCGGTTACTATGATTTTTTGTCCCACTTAATAGGGGGAAACCTATTGCATTCAAGAGAATACTGTGTCATAGGCTTAATGTTTACTGTCCGATGGAGGTCTCTATCGCTTAGTCGCCTCCTACAACACCCACAGGAAGAGATTGCGTGGCCTTCCACACCACCGGGAACCAACACAGATGGCAATAACACATTAAAGCCAATTAAGATAGGGAAAAAAAATGCTCAGGCAGGACTTGAACTGACAAGCTTGAACTGACTGCTAGCTTAGTGGTTAAGGGGTCGGCCTCACGATCGAAAGGTCCCGGGTTCAAATCCTGGCCATTATACTACAGACGTGAACCCACTCCTAGCACAAGCAATTTAGCTTAGTTGGAGGGGTTAGAAGGAATATTAGTAATTTCGATAATTTCGATTGCTAATAATCTTAAAAAAAAACTTCATTAGTTGGCATATTAATTGCTTTCCAAAATTCATTCAAATATTAAAATCGATTCAGTTATATGTGCGAATTCTCGAACATGTCTGTTGTACTAGTTTTATTAAACAATGATCAAGTAAACCGTACGCAAACTTTCACGTAATACACACCCGCACGAACGTGACGCGTTACAACACAGTTACGGTTACCTAAAGACAATTTACGTGTGACTGATAGAAACGTGTCGTAAAATAAGACAAACATCTTAATTGTTCATCTAACGGTTGTAATACACACAGAGTCTACTTGTGTCTGGTTTAAGGGTTCCGTAACTCAATAGGAAAAAAGAACCCTTATAGGATCGTTTCGTTGGCGGTCTGTCTGTTAAGTCTGTTTCGGGCATGTGTAGAGGCATCAAATCAAAAATACCAAGTACTCAGGTCTGCAATGTCATGAGTCAAATACAATATCAAAACAGAATAAATTGAGACTTCTAAGTCAATGTCTTTAAAAATACAGCCGTTTATGTAGCAAATTTAAACAAAATGGAAATTAATACCTATAGCACTGTAATACTATTTATCCTATAGGGTACTTTCCGTATAACTAGACTTATAAAATCGAGCATTAAGTAATTTCTTAAAGTACAAGCAAATTACTTGCTCCCATACAACACCCATAACACAAAATAAAAATCTGTATATCTGTTACAGACATACGATTTTAGACCATTTTCTCAAGAACACGTGAAGGCAACACGTTGAAATTAATGTCAAATACTCAGTTTGCCACCTCTCACAGCCGTGCAAAACTAAAATTTATATGTCAACGCAATAAAAAGATATTGCTGTTTATGTTGCAAAAGTTCTTCTTTCAATCCAGTTTTCTACGGAACTCTAAGTGGGCGAGCCCAACTCGCAATTTACCGATTTTTTCTATACCCACACCTGTATCTTCTCATGGAACCCTGATTACAGTTGCATCCAAACTAATCACTTTGGAGCCTACTCTGTGCTCCTGTTTTCCATAATTAGGTTTAGTTTTGTCAGCTACGGAAGTTACTCTTGAAATATAAAACAACTTACCTACTTGATTATGTAAGACCCTACCTGAAACTGACATAAGCATGGAAATACTTAGTTCTTTAAAAAGTTTATTGCGATATTAAAATTAAAATACGTGAGAAAACGATTGCTTGAGTCATCAAAGTGACGTATATTACTCATCATATTTTACACGTCATAAATCAGGTTTATAAAAATATAATTATGTACTGTAATATTTTACTCAATATGCACTATCATCTCAGCGTTGCTCCTGGTTGGCTCATGTACTGTTATTTGTGTGCTCCGCTTCCTTGGGTGGTAGCATGATGATAGACAAAAGAAATTCATATCATATTTTGTCTACAGGTAACTCTCCTGCTCACACTATCGACGGTGACGTCATACCAATCCTTACAGCCACAATTTCCCGATGCAACCCCCTCAGCAGCGTCACCCGCACAGATCAGATTCGCACAAGAGAACAAATACGATGACACAGGCCCCGGAGCCAAGAAGCCAGACTTTGCCTACAGCACGTACAAGACTCTAGAAGAAGCATTGGTAGCGTACCTGGATGACCCAGACACAAAGCTACCAGAATTTGAAAGAGCGAAAGCTGTTCAAAAACTATTACAAACACACGCATACCAAAATTCTGCATTTTACCCTAAGACAAGGAATTTCTCTCCTAGACCGTTCCATCAACCACAGCAAGTTGTTCACAGAAATCCATATCCTAGTCTTAGCACTAAGACATACTACCCAGCAGAAAGTCCCATTGGTTATATCCCAAGGGACAGTCCCTTCAGTGATAAGTTTGAGAAGAAACCTGAAATATTCAAATTCCAGAAGCTTCACACAGTGAAAGGCAACCCTATTAGTTTAGCACACTACACGAGGGATCCGGAAGGAGGAAAGCCGTTCGAAGAATTCAACAACTTCCCGAAGTATGCGTATTCATATGGAGTTCATGTAAGTACCCACTAAATATTGTGACTGCTTATAAAATATTCAGGCAGGGGTTAGACAATCAATAAGTACCGTGAAATTCGCAATCTTTTCAATATTATTGATGTAGGTACGGTCAGCACCAGATCGATCTTGATCATGGAAATAATCTTAACTCTAAATTGATATTCACTTGTCACAATCAAAATAGCGTCTAAGCATATTGGCTAATATTAGCCACACCGTAATAATGTAGCTTGAACAAATTCTAGCATTTCAATTCTAAGAGATCACAAATGATCATAAACGTGATATTACTACAGCTCATCAAAATGTGTGACCTTTAGAAATATTATAATCGGAATGCAGCTTGACGAATTGAATATTACAACTGAGCTTTGTTTATGCCTAGTTCTATAGGATAACCTTTGCATTATAGCCACTGTTATTTTACACACACCGAAATGGGTCTCTGAACTCATAATTGAATGCATTTTTCAAAATTCTTCTCATTCCTTGTTCAAAAAATAATTTCAATTTGCAGGCATATTTTATTCTTATTAAAAAAGATTTCAACAACAAACACTAACTGAATCAAAGATAAAATAATGGCATATTAAATTCTAATCATCATATTGAAACACTTTCAACTGTAAAGATGTTTATTCAAAAGATAATGGATGAAAGGAAAAACATTTCATCGCGAGAATTTGAGAACAATATTGTGTTTGTAGTACCTATATTGTAGCATTAGGTATTGTTTTATCTTGGCGTGTGGCCCCTAGCCGCGTGTTATGAAAACAACCCAATGTTTAGTGCCACTGTGTTAAAAAGAATACCGCGGTTAAAGTCATAACATGTCTTGTATAAGTCATATGATACGGTAGTGGAAGCCATTCGATCACCCGTGCTGTTTTGCTACAATCTACTAGGAGGCTGTTTATAAGCCAGGAAAAATAAAGATTTGAGCTTGCATAATCTAGAGCTGAAAATTGGTGGGCATTTGTAATACACCATAATGCAAGCAATATAAAAAGCCTAGCGTTAATCCCAGTCGCATCCGAAGCTTTTCAACTTAGAGTCTGAGGTCCGCTTTTTACCAGTCTAACTGCGGATTTGGCGGGAAGCGACTGCGATCTGACCTCCACAACCCAAAGGTGATATCGAAGCATTGCAGGTAGACCAGTTGTTGGATTTTTGAGGGCTCCAACTACACGTAGCGACTGTCATAGATGTTTGTATGACAACCGGGACCAACGGCTTACCGTGCTCTCCGAGAAACGACCAGACCAATGCAAATAGCCATATTCATGCATACAAATATTTGCACTGAGCGGGGATCGAACCCGCGCCTCCTGCGTAGCGGCCGCGTTCACTACCGCTACGCCACGGAGGCTGTCTTGATCGGTTGGACTTGTGCATTTTTTTATTTAAGGTCATAGGTCAAATATATTGAATTCTTGCGTTTGTCTCGTAAACAGCAAGTGTTATCGCAAAAATAGATGATTAGACAAAGTTTTACCTTAAATTACCTACAAAATTGAATTGCAGACTTTTGATATTTCTTTTATGTGTATTTAAGCTATTTTATTTCTTCTATTTTGACTGGATTATTAGGATACCTTTTTAAAGAGTACTAATAAATGGAATTACTAGTATGCCTGCTATCCCCCATGCTGGTCTAAATTAATCGAGATAGGAGTGAGTTCACGTCGATAGTATAATAGCCACGGTTTGAAGCCGGGACCTCTCGATCATGAAGCCAACTACTGACGCTTTTGATTGTTATTTTTATTGTTTGTATAAATGTGTCTCTTCTACGATTTTTATCGTTACTTCAAAATCTAGGCCGTATAATCATTCCACGCTCGTGACGTGATATTCGTGAAAAGTCAAGGTATTTCAATGTCGATTCACGTACCTCATGCTCTTCCGTAAGTCCTTAATCTCACGGGTATTATTAGGTTCGAAATACGAAGTGATGGCTTTCTTTTTATACTCGTGGGTAGGATGGGTCAGAGCCCACTGGCCCCTTAATATTCGAGAAGAGAGCTCTTTCTTCTCCTTTTCACCTATACAATATGAAAATATTTTTTCTATTTTGAGTTACTGTTCTTTCTGAGATATTAAGTCAGACTGTGTGTTCTTAGTCAGGCCGATTTATTTGGGAATTAAAATAAGGTACCTATGCTCTTTAAAAATAATCCTTAATGAAACAAGTACCTATATTATTTTTATAAAAATAAAATTATGTATCAATAATGTCAGTGATGAAATATCCCATGGGTGAATAAATGTTACTAACACCTTTTTTAGGTTTTTTTCCTCACCGAAACCGCCTCGGGCAGAAACGCAGCAACTATTTAGGAAATCTGTGCCGTTATATCCGGTGAGGTTCACCTCACTGGTGAAGTGAGTGTGTCGGACTCGAACCGACCTAAACCGCACGATATTTGGTTACCTACATTTCACACACTCTTAATCTAACTTTTTACCCTGATTTTGGGTTCTTAAGGAAAATTTCTTACGAGATATAATAAACCCAATAATGATTTTTATCCACTGAAATTTAACTACCAATCAATTGGCGTATCGCAGCCTACTACTGAATATAGGCCTCCCGTCACTACTCCAAATACTCCACTCTCAACGTCTAGTATAACCTCAGCAACCTTTTTCAGTTCATCCGTCCTTCTAGCTGAGGGGCGTCCCACCTTGCGTTAGCTTCCTTACGGTTTCCACTATATCACTCATTTGGTACAACGGCCATCGGTACCTGTAGCTTCGGTGAATTTAACAATAAGTACACTTTTTTTTTTACGTGCGGGAAATCCCCACTTATACCCACCCCTCCGGAGCCGGACGGGGAGGTTATGTCGGACTCGAACCGACTAAACCGCACACCGTCTCTGGGTCGTAGTGCTAGGCCGGAGGTGAGGTTGTCATGCGACATATCCCTCGCACCCCGGCTGACCCAGGGCCATCCCTCTCGGTCTGGCCCTCCTCGGGAACAATAAGTACACTAAGTTATAATGTTTCCGTTCATTTAATTCATACAAAATTAAGAAAGTTTGTCTTCGGAACTGGTCCCGTGTGGCGGCAGCGCGTACGCACGTGTGTTGCGACACTGGCCTTGTTTCTCCGTTCGTATGTCGCGCGATTAAATAACACATACACGTTTTTGAGAGCGGAATTTTTACTTATGTAATGAGCCAAAGAAGTTTCTTTATGTTACAGCATATGCCCGCGGCTCCGCCCGTGTGGATGTCGGTTATCGCGACCAAACATAGCATATTATTATGTCCTTAGTCAAGGTAATCTACCCCTATACCAAATTTCATCAAAATCGGTTTAGTGGTTTAACCGTAAAAGACGGACAAACAGACATACACACACACACTTTCCCATTTATAATATTTGTATGGATTATATTCATGCTATATACAACAGCCCGTCGTATCCTTTTGTCACACGAACTTCTCTAGGTACTGTTAATAAATCTTCCATGCACTTCATTTTGCTCTTGACTGGTTCTGGTAGCCTAGTCCTAATTTAGAAACTCACTTACCATCTTCAATGCCACAGTGTATTATATAATATTATCTGTGGCAGCGTAAGTCCCGGTTGCATAAAAAGTCTGCCTTGGAGCTCGATACCCGTTTTGCGAACTTTTTTTTATTAGTCATTGCCTTGGACATCGTTTCAATGACCACAAGACGTCTATGAGTGCTAATTTGTAACCTAATGAATAAAGATATCCACAGTGTAACTTTCTACGGCAGAGATTCTCTCATATATTATGATATCTACCCCCCTCTCTCTCCTTTAAAAAAACTGCTTCAAAGGCCATTCAAAAAATTCTGAACTCCTAGATAACATCAGAGCACAATATCAATAGAATTAGTCATGATACATTTTGAGTGACAGCTATCTCTCAAAGAAAACAGATTCTAAACAGCATCTTAATCTTATAACATTGCACTCATTGTCTTTTACAGTTCGATGTCACTTAGAACCTTTTGTCTTAAACCGTTGTATTTCTTAGGAATAAAAAGTGTCAGTTCCGCTCTGGTTTTACGCGCTTTCTTGCGTCGTTCAGAAACTGGATTCCATTAATTAATGTGCTTGTCACTAGTATTTTTGTTGCTTAATACATTGCCTGTTAAGAAACCACTTTCGATTTCGTTATAGTTAAAAAGTTTTCTGTAGTCGTTTTTGCACAATAATGTTATTTTTAATATGCAGATTAAAAAAGAAACATCAGTATAGAATTTAATCAAAATAAATGTCAAAATATTCTAAATTCAAATTCTAAAATGTGTTGTAGGCTGTACTAGAACCTTCGTGAATAGATTGTTTTTCTTATTTTTATAAATGAAAAATGTAACATTTTTCATACGTGTTCGTTGCATTCAAATCCTGTATTTTGTAGCCCGCCACTTTTGTTTATTTTAGACTTTTTATGCAAACGACCTTAAGCCGGCACCAGACTCTCGTCTGGAAAACAGCAGGTGTACAGACTTGCATGTGAAGTTGATCTTAATTAGGCCCCTATTCTATTGCGAGCGTGCAAACCTTATGACCTTCTTAATTGGACTATTATATACCTAATGAATGCTATCGTTTCTCACTAGAGAACTCGACTCCTATTTATAACCTTGTCAGTTACTCGCACACAATACTAATTTTAATTGCAGCTTTACCTAAAAAAATGAGTACTACTTAATGCAATAACGTTGTAAAAGGCGTGTATGAAATTTGCATGAACCTAGTAATTAAACCATTGTTCTAACAGATATGGCTTTTGACTTAACACATTTTTTCCTCAGTAATAAATTAGTACAGAAATGTATGATTTTAGATTGACATGGTCATTCACATAACTATTATAAGAATTGTCTGTCATTTAAATGAGATAGAAGAACTTCAACCGTGAAGATGGGTTTCATTTCCACTGACTATTTCTGCTTGAATTTTAAAAAAATACAACGCAATAAAACCACTTTTTGATGGATTCTATCGCGATTTATTTGATGTTATTTATATTTAGGCCGACGTTTTCCTTATTTAACTTTTTTTAAGTGAATGATATTAAACTTTCGACAGTATCATAAAAAAAAACATGTTCAGGAGTTCATCAGTTTTGCAAAAAGCGAAGAAATAATCAGGCCGAGCTGAGCTTGCTTCATTAAACTCAACACAAACTGAACCATGAAACTAAATTTGCACCCGGTCAAGGGTGTAGCTAGAATGTTTGAATACAATAACACTCGCAAATTTAGCATCAAAAAACATATTACGCGTCATGACGCACCACGTTTGTGAACTAAGCCTTGTTTTTGGCGTGTGAACTCTTCTTGAATGCATCACCATATAAAGTGAATAGTAATAATATATTTCAATGGTTATATGTGTATAGCTAATAAACTAGCTTGCTGCTCCGCCCGCGTAGAAGTAGGTTATCGTAACCAAACATAGCTCAATCCTAGAGATTACCCCTGTATACCTAATTTCGGTTCAGTGGTTCAGGTTTGAAAGCGTGACAGACTGAAGAATAGGTAAAACTTCTTTCGCAATTATAATATTAGTATAGATAAATGTAATTCAAGTACATGCATTCGCTATCTGCTACTTCTTCCGAGCGAGAATAGGAAATGAAATAAAGTCTTCACTTTGGAGCCGGTACCCTCCAGAACGGCTTATCAAATCTGGATGGAATTTGGCGCAGATCACAGTCACATCTTCATCTTCGCAGCATTAGTCTCGATTATCTCCAAAAGTTGAACTTTGAGCCGGGGCTTGCTCTTCTACTCTTTATTTTGATTTTATTATCTTTGATTTTATGAGAGCGAATGCTGAACTTCCAAACTCGTGGAGAGGCACCAGAGACTAGTTCGTTTCTTTTTTATACCGAACAACATGAACTCATCATTTTGGTTACAGAAATCAGTGGTTCAATATGAAACAATACACACATCCACATGCTGCTGGGGTAGACACAGACTACAGTCCACCACCAGCTTCTATCCTTACACGCATCACAAGCTTCGCCGTATTTCCGTCCAATTGAGCAGTCCGAATCGGAAAGTACCTCCGCCCTACAAAATACCGCGGCCATAATAACCTCGTGTTGTGTTCCCGGGCGGTGAGAAGGGTAGCGAAACCTCACTGGAGAGTTCTTGTGCTGTCAGTGGGAAGACCAAATGCTATTCCTGCTTTGTCTTCTACACTGACGGCACAGAATCTCTTTGTGTTTACAGGGTCGGCAGCACGAGTGTGACTCCCCTGGTGCTGCACACGTCCACAGGCCCCGGGAACCACTTCCCATCAGGAGACCATGTGCTTGTCTGCCACCTGAGTGATAAAAAATCTACTAGCATTATACATTTCCAGTGAGCGTACTAATATCGATTCTGACCTGACCAACAATAAGAAAACCACACTCGCGAAGATCGATGGCTGATGGAGTAAACCAGTCCTACAGTGGAGACCGCGAGAAGGCAAACGGAAGGTGGAACGCGTCTAGCAGACGGCCTGAAGAATATGGCTCGAACAGACTGGATGTGGAGACCTTGTAAACCGTGTGGACGCACATTGGTAGAGGCCTATGGCCAGCAGAGTCATGCGATATGCTAATTGATTAAATGACTCGTAAAAATTCATAGTTACTTCGCACTTTCCCTAACCCTCATACCAATTTAGTAATAGTGCCGACTGGTTAATTTAGGCAATATTTTGCACTGGGCACTGCATTGAAACCGGCCTAACAATGCACTGTGCGGTCAGCTGTGACGCGCACTTTCCATATAATAATGTCTACTAAGGACTGAGTTTTGATACGTTTCCCGGATTCGTATTGCAGTAATACCACTGCAATACGAATCCGGGAAATGTGTAAAACTTGTACTATGGTAAAAAGTGGGAAACTTTTACTATGGTACTATCAACAAGCTATTTTTTTACTACTACAGTAGCAGAGGATTCGGTTCAGTTGATGGCAAGATAGAACTAATCGTTCTTCGCATTCTACTAATATTACCCTACTAGGTTGCAGCGACGTGCGGTCCGCATTATCGGAAATCCTGAAGTCACGAGTACCCTCGAGCCTTTGCAGGTGCACATGCTGGTGCATCTCTAATGTTGCTTCCTTGGCAGGATTTCACCGTCTCTACCATGGCGAATTTTCTGAAGAGCTATTCCAATTAGTCCCACCCTCTCCTTTCCTATACAGGACGACACGTGCAGGACTTAGATGTCACCCGCATACGGTGCAGAACATTCCTTCAAGAACCAAGCGGTTCGGTGACTCTTTCCTTTGTCGCACAATTAAGACCTGGAATTCCTTGCCAGCTCACGTGTTTCGCTCTTCCTACAGTCCCGGGTCCTTTAACAGGGCGTGAAAAAGCATCTGATGAGGCCGTCAAGCTGAGTGCCACCATTGTTAACATGGCACGTGTGTATAATGATGGCCCTCTCTCCTGAGACTTTGCCTTCAGCTTACCATCAGGCAAGGTAAAGTTAAATTGACGTGTCCTATATAAAAAAAAAAATGCAATTGCGAAAGTTTGTGACGATGTGTGAATGTTGGACATAATTTAAGAAATCAATCAGTGTCACTTGTTCGATAGGAAGATATAATCATCCCACTTGTTTCATCATGGGACTGCCTTTCTGGAACTAATGGAAAAGTCCAGAAATATGACCTGTTGAAACAGTTGGATCATTTGAGAGGTACGTTATCCTGTTTGAAAATTTGCGTTCTTGTAGACTAAACAGCCTGATTCAGTAGCTCAATCTTAGCACCGCGTTTTACAAAATATGGCCATTCGTACAGCACCATCTATTAATAAAGAACCTTTCACAATTTTTATACGGATGACGTTGAATATCGTGTTAATAGTGTTTGTTATTGTTATTACAATACTAGTTTAAACAATTCAATGCTTATTGCCTCGCGAGAATGTCAAATTCAAGTATCTGTATCAGTATTGAACCACATTAGGAAGAATACAGACATATGTCAGTGTGTTACATTGTTACAGAGTTGTGGCGTAACCTTGGGTATTTTGTGGAGATCATGATGTTCGGGGAGAGTCGTGAGCCGTGCTCGTGACTCGAGATTTAGGTCGAAGTGGATAATGATTAGGTTTGATTTATTTGTTGTTTCTACTAAACTAGTGCGGAAGTTGGCCTTGCTAAGGAGAGGCTCGTTTACTGTAAACTATATAGATGCCATGATACATTCATCTCGTAGTCTAAATATAATTTTAAAGTATTATAGACAGAATTTACTTCACGCTGTCTGTCCCTTTGTTTACTTAGATTTTATAAGCTTCGCAACGGATTTCGATTCGGTTTCCCCTTCATCTTTATCCATTGGTTTCCATCATCCAGATAATTCCATACACAATTGCTACACTTCTCACCGCCGGGAACACAACACGAGGTTATTATGGCCGCGGTATTCTGTAGGCCAGAGGTACTTCCCCAGTCGGACTGGACAATTGGGCGGAAATACTGTCGTGTCCTATGGCCTATGTTCATCAGTGGACTATGTGTGGCTGATATGATGATGATGATGACTGTCGTGTCCTACCTTCTCCATCATGTGTCGTAGAAACAGAATTATGGGCGCTTCTAGCGCTACTCTAATAGCTCTAACTAACCGTGTTTAAAGTTTACGAGTTTATGCCAAAGAATTTGCCTCTGAATCCATAATTACCCTTAAAGGTCAAAAGGTTACAAAAACTATGCCGAATAATTATAGGTACTTCATGTCTGTAGTGTACCTAAACAAATCCAGCACGATACAATACATTTCTAGGAATAAATTTATTGCGAAACAATAGAATAGAGCCACAAAACACTGGTTTAGTACTAACACGTAAATTATGATAATGTTCTGTCAGCCCTAACTACGCTCTCGTGAGCGACTCAACGCGTATCATATAGACAAACACAGTAAACCAATTCGGTTGCCAAATGTCATATTTTGCAAAACATTCATCACATTTTTTCTATCGATGTTACCATGAAAATAATTTCATGTTGAATAACAGATGACCAGTTTTATACGAACACCCGGTCTTTCTATTAATTGATTTGAGTGGACAATTAAAACCATGCAACATCAAGTGCCAAAGGTTACTACGTGCAGAGGGGCAAGAGCAGGAGGAAAAAGGAAAACAGAAAAGGAAAAAAACAGGATCCTTTTCTGTTCTGAGCTCCAGTTCTACTATTGATAGTAAAGTCAGATGATGTTTTACCATCAGGCTTGCCTATTGGGAAATTATACTCAAGATGCTCTTATGAAATTTTGAAAAACCAAGCGTTAGTCAAAAATTTCTAATTACTGTAATATTATGACTAAAACACTTTGGTTATAGAATTCAAATGTAAATATTATTATCAGTGTGTACGTTGAAAATATTGATTCTGCATGTAACATAATAATAATATGATCCACAGAGTAAATCGTAAATCGAGTAAATTTTCACGACCCGCGGTGCATTTGTTTCGAAATTTGGATCTTAGTTGATTTTCTGTTCGTTTTGTTTTATTGTAACAGATACAAGACAATCATGTAGTTTGCGATCAACATAAGCTGTAGGCGTAACCGGCGTAAACTATTTGTAAAATTTTAATGGGCTAGTAATCACCATTATTGTAGGTATTGGAAATCAGCTTGAGGCTATGTTAGTTTGTCCCTGAAATTAATAGCCGTTGCACCACTAAGATTAATTAATGTTAAAAATCCTTGAGATATTAATCTAACTAGTAATTTATGTGCAGGAATCATTTACATACATATAGTCACGCCTTTTTTCCATTTGGTTAGGCAGAGCAAACATCTTTTGCTTGCTACGATCCTTCTTCGAGATTAATATTTGGTTTTACATATACACGGCAATTGCAGATACGCTTGACCTGTCCTTTCCATAATAAGTCCTCGATCTGATTGACATACGTACGTCTAGATTGACCTTTACCGGGTTGCCCACTCAATTAATTAATAATGTTAATAGGCAATTATCATATGAGTAACGAGGTCATCTGACAAAAATCAAGCTTGTAGCTCGCTGAATAGGCAAGCTAAAGCCGCAGTTGTGCCCAGTTCACAGTATTCCAGTAACATTCCAGTCCAGCGAACGCATCCAGGGCTGGAATGCTACTGGAATAATGTGTACCATCACTGGCATGTACTATTATCGGGTGTCTGAAGCCCAAAAGTTTCATGCAAACCACAAAAGTATCTCTACGAATATTACATTACCATAATAATTGTGGTATTGTGGTAATGAATATGTAATACTCATAATAATTATTATGTAAAATAACATCAAAATATTTTGCATATTTATGCATGAATATGCAATTAATGTATCTATTACGGATATGAAATTTATTATATTTAATTTATTTATGTAATAAAAATATTTTTAACAGATTTTATCGTGATTTATTTAGTGTTAAGTATTCGTGAATAAATAGCTTTATTTCAATTTGTACGCGTAAACATCCGACGATCTAGCTCTTAGAACCTTTCACAAAATAAAATAAATAACAAGAAATAGGTAGGTTACCTTGGCCTCTGATGATTATGACTTATACTTACACTAAGTACTTATTTATTTATTAAGTATGTAGGTAGGTACTTAATTTTAAAACGTGTTACTATTTAGTAACTACAGTCGCCCACTATCTCACATATTATTCATATTATAGGCAGAAATATCACTCTACAGTCACTTGCCAAGATAACTGAAATGCGGAAACATGACAGCATTTTTCACCTTTGCTCCTACTGTCAATGTTTTTAATAAATTAAATTAAAACTGATCAGACTGTCTATTTTTCCTATAAATAGGTACGACATATCTATATAATACAGGTATCCACAAAGGGTAGGCGCTATATTCGTAGGGTAGGCGTTACTTGCTCTACCTGCGTTAGGGTACTTACATAAAGAAGTTGTTTTCCCGCTTCGAAAAGCCGGCCGCGACCGGCTCTTTCTTAAAATTAGTAGAGTATGTATACGATCGCGCGAGCCAACCTGCTTATCTTTGTAAGCACCCTTACATAGCTACAATCCTCAAACTGTACTTGTAGTATCAAATTCATTATGGTTCTACTTAAAAAAGAGCTATTATAGGATGTGTTTTTATATTCACGAGTTTTGTATGTTTGTATTATTTTTAATTGACTTACCTACAAGAAAGAAGGAGATTTTTCATCATCATTTTCACGTAACTCACAGTCGCATCAAAAGCTGTCACCTCTGAGTCGGGGGTTCGTTTTCGGGCTCATTGCACGGTCTTGGGCATCAAGGGTGAGCCCACAATACCCACATACGTCCTTACATTTAATGTTATAGGTAGTTAGGTATAAGTTAATAAACCTGTGGCTCGGCCGTGGTAGTGGAGTAGAATATGAGCACCCCATAGCTTCGCGTGAGCACCTTATAGTCAGCCTGCACCTTCACTCAGTTTATAAAATTCCTTGAAAAATATTACGTACCTATCTGCTGATAATATGCTCTTAATATAAATCCCAACTAAACTTCCCGATTGTTAGAAAACTCAAATTAACAATCTAACAAAAAGTAATCTACAAGAACGGAAGGTTTTCTTTGAAGTTACGAAAGAACTTCGAAGAACGGAAGTTTATCTAACCAATAGTCTAACAAAATGGAATAGAAATAGACGCACACTTGATAGATAGGTACTTCCCAAAGTTTCTCGTCTGAAGTCGGAAAGTACCGGAACGTCCGAATCAGTGCAGATAATAAAATAATACCAAAAATAAATCGCTATAGAACCAGGTAGCCTCAAAGACGGGTATAAAAGGAGAAATTTGGATTGGGTAGGGCGAGGTCTGGTAGCTTAGTGTTTAAAGCATTGCCCCTGTAAGGCAAAGTTCGAGGGTTCAAACTCCGCCTAAATCGATTTTTAGCATATTTTTAGCAATCCATGGATTCTCCGTGCGGGTGCCGGGTTCATCGCGTTGCTGAGTTGGGAACTCGGGACAGTGCCTGGGACTTGCGACCCAAGTGTAGGTTTAGAAGGGGCCCCTTTTGTTGATGTACATCAAAACTCACCTTCACTACCCAAGTTCCCCTCCCTGCCTAACCAAATTTGATACGAACCTACTAGTGCCGCTTTAGACATTCGTCCTAGTAATGAGCTTATTGTAGATCTCGATAGGCCTAGATCTTTAAGTAGGTTATAGAGAGATTTAGCTGGTATACCTCTCGCTCCCACTTCTACTGCATACAAATTAACCAAGTAACCGTTTTTGATTAATTCGTTTGTGAGATCATAGTATTTATTTTTCTTAAGTGTGTGGTCCTTCGGTGTATTTGTTTCCTCATAGGTGTAGTATAAAGCACTATGTATTACTCGGTAGAAAGTGCGATTACCAACTTGTGTGTATTGAGGCCTCAAACTACACCCGCGTTGGTAATCGGTCACTTTCTCCCCTCGATGAACAATGTACTATTATTTCAGTAGACGTAGTGAGGAAGCCACTCCTCACTTTACCCCTATCGAGGAATCGTTCCATAGACCTCAAACATCAATCGCATTGTACATTTAGTATGTTAATGTGTTCTCTATCTCCTTCACCCTAGCGTTTATCCCAGTCGTATTGGAAGCTTTCACCTCTAAATCTGGGGTCCGCTTTGCCAGTATAAAGGGGTGGGGTAGGGTTTGGCTGAACTTCGATATTATTCGAGAAGCGACTGCAATCTGTCCTCCACAACCTATTGACGATATCGAAGCTTTGCAGTTGCCCGTCACAGAGTTATTATCAGACAATTACTTGTGACTGAATGTCCATCTATTGTGTCCGTTAGACAACTTTCTCGATGCCGGTATTCCGGGTCACGTTCGCACTTTCGCTAAACTGTGTATAAAATGATAAACGTCAATAAATAAACATTAAAGATAAATTATTTCATACACAACATAGTGTCATGTGTATCTTACTTCCTCAACTGGTTCGTTGAAATGAAATGAAATATTTATTTGCAGAAATATGGTAGGTAAGTTGGTAAATTCAGTGTTAGATCACATATTCCGTCAGTCTATGCTCTGACATGCAAATTTCTAATGTAGGCTGGAAGGGACTTATTTTTATAGATATTCACTTTTACATAATTTGTCCTGTCAATTAAATCAAGATAGATACGAGTAGGAATCAATTAACAAATGTCCACTTCATACAATTAAAATCTCTAAATCATCATTAAAATGTCATGTCAATATAATTAATTAAATAGAAATCTGAATGTTTATAACGACTTAAAACTTTACTACATTTGTTAATACATGGGATTTGTCTTTCTAACACATACTCTGAGCCTTTTTCCAACTCAATTGGGGTCGATTTATAATCGATCCTCTATATTTTTCGAGAAGCGACTATTTAACATCTACATTCTACATCCACAACGTATTAGCGATATCGAAATAAAGCTTTCAGCCTTACCATCAGGTGGGCCTTGTGCTCGTTTGCCACCTCAGTTGCATAAAAAACCTAAAAAATTGGCGCAACGAGCTCTCCGAGGCACAGAGGAGACTCAATTATGTACCTATTAAGAACCTGAATCTGTAAATCAATCTGCAGTTTTCAATTTATGTAAATTATCAACCTCTATCTATAGGCATACAACGCTATCTTATCAATCTAATATTAGTAAACTACCAGATCCTGCCAATGTCCAAAAATGTCAACACATCCTGCCAATAATTAAAAATGACGGACAAAACTGCCAAAATGGCAGGATCCTGTCTAAATGGTCACACTGTTCGACACATAACAATCAACTACCCTGCTTAATTAAGTCCAATAATTGAGTAATTCCGATGTGAGTCACAAGCTTTCTAATTTACCTATAACGCGATATGGACGTTATCCAATCAATTCACATTCATAGATAGTATAGTAAACTTGTTTTTTTATTTGCCACCCCAAATGCTTTTGGTTTTCACCGGTAGTGTCGTAATCTGAGCTCAGAATTATATCTTAAAAGTACAACCCACACAGGCTGTATAAGTACTACCTATATCTCTTTAATTGTAATTGATATTTGCGTCGAAATCATTGCAGTAGCACCTGTACACAGGTATCTACACTGGACTGTGATACTTTTTTGTAGGGTCATTCCATCTCTTCTTTGGGGGTGTAGTAAAAGGTAACTAAGGGATAGGGCTATTCTCCATTCGACAGCAAACATCTCCATGACAAAGTTTCCATTTGTCAGCAATAGGCTCGCCCCCTATTACGTGGGACGATGAAACTAATAGTTGAGGAAGAGTGGGCATTAATACACCTCTGCTACACCTCTAATACACTCTTTAGGGATTTACAAGCAAGTAGCAACTGAATATTACCATCATCACCATCGTCAAACTGATTTCCCAGTTGCATCCAAAGTTTTGCACTTTCGAGCTCAGTATATCGTTTTGATCGGTTTGCCGATTTTTTCAGAAGCAAATTTTGTCTGACCTCCTAGTCCTGAGATGTGCACTTGCGCAAAAGTTATCCGTTGTTTAGCAGGTGTAGGACAGGTTCAAAAATATTGCGCATAGTTGGTGTTCGATTTGTGGTCTTCTCGATACTAATATTTTTGTACCGTACCTACAGTCTGCCACTGCAGTCAGCCATGCATAGAAGTAAAAAATAAAGGTACCTATTCAAATAATTAAATAAATTAATAATTAATAAAATGAAAAATTTATAAATTTTCAATTTTGATCTAGTGAACTGTTGTTCAAGTTCTAATGCAATTATCTTTGAAATTCATACCTATTATCAATTTTTAACCTCTCTATACTTCTCTCGTAAACTATTGATTACTGAGTACCTACGCTATTTGATTATCGGTTGAATTAACTTTGTAAATTTTACTGCCTTAATGGAAGTGGTAATCCAGTGGTTGGGAGAGCGAATGTTGCGCTTGAGGTTCCCAATTCGAATCCCGTGTTAGGAAAATGTTCAATCGGTATGTACCTGGCGTTATGCATGAGTACCTGTGTTATCCCAATAATGCAAGTATGGAGATGGCGTTATATTATGCTATCTATCAATAGAAACGAAAAGACAAATTTTTGAATGTTTCATTATTTTCTTAATGATAAGCTCTGTTTAGTCTGTATCATATTCCAACATGTATCTGCAGCCGAAGTCGCAACAGAAAAAAGCACTGGCTTGCGCGGATTGATTGAATTTCATCTATGCTTTTTGATTTGAATTTGAGCTCCTCCCCCGCCGTAGCTCCTCTTACTATCCTCAAAAGATACACAAAAACACCGACTTAATTTTTGAGAATAGAATAGCCCCTGAGGTAGTACAATACAAATACTATTAACACATATATCTAGTAATAAAGCTACAAGGACTTTGTATAAAAAATCACATAAAGAACACGTAAGAGTAAAATATTACTGGCTAGTATCTGTTGCACGCTTATGTATTTTTTTTTATTCAATAATTAGACATTCCATTGTGTCTACCTTCCGCATTAACCTCTAAAAAAATTGAAATAGATCACGAATTATGAATTAATTTTCGAAATGAGTAATTTATTGCTAAGTTTTTCTTTAACCTGCCAGTGGTCGCGCACCTTTCTGATGTTAAGTTTTGTTAATAAAAATTAAGAGCCAGAATGAAGCTAGAATTTTCATCTGTCCCTACGGGAATAATATATCAACTGACTTGCGCTGCTGGACTGGTCCTTGGCCTCTACATAAAATTTCATTCTATTTGCGAAATAATGTGTGGGACTGTGAGATTTAAGGTCACAATTGGACTTCACCTTACCTGATGGTGCTGAAGGCAAAATCTCAAGAAAGAGGGTCACCATCACAGACAAATACCATGTTACAATGGTAGCACTCAGCTTGACAGTCTCATCAGATGCTTTTACACGCCCCACATTGTAATTTGAAATAAATAATTTATTATTACAATAACCACAGCAGTGTTGATGGAGAATAGAAAATCATTCGCTTCAAAGCAATTCCATCAATAGAACCAGAACGTCACTTTGTTTACAGGCGATAAGCAAGCTCAATGAATCTAAATGTAGGTAGTCGATAAATGTAGGCCTGCATACAATCCTTACAAACCTTATCAATGTCAATTACAAAACGTAAAGTTCCAGTTTATTTACAAAACAACTTGCTCGCAGTACCGAAGTACTTTTACTACTTCCATTTAACATTCGCAAGTAAAGAATGTGTCACAAATTACAAATACATTATCCATTACTTCTCTAATATCGTTAATAAAATTGGAACTGCAGACGTAGCATTCAATGTAATAGTTTTAATAGGAATGGAGGCGGTATTTATTGCGCCAGGAAGTGAAGCGGAGGTGTGGTTGTTACGTCATAAGCTTGTACTGGTTTGTCTTACTTCAGGGCTATTTTTAAGTTATTGATTAAAATTTTTAAGCAATTAGTATTACTTTTTGAGTGGGTGATTTTTTTATAAAAGGAAATGGCATAGGTAGTTATGCATATTTTTTTTATAAATGGAATTAATAATTAATAGACGGATAATGGAAGTAATTATAGACAATATGGAAGTAATTATTCATCAGTGACATTAAATCTATTATAATTATACATTATATAAATAAACAGTTACTTAGATATAATATAAGCAGTTTATATACCTATTTTGATAAGTAAGTAACTATTTTAATAAAATAATAATTATAAAATACTATAAGGAACTGGATAACGTAATTCGTGAGCGTCATGTATGAATTCTTTTCTTTTATATTATCATATAATTTGTGTTTAGTAGTATTATAGTAGTATCTATTATTATATTAATTTATTGTATAAATAATTTAAGCATGGCTATTGTTTAATTTTGACTACCTATTGAATTTAATTTGAGACTTGAAGTCATTGCATTTCATTTCACCCCTAGATAACTCCACGATAGAAATCTTAAAATTGTGTTATTTATGTACATATTTTGTAATGAATTTTGTGTACAATATAGAACTAATTAATTACAGGGTATACTCTCCTGCGTGTACAGTACACTATTGCAACCTTGTACTTGTCATGTCCGTCACACATTCACACATGATAAACTAGACCTTGTTTCGAACAACTTAGAGTACTCTTCAGTACGTTGACCAGCAAGGCCTTCGTAATGGTAAAATCGTTGCAATTTTTACGCACGCTTAAATTAGGACAATTTGTAATGCTCTTTAAACAATTATATGTTATAAGTGATACTGGGCTTCACGTTGTGAAATTATGTAAATTGATTTTAGTGCAATTATTGCATTACTTGTTGTGATACTTTTACGACTTTTGCTATCAGCGACCAAAGTACCTACTGGTCATTCTCGCTCTAAAGTCTGTATTTTAGTATGACACTCAGTCCTGAATACTGAATCTCGATTTATCTGCCCCTCTAGACAAGTGGCAATTCGTTGTTCAGCGTTTGATGGAATAGAATGACGAATGTGTAGGATTGGCGTTTATGACATGCGTTAACGACTGTCAAATACGTCAAATCCCATACATTCGTCTTTCTATTCTATCAAACGCCGACCAACGAATTGCCACTTGTCTAGAGGGGCTGAGGACAGATTGTATAGACAGATTGATAGATTTAACAGATTGTCTATACAATCTGTCCTCAGATAAATTGAGATTCAGAAATGAGTTCCTAACATTGAATAAACTGAGTACCTAACGTTAACATTAAATTAATTCAATATTGCAAAAATCGTTATAACACGAGGTATTTCCATACTAGTATTATAAATGGAAAAATGTGTGTGTCTGTTTGTCCGTCTTTGACGCCTAAACCACTGAACCGATTTTCATGAAATGTGGTATAGGGGTAGATTAGACCTTGAGAAAGGACATAGGCTATGATTGGTCGCGATGACCGTCATCCACGCGGGCGGAGCCGCGGGTAAAAGCTAGTATTTTATAAATGTTAATGATTTTGAGGATGAATGAAGAGATATTAAATTGATTTCATGCCTAAACAGTTAATCAGATCTGATTGAAATTAAATTTTTCACATATATAGTCTATAATAGCATCTATACTACTTTTTATCCTGGAAATAGGTACCTGCGGGTTCTGGAAGTGGAAACCGTATTTTTTTAATGATGATATGGCTAGGCAGGGAGTGAATGCTCAGATGACTGCAACCAGTAGATGAATGGAAAAAGTATACGCGTTACGCCAGCCTCAAATAAATATGGGATAGGGGCAGGAGGATGACAATGATAATGATGATTTCCAGGTGTACTGGTTAACCTCGGTCACCTGTCGACCTGCAATTCACGCCTTTCTAACAAACTTGTCATAACAAAATGTTGACCTTCCCTGTCTATTCGACAGTTTTAGCAAATAGCTGTATGCCAAATTATAATTACCTATAGATTTTAATTATGTCATTTTTAACACCTTGTAATATACACTTTATTATTATAATTAGTGATTTTCAGAGTAATTACTATTTTATTCAGTGATTTTATTCATCGTTTATAATTAAGAAAGTTATACGACAGCCTCCGTGGATGGCGTAGCGGTAGTGAACGCGGCCGCTGCGCAGGAGGCGCGGGTTCGATCCCCGCTCAGTGCAAATATTTGTATGCATGAATATGGGTATTTGCATTGGTCTGATCGTGCCTCGGAGAGCACATTAAGCCGTCGGTCCCGGTTGCCATACTAACATTTATGGCAGTCGTTACGTCAAAGTCAAAAATCATTTATTCTGTATAGACCATTAAAACGGCACTTACTAAACGTCAAGTTTAAAAAACATCTAGACTAGCTTAGCAAATGGACCACCGGCACCGTTTCGAACCGGCGCCGGTGGTCCATTTAGCGGCCCCGATCTGGTGGGTAGTTGTAGCCCTCAAAAGTCCAACAACTGGTCGATTTTGTGGAGGTCAGATGGCAGTCGCTTCACGGAAAATGTCAAAGTTTAGCCAAATCCGCAGTTGGACTGGTAAAAGCGGACCCCAGACTCCAAGTTGATAGCTTCGGATGCGACTGGGATTAACGCTGGGATGAAGAAGAATTAAGAAAGTAATAAATTCGATCATAATAACAAACTTTCTATTGCAAGAACATACAAACAAATATATTTTATTTTTATAGTTGAACTGTAGGTACAGTACAATAGTCGACAAAGGAGATACGGTTACACTTATGCATACAACTTTTAACTATTTATTTATTTATTTATTCATTTATTTATTGTTGAACATGGGTTTTACAGAGACCTAAAAATAATAAATACAAGTGCACTATGTCCTGCCACTTACATGACGTACAAATTAAAATTATATGTCATTATGGTTAGTTTTGAAATTAAAAGTTATGGTTAGTAGATTTCGCTTACAAGTTTAGGTCAAACTGCTCAAAATAATGCATTGCTCATGCTGTTCAAAATAATACGTACTAATGATATATATTCATATAATAATAATATGTTTGTATGTCAATATAATAAACCTAAACTTACAAATTAATAACAAGAAAACATTAAAAATTCTCATTTATTCAATTTGGCATTGTTAACAAATTTTAGCCTTATAAAATATGGCTTACAAGTATCAGTGATATGTAAGTTGCATATTGCTCTGATACAACGCTTTTGTGCCTTTATGTGAAAAAGTGCTACCGTTTCTTCTTTGTCGACTGTACATGAATAATAAATAATATACATACATATCTACATTAAATCAGGCGTTTCTCCCATTGGTGTAGACAGAGACATCTTTTCACTCGCTTAGCTGAGTTTCTTCTCACTGGGTCGGGTCGACTATTTGCAAAACAAGACTATCATTTTTAAATATTGGCTTTTTGTAATTGCCGTTTTAATGGTCAATTCAGAATAAATTATTTTTGACTTCGACTTTGACTTCACTTTGTCTACGCTCCTGGCATACGCCTTTCACTGATTCTATTTAATAGGTAGATATAGTTTTCATTATTCATTTATTATGTTAATTTTAGCCATGTCCTGTTTCTTTATTGGTACTTCGATAAAGGTTAAGTTAATCCTTTTTGGTCTTATAAATCTCAATCCGTCACATCATATTATGTATCCTGTCCCGTACCGTTGTTAGTCAGTCAATCAGAAATCCAACAATTGATTTTACGCGAGTATTAATCGAGCTGCTATCGTTCTTATCGATTTTGACTGTTACCACAATGAAGACAACGACGATCGACTTGAACCATGATAGTGAACTACTATAAAGTCAAAATCGATAACAATCGATATCAAGGCTGCTACCTACGGTGGCTGCTTAACTAACATTACCATTTATGGTAAGCAGTCTTTTGGTTCATGCAATGTTGCAGCATGAATGCTGTCACTCACTTTTAAGTACCTTTTTCTATTATAGAACATAAGTTATAGTAAACTAATATTCGCGGTAATACCTCAAGTCCACCCCTAAAGGTATAATTCTGATACACATAATTCATTGCGGCTTCTCAATGGTCCTCTTTATCCTTATCAAAGTTTAATAAGTAATGTATATATGTGTTGCATGATTCGTCATTCAATCAATCAGTTAGCCCACTGCAGTTAACTTGCTGGACATGGATCTTTCGAAATGTGCGCTATTTCGTACGATCGACCTGACGCATCCAGTTGTCCCAGCCACCATTTGCTGGTCATCGGTCCATCTGGCTAGAGGGCGTCCTACCCTTCGTTTGCCTTCTCGCGGTCTCCATACCTTAACATAAGCTAAATTGCATGTGTTAGGGGTGGGTTTCAAATCGAACCTCTCGATCGGAAGGGCGACTCTTTTAACACTAGCAGAAGCAAAATAGTTTAAGAAAATACGGAAATGGATAGGTATAGTGGAATGGATTCTGAAGGGAACAAAAATCGTTAATAATATACTAGATAGACCACAATAATGGCACATACAATACTTTAAGTCTGGATTATATTTGGTATAGATTTAGATACTCTGGAATATCACATGTACCTACTCTACTTTTTTATATATTTTTAGAACAGAGAGCTTCTGTGCTGTCAGTGTAGAAGATAAAGCAGGACAAGCCTTTGGTCTTCCCACTGACAGCACAAAAACTCTCCAGTGAGTTCTGGCTACCCTACTCACCGCCAGGAACACAACACGAGGTTGGCCGCGGTATTCTGTATGGCCCAGGGAAGTGATTTTTTGTTTCACGCAGGCAAAGCCACGCGCGTGTGATAGCTAATAAGTCATTCTTGGAACTTAAACGCCCTTGAAGCGTGAACTTTGAAAGTGTTCCGATAAAAAAAACTAATTTGACATTAATTACATATTGCTTTGTTCAAATACAGACTTTTTAGCTGAACCTATTTGTGCAAGTGGCTATTAGGATCCGGTTAGTGAAGTGAAATGTCAGCTATATGTAATTATCACATCGAGGTATGTGTATTGAATATACCTAGAAGGTTTGCTGAAGGTCACCAGCTTATCACCACACCGACGATATATTTTTATCTGCCTCAATCGAGGGTAAAACGACAGTAAAACAGACTTAGAGATTAAACCTTTAAGATTTGACGGATAAAAATCGAAAAGTATATGGGTCCTCATTAATATCTTCAGTCCAGAGACGAGGCTCTAGCTGAGAATATCTTTTAGGAGTGAAAGTTTCATATGGTAGTCTCTTCCACAAAAGTTTAAATCCATATGATAGGTATTATAAATGGGAAAGTGTGTGCGTGTGTCTGTTTGTACGTCTTTCGCGATGAAATTTGGTATAGGGGTAGATTAGACCTTGAAAATGGACATAGGCTATGTTTAATCGCGATAAACGATATCCACACGGGCGGAGCTGCGGCTAAAAGCTAGTGAACTATAAAATAAGAAATAAGAAAGCGGACCCTTGACTCCAATGTGCAAGCTTTGTTTAACCTGCTGAGATTTTGCAACCCCTACTTTTCAGCAATAGTAGTGAACCTTTACGGTTAGATGCCTGATTGCTTGCGTAAGAAGCGGGTTCACGTCGGTAGTATAATGACCATAATTCGAACCCGGGACCTTTCGATCGCAAGGCTGTGTAGTGAACTACTAAGTTACCTATTGCGTTAAATATGATGACGATGCCATAAATCGTCTAAACGTGAATACTATAACTAGAGCCGACCTTCGCTTAGGCAGCTGTATTAAGTGAAATAAACAGATCTTTGTTATTTGAAGTAATAACTGTTATTAATAAACTCTATATTAAGTTCATATCCGTGCTAAATCGTGCAACAGCCATTAAAATCTAGACAATAAACATTCAATAAAGGGTAAATACAACACGTGTGCAATTTTAAAAGAGCATTCTTTTAATGCCAGGGTGGTTTAATATTTGAAACTAATCTAATAATCTAATATTAAGGAAAGGAACTTAGTATTTCAGTCTGTTAGCTTTGCTTAAATGGGTATTTGCATTGATCTGGTCGTGCCTCGGAGAGCACCGTCGGTCCCGGTTGTCATACAAACATCTATGGCAGTCGTTACGGGTAGTTGGAGTCCTCAAAAATCCAACAACTGGTCTAGCTACAGTGCTTCGATATCGCCTTTGGGTTATGGAGGTCATATGGCAGTCGCTTCACGGAAAATATCGAAGTTTAGCCAAATCCGCAGTTAGACTGGTAAAAAGTGGACCCCAGTCTCCAAGTTGAAAAGCATCGGATGCGACTGGGATTAATGCCAGGATGAAGAAGAAGCTTTCATGCCTGAATCACTAACCGATATTGTTGGAATTTGGAGATGAACTAGAGCTTGAGAAAGGACATAGGACTTTTGGATTTTTTGCCCACTATTAATGACGTCACATGAGCTACTGGTGTTCACCGTAACAGTTTCGGTTTCTCAATACGTCATTGTTATGTCAACTCTATTAACCACGGTTGACTGTAGACTAACGAAGAATTGTTAGGTCAAAATAAGTATCGAATAGCCATTTGAGGTTGGTTTTTGCCCCGGAGATCTTTGTGGGGTCCCATTCATCTTCACATAAGGCATCAGAGATCGAAATAGGGGATCCAAACGGAATACTCGTTCTACATACATACACACATATAATCACGCCTTTATCCCCGGAGGGTTAGGCAGAGGTGAATTAACACCCAAATTTCACCAATCTGTATTCAATCCCACGTAATAGGGGGTGAGCCTATTGCCGTATTCCGGGCACTATTGTTGACTTGAGCCATGCATCTGAGGCTGAGTCTGCGCTGTATATATCAGTCTGATGTTGCAGTTAATCAGCCCAATCCCTTAGTCGCCTTGTACGACACCACATGGGAAGAGAAGGGGTGGCCCGAATTTTACTCTGCCGTGAACCGCGCGGCGAAACCACTCGTTCTAGTACGGCTTTAATGTGAATTCAAAGCCATACATCATATGGCCATCATCACCTTTACCACACCAATTCAAGTCGTGAGGCTCTTCATTAACCTGCATCCCTTTCTGTCTTCCAGGATAAATCGACAGGGGATCTGAAACAAGCGTCCGAAAGCCGGGAAGGAGGCAACGTCCGCGGTTTCTACAGCTTCATCGACGCGAATGGCAAGCAACACACCGTGCACTACACCGCTGACGACGCCAAGGGCTTCAGGGCTGCCGTAGGGAAATTCCCCGGGACGACGTAAACTAGAGTAGTTAAAGTAAACTTCATACGAATATTAAACATTGTAAAAATAGAACTTAGTTTAACGGAATTCATTGCATCACGATCATTTTTGCGTTAGAAGGAAAGACAGAAATTGTTTATTCATACATTAGTTAGTCCTGTTCGCTTTCGAAGGTTTCTGCTCGGAGTTTGGGGTCCGCTGGCCAGCTTGTACTCCTCAACATCGTACGCTCTTAGGCATCATAGTATAACATCTTTTACGAAGTCAAGCCAGCGCTTTTTCAGTCTCACGGTCTCACTGGGGCCCTGTTCATCGCGATCTATTATTTTTTTCATTTAGTAGGCACCCAGACCCTCAATAATAAAGTGATGTCCTGAAAAGGTGAGATTAATTTAACAAGTTCACCAGAATATGTGCCATAGTAGTGGCGGTGAAATATTTCCCAAAAAGCCAACCTCTATAAGCAACTGCCTGAATAATTCTGATTGCAACTAACCATCTACCGAGACCTACATCCAAGATGGCACATTCAGACCTAAGTCGATAGGAAAAGCTAGCATTTCATTTAAAAAGTAGAGATTGAATAAGAACAATAATACCCATTCTATGCAGGAATAAATCTATGTCTTCTAGAAAAAAAGTCACGACAGTGTAGCATTATCCAAATGACAGAAAGCAGACGTAGAAGATCCGCAATTAATGGAATCTGTTAAAAATTGTTTTATTTTCATCCATATATTTATTTAAGGAAATCTATTCTCATATAATGCAACTGTGAACACGATTATAGGACGTGACGATGCATCGTTACCTAGTTTCGGTTGCGCTATTAGAGATGACTTCTTATGAATGTGTGGACTGCTGGGTTTCCGAGATTTAAATTAATATTTTATAGTGATTAAAAGTAAGGAATTAATTAAATTAAAAATCAGTAGCCATTATATTATTAAAGATATATTATAATTAGTTAGTTATTAGGTAGCTATAAGTTGGTAAAACAGAAAATGGTTAGTAAAATTTTTTCAGTGATCTGAATGAACGCAAACCTGTGGGATTCATCCATATCACACGTACTGGAGGAATAGGTATCTCTAGACGATCATCCTGCTTCGTTCACATTCTTGTATCATCATCGACTTGGTGTGTACGATAATTATCAGGGCAAACGAAGCGAGCCCTAACCGAATCCCTTTGTACATAGTCTAAGACTATCCCACAACCTGAGCATTTTTGTGGTACACTTTAATAAAAAACTATCAAACGTACAGATTTATGCTTTAAAGGCGCTCACTTACTACCAGTCCGCCTGCAGTTTCTGATCAGTCCACCGGCCTGCAGTTCAAAGTGAGTCGACAGTTTTGCGCCGTACGATCGCCTGCCGGTGTGTACTCGTATGCCCTGACGGCCTAGCACTGTACGGCCTAAGACTGTCCGGAATCGATCGGCGGCTACACACGTCGTCAGTCTAAAATCGTTAACGAAACGAGTGGGCGCCTTATAATACAGTAATTTAACTTCATATTTAGATGTGTTATCTGTCAAACAATACATGCTTTGCATTCATTGGGTAAACTGAAAAACTACGCAAGCCCTAACAAAGCCTAGTTTTTTGCTAGTTATTAAGTATTTTCGGAAAAAAAGTCATTTATAAAATGTGTTATGTATGATAAGAACACGACACGCCTTATTATAATCCGTGGACTACAGAACTGGGCCCGCGGTATAGGAGTGGGCCGTTATCCTAGAACGACACTCAGTCATGACTCTCGATTCGACCGTGGACAGATTGACAGATTTAAGAGAGATTAAAATTTCAGGACTGAGTAAAATTGTAGAATATGGGCGTTAAGGCTTTCGAATTTTTCATTTTTTGAATTGTCTCAACTCTCAACCAAGTTTTTGGATACTACATTGTTTTGCAATGAGGCACATAGATTTGGTAGCCTTTACGTGGTTTAACCCACCAATAAGTGAAATAAGAAAACGACAATACATTGAAGATGTATAAAGAATACTAGTACACCCAGCAGTTTATATACATTCTATTCTGTGTAAATAGTCGTATTATGTATATAATTTTGTATATTGTATACCTCATTTTTAATTAAATCATTTAAATATAACAATTTTAGATTTCTTTGTTGTATTTATTTCTTATCCAACTGCGAATCCAAGTTGCATTCATCTATAGTCGCTTCTGGAGAAGCTATGGCAATCCAAACTATGGAAATGAGAATTGGAGATTGGACCCAAGAGACCATAGTAGAAGTTCGGTTCCAAAGGGAGACGCGGGAGCGGGGATTCGATCCCGAGCCCGAATAAATTCGGGCCGAGAAATCCCGGCTCCACTGGGACATGGTGGCCGAGTGGGATCGACGACTTGGTCACCCACGCGCAGGGCAAGCTGTGATTGCGGCGGTAAGACGGCCATCATGGGGGAGCGGCTAAAGAGCATCTGATGGGCATAGAGCCAACGCCCGAGTGCCATCACTGCGACGCGAGCGTGGACTCGGGGCTGCACACGCTCACCGAGTGTCCGGCGTTTGAGACGCCGAGACGGGAGCTTGTGACAGCCCTGGGGGTGAGAGTGCTCACGCTCCCCACCCTGCTCGCGGCGATGGTCCGCCTCCTTTTGCCAGCAGGTCATGCTCGTAAAGGAGACAGCAGAGCGGGCGCGGCGCGATGAGACTCACGCTAGGCGGCTCGGGCGTCGGAGGGCGCAGACCGACCTCCGCCCCCCATGTGCGCGGGCCTGAGGGGCGAGTCGGGGACCTTGTGGTCCCCCCAGGAATGGCCCTGGGTCAGCCGGGGTGCGAGGAATATGTCGCAAGACAACCACAGTCCGACATAACTTCCCCCTCCGGCTTCGGAGGGGGAGATATCCGCGGGGATTTTCCGGACGTACAAAAAAAACCATAGTAGAAATTTTAGATGCCAGGTTGGCACTCAAATTATTATAATAAGCATTTCCTCGGTCATACTCATAGTACAATGATATCATCGTGAGGCCATTGATGCCCAATTCGGGTAACATAGTTTGTCGTACCTGGGTAGGTACTTTCTTCTTATGGATATCGTACAAGAAATTATGATAGAACGGTTCGTATAAGTTTTTTTTATACCACTTAGGTAACAGACAAGCACACGGCCTACCTGATGGAAAGTGGTTACCGTGGCCTATAGACATGTGCAACACCAGGGCCGTAACACTCGCGTTGCCGACCCTTTTACAACAGAAAGCTCCTCTAGACATTTATCTACTTGACACTTGGCACAATCGCTAGTAGAATAGAAAAATATGGGATTGACACGTACTTTGACGTTTATGACAGTCGTAAACATAATGTCATACCTACCCATACATTCATTGTTCTATTACAGGCTAGTTGTGGTGATTTGCTGCAGAGGCCATTTTAAAGAAGTTGAAGTTGTTCTATTACATTATATTATTCTACTAACGAATTGATACCTGTTTAAGCACAAATGGATAACAGTACAACTGTACTGTTACCCATTCTGTGCTTTTGAATTTAACTTGTTTCCCCTGCCTAAAACCTAAAAGCAATGAGATACGTTCCAACTGAAACTCTCGACCGGCAACATGCCGGTAACGCCTAAAATAATATTATAGCACGACGTAATGTGTAGGCTATCCAAAAATATTAATGGCTTTTGAAAAGTAAGTGATAGAACGAACCTCGGGAAAGAAAACCTATGTTTTCATTCACGAAGCTCATATCCTACTAATATCAAAATCAACGATCTATAAACTTCTTACATCCATTCTGAGAATCAAAATTAACAATCATATTAATAATAATTCTATTATGTGTGCCTCTCAGAATGGATGTAGGAATGGGGCCCGGGGTACTAAGGAGCTCCTCCTCATTGATATGGCTATTAGCCAACAAGCTCGCCGCATCCGTAAGGACCTGACGGCATGTTGGATAGATTATAAGAAAGCGTTTGACTCCGTGCCACATACATGGCTTTTGAGGGTGCTGGAGTTGTATAAAGTGAATGCAACTCTATGTACCTTCTTAAAGTCATGCATGGGGCAATGGAGAACGGTTCTTTTCTATCCAGGGTGTCGTCAGGCTTTGGGTAGTGGCGAGCCGATAACAATAGAGCGGGGTATTTTTCAAGGGGACAGTCTGAGTCCCCTTTGGTTCTGCTTAGCCCTGAACCCACTTAGTACTTTACTAGTGAATTCAGGGTTAGGCTATAGGCTACGAAAAGAGGGTCAGATGGTATCCCACCTGCTTTACATGGATGACTTAAAGTTATTTGCCCACACTAATTCTCAATTAATGGTTTTACTGAAGGTAACTGAAACGTTCAGTAATTCCATCAAAATGGCGTTTGGTGTGGACAAATGTGCAGTCGTTCATGTAAAGCGAGGGCGGGTGGTGGAGTCGGAGGGTATACAACTCTCTGATTCCACTAACCTGAGATCACTCCTCGTAGCTGAGACCTATAAGTACTTGGGTATGTCACAGGCGTTATGCATTAATGAGGCCGGCAAAAAAACATAAATTACAACTCAGAGGTACAATTCACGTGGTACACAATTACAAAGGCCTTATCGCACTGAGGCAATCACTTACAGGCAACCATAGTATGGAGAAAGAAATAGGCGTAGAGATTTGGGGCAGTTTGGTGTACTTTCAATTGAAATAATGAGTGGAAGTGATTATATATAAATAGGTATTGAAGGTATGCAGCTAAAGGTACATTATATAATAAAAGATACATACTGATAATATTATACAGAACATCGGAAATATATGTAGTAAATATTTACATAGACTTAGATAAAGTTTGTAAGTATGAATGGATGGATCTATGGATGGGTGTTTATCACTCTTTCACTTTAAAACAACAGAATGGATTTTAATGAAACTTTACAATAATATAGCTTATACATCAGAATAACACATAGGCTACAATTTTATAACGATAACCAATATTTTAGCGATAACCGATATCCACGCGGGCGGAGCCGCGGGCAACAGTTAGTTATTCCATTAATACCTACCTACAAAACCCATACAACAATATACACACAACCAAATCAAGACTATCCTCTTTTTATGAATCGATTCAAAATTTCATTGTTGATCAAATCATATCTACCTGTGACACTTGCACACAAAAAGTTAAGAGCCATTTAAATGGACTACCGATTCTCGGCAGTCTCGGCTAAACCATTGTTGAGGCTAATATTGTTAGCTTAGGCCGGATTACAGCCATTGATACACCTTTGTGGGTCCATCAGACACCGTACCGCTGTCACTGATGCACATCACGAGCCGAGCTGTGTGACGTTTGAAAGGAATAAAAAACTACTACGTGTTTAGTCATTGAATATTTTCTTACTTGGTTTTTCATTTTTAATGAACGATCGAATTGTGTATAAAATTTTAAAACATTTAGAAGATTCAAATCGATTGAGATAGAAAAAAGTGAATACTCTGACCACTGAGCCACCGAACCACGCCTGAAGTAATCCAAATTTTCCTATATAATGTAAATTGCAGTGTAACTGAATTTTGCAGCGTAAGTACACGGAAACGAGTATGAATTGGATACTTTTATTGGATTTCATTGTTATGGTTCATTGGGAAATATTGGTATACCTTTGATAACACATGAACTTGGCCCATAACTAACACAGGTAAATAAATAGTAAAGGACAATACTTGCATCACCACAAATTACATTGCACATCAAATCAAACACACACACATAATAAATAAATAAATTATTTTAAATTACATTATCAGGAACTTATAACTGAGTGTTGGACGGTAAGACAATTTTGACAATGTACTCTGTCAATCTGTTAGCGTCACTTTTGCGCGGGAGCATTGCAGTTACTGACACAGAGCATATTGCCAAATTTCTTTTTTTCTTTTTTTCTTTCTTTCTCTCGTTCTTTCTTTCTTTCTTTCTTTCTCTCTTTCTCTCTCTTTCTCTCTTTCTTTCTCCCTCTCTCTCTCTCTCTCTTTCTTTATTTCTTTCTTTCTTTCTTTCTTTCCATATCTTAGAGTGACGGTAAGAACCATCCAGAGATACTTGTGGCTCAGTGATCCTGTAAGGGAAAGATGAGTCGGGTTCAAGTCCCGCCTGAGCTGATTCGCTTTTTCCTACCTTAATCTGATCGAAGTTATGGATTGCATATACTCCCATTTCTCACCGAAGTAGGCAAAGATACATACTTTATGAGCGTTCTCTACTATCAAACCTTTCATCATTCACTAGAATTTTGGTATAATGATACAAAATTACGGTTAAAGTATTGTGATATTTAGCTCGTCCGTTACCTTACGTATTATGCATGGAAGCAGACGCGAATGCCTCCCTGAAAAATACATAAGATTTGCGTGCCCGCATACGAGCACACGTAGAAGGCCCGACGGTGTTAAACTTTTTTTGAAGTGAAAACTTCTTTAGCGGCGTTGGATGGGTAAAAATTGTTAAACGCGTCAGGATCGCTTGACCTTTGGACCGTAACCAACGACTTTGTAGGATGACATGACGTCATACAACATTCCTAGCTACAGAGTGTTTATTTTGCCAGGTAGGCTAAGAAGCTTCGTAGCTTAGCGGTAAGCGCTTCGACTATAAGTCCTTATGGTTTCCGATAGTACCAGGTTCGAAACTGGGCTTCTGACACTTTTGGTGATAATTTTTTCTTTTTGTAATGTATTAATTTCTTCTGACAGAAAATTAGCAGAAACTTAGTGATAAGTTCTATGTATGGCGCTATGTTATATGTTTGGTTAGGTATGTTCTTTTTATCTTTTTCTCTGTATATAACGAAGAAAGAAAGAAAAAGTTTTCACTTCTGCCCGCACTCTCGGAGTCCCGGTCCCGGTCCGGAACCCGTCTTTTTTTATATTTGGTTCGTCAATTGACTGCACCTCGTCAGATGGTGAAAAGCTGAAGTGCAGTTCAGAAGATATTGACCACGATTTCTGATGCTATTGGCGATAAAATGGTGGTCCCCAACTTGAAAGCCTTGATAAACGCTTTTCACGCCCCACTTGAAGAAGCCGGGTCACCACAATTATTAATTAAATAGTAAATATTTTGTTAAGTAGGTACTCGTTAGGGTAAAAGTCATTAAAGCCAACCTCAATGAATTAAAAATGAAATGTATCACGATCATTTTTATAGGTTTGTTTTTTACGTGCGGGATATCCCCACGGACCTCCTCCCCCCCCCCCCCCTCCGGAGCCGGAAGAGGAGGTTAAGTCGGACTCGAACCGACTAAACCGCACGCCGTCTGTGGGTCGCAGTGCTAGGCAGAAGGTGAGGTTGTCAGGCGATATATCCCTCGCATCCCGGCTGACCCAGGGCATCTCTGTCGGTCTGGCCTTCCTCGGGAGAGGGGACCACGCGGTACCCAGCTCGCCCTTTACATAAATCAGATTGAGGCCTATTATCAACCATCATATTAAGAAAGTTCTATAGCTTAGTCAGTTTATAATAGTAAGGATATATTCTACCCTGATGAGAATAACACAGAAGTTCTATAAAATTAAAAAAATCATGTCCATACTCCCTAGTAAAATTATAAATGCGAAAGTCTGTCTGTCTGTCTGTAACGCTTTCACGACTAAACCACTGAACCAAATTTAATTTGGTAGTCATTTAATTTAATGAAATTTGGTATAGAGGTAGATTAGATCTTGCAAAAGGACATAGACTATGATTGGTGGCGATAACCGACATCCACACGGGCGGAGACACGGGCAACAGCTAGTATTATATACATTTTAAGGCCCTTATCCAAAATATATGTTTTGTTGGACGTACAAGCCTGCAACCCGGCTTGCGTAACCGTGACACAGTTAATCAGAAATCATTGCAAGTTTATCGCGCGGTTCTGCCCGTGTAATCCCCTTATCTGCTATCAGCGATACCAACTGCCATCACTATCATAATTCATTAGCAATTAATCAATTTGACTTTAGGCACTTTTGTTTTAGAATTCCTTTGAGAAATATGTGAAAAATAATGTGTCAGTATTTTAATAAAGCCATGATTTTCTGTCTTATGATGCTGTTTGTCTCATACACAGAATTTCACAAAAATCATTCAGCTCATCTGGGTTCTTAAGTTTCATTAAAAGAAAATTCATTGAGTTACCAGATCAGGAACTTAACGTCGATGGCTTAACTTAACCTCGGAGAGCACCATAAGTTGTCAGTCCTGCCCCTCTAGACAATTTGCATTTCGCCGGCCGTCGTTTGCTAGAATAGAATGACGAATGTAATGGATGTGACGTTTGTGACATATGCCACGCACAAACGTCAAATCTCATACATTTGACATTCTATTCTATCTAGTCTATGTCTAGGGAGGCTATGGCCATACTGATATCTATGACATTCATTACTAATATGATATTTGGATACCCTGTAAATTCGACAATCCTATCTTACTATAGTATTGCGATATTGAAATGATGTAGTTAGTTAGATCAGATTGACAGTGTCGAATCAGTAAAAAAGTAGTTGAACTATAATATGGGCTCAATAGAATGCTACCCTAATAATCAATCAATTAGATAGGCTAATTGATTCGCAGTCCACTACTAGGCCTGTCCCATTGTTATGAGGCCTTGGCCAACTGTTCGACGCTTCCCAGCCAAATGGGTACAGGGTTCTATTTCGAGTTTTCTATCTCTGACAGTGATATCGTCTGCGTATATTTCCGTTAGTCACCTCTTACAACACCCCTCGGAATACCAGGGCCCTGATTCTGCTAGAGAGAATGAAAAATGTTATAAACTCAATCCCTTTTCATTTTGGACTTTAAGTCCCAAGCATAAAGTCTAAAATTTAATGACATTTTATGCAATGTCAGCGGTATGACAGTGGTGATGTTATGTCATAAAATTAGCAGAATCGGAGGCCAGATGGGGTGAAAATCTTTCTCCGTAACTGTCTTCGTAACTGTCCTGCCCAAATGCAGTTAATTATACGGAATCTATTCTTCATTATCGTCTTTTTCAAAAACGATACTGACGCATTGCGTATCGTGGTAGCATTGATGTTATTTTTGTTTGATTCCTACAATAGATACTGCTGCTACATACATATATGCAAACGTATCGCTGGCGTCAATACAATACCTTGATATACATCTAGCTATCAATAATCAAATCGTATCCGGATGGGTGGAGTTCTCAAGGAATTTATTATCACGTAATATGAAGGTGTGGGGCGACTAAAACTAGGTGAAGAAGCTTACCTGCAAGTCGAAACAGTTGTTCCGGATTGACAGACGAGACATTCCTTTCCGGATTGGGAGATCAGAAGGCAGTCACTTTTATAAAAGCTGTTTTAAATTATACAGCGGAGAATCAACAACCAGGCACAACGGTAAAATGAGGATGGTGATGGAACCTGTGTACTTACAAATAAAACAAAGTATTATTATTTGAAAAGCAACCGAATGGTCACCATTAGAAATAGTTAAACCAATAAAGTTCACCCAAAACGGCTTTATTTTAACGTACAATACTCGCGTACAGGAAAGTTTTTGTGCTGTCAGTGGGAAGACCAAAGACTATTCCTGCTTTGTCTTCTACACTAACGGCACATAAGCAACAGCTATGCTTACAGTTTAGGCAGAGCGAGTGTGACTTCTCTGATGTTGCACACGTCTATACGCCACTGTAACCACTTTCCATCAGCTGGGCCATATGCTTATCTGCCACCTAAGTGGAATAAAAATACCTTGTGCTGTTATAAAGAATTACAATCACATAGTATTTTTTATCATAAATATTTTAAAACTACTTTAGATAGCAGAAGTCGAATTCGCTAAGGTGCTTTATTCCCCGAAGCCCTCAGTCCGTACGAACGGACAGACAGACAAAAGAATATAATGTTGTTGTTAGAGGGCGTCCCGGTGAGCTGTCACAACACTGCCTGTCGCGCTTCAGCGGATGTAGAGCGGCTCTCAACGTTTTTAGTCTGATACCATGTAACACATAAGTACTTATCAACCATGTCGTAGTCTGCGAATATATAATAGCCCTGGTCATCGTCTGTTTTGGTATTTTAACAACTATGTTTCAAAGGAAAGTAATTTTAAGAATAACCATTAACGAAAAATGAAAATATATAACGATGAATTTCCCTTCTACTGTAAAGGGTTGCAAACTTAGTACAACTACTTATTACTAATTGCGTATTTATTACGTAGTTATATTGTTCATTTTCTAGAAATGGAAAAAAGCCCTTTAATGCTATTATAATATACTAGCTGACCCGGCGAACTTCGTACCGCCAATATTTTTCTGCCCGCGTGGCGTCAGATCCCGTTCCCACTGCACACTCTACAATATGAAACATGTATTATACATATAAACCATCCTCTTGAATCACTCTATCTATTAAAAAAAACCGCATCAAAATTCGTTGCGTAGTTTTAAAGATTTAAGCATACAAAGGGATATAGGGACAGAGAAAGTGACTTTGTTTTATACTATGTAGTGATTTAATAAAATGACAAAAAAAGTTGATCTTTACATTAACTTTCTAAGGTACAAAATTTCTTGTCGGACGTTCTATCTACGGAAACATAGTATTTTGACTCTCATGATTATAAATTCTTACTCATATTTTCTTATGATTGTAAATTCTGTAAAAATCAACCGTAACAAAAAGCATCATCCTGGCATCTTTTCGACTTATAAAAAGCTAACAATGTTTTAAATATGAAAAAAAGAACCAAGCTTTTAAATAGGTAGGTACTTCACCATAAACTCACAGTTTATAAATCGTACAAACTTTGAGCACCACACGTACACTGTCAATCGCTCAATGAATCGGAACGAGGTGAGTTTTTTACGCTCACCTCACCTCACTCGGGCCAGTCGGCCAGTCGAGCTTCGTGTCGAGCCCCTCAGGTAGAAGCCTTCACAGTACAAGATAACATATTGACATCTACATGTAATCGTCATATTCTTGGACCGTGTCGACTCAGGCAGAAAAACATTAGCTCGTGGTGTTGTGAGCTGTAGAGGCTGTGATTCGTTGTGACTCAAACAACAGCTATTGTTATTTTTTATATATTTTATACTGTCACGTCTGTGCTACCCTTAGGCACAGGTCTATATGAATACCAAGACATAATCTTGCTTAATAGATTAATTACTGTTTTCACGTTGTCTTGTTTTCTTTGGCAATAGGATACTACTGATTATTTTGTAACAGATAATATAAATTATCCAATACAGATGCGGAGGCAACCTGAACTTTTGGGAAGGTCATAATTGTTTTTAACTCGGAATTTCCTTTAGACACTTTGGGAGGAGGTCTGTCCCCTGTGCCAGACATCCCCTCCCCCTCCGTCGGACTTCGCTTGATCCACTAGTCTCTACCTCAAAAGTCCAATAATAGTTTGCCTCGGTTAGAAAACATTGAATGAACATTATCTCTGCCAAGTCATCCTCACCTGCAAGCCAGTACACTTTCTGATTGCCAGACGAGACTCTGGTAAAGGCTTTGCTCTTGTGATTGAGAGGTCATTCGGTAGTTGCTCCCGTAAAACTCAAGATAAGTCAATTTGAAATAAGGAGAAAGAGTAAGCAGACCCCGGGCCCGAGCTAAAAGCCACAGGTCCAAACGACGCCAAAATAATAATACCTGGTAATAGAAAGAATGAAAAAAGTAAATAGTTTCCGTAGAACCTATAGAACTGCTCTAGGAGATATATCTACCAGAAAGTTATGTACCTACAAGTACCTACAACATATATTTCAATTCCAGTTTTCAAAACATCTACTGACTAACAAACCCAAAAGCACATATTATATATAGTAATATTATATTTAATTATGTGACATATCTACTAAAATAACATAATAAATAATAGTACTGCCAAAATGCACACCATTGATTCGCCGTTTATGACGCATGTAGTACCACAAACAATGCCTTAGTCACGCGGGTACCTAGATCAGGCGTGTGTGTTAGCCGCTGACTGCAATTTCCTGGCTTGGCGGTGAACGCGCTTTATCGGTCCATCGCAACACCTCGCTATCGGACACCTCACTAAACTTACTTGCAGCTACTGTGGGGGGAGGAATAGGCTTTTCCTTCAAGGAACTTGCTAATTTATGAATATAGGAAAATAGTAAAAGCATTTAATTTTAAAGTCAACATCTAGGACGGAATTTGAACCCGCTATCAGTTTCTTTATACGTCCTGAATATTTTTCTACGAAAACGTGATTTTAACTCTAATTTTAGTATCCCGCCAAATTATATAGTTTTTTTTTTCTAATTACTTTTTTTATTATGTATAATTTTCCGAGTATGAGAAGCGAAGTACTTATTTCATACTGAATTTCAAAAAGGAGGTAGTTAACTAAGAAAGTTCCTTCCATTGATACTTGGGATAAAATATCAGGTGTGCTAAACAAATGTAAAGACCCACAAATATAAAACCATTCGAACAATACTTTATTTGATACTTTTAAATCCTTTACTGTTAGACACCAAATATTACTGACCACCTACTGAGGACGCGTGTCGCGAACAATACGTTCATAGCTTACAAAATCACATTATAAAGATCATCAAACTCATATACGAAACTTTAACACCTTTGAAATAAGCTTCAATTTCAAAAGATATTAAGTTACAGACTAGAATGTATAAGTTGGTTTTTCACCTGTCAATAATTTGTAGATAGTACAGGAGTTTGACGAATTTACGAAAGAATCTCATATTCCTACGGGAATTAAGGTATTTTTATAAGTATATGGAGACCCTACTGCGTTGTCTGTAATTTGCTTTTGAAATGACAACAATAAATGATGCTAATTTTTTTCAATTTGTTATCAGACTGTCACGTATACCTATTAATATTCATGAAACAAAAGAAGAAAAATATTTATAAGTATTTAAAATGTACTGTCCCCATTAACCCACTCCAGTTAAGCAAAATTGCTAGTATTACGAGTAAGAGTGGGTTGAAAACTATTCTAAGTACGTGTCTAAACGGAACGTAAATAAGCATTTGCACCTACAAAGGTGTCTCTCATTGCCGAGACCCCCTTTAGCTCAGCATCAGTCGAGGCGAAGTCATATTGACGTACCTACTTAAAAAATAATTATGAGTATTGAAATATATAGACAAGACCCGTTAGTTCATTCTCCAAAATGAAACCACAACCTGCCCTTTTGTACATTTTATGTTAAAAAATGTGGTTAATTTTACTATAAATTATGACCAATATTTACTAATACTGTTAATTTGATTATTTAAACCAGTGAACATCACATGTTAAAAGAACCACCAACAAATACAAAATAATTAATTTGATCCTCGGACGCGTGTCGTGGTTGCCCGCATATGTTCAACAAAAGCTTGTCGACCACATCACGTGTCGTGTTACATTCAGACTCTTACGAGGCTCGTAATAACCTCTTCCTTTTTTAAAGTCGATTAAAAATATTATGTCACACATTTACTGCGCTGTTGAGTACTGTTAAAAGTTTGTGAAAATTGTTTACCTGGCTAAGCAGAGAACCTTATGAGAGATGAGTAAAAGATACAATATAAATTTACAATCATGTATGTTGAAAAACCTCATCAGTCCTCTTAAGAGATTAAATCTACCTATGTATTAGATGTACGGGAACTGAAAGTTAATTGTGAACTTTTGATAACAAGAAGCTGAAAGTTCTTCAGGTTGAAACATAATCGATGTTTTCAAGACTGTCTAACTATTTTCGGGTAGCAGGAGCGACCATAATGCATTTGTTTTCAGTGTGAGCAATTCACAATATAATCCGTGGAGTGCTGATGCACGGGGGTTGCAGGATTATTTTATTAATTGTAATTTTTTTATAACTATTTAATTTTTTCCCGTTTTCCCGTTAATATTACTGTATATTATGTAAATTCTATTAAGTGCAAAGACCTCATCTAATATACTAATAATCAAGAGTAATATGCGTCACAGTCAGATTGTTCCCATCGCATGGACTATTGATAAATCAAATCATGCTAAGTAAAAAATTCTGATTGTCTGTAGGTAATCTTTTTGAAGACACTACCACCTGCAGAAGCCTACGGGTGTATTATAAAATAATACCCGCACATTTTTCTGCACTTAGGTTGTTAAATGCTTAATCTACGTCTTTTAATTTCTTTATCCTTCATCTGTACTTGCTTAAATATTTGAATAATTTTAAACAATCAAATACAATAAAACTTATTGAAAAATAATACTAAATTAAATTAGAAGCTGGAGAATAAATGTTGTTATTTATGTTCCCAATTCCTCTAAATTTTCGGGTGAAATTAAGATTAACCCAAAAATTTTATTTGCGTAATTGTTTGCTTAAGACATCTATTAATCAATTAGCCCACGGCAGTCCACTGCTGGACATAGGACTCTCCCGATGTGCGCCATTTCGCCCGATCCGCATCTAGTCGGTCCCAGCTACCTTTTTCAGGTCATCAGTCAGGAAGCCCCCTAGATGGCTAGGGGGCGTCCTACCTTCCGTTTGCTATCTCGCGGTCTCCACTGTTCGACTCGCCTGCTGCCATACGTCCATATCTTCTGTTTTAATTACATTTGAAAAAAAATCCACAGCATTAAAACCTCCGCTAACTTGTATGACCAAATCATTCGACGCATTTAAACCCGATAATCACCTGTCAAAAATGGCGATGTCCGATAATTTTTTAATGTCCGAAACCGGAAAGTATCATCTTATTCTGTTATTTGTTTATCTCTTGCTTTTTTGACAGCCATCACCACGTAATTAGGGAGACAAGGTAACTTCATCGAACATAATTGGAATGACAGCATGAATTGCCAGTTAAAAATCCACCATATTTTGATACACCCCTGAATTGAAAGTCTAACGAAGACAGGGTTTTTTGGGCGAGAGTGTCAACCTTTTTTAGAAGTATTGTTTTGGTCTACACTGCCATTTTTATTGAGTTCGTTATGGTTTTGTTTTGTTTGGGTCTCTTGGAGTTTTTTTATGTTTGGTGCTTTGACCTACACGAAAAAACTTATGAACATGAAGTGTCTTCCTGTCTGTAATCTAAAGACTCTTCCTTTAAAGAAAATAATTATTAAAATGCCAATCATCTGATATTAACAAATTTACTCCTCAATGTTCCTGCTGATGTTGCATATTTACTACCGAAATCTTAATTATATTACATTTGAATAAGTAAATGAAATACCGTTCCATCGATTTCAATAAAAAATTGTAAGTACATATACATACATTTTATTTAAAGTAGGTATTTAAGTTTCCACTGTCTTTAATGAAATAGCGGTAGGTAAGTTAGGTATAAATAGTAAGCTTGAAATTAACTGACTACATCACTGAAGTAATTTAAATTCAACAGCAAATTACTTTTGTGTTCTTCCCTCCTACTCATGCAATAAAAGTACCTTTTCTTTGCGTATTTGTCTGCAAAGTAACAAAATACTATAGTTACCACACACATATCCGAATAGCTACCATATAATTAAATATAAATATTCCATATAATTATGTATGATTTAAGAAAGTATGATTGATACTTTGAATTATTTTTACTATTTTATTTTATTACTAAAATCTTCGACAGTCATCATCGACATTTAGACGTTTTCCCGATTGCATCCGAGGCCAAGATGCCCTCGGAGCTCTGGGTCCGGCTTCCGACTATTCCTCCTCCACTTCGAACGACTTTGGGCGTCCATGGTAGTGAGACCATTTGCTCGCATGTCACCCTGCACGACGTCAAGCTCGGACTTTTTGGAGCTACCCCTTCTACCTGGACCCGGCGGGGGCGCCGTTGCCAGGCATTTGCTACCCACGTAGCCTGGCTGTTGCCGCAAGACGTGGCCACACCAGCGAAGGCGACTCTCTTGCATTTTATCTACGATGTCACGGACACGAAGGCTGCGGCAGATGCGAGATTTCCACACGCGATCCTTATGCGTGACTCCGCACATCCAACGCAGCATTTTCATCTCCGTAACACGCAGCTCCTGCTTGTGTCGCTCCAACAGTGGCCACGCCTCACAGCCGTGTAAAACTACAGGCCTAACGATCGTCTTATAGATTTGTCCCTTCAACCTGACTGGCATTTTAGGATCGCATATTGTACTGGACAGGCCTCACGTGAGTGAGCGAACTCGGTTATGAAACACGGGTCCGTCCACTGCTTGATCAGCTGACGCCCATTTGTACATGAGGTGGTTCACAGCTTGCACACTTTCCTGCCCTGAGGATAAGGTGGACTGTAACTATTGCAAGGCGAGAGCAGGAAAGCGAGTTTCCCCGTGTGTCTCTAACAATAGCTGAACCAGCCAGGAAGGCCAGGTTCCGAATAGGTACTGAAAAGGATCCCAGTAAATAAAACAATTTTATTCTATAGAATAAAACCGTCCTGAATTTAATGGCCCATTCGGGCCACAGTCGAAGGCCTTCTGCATATTTAGGAATAGGCAGTGCAGGGGCGTGTTCTTCAAATTTCCCCGCGACAATCCTTAGGGCGAAAACCGAGTCCATGGTCCCGCGCCCAAGACGAAACCCATACTGACACTCTGAGAGCGCACTCTCCTGTCGGATACGGGTGTCGATTTTCCTTTCATAGAGCTTCATCGTGTGGGACATTATCTTTATACCCCGGTAGGTGTCACTCTTCTGCACCGATCCATTGCCCTTGAATACTCAGCCTCCACTGGTTCGGGATCCTACCGGTGAGGAGTACGCGGTTATAAAGGTTTGTCAGGATGCCCACACCACGGGCATCCATTGCCTTCCAAGCCTCTATGGGGACATCGTCCGGTCCGACAGCTTTCCGGTTCTTCATACATCGAATGGCAGTCTGAACTTCTGCAGGCGTTATCGGTGGCACTAGTCCTTGATTTGGAGGTGGGTCTGGTGGCTGTACCTCTTTATGCTGCTTATTCAGCAGCTCGTGGAAGTAAGAGCGCCATCTCTCCTTCACCGCGCCTTCCTCGTATAACAAATTGCTCCCAGGGTCTTTAATGCAGCGGCACTTGAATATAGACTGATGACTGATGATTTGGCATCGTTATCGCGTCGTGGTCTTCGGGAGATTTAGACGCTTGCCACTTTTTAAAGAGAGCTTTCTTCACCTTGATCTCCCTCTGGACTGTGTCGTTCCACCACCAATTAAGTGTCCTTGTCACACTTGCGTCCACCCTTAGACATACCGAACACAGCCTTCACCGCCTCAAGAATAGTAAAATAAAACCTTCGACAGTCTTATTCTATTTCACTTCACACGGACTACCATTATCCTATCATTATCTTATCTTGTCATAGTTGTCCTAGCAAATACCCATAAGCCGTTTTATCTAGTAATGCCGACAGACAGATAGTAATACTTTTGCACGGGATTATTGTCATAGCAAGCTGCTACGGACGCACATATAGTGATAGATGTGCATCACCTGATTTATTGGTCAATATTATAGTATATTGTATTATGTATACAAACGTAGTGTAGGTCGCCCAATGGCCAGATGGAAGAACGACCTCATCAAGTTTACCGGGAAGCGCTGGCTGCGGGCTGCTTTAGATCGGTCGATCTGGAAGTCCATAGAAAAGGCCTATGATGGACAGTGGACTATGTGCGGCTGATATGATGATGTTGATGATGATGATATTAAGTCTTGTATAACTAGTCATAGTATAATTGCTAGAATAGATTTTGTATTTGCAAGCTCTTCTATTAAAACGTTTTGTTCTAGAGGTAACCAATTTTTAGAATCCTCAATCTAGACATTACCTTTCTAAATTGGAGGTTCTGTAAACTTAGCAAGATCCAAGTTCTAGGCAGCAATTACGTAGGTAAATTTTGGATTTAGCCAAGCTTGATTTAGTTTCGCTGTCATTTAAGAGCACTGCTCGTGAGATGCTCTTGCAAATGTGCTCTATTGGCTTTGGTGATCCGAAGATCGCTTAATTACTACCACAGACGTTGTGTCGTAAGTTTCAGTAATAAATTATTGTAGATGACACTGTTATCCATATAAGCAAAGAGACACAAAAATGGAAAAAATTTTTAAATATAGAAATTGATGAGTCAAATCTGAATATCGAAATGTATAAAACAGTTATTTTAGAATACCTACTCAAGAATCACGTTGTAGATATATCACACTATTTATCGCAACAATTCAATTTAATTCTCAACATACCTACACTCTATACGAAAATATCTACCCATAGATAAGAGATAACTCAACCAAAATCCGTGGAGGCGACGAAATCTAAAATAATTGCTGGCTACCGAGTTTGTTCGTAGATAAACATGATATATGGTGTGAACATAGTTCCTATCAGGACCAACTTATCTATACACACGTTACATAACTTATAAACATTTAAATAAGGTTGAATTTTGTATGGCATGTAAAAATAATATGTTTGAACACTTGATAGAAATGTTGACACTAGACAGTAATTATTTCGACATGCCATTGTAATTGCAAGAGTTTGATACTTAGCTGTCAATTATATTAGGTGCTCTCAATCATCAATATTTGGTGGCAGTGTACAGGTCATTGATTTGTTTTATACTACTTAGGCGGGGCAGACAAGTACACGGTCCATTTGATCACGATAACCATTACCTATGAACATGTATAACACTAGGGCCGTCACAAGCGTGCTGCCGACCCTGTTAGAACCATCTGACCCTTCTTGAAAAACTCCATGTTGTAGTTGCTTGGAAAAACGACTCTGAATTAGAATTTTCCGATAGATAATGGAATGATACTGTCCATGTACTGACGGCAAAGAAACTATCTGTTCTAAAAGCTGTTGCACACGTCCATAGGCCACGGTAACCAGTTTCCAGCAGGTGGGCGTGAGCTTGTCTTCCACCTAAGTGGTATAAAAAAAATGTAAATTCTTAAATACTTTTAAGCAAATAACTATTCAGTAATCACAGTCATCTAAATTGTAAAAACTCTTAAGTATTTCTTGTACTAAAGTGGTACCACAAAAAGTAGGTGTGATAAGAATTCATGATCGGGTAAATAAATTTATTGACACCTAACTTTTTAGCTTGCCAAAGGGGGAAGTGGCTTAAATAGCCCACATAGAAGGAAGATCATCAGTCCCCTGCCGGCAGTATGAAACTTCAAGCTAGCTTACCAATCAGGGAGATATTTGAACCTTGAGCGGCAAAGAAAGTATTAAACATTTTAATAAGGGGAACTAGCATCTAATAGTTGGATCAATGGCAGTTCACTAGTCAGCCAAGTTCATTTAAATCCGGTTACAAATAAGAACTGGGAAATACCCATACCGATTATGTCAAAACTATCAAAACTAGACATTATCAGTTAAGGATACTGATAGGCCACCCCGCTTTCACCATATCGATAGTGACAATAAACAGATCTTGGAAGTCATAAAATTAATCCAAAATTAATTCTAAAATATACTTGAGGCTTAACTAGGGAATAACATTTCAGTACTCCTGTTGATAACAAAATTGATAAGTTTGATAAAAAAATCGACTTATGAGATATACCTGATGTTATCAACAACGGCTATGACGTCAACTATGTTTTATTTTTAACAGAGAACTGTTATTTTTACTAATGTCATATAACACTTGAAAACTATGAAAGATAAATAAAGTTGATCATTTCAATGCATTTCAATATGGTATTTTTCTTTGCCCATGAAGTTGAATTTCTTGAAAACTTTATATTCACCTAAATAACACATATATTTCGTATTATTTATATTTCGGCTACTTTTCAGCAGCTATTGTCGCGGGGTGTCCAATTATAATAGTTGTCACATAGTTCGAAATGTATGTTATTGTTACCTCAAAGTACCCGAATTATTGCGTACCCACGTAGCCGAGTCACCCCGGGACTATAGATAAGTTCCTGTAGACAATATACTATAATACATAATAATGACTTTCGATACTCAAACCAATCATATTTGTTATACGGTATAACTGTAGATTATTTACTAGGTCTGGAGCAGGCTTATCGCTCGGGGATTAGGAGGTAGTCAGCAGTTAAAAGCCAAAATGAACCATATCGTGGAAAGAAGGAAATGTACCCAAACGCTAAAGTGCATGCTTTGAATTGACGCTTTAATGTAATAAAATTAAAGGATTTACAAGGTTCAGCGTGAGGCAAAGTAAGTGCCTCTGAGAACGCCATTTAGGTAGTAGCACCAGATGATAATATATTTGAGAGTCCAAACGCCATCGACACTATAGAAGAAGAAGAAGAAGATTGCTTTTAAGGTCGAATATTTAATTCTCAATAGTAACATGGAATCATAGACATAGAGTAATACTATACAACAATGATAGGTACCCAGTTACGCGAGAATAAAATTGTGAGAGAGTGTAATGTTCTTTTAAAGATGTCTGTGCCTTATATCATCAAAATAGCATTGTTTGCCTCGAAAATAAACTAACGTCAAAGAACCAATAAATGTGAACAATAAACACATTTACTATCCGTATCGCCATCAGGCGCTACCTAAACATCGATGTTGGGAGATTAAGATAGCGGATCTGATAAGATTGAGCACGGACATGTTATAAAAATCAAAATTCTAATCTATATGTGTCTATAATGTTACACCTATCCTGTTCTTTGATAACGGTACTAGAATTAGATTTTATCGGCGCTCGGAACTTACGAAAATATACTTTAGTAACTTTTACGTTCAAGAGCCCGTTTCATAAAACTACAATTTACAAATTACAAGTACAAATCGATATACATTGCGTAGGTAATTGGTCACTTAAATAGGTTTTATAATATATGGCCAATTGACTACGCAGAGTACATCGAATTGTACTTGTAATTTGTAAATTGTAGTTTTATGAAACGAGCCCGTGGTCATATCCCATCGCGGAAATTTGGACACATGATGAGAGTAGTTGACTCTTCTAACTGTTTAACATGTGGCACAATAGACCATGTCCACTTTTGCTCTTCGAGTGTGAACGGAATAGTAGTCCTAGGGTACCTACAACTGTTTTTAGATTTTATTATAACAATAGAAAATATAGGCTCATTCCACAATATTTTGTCCGCTGCTTATTTGGATGCTGTAAAGTGTGTTTATGAGATGTGTAGGAATACTTGGTAAATAGTTGTACTTAAGTTAAGATTAATTGCCAATTATGTAATTTTGTTACAATAGGACTGACATGTCTTATGATAAAAGTCCTGTAAATAAATAAACATAAAAAAATCTTTTACGTGTAGTTTTGTCTATATTCGGCCCGTAGAGTAGTGTCACCGGTTTTGCAAGGTAAAGAAATACCAGCTTTTTTATGTTCAGTTCGTTAATTGATTGCATCGTGTGCATGGACTGGATGGTATAAATTCAGGGTGAAGTCTAAAAAATACGGGCCTACACTGTAAATGCTAGCGATTCTAAATGGTGAACAATTCCTTGATGGCTCGACAGATGCTTTTTCAAGTCCTGTTAACAAAGCCCGGGATAGTAAGAAGGAAATACGTCGGTGGTTAGAGTATTTCGATTTTTTATCGTGCGATAAAGAAAGGAAGTACTGAACTGCTTGACTGGAAACGGTGTTGTTTGTATTTTGTACGGTATTTGGGTGGCGGTTCTGGATATGAAGTCAGACGGTTGGATACTTTTGCATTAGTTTGCTGTAACATTAACTTTTAATTATACCGTTTCGTAAGTATTAAATTTACCTTTCATTAAATCACGTAAAGACGGCTGCTAATTTAGCCAAATCCATTTGACAAAATTCTTGCATATGGGTACCTTACCGCCGTGTATATGTTACTGTAACTCACATGAACAGGGTCAGTATTCAAAACAGACGGAGCCGTTGCCCTACACAAGCCTACATCCACCTACAGCAACCATTCTCAAAGAGCGTCATCTCATACTAAAAATATTCAGTACAGCAGTTATCAAGCATCTATTTTCGACAGCACACATACCGTCATTGTTCGGTGCGCAGCTATGGCGCAAACACAAACAGACAGACGGAAGTACGTCACCCGATAGCACGGCGAGCTGATAACGGAGCGTACTTGTGACAATCGGACCAAAAGTGTTATTTTTAAAGCCTTAGAATTCCTAATTATTCCATTAATCCTACTGCGAAATATGAAAGTTTGTGACGATGGGTGTTAGCTATGAATGTAGTTTATTATCCTGGGATTTTTATTAGCCGCTGGTTCGAGACTAGTATTATACGAGGGTAGTTAGATACTCAGAAAGAAACCACCTAATCAGCCAGCCTATTGTCCTGTCCTGAAGAAAGTAAGTAGCTATTCTGTCCATCTAAAATTGTAACCCACTATAAGTTTTCTAAGTCAGCATTATTATATCAATCGATGTTCTTTTTCTTTGAGTCTTTATTAAAAAGTAAGTACTTACTTCTTCAGTTGAGACAGCTTTTTACTACTCAGACTTCATTAAAGTCGGCTACATGTCCCTGTTCGGTATTCCGTGTTTCCTACCCCCTCAAATTCTACCAAAAATAACATCTAAATATCATTTAAGTCACTACCAAATGACGTCGCATTCGCTAAAACGGTGGCCAAATATAGGATCAGTTTACCTGTAGGCACGTCCCTAGGGATGCGCCGCAGCGGGACCATCCGTCTTGTCGCGGGCAACTTGCTCCTAGCAACCGGAAATAATTCATATTATACTTGTGTTTAGTGTTTGTTCAATTCAGAAAGGAGAGATATTTTTTATAAGAATACCTTTTTTAATACCACTTAGGTGGCAGACAAGCATACGGCTCACCTGGTGGGAAGTGGTTACCGTAGCCTATGGACGTATGCAACACTAGGGGCATCACAATCGCACTAACTTGGAGTCTGGGACGGAAAAGCGGATTACCAGTCTATCTGCGGATTTGGCTAAACTTCGACATTTTCCGTGAAATGACTGCACTTCACAAGCCAAGATCTTCGGAGCCCAGCCCCTCTAGACAAGTGGCAATTCGTTGGTCGGCGTTTGATGGAATAGAATGACGAACGTATAGGATTTGACGTTTATGACATGCGTCTTTCTGGTATTCGACATGCGTTAACGCATGTCATAAACGTCAAATCCTATATATTCGTCATTCTATTCCATCAAACGCCGACCAACGAATTGCCACTTGTCTAGAGGGGTAGGTCAACGCGAAACCTTCTGATTGACGAACGAGAGTTTAGTACAGACTTTCTTGGAGCCCGTGTATCCTGGGTGTGCCTAGACAACAACCAATCAGAACATAAGCCCGCATCTCTTCTTTGTGGGCCAACGCTTGTGTGGTCCATCGACAATGGTGAGAATTGCTCGAACTGCGCAGCATGCGAAAGGCACATTTTCTCTACAAAAGGCTTGTACTTAACGGGGTTAGGTGCAATGTTTAGATGCAAGTGATGTGCTCGGATGATGATGGTGACGTAGATATAGTTGGGTTTAGACCGTAGATTAGTATAAGACTGCATCATCGTGTATTTAAACCCAAACCTTCGGAGTAATAAATGAAAAGGTTCCCTAAAAGTGTAAAACCATTTGTACCCTTTTTTCAAGCTGGTGGCTGCAGTACAAGGGTTAGTTGGATTCCCCACAAACTTGGATTCAAGTTTACAGTTTGAAATCTTAAAATTAAATGGCGTTTTCTAACTTTACCTAGTGGTATGGGTAATGGACTGCTGAGACGAGGTTTCGGGTTCGATCCCAGGTTTTCCATGGCACACACCAATGACTTTTCGATGCTTTTCGAAGTTATGTATGTATTTATCGCAGGTTTATAAGTGCCCAGTTAATGGCAATAGGCTCGCCACCTATTACATTGGGACCTTAATATAAACCGGCGAAATGTGGGTGCTACCATTCGGGGATAAAAGCGTGAGTTTATGTTACGTATGATGTTTCAAATTTCAATGGACTTTCAACTATTGAATTTACTATGAAAACATATTCAATAATGAAATTATGAATGAACTCCAATCTGTACGATACCCTCTTAAATATAAACAGCATTCAATCCAAACATGCCGTCAGATTCACTCTTCAATCATCCACAAGAGCAGTTTCACGGGCAGTTAAACTGTCTTCCCACGGCCACACTTTATAGCGACGCCCTATAATTAGAAGACACCGCTGATAAGAGATTGTGAGGCTCAATATTTGATATTGATCCCGGAAACAATCGGTCCTTTGTTGAGAGGTAGGGCATGGTAACATTTTAGATGAGGTGAAGTTCAAGAGGCAATGACCTTTTAGATAAAAAAGTCTTGCCTTGATTTATGATTTCTGAGACTTATAGGAATTTTTAAAGTCTAAATAAGATATCTTAAGAATACAATCAATCAATCAATTAGTCCACTGCTGGACATAGGCCTCTCCCAATGTGCGCCATTTCGTACGATCCTATCTACCTACTTAATAATACAGTAGATCTTTATTTGCAAGTACCTTGTGATAAGAATGAAACAAGTATCTATCTAGAGTTAGAGCGAAATATTCAACATTCAGGATGGGACTTGAACTCATAACTAGTGTCTTTCAGGGGGGAATATTCGGACCAACTGAGAAAAGTTCATAGATTGAGGTAATATATAGAACATGCACTACAAAATAAGGTTGGATACCTTTCGCGGGTTCACCTTTTTTAATTACGTCTCAATACGCTTAATGGTTACTGTCTGTATGGTGGGGATGGTTACATAGGGTAGGGTGAAGGTACCCTTTTTTACGTTAAAATCCCCTTGGATACCCCACCGAAGCTACCCTAATCGGTGAAGATACCCTAACCGAAGGACTTGAAATTATAGATTCTTGTTGAGATCCAAAGCTTTTTTTACAGTGGTTTACATTTTCTTTATGCTAATACCTTCAATTCAATAAACATATAAAACAATAACAAGTAGCTACATACATCTCTCTTAATTGTATAATATTAATTTATTTTCTAATAGTTTCACCCTTGAACCACACCTAGACCTTGAACTGTCAGTTTGACAGCTGTCCAAATGACAGCTCTCGATGACAGCGGCTGTCGCCGCCTTGTGACTGAGCGGCGCGTGATTAATTAACCGCTAATTGGTTTGACAGTGGATTAGCATTAAGCCGGTTACAAACGAGCAGTTATTGTGATAAATGTAATCCGGCTTAGGTGCAATAAGAGTATAACTTTAGATATGTATGCTTATTCTATATCTATAACTAAGGGAATTTTTATGTAAAACATGAAGAGCTCTAGCTAGGGTATATGAGATCTCGTTAAAATCGTCGTGGCTCATACCAATCTCACCCTCAAAACGGTACGGCTACTGATTGGTCGATGAGACTCTGACATAGGTTTCCCTTTAGTGGGGTCAAACGGTAGTTGCACCTGTACAAGCTAACCAAATCATAGCCAGGAGGAGCAGGATAGCGGCCGTCGCGTCGGGTTCAAAAGCGCAAGCCTTGAAATTACAGTAAAAACAGAAATTAATTTCATTATTTATGTATAGGTTTATTTTAATACAAACCACTGTTGCACACCTCAAACTGATGTCTTCACATCTTTAGGACATGTTTGTCAAGATAAAATATAAATACTTTGTTTTGTATAACGTCGCAAATTGACCGAAACACGTATCTGAGATATGTTCCATTACATCGGTTAGCTAATAGCCATTTGATTAGCCAATTGATTATGTTTATCAGCCAATATATTTCTATTGACTATATTGTATCTGTAAGACATACTTACTGATATCTAGGTATCTCTAGAAGAATTTAAATCTAAACGTCAACTACAAAAAACTGGGAAACACATCAAGAATAAATCGGTAGCAGTATAAGTTGCATTCGTAGCTTGTACTTTGGAGCCCGAGGATTCAATTACCTACTCTTTCTCTAGATTGTGCTTTTGTCAAGTGGCACTCGACTTTCGTCAGACATCTCATTCTCAACCCTGAGAGGAATGGGATGATACTTGGGTATCTAATTCGAGAGTTTGTAGCCGCCCTATCGTCCAATAACTTGTTGCCTCTTGAAACTGGTTACATCATGTGAAATACACAATAATGTTCTATTAAATACCTGCTCGTTGCGTAATAAATAAATACAAAATGTGGCTTAGTTTTCGAATGTTTTGAATTCGGTTCATGTTTAATGAACCTGACAGATATTTGTATCGCCGCCATATGTGAAAAATATCTTGCTGAGGGCACGAGGAATAAGTTATATAGGAGTAAAATTAACTCAAAAGTAGAATCTAGGGTACTTAGCACGAATAGGCGCCTTCGATCGAAGAGGTCTATCTCTAAAAGCATTCTTTAATCCCTACTGAAAAAGTTACAGTCCTATTTATTTTTCAGCCAATTTGTTACAGAATACTGAAAACCATATTTCCTTTCTATAACTTAGTGCTTACCATCAGGTGGACGGCATGCACGTATGCTGTAGATAGATAGTATAAGAAGATGCTAAAACAATCATAGAATTTTTTAGGTTCCTAAGAATTCAAACTACGGTACCTAATTTGAATTCTTAGAAGATTAGACGAGAATAAGGGCAGTATAAAGGTCTTGATCTGCTGTCTCAAAATTATTTCAGGTATGTACGCATCATATTACCTAAAATCGAGATCCACTCACTCTGCGAACCAACGATGTCTTTTAGAGTAGTTTCTCTCAATGTTATCAAAGATCACCGATACACCAGCACTGCCTCTCATACGCCTTCACAAATACATTTATAATTACCTTAATCGTCAGATTTAGGCCACTTTCGACAACAAGATAACCGTTCTCAATAGGGTACAGTCGGCCAAAATGTGGTCTACCAATTTTGATCAAATTCTCGATGCAATAGTACCGTTAATGTTTCCATGCAGCACGCTAAGCAGTCGGTCCCGGTTGCCATATGAAAATCTATGGCAATCATTAAGTTCGAATAGTCTTCAATATTGCAAATTGGTTGTGTAAGTTAAAAGGCAGGCGCTTCACGAAAAAAAAACTTCAAAGAATGATGAGTAAGTAGGTATCGTTAAAGTTGACTTCCCTGAGTGAAATAATTACGACATTAAACTATCTAAAATGATGATAGCATTAGTCACTGTTAAAACATTATTGCAAAGGAAAATAGACCTTTTTGAATCTTGGCGAGTAAATCAGCTTAAATGGTGGAACGGTAAAACACATTTTGACCGACTGTACATTCTTAATGACAAAATTTATCGTAAAAAGCCAGTGAGAGGCACGTTAAAGCAATCTTTATCGACTTGAGACAAAACCAGAGTCTGCCAGACCCCCGACTCGACGTCTTCATATTAACAACACAAAAACAATACCCCTATCTTTTGACATGCTATTAAAATTCACCAATATGTTTAAATCTAAAAACCAACCTTAACTAAAAAGCCATAAAGTAGAATTTCCTTTAGAAGTAAAGGTTACCTATAGATGGAAAAGGTCGTATTTTTAAAGAAAAATGCTAAACAAAATTGTATTCTTTGAGTATATAATTATGGTTGGAATTTGAATAAAAATAATCGTGAAAAGAAAGTTATAATTGAATAACGATATCATAGTGTTGTGACGTGTCATTTGATTAATAATGGAAGTGGCTTGTCCACTCGGGACGGTTTTTTTTAATAATGTTGATACGCAGCCAACATGTTCTGCTTTTAACGTGAGCTTATGATGACGTGGGACTTTTTTATTTGTTTTTTTTTTATGAGTAAGTACCTAAATGGTACTTCGGTTAATCCTATTATTCAGTGATGGACTCTTTCCTATAGAAATAAAAGTTAGGAGCCTGGTTATGAGGCCAACCTCACCTGAAAACCTGCCGATTAGTGGTCGAAGTTGTGGTACAGGTTTTCTTCTCTGGATTGGTAAGAGATTAGTCACTCCCATAAAAGCTAACATACGTCAAATGAAGAGAAAAATTAGCAAAGTGCGTGTGAACCAAAATTAATACTGTGATGAAGATCAGTTCTTCTGTCTCCCTTTCCTTACAAGTCAGCCCTTATTCTATAGACCGCATTCATACCATTAGGTGGGGTATACTACCCAATATAATAAACCTATATTTATGTTCCAACTAATAAATCTATTATAAAGTCCACCGCCCACTAGCTCATAACAACTGACCACACAATGGACACAAAACAGCGAATAAACCCTTACGCCATTAATCTCCTGATCAACTGGCTCGCTTCCGTTACCACGACAGAAAGAGATGGCCGTATAGGCTCTATGTGTGTGAGAAGAAGAGGCAAACACTCGATAACTTAATTGAAAGCTAGGGATGGGAAGAGTATTTGATAGTCGATTTTCTTTCTATGTAAGTATTAAAAAGCTTTCACCCATACTTTTTTATTTGCTACGGTAATAAACTAGCAGCCGTTGCACCTGAAATTCATTGATATCCCTGAGGTGTCAGTTGATGATAGGGCAGTTATTATGCCTAGAAGCCCATGCAAGGATGAATCTTCTTGCATGCGCTTGTAGCTACTATCCAAAGTGCGCAATGCGTAAAAGGAACTAGTAACTCTGATAGGTACAACCTAAAGGATATTGATGTTTAGGTTAACAACATAGGTAGTGTCTCATTTTTTATCGTCATAAAAGAAGGTTAAAGGAATCTTGCACGCAAAGGTGAATAGGAAAAAGGAAAGAGAAATAAGGATTCCAAAACTACTTAAATTCGATATAAGGCGAAATGGCCCTTATGACGGTTGGTGGCTCCCTTCAATATTATATATTTATTACGTTTCAAACTATCGACATGTCCCATCCCTACCTGTTCCCCGTTACACCCATAGCGCGTTATCTGTCTCGTCTTGTGCATTAACACGTCCAACCTCATTATAATAACCGTTCATACATCATTCACACACAGATCCGAATATCACCTTTATTATAAAGCCATTAAATTCTAAACAAAACGCAAGTGATATATTTGTAGATCACTTTCAACAGACAACTGTCGCCAAGCTTTTGTTTTTAAAAAAGAAAAACAATAGTTACTGAGATTTAGTTATAAATATTGAAGAGACTTTGAGGCAATTTTTTTTTAACCTGATGGTAAGCGATCACCGCCGCCCATGGACACCTGAAACACCAGAAGGGTTCTAGATGCGTTGCCGGCCTTTAAGGAGGGAGTACGCTCTGTTCTTGAAGGTTTGAAGGTCGAATCGGTCCAGAAATACCACAGGCGACAGTTCATTCCACAGTTTAGCTGTGCGAGGCAGGAAGTTTCTGGAGAAACGCACAGTTGAGGACTGCCAACCATCGAAGTGGTGAGGATGAAAATGTTGTCGCGTAGGGCGATGGCGGACAGATGCGGCAGGGATCATGATTTCTTCTTCATCCTAACATCGCAGTCGCATTCGAGCCTTTCACCTCCCAGTCTGGGGTCCCCTTTTTCCAGTCTAAAGTATCACGTTTATTATATGGAAGTACACCTTTATTTATTTTATTCTGACTTTAGTATTTGTTGTTATAACGGCAACAAAAATACATCGCCTGAATGAAATTTTATAGCATTTTGTATGCTAAATATTCAAATCGATTCAGATAGGAAAAATATTGAATCGGTCTAGGCGGAGTTTGAATCCGCAATCTTTGCCTCACAGGGGCATTGCTTTGACCACTAAGCTACCAGACCTCGCCCGGACCGGTTCATTTTTACTGCCTTAATTTCGTCTGTAAAAATTTCTACTGTCTATCTATATTCGCACACCTACGATTCGCAGATGACATAGTCTTACTGGCGGAGTCGCTAAAGGAGCTGAACCACATGCTGGACGGACTAGCTTCAGCCTCGCGACGTATCGGTCTTGGCATGAATTTGGACAAAACCAAAGTCATGATCAATGGTCATATTGATCCGATACCGGTCGTCGTACATGGCCACCCTCTCGAAATCGTTTCTGAGAACACTTACCTCGGGCAGGTTCTGCAGTTAGGTAAAAACAATTTCGAGAGGGAGGCCAAGAGGAGGATTCAGCTGGGCTGGGCAACGTTTGGGAAACTACGCCGAGTCTTCTCGTCATCCATACCGCAATGCTTGAAAATGAAAGTTTTCAATCAGTGCGTCCTACCCGTCATGACCTACGGAGCCGAGACATGGACACTCACGGCAGGGTTGGTCCATCAGTTCAAAGTCGCTTAGCGAGCTATGGAGAGAGCTATGCTCGGAGTTTCTCTGAAGGATAGAATCCGCAACGAATACATCCGACAGAGAACCAAAGTAATCGACATAGCTCAAAGAATCAGCAAGCTGAAGTGGCAGTGGGCTGGCCATATCTCACGAAGAACCGACAACCGTTGGGGTAAACGTGTTCTTGAGTGGAGACCGCGACTCGGCAAGCGTAGTGTAGGACGCCCTCCGACCAGGTGGGATGACGATCTAAGAAAGACTGCAGGCAGATGCTGGATGCGGCAAGCTGAAGACAGGGTGCTATGGCGCTCATTGGGGGAGGGCTATGTCCAGCAGTGGACTAATATAGCCTGATGATGATGATGATGATGATCTATATTCATAATTAGGTACAGCTCGGTGACAGACAGTTAGACTAACAGACAGACGAACAGTAATGTTTTGGTAATAGGGTCCCGCTCCCAGGTTGAGGGTCCCTTCGCTCGTAATACGTTATCTAAAAAAATCTTTAATGGCGATTACGGTCATCAACGCGGGTGAGGCTGTGGGCGAAAAGCAAGTCCTCGATATATTCCGCGAAGTGACTACCATCTGACTTCCACAACCCCTTGGTGATATCGAAGCATTGCAGTTGGACCGATTGCTGGCATTTCCAGGGCTCCAACCACCCGTAACGACTGCCATGGAGGTTCGTATGGCAACCGGTACCGACGGCTTAACGTGCTCTCCGAGGCACGACCAGACCAATGCAAATATTCATATTCTTTATTCAAAAAGTATTTACACTGAGCGCTAATCGAAACGAATTCACTACCGCCACGCGACAGAGGCTGTCAAGATTTGTTTAGGTAGGGTAAACGGTTTTGTTGTCAGCAATCTGGTCATAGGGCCTGATAATGGTGAATTAGCCAGCTCATCTATTATTAGGCCATAGGAGGCTGGAGGTACGATACCCATGATAGTGGCTAAGACCTGCCTGAGGGTGGCGGTATACTACGGTAACTGCTCGCCTGGACCTGGTCTGAAGTCGGAGATATCGCTGCTTGCCTTCGGTTAGGTGCTCCTTGCGTTTGAGCAGAAGTTGGTAGCCTTGGACAACATGGTCTATCATGAAGTACTTAGGAGCGCGGGACGGCTTTCGCGGCACGTGTACATCAATGACATACTCCGTCGGGCTCTTGTCACTATTACCGCCTACTGGCTTGGTGCGCGAGGATCGCAAGAGGCTGGAAGATGGGAAGGCATTTGGTGGCGCATATACTGTAGTTAAATGGTAATCACATATTTGAGCTGTTTGGGGTCGAGACGATGGGATCATGGGGTCCAAGTGCCCGTCTATTATTTAAAGGCATTTCCAAACACTTAATAGACGCTACCGGGACGAAATGGCTGGTTTATTCCTTGCGCAAAGGAAAAAATATTCCTGGCCTTCTGGCCACCCTCGCAGTTGACGTCGATGGGGAGGAATTCTTTGACGCCGGAACCTGCAGGTTTGTTTAATAATGTATTGTTTTATATTTTGGTATGGCGATTTCTAATGTAAATTTTGATTCCAATATAGCCACATGTAGTTTATACCATCTAGTAAAGTAAGTACCTACTTAATACTCTGGTAACCACCAATGTATTAATTGTGAATAAGTATGCATTTATTTCTATACCCTCTCTAACTGTATGCGAACCTGCATCTTTTTAACAGACTTCTAAAAAGGAAGAGGTTCTCAATTCTGATGCTTAGCTATTAGATTTGTTAACAGAAATAAAGAAAGAAAAATATTTATTCAAACTGGACACTTAAGATACACAGCAGAACACAAAGCGTAAAACAGAGGTAACGTCATCTATATTTCATTCCATTAAATTAAACTTATTATCCTTTATTAATTTTAAGCTATCCACGGACTTTTGCAGCCTACTGTATTGCATATAACAAAAAACTTTGTACCTATATATATTGTACATATCTGTGTTTTATTGAGAGGTCGCTACCTGTAGGTGCATATACTCGTATATCTTATATAGTGTTTTTTTTTTAATGACATAGGAGGCAAACGAGCAGACGGATTGTCTGGTGGTAAGCGATCACCGCCGCCTAAGGACACCTGAAACACCAGAAGGGTTCTAGGTGCGTTGCCGGCCTTTAAGGAGGGAGTACGCTCTGCTCTTGAAGGTTTGAAGGTCGGAACCGTCCTGCAATACCGCAAGCGGCAGTTCATTCCACAGTTCTCATCCTTACTGTTATAAACTTCTATTGATATTCGTTTTTCATTTATACCAAAAATTCATTGATGTAATTTTAAAATAGCGTGGTACATGTACAAATAAATAAATATATATAGGTATATATTATCAGAAAAAAATAGCGTATTAGTTTCCTATTATAGTATACTAGTATATTGCAGAGGAAGTGAGGAGTCACGCGTAAAGATTGTGTGAGGGACATACCGTTACTGCTAGGACCCAGTAAGATAGAAAGACGCAAGAAATACTTGTTTTAAAGATGACATGTGGGTATGCTAAAGGTCTCGCTGTCGGGGATGCTGTATATCCAGCATTGCTGGATATAGATTTGCCTCATAAATGTCTCTATAGGTATCTAAATAGTTCTAAGGAGGTGGAAGCCTCAAGAGCACCTGAGAAATCTAGAGTAGATTTATGTTGATGGAAATCAGGGATTTGTCTATATGGGAGTCAATAGACTAGTTTATTAATTACTTAATTATTAATAAGGGCCTAATAAGTCATCTTATAGCAATAATAGGTCACAACAAGACTTGATAGCGATAAGATTGTGCTGTTTCATAATAATCTATAGATATCGGTTAGGTAGGTTACATATACCTGTTACTCAATTAATTTCGATCAATTAATTTTCGTTTTTTATTTGTATAATTTTTTTTTTGTTTTTTTTTTTGTTTTATTGTTAATTGTATTCCATACATTATAAAACATAAAAACGATGCGTTCTGCAATGAAATAAATGTTACTTTTATTTAATGTTGTAATTATCTATTTGCTAATTATTGCAAACCAGCATATTGCCATTTCAGCTCGCTAATGCTACGAACTATACCTATTGGTAGCTTTAGTTCTTTGTCGAGTGCTCGTATCCTTGAAGATACTCCAAACAAAGCTCACTCTATAGCCCACTTGTGGACTAGCCCCACTGTCAGTGTTTACGTTTCAGTAAGTACCAATCGAAAACCTTTTGTTTCTAGGCATTGTTTGTAGAAAAAACTCCGAAGATATTTGGATGCTGCCCAAGTTAATTGAATCCGTTTGATAAATTCTTTCTCGTAGTTGTCTTTACCAAACTCTTTGATGATACAATCGGTTCTGATTGATACGTTCATGGAGCTACACTGTTATAAAAATTAATAAATCAATGTAAAACAATGTATAACAAAAACAATCATCATCATCATCAGGCTATATTAGTCCAAAATAAATACTTAACCTAATTTACCTTTGTTCATACGAGGGGTGCTCCAGTTGAAAACTATATTTACAAAACCTGAAAAAAATGTTGTTGTAAATAATTCAGATTTAAGAGTTATGCTTTCTCAGCAAAGAAGTGCCAGCGACTATACGACATTAAGTAAGTAGAATACCTTAGGTGCTGTAGCTAGATTTTGTTTGACTTCTGATAATGTCTAATGAAAATAATAAATACAAAATAAAAGGTATAAGACGGATTTTTAAATCACCTCTTCTTTATCTGCATATTAATGGTTATCTGGTTATTAAGGGTTGCTTATTAATGATACTTACGTAGGTAAGTTTTGTGTGTCCACAAGATCAGGCGGTCGATTACCTCCTAAGTCCACGAGACCTAAGAATTCTAGTGATTCCATTTAGATATCTAGCTACCAGTGGCGAGGGCTCCCTACAACACGATTCCTGCCGGCTTGCTTTGCAAAAATGGTTACATTTATACTGCAACATTTCAAGCGGCCTTTTGAAAATTTTCACCTTTTCCACTACTAGCTACAAACAATTCTGTTCAGGTACATACTTAAAATTTATGGTTAGTAAAGAAATTCACATAACTCGGAAAATCTAGCTAACATTAGATACATTTTTGGTAAGTCAATGTTATAATATATACCTGTATAACTTCTCTCATGATTTCTAGCATCTAGGTATTAGCACTTACTTAGTATTAAAATCTATATAAATACTTATGTTTTATCCTCCGCAGGAATACAGACAACAATATACCTATGCTACAATTTTACTCTAACCTAAACCCATAAAAAAACACATAAGACAGCTGCACACCTACCTATCTAATCACCTAACAAAACGAACAAAACATGCATCCCACACCTTGGAATAGGTTTACGTCAGAGGGATAAATTAAACCGTTCCAAGTGTAGCAAAGGATCGAGGACCATTCACGTCGACACGCGCCAAATAAAATATAAAGAGCGTCCCAGCCTCCGGTTTCGCACTATCATCTCCGTACGACCAATCCAACATGGACACTTTATACACGCACGCCGATTGGTCGCCACAACGACTCTAGCCCCTCCCCACTCACAGACTCCTCCCCTGTCACAAAAAGTTTCCAGACTCCGGCTACCAGCCCACGGCCACGTCCAGTCCACATCTGACAACGAACACGCTCATTATCTCAATCATCGCCTGCAACTATTTCATTCTCTCCATTAAATCCACATTTTTACTCGCTTATCACTCCACGATACGATCAAAAACTTCCAAGATAACTCCGTCTTTGTCAACTCGTTACATTCCTTACGCGATAGACAGGGACAGTGAATTAAAGTTTTAGGTGTGGTTAAGAAAAATTATGCCGTGTTGTTCAGTGTTCGTCGGTACACCTGCCGTGCGGGTGTGTGTGCGATAGCGGCGCGGACGGACGATAGTGATGTGTGTGATGTAAAAGTTCGACATCGATAGTTGTTGGTTAACAAGCATGATGACTATGGACGTCGGGATGTACAACAACCAGCAAAACGGTTACGGCGGGGCCGAGTACTACCAGCAGGGCGCCCCCTACCAGCCCCCTTACGAGGGCTACCACGAGTACTACGAACCAGCTTCTCACTACTACGAACCTTTACTCCACGGGCAGACGAGCCACGAGCATCCTACTACTCCAGTCATAAGCACAGATACTGGTTTGTGTTATACGAACCTGGATTATGGAGACTTACAGCCGAACTACCCTGTCCATACTTTACCACCGCATGCAGAAGCCTTTAAGCATAGAGAGGAAGTACGTCATGAAGACATGCATATGCATGAACATAAGCTCGATAATCACTATCTAGAGACGAAATATAATATGCATTTTGTCGATGAGACGACAATGCAGTACAATCAAGGGTCACCGTTGCCGTGTGCGGAGTTTGAGCATTATCAGCCGAAGGATGAGTTCGCTGGTCTGAGGGATGGGTTCCCTAGGGAGGGGGAGTGTGTGGGCCCTCACGGGCACCTGCAGGGACATCAGGCTCACGCCTCACACGCGGCTGTTCCTACGTATAAGTGGATGCAAGTGAAGAGAAACGTTCCTAAGCCCACCGGTAAGTTTTGTTTTATTGTTTTTCTTTAATGTTCTTGTTTTGTTGTTACTGTAATGACGTTTTGTTTTTATGTAAATAAATAAAAGGTAAATTATTTAAAACAAAAATTTTGAAACACAGTGTCATTTAGATACAAACCAATCATAAATTGTACTACAGTTTTAGAACACAAATAAAATATATTCTACTGTCAGATCAATGCAAACAGACGTATACATGTATAAAAATATTTACACTAGGTTAGCGAGGATTGAACCTGTGACCCCTCACTCGAACGCACGACCGCCAAGTCAAACAAGTTGTCAAATATCTAGTTAGGATATAGACATGTTGAAACATTCTAGGTGTGTTTGTTTATTAAATTGTTTTTAAGTTTTTTTCCTTAAGGAACTTTTCAAGCAAAACAAAATACACTATTCTATTAATGAATATTTCAGATGTTTCACTACTAAGGTAGCAAATAGTCTGCCTACCAAAAAAACTTTTTTCTTACACATACTCTTGCGAAACCAAACCTCTTTATCGCGCTAAAATCGGACTCGAACCGACTACAACTGCAGTAACTACAACTTGCAGAGCAACTAAATCTATTAATATATGTATTTATATGCTAGCGTCATCATCATCGTCCTATTCCCATTTAGGCAAGTCCTATTGGCGTCAAACGGGAACTTTGTCTTGGGCTGTTCACTGTTGGATGTAGAACAGCTTAGTCTCAATTTGATCCTAAAAAGGGTCATACTAGTTTAAAGTTCTATAAACGAGGACATAGGTAGGTACATACATATACAAATAATTAATTATTAATCCACTGTGTGTCGTCTTTTCATCCGTTTAGGGGATAAATTGCCAAATATCTACTTTTAGTAGGGTTTATGCCTCATCTTGAGAGAAACCTACTTCTAAATTTCATACAATGAAATTGATTTCAGTGAATTTGGCTCGGGGTAAAGATAAGGGATCGAGGCATTAATTCACTGGATCTTCAACGTCTTCCTATCCCTTTCGCTTTCTACGATACACATGGTAAGAGATGGGATGGCCAAATTCTACTTCACCAGATACAAACACGACACACTACCTTTTTACTAGGTACCTATAAAAATGCTTAGAGTGCACTATAAAGTGACAATGTGTCACTAGTACTTCAAACTGATCGTGTGACACAAAGCGTGTCGGTTATGTTACCGGTTAATTGGCCCACTGACACTAGCCATTAAAAATGTAACAAGTGACGTTTGATTATATCATGTATCATGTTGTTGCTCAGTGTTATGCCATTAATTAAATCAACAGTAATGTATCTACAATATTCTATATTCAATGAGCTTTTGAAACAATTAGTGTACTGACTTTTTTATAAGACTAATTCAAATATATTATATGTATTCAGGCAATCAAATATTTGTATTAAACCAGAATCGAATATGCGAACTTCGATGGAATCGATGAAACAAAAACGCGTATTTCAAAAATAAAAGTTTTAAATTCTAATTGAAAATAAATCAATCCCTGAATCTAAACGTTTAATAACCTCACGAAAATACAGGTAAACTTTCTTTTTACAGTTCATATATAGGTACGCAATCTAAAAGACTTTTACGTTTTTCTTTTTAATAGAGCTGAAATCACGCAAGTGTTAGACCAGAGTAACCGTTACTGAGAATCGAAGTAATCTAACTCATATTAATACCCAATAAATAATTCCGCGGACGTCAGATGCCACCTGCCTCTGACCATCCGAGATGCCAATCATTTATCAACATTGACATATGATTATATCTGTACCCGCCGTAAGGCTAAGGATGAGCCACGTCTGGAGTAATATCTTATGAATGTCTACTCTTAAGATATTACTTCACTTACATTTATTAATTTTTAATTAGTTTTTGCTATCAAACACTATTACTATGTAAACCGGACCCCGAACTTCGAGGTGATAGTTTCGAATGCGACCGGTACTAACGCAAAATTAGATGAGAATGATGATCGAAGCAGATTTCGCTAATGATAGGAACAGTTATAATTTAATAAACTGCATCATTATAGTTTTTTCAATGAATTTCATTGAATCATAAGTGAGAACTCAGTTTAGTTAAACTCATTTTCACATTGGTAAAATCCGACTTTAAACCGGTAGTAGAATTGAATTGTGTGCCCGCGCATGTGCTTTCCTTCACTTACAATCCAGGATTCTATAAGCGGGGCGTGCAAAAGCATCTATCAAGGCCATCAAATAATAGAGCTCCATGTTAATGGTGAAAGGTAACCCGTATCTTCTGGACTGCAGAACTGGTGGAAAGTTAATTGACAGACTACATACAGAAGTACCAAAGCATTATTGTTACACTGAAATGAAAAATGTACTAAGATTTCAATTTTTTTTAACTTTTTCGAATAAGTTTTTTTGTAACGTTATCATATAAGAATTTTAAGGTTATCCTACAATACTGTACACCAGCTTCTACATTAGAGAAGGTAACACAACTCCCGTCAGTGTTGTGACGTATGCCGTCACTCCAAGAGTCAAGGTTCGCGACCTGACCTGCGTCATTCACTCATTCACTCGCTCAGAGCAAATAATTTGACAGAGTCCGCGCCTGACAGCTGTCAGGGAACAACACCACGTGTTCGAAATTTGAAATAAGTAGTGATGGGTGTGTTAATTTAGAAAATAAAATCATGATACATTTTTTTCACATACTACTGAGATGACAGCCATAGGTATAGCACCGTAGGGAAAGCCTTTTGATTTTGTACATCGGAGAAGTGTGAGATTCCAGCTATGGCTTTACAGAGCGATCTCATTCTAGCACCACCGATGCCTTTATGCCTAAATCTTTATAGAGTAGTTTTGTTTTTTTATCTTTATAAGGCTTACATACTAATAATAAATTTTACTAACAACAATGTGTATCAATATTGCTAACAACAAGCCTCCATTAGCTAAATAACAATATACGATGACAACGAATACGGTAGGTGGTAATGTGCACTTCTTCCAAAGTGTTTACGCTATAGAGAGCTTAGAATCGTAGATTGTCTTATATGCAAATCTTAAGGTAAGAGATTGACAAACATTACACTTATCTGTTTGAGTGGCTTAGCGCTGAAAAGATCGTATTGCAATGAATCGGGAAGTTCATTGAAGCCGCGTGCACTCCGCAGCGCAAAGGAGTTGCGCCTGTAATTGGTGGTCGCAAATTGTACATTGAGCAACGGTCGCTGTCTAAGCCCAAGTTGGTTTATACGCAATCCTATTTTTGATAGTAGCTCGGTTGAGTCAATTGTAAATTGTAACAATTAAAAACCGAAGTCATATCTTTGATATTAAACATAAACAGTTTTAACAACTCTATCGTGCCATGTAGAATAGAGAATGTTTTTATCTTCAAAACAGAATTAATTTAATCATAGTTGTATTATCACCATTCTTACATGATAAGTCAAAGGTTGAGTTGTAAATAATTCACTTGGATAGAACCTTTGACTACCTAAATACAAACTACAACAAGTTGTTAGGAACCTATTCCCAGAGTGAAAAGTAGCCTATGTCATATTCTAGATCATAATTTATCTCTGAGCCAAATTTCATATAGATTAGTTCAACAGTTTTACGCGAAAGAGTAACAAACACATATACAATACCAATTTACTAATATAAAGACAGAACTTCGAAAATTTACGTTTCAACAACCGAATCAAGTGTCACACGCAGAGAAGTGCACTATCTGAACATCAGATCTCTCGCCGCGTGTGCAGCCGCGACATGTTAGACACGACTGCTTCAATTATACAGTCTTAGATTTATTGCAGTCCAGCAGTAGACTGCAATAGGCTGAAAATAGCTGGCCTTTTTAAATTAAGCCTTTGCTCCCGATCCTTGGCCTCCCGCATCCAGTCCAGACCAGTCACCTGTTCCAGTCTGGCTGGCTACTCGACTCACCTTCCGTTTGCCTTCTTGCGATCCGTTGCAAATAACCGCTTTTCACAGTCCGCGATTTTACAGTCGCGAATTTGCAGACTGTAATCAAAATTTTACAATTTCAATTATAATATGGGACAGTAACAAATATAATTTGATTACAATTTTTTTTTTAAATTATTGCTTTTTTATTACTTATTATTGTACTAACTTATGATAGTATGCATAATTCTTTGCCTAGCTAAATATTATATTACACATAGGTATTGTGTCACAAAAATAATTATTAAAGTGGCAAAATTTACAAGGAAACATTATTATAATTTTCATACCACACTTGTTATACCTGCATTCTGAAAAAAAAAATCATATGAAAGAATAAAACAACAAAAAAAAAAGTAGATATAATTATTTGTTTACGATGTCAAAGAGAAAGAGAGAAGGAGAGAGAGAGCTCTCTCTCTCTCTCCTTCTCTCTTTCTCTTTGAATGAATCGAAATCAAGGCCTTTATCACACGCCAACATAACCTTAAAGGGTATTTAACCCATCAATGCCGTGACTAGGGGTCCAAAACAATTAGCACCATTTAAAAGTCAAACACTTCTGTCAGTGTAATAGCTTAATCCCTTAAGCTTCTTAATACCCCAGTGCGGTGGGCCTTGTACTTTCAACCACGTCTTTGTTATGAGTCGATATCGACGCACACAAGCAACGAAAAATCGTTACGATTGCATGGTACCGTTTAAACTGAACATGTAGGAGTGTGTGTGTGTGTGGTGAAAACTATAGAGTTCTTTTTAAGCAAATTCGCATCGATTTATTGATGGTAGTTTAAACAGTAGGGGTTACAATCGTAACGATTTCTCGTAGGGTGTTCTAAAAATTAGTTCGCTTTGGAAATATCTATACGATTGAATTTTTTTATTGACTGTAAACAGAAAGATTAGTGGAAGCTTGTCGTATACTCGTCAAACGGCAGTCGCTCAAATAACAGTCTTATAAGCGAAAGCAAAGGGAGCAGAGTCAATTAGCAGTTTTGTGCTGACTCACAAAGATCTTGGACAGGTCTCATATACCCATATGCGTGTCATGACGGAGAGAGATTACAAATGACCAAGCATACCGCAATTTTTTTAATCAAAACATATTGTTACCAAACTGTCTAGTATTGCCCCTAGCCCCTCCAGCAACGAAACAAAATTATTTATTCTAGGAGTGGGTTCACGTTGGCATTGTAATAGCCAGGATTCAAACGCCGGACCTCTTGATCGCAAAATCGTCTCCTCAATAACCAACCTACCGATTTATTTTTACGCCTTTTATTAATTTTACAAGCAAAACAAAAGCCAAAAATTTGTACAAAATAGCGTTCATATTTGACTAATAAGTACAATCTACGAACAACACAAGCGACACATGACATTAGGCGGCGGCACGCGACTCGCTTACAATCCGCCTAATCCCCGTGTACGATATCTGTGTTGGTTTGTGTGCACGCAACACGCACAGGGGGAGGTTTCGGGGACACCACTGACCACTGCTAAAAATAAGTGGAACTACGTTTTCTTGGATACATAAATTGATTAATAACGTCCGAGACGTACTGGAGACCAGTGATAAGGGCTTGAGAAGTACTGGAGGTCAGTGATGAGGGGTCCTTAAATTCCTGTCAGTTTCCCAATCCCAATATGGTGCATATCAAAGTAGGTCAACTAGATCGGCTTCCCTTCACGGGTCTCCCTGCTGGAGAAAAAAAAAATCGATAGCAGAAATATGTATATCAATCAATTAGCCTTTCGCTGTCCAACGCTGGACAAAGGCCTCTCCCAATGTAGAGAGGCTCTGGCCTACTGTTTCCTGGGTTGGTTCAGGGCTTTATTTCGAGTTTTGCTTCTCTCACAGTGATATCGTCTGCGCATTTTTCCATTTGTCGCCTTTTATGACACCCTTCGGATGAGAAAGGATTGATACTTGCATTCTCTCCCGTCAAAACGCGCATATGGGTATATGAGACCTCTCTAAGATCTCTGTAAGTTAGCACAACTGCAAATTGACTAACGAGTATCTGCCACAGGTTTCCCTCTGGTACACTTTTAACCTTGGGCACCACAAAATCTCTTAAAACTTAGCTCTCTCTAACTTAAACTTTAACTCTTTACCTTAAACTTTAACTCTTTAACTTATACTTGAATTTCTCTCTTTAACTTAACTTAGGTTAATTATTTTATAATAAAGTTTTTTATATAATTATTGTACCTACATTCAGCCACGAGACAAATGTAGATTCGTCCATATATAGCCTTAAGGATTATTCATTGTAAGTTGGCGTCTTAAAAAATGCCGCAGTGGTGTTTTGATGCGTCGTTTCTTCTCCACTAACGCCTTTGAAGCGGTGGTAAACTTAGGTTAAATAGAATTAATATAGACGTCAATAAGAAACAACCACGTTGTTCTGGATTGAATTAAAAGCTTTGATGTGATGACTTTCATCTAAAAGTCGGTAGGTATATCTACTCATTAGCGAACGAGACTGATGTGAAAACTATCCTGTCGGGGTTGAGAGGTCTGACGGCAGTAGTTCTCACATATGCCAAAACAATTCAACAAATGGAGAAGCAGATCCCGATTTACCATTTCGCGATCTTTGAATGTGACTGATATTCACGACTTTTAGACTAAAAAAAACTGTGATAACAAAATACACTCGAGAATAGGTTCTTTAAAACACAATTTCGTGAATGCCAATAATGATAGGTTTATCTGAAGAACAATGATGTTATCAGAAAATATCTTGTACTCTGATTGTGCGCGATGAAGCGCAGCTTCGAGTGCAATATGTCCAGATAAACTGTGATATTACACGAATCTTGTCTTGTTCGCACTCTCGCCGTATCTGATGGGATTTCAGAATTAGCGATGAATCTCTAAATTAGAGCTTACCTGGGTTATGATTTAGATAATTATCAAAAATCAAAATTCAAATAATCTTCAAAGCGATTTCCCAATTGCATCTAAATATTGCACTTTGAATGCTTATGTTGATTTTAAACGGGAATCACCAGAACCACGTCTGTTGTTTGGCAAATGTACCAATTTGAAAATAATATCGGCTTGGACCTCAAGGATATTGGTACATCAAATTTGATTTAGATTTGACATTGTCAATAAGGAGAATCCTTTAATTAAAAAAAGTTTTCCCTTAAGAATATTATAGTAACCGCCTAAATCCTGCAGATAAGCTTAATTAGGAATGGGTTTTCATCGGTGTGTTATGGTAAGAATTCGATAATATTTTTCATATAATACTTGCATAGTGGCGTGATCTTACTTGCGACTCTGGTCACCAGACTGACAAGCACCAAAAGCCACTTAAAAAAACAAAAAGAATCGCAGTGGACACTAAGGTCACAATTGCCAGGGTACATTACATCCCTACCTCGTGTGACGTGATCGTGCTTTGTTTTTTTTAACCAAAACATGATGTCATAGATACCTAGACAGATCTTTTAGCTATCTTTACAAAAGGCTATCTTTGATACTTGTAGTGTCAATCTACATTTGACACATACACGTTACTTTTGTTTTCAGATTAAAAATAAAGATTTTGCGGCAAGATCAAAAGGTGCAGAATAACTGCGGTGTACTTGAAAGATACCCTTACTTGTAACAAATACGAATATCAGTTTGGTTATTTGTGATTCAATCACGTTGAAATGGCTTGATAGATTTTACTGTGCTTTTGGACACAAGCAGAGTACAGCCTGAAATACCTAGGACATTTTTAGCCCAGGAAGAGGAAGAGGTTAAGATCCAAAATGCCCTGACTCGACGACACAAGAGATGACATACATGCCAATGGTCTCACTGTCATGCCCAAGGTCATGCGAAGAGTATAAACAAAATCCAGAAGACGGGGGCCTGATCCCGAGATCAGAACTCCGTATGCAACCGGGACTAACGTGAAGACCTTTCTTTCCTTTGTTTGTCGTACGATTTTCTAAAAGTGTATGTTAGATTTCTTATGTATGGATCTATCATTATTATGTACAAATTAGAGCATTATCGTGAAGACTGTCAGATAATACGCCTTCCTTTGTACAATGTACTGCTCATAAAATTTGAAAATTTACCTATTAATAAAATAAATATATATCCTTTGCTCCAGTTGGCAACGTATATAATAAAATACCCACTTAACACAGCGCTATTTCAACATCTTTATCCCAGCGTTAATCTCAGTCGCATCCGAAGCTATCAACTTGGAGTCTGGGGTCCGCTTTTACCAGTCCAACTGCGGATTTAGCTAAACTTCGACATTTTTTCGTGACGCGACTGCCATCTGACCTCCGCAACCCAAAGGCGATATCGAAGCAGTGCAGTTAGACCAGTTGTTGGACTTTTGAGGGCTCCAACTACCTAACGACTGCTATAGCTGTTAGTATGGCAACCGGGACCGACGGCTTAACGTGCCCTCCGACGCACGACCAGACCAATACAAATACCCATATTCATGTATACAAATATTAGCACTGAGCGGGAACCGAACCCGCGCCTCCTGCGCAGCGGCTGCGTTCACTTCGTTACGCCACGGAGGCTTTCGACCCCATATAGAACCTACAATACATTTTCATAAATACATACATTTTATACAAAGATACAAAATCGACCAATACCTTACAATTATAATTATTTATAGGCAACACATCACTAACCACTTACCATAACACATACCGTGTATCTACTGCCTCAACAATAAAAAGGTATACCAATCCCTAATATCACACACGTCACGGAAACCTTCAAGTCATTGTCGTCAGAGCTAATAAAATCACCACAATGTAATTCGGTGGGTAATTGATTGAACACATGTTGTACCGCGACTCTGTCCAACTTTATTGGACGACAGTGCCAGTCATCGTGAGCAGGCGGTTTTGTGAGCTTGGGGCTTGGCGGGTATAGGGCCCAAAGTTAAATCAAGTTTGTGACGACCTCTGTGTGTGTTGATTTCCGCTCAGTGCAGATATTTGTAAGTTTGAATATTATATCTATTTGTGTAGTCTAGGTGTTTTATACATAATATGTATTTGTCTAAATTGGAAAGAAGGTAGCACCACCCTATATCTTCCCGTAGGTGTAGCCCCTATTACGTGGGACCGAAAATCATATCTGGCAAAATGTTGGTGTTAATTTACCTCTGCCTACCCTTCGGGGATTTACAGGCGTGAGTATATGCATGTATGAATATTCTAAGCGATGACATAAGCTAGTTATGCTATGCTTACTTTGGGCCTATATAGCGCTGTGTAGTATGTCGTTAGTGCCACCAGGGGACGCCGTTGACCTGACAGGTGATCTGCCCTTCAAAGTAAAATGTCGTATGGTTATTTTTTTATACCACTGTTGTGGCAGCCAAGCACACGACCCACCTGATGGAAAGTGGTTACCGTGGCCTATGGACGTGTACAATACCAGGAGAATCACACTTGCGCTGCCGACCCTGTAAACACAGAGAGTTTCTGTGCCGTCAGCATAGAAGGCAAAGCAGGAATAGCCTTTGGTCTTTCCACTGACAGCACAAAAACTCTCCAGTAAGCTCTAGCTACCTACTCACCGCCGAGAAAACAACACGAGGTTATTATGGCCGCGGTTTTTTTTAGGGCGGAAAAAATACCGTCGTGTCCTATCTCCTGTAGTAATTTAAAGATTAATTAAAACTAAGGGTGTTGAAGACAAGCCTGTACCTACTTACTTTTTCAATAATAACATCACAATAGGTATGTGTAGGAAGGGTGAAAAGAAGAATGCCGGTGGGAAATGTCTTAACTCTTTTAGAACGACCGTACTAAAAATATTATCTCTATCAAGGTTTCTTTTGCAAAGCAAGCCGGCCAAAATGCCTACCCACATAACAAACACAAATACATACAAAACATGCCAAAAGTAGACCACACGTGAAGTCTGTCAAACGGCGAATATAATCGTACGTATGTAAAACTGTAGATGCTATCTGTTGTGCGCCTCACAATACGGCCCTGTGCCCAGATATCGAACCTCGCGGGATTACTCCTACCAACTATATTTTACCATCTATAAAATTCCAGCACACGACTTTAAACTTTAAATTCAGGTAATAAGGATACCGATTTCGAAGACCTGTTCCTTCTGACGGTAAAAATATATTTGCAGAAAAAAGGATAGGTATCTCACGTTGTCATTTTCCGCTTGCAACCCGACTGTCCCATGACATTTGGATCTTCGAAGATATTGATATTTGACAGTCGATTTCGAACTCTATTGCGTCTCGCCATGATTTAATTTGCATAATATAGTAGAAAAGGTACAGTTTTTATTTGCATTTTGAAGAATGCACAAAGCTATGTTGTTGTGATCGGCAGAATCATTGACAGTTGATGCGGTTGCTTCAGGACGATGACATCGCATAAATGAATGCACAAAATATCGCTTTAAGAAAATATAAATTAATTACGTTCAGAATTAACTTTGGTAACATACTGTATCTACTGTACGTTACTGACATGAACCCGCGACCGGGCCCCTTATAGGGGAAATGCTCTACTTGTATATTATACCAACTTTTGCTCGCGGCTTCGCCCGCGTGGATGTGAGTTGTTGCGACCAAACATAGCCCATGTCCTTTCTCAAGGTCTAATCTGCCCCTACATTGTAGTAGAGAGTAGTAGATTCCGTATTTTTCCTCCCGTCTCAAAATGAATATCACTATAGGAGAATATCGAATATTCCAGTTATCTATACTAATATTATAAGATGTGATGAGAAGTGTGTGTGTGTGTGTGTGTCTGTTGTCCATCTTTCACGCCTAAACCACTGAACTGATTTAGATGAAATTTGGTATAAGGGTAAATTAGACCTTGAGAAAGGACATTGGCTATGTTTGATCGCGATAACCGACATCGAATAAAAACTAGGCAATAATCTATATTATATCGACACCTTCCGATATTAAGATAAACACCTTTCCTATAGAGCAACCCCATCATTAAATTACCTATTAATTGGCGATTTTATACGCCGTTACTACTGCCCATTACATTCAGAATTCTATTGCCATTATGCAAATCCAGATAAAGTTATCCAAAGAAAATAATAACCTTTGCACAAAAAGGTCCTTAAAAGCTGTATAGAGTTTACGTCAGCTCAATGAATTTGAGTAAGTGCAGTAATAATACAATTTTAGCCAAAGTTGATGGTTCCCATCTGATTGCGGAGCGCCACCGCCTCCGAAGGGGTTATTAGGAATGAGCTGAAAGTGGTACAAGTGGCATATTAAACGTGGCTTGCAAGTCACCTGCATTAGTCGAGACGTGGGTGGTGGCGCAATTTGAGAGAGGTAGCGGTTTTAAGTTGATTAGAAATTGGACGTAAGCCTCTTTACCTCGCAAAATATTTTATCGCTTTTATTAAGTTGAACATGTCAATATCATCACTTCATAGCTGGCATATAAAATATGCAGACTCGAGAATGGATCAATGGTAAAATGGTTAACAATTCATTTATAATTATAAACTAGGTATTGAAACATTGTTTGTAATGGAACCATGCGTTTTTCGGCATGATTGAGCACAACTTTACAGTTGGCTATACTTTTTTTTTCTTCTCTAGCGTGTCTTCGTATAACAACTCAGCATGCATTTGCTTCTGTCCTTTGACGGGCTTCCTTTACTGTGATTAAACCTTGTAAACAAGTCCTCGATACAAACATGGAGTACTTTTGAAATGCCCTTTGTTCAATAAACCAACAACTTGATCAGAGTATATTCCGCAACCTTGCTCTCGAGCAGCCTGCCCACTTACGTCTATTTATTTGCCACCAAACCTGCTGCCTCTTATAACCTGCACTCCAATCCAAGCTAGGCCCAGTAAACCGATTACGAGCGGCGTCCAGTGCGGGGGAGACTATCGCACAATCTCACACGCGACTAGTCCGCTTCGCCCCTCGTGGTTTCGCCCCCCACGGCCTGCCTGCCCGTCCGGCCGTCACGTGACGCACTTTCCAATACAAACCTTTGTCCTGGTAATGACCCCGTGACTTGTTTTATATCAATAATATTATAAGTGCGACAATAAAAGCTTGTTAAGATTTGTGAGATAGCGGAATTTGGACAGGAATTTAAGGTTATTTGGGTGATAAGTGAAAACATGGTTTTTATTAGTTCTAGAAACTACTTGTTTATAGCAGTTCGGTGGTCGCTTGAGAATATAAATCTAGCAAAAAGTGAAAACTTATTTTATTACTCATTGAATAAAATCACTGTTTTCAGGAGTCCCTATCACAGGGGGTGGTTGTCGTAACTAAAGTGATGTAGAATGTGTATGTACGAGTATGTTTCTAAATAAAGATTATATAGGGTATAGTTTAATTTCCATAACCTCGCGGGTCATTCTTTGCAGTAAAAGGTATATTTGTAAGCGTTACTGAAATAGTCTATATCAATATAAAGTAGGTAGTAAAAGTGTCGTTAGAAAATTAAAACGAAATTAATAGTCCGGTCAAAGTGAACCATATTATAGGAATGAGGCTACAATAATTCGTATCCGGCTGAAAATTGGTAGGATTGTTCAAAACAAAATCACGAAAAACCTGTGACGTTTAACTTTGAATAATACAAAAAAATCCAGGTATCAGATTTGATGCTGTTTTAAACAATCCCACCAACTTTCAACCGGGTGCGAATTATTGCACACACGGATGTTTATTTTGACCGGGGTATAAATGTCTCATGTGAAGATGACAAAAATTATGAGTAGTGGATACCTGTGTCGACTCCTACTAAGAAATTCCAAACAGCAAATCAATTTTACGCTCAGAAATCGAACTAGAACCTAACGAAAGAGCTCGAACACACCACGGAACCAATATGGCCGTTGTCTCCCTATCAACACCATAACGGTGGCGTATGCCAGCCAACTTTCTATCAACCAAATTAATGAGGTCCCGGACCATTTTAACTTATGTTTAACGAAGAGATACCAGATACGGTGCATTCCACCAAGATACGGTGTCCATTGTGTTCAGCTGAGTTTTGTAGATAGAGTCGCGCAGACGGACAGATTAGTAAGCGTGGGATGACGGCGAAAGGCTGTATCAATATTTTTTGTATAAATTATCTTTCAATGACATTATTAGGGTACCGTAGGTAATGGTTTTGCTATTCAGTTTATTATTTGTTAAGTGAATAAGCAATGATGATGGAAAAGCTAAGGTAATAAATAAATAAATAAAAATTTGTTAAAAAAGAAAGATGGAAATGTAAGGAAGGAAAAGAAAATAAAGAAGCTACTTTTATCGTTTAGTACTGTACATTTTACAGATTCTGTGCTACTGAAAATTTCCATTTTAGAAGGAAATCCGATAAAACTTAGCCCAACTCCAGTTGTTTGATATATATATCAATAGAGGTGCTGTAAGATTTAATCATTCACTTGTCATGAACATCGAGCATTCTTACAGTTGTCGAAATTAACAACGAACCAAGCCAAGTATAAAGCCAAATATTGCTACGGATAATTTTATGATCTTTCTAGCGAACGCTGTGGTCGATGCACATTTATTGTCCTTTCGAGAGAATACACGTGAGAATGCTCGATAGGAATGCTCGCTAAAACGTTTTTTTCTATACTGTAACATTTGCAAGAATGCTCATTACAAGTGCTCTGCTTAAACTGAAACACGGTCTCTTAAGATACAGATGCAGAGTTCTCCCTAGCTTCAGGGGCAGAGTTTCCAACTCCCTGAGCCTCTAAGGAAGTAAATTAGTATAAAAAGGAATGAACATTTATGTCTATTATTACCTAAGGACTTTACACAAAAAGCACATACATGTGGTCCATTCATTTATTATGGGTTTTGTGTCCAATTTATTTTAGAATAAAGTATATCACAGGAACTGTTAAAGAAAAAGAAGTTCAGCAATTCCGTTATAAAAACGTAACATACAGATAGGTAATTACAGGAACTTCCATATTTACATCATGAAACTGTAATAAATACGGGCCCTTTCGAGTTGAACCCTTTCCTAACGTGTTTATTAAAGTTTGGAGTGGAATGGCGGGCGGTCAATTAATGCCGTATCAGATTATGCTCTAATAGAGGATTATTTGTTAAATAATAATGTACGCTAATCACTGTTAAGCGTACCGTTATAAGTGCACTGATTTAGTTAATAATAGCTTTAATACGACAAGCCTGCTTAGTGAAACTACTGTATTTGTCTTATAAATTGAAATTAAAAAAGGTATTGTAAGGAAAATTCTCTGAAAACCAAACTACACACACGATTCCGTAAAAACATATTATATTACAGCTTTAAATCGGTAGGCAGAAGTACATTAACACCCACATTTCATCAATTAAGATTTCCAGTCTTACGTATTTGGGGGCAAGCCATGGACAAGCACAGTCTGTCCTCCATGGGGCAAGCCTATTGCGTAAAGCGGGAATGTTGACATGGGCTGTGTGTTAACTGTCGCCTACGACACCCACAGGAAGAGATGGGGTGGCCCACTTCTTCTCCACTGGAAACCAACACGACACTAGGAAAAACAGTCCTAAACGGTTTCTGATTGAAAGCAATTCTGCTAAATATGATTAACTATATGAATATATTTCTATGAAATTCGTAAATGGTGATTTATATGAACAGAATCACAACAATTCATTTAATAAGCAGATTCTAATTTCCCCGCTCCGACCGTGCCTATAAATACGCCAGTAATTCAAGACTTCGCATCAGTCGCAACTCAGCCGCCGACGAGGCAAGGTCTCCGAAGTCGTCGTCGCCCGGCTCTGCGCCACTGAATATGTCGACCGCAGTGATCGACGAAACGTCTGGAACGCAAGTTTCACATAAACCACGGCCAAACAGCCCGGAAGCAGTATATTCTACATGCAACGCCGGCCGTGAAAGCCTGAAGACTTAGATTCTAATTTTGTGCAAACATTGCCGGATGACAGAATATTAACCTAATACAATTCCAATATAGTGGCCTTTTTAGACCTGCTGGTAAGGGCAATTCTCCATCATAAGACTGATCTGGATGTTATTTCGTAATTAATATTCACGTCCGTAAATCCCAGAAGGGGCAGGCAAAAGTTCATAAACACCCACATTTCACCATGATTTACGGTCCCATGTAGTAGAGGGCGAGCCTATTTATAACAAGCGGGCACTTTGTATGTTTACTGTAGGATGAAGAACAACCCCATCACATAGTGACCTGCGACAACCACGGCAATCTGATATCCCAAAGCCCGCCATTATATATGCCAACAATAAATCAATTCTTCAGTCAAGTTTTCAGTTTAATGGCCTTGTTTGATATATTTTCACGCCCCACTTAAGAGACCCCGGATTGTGTCGCCTATAGAGTGCGACAAAAATGTGCCAAACTTTACAGTACAACGATTCATAGTCATAACATTGACACTGCAAAAATGCCATTTGACTTTAGATTTTACTCTCAAGTTATTAAAGTCTAAAATTAAACGGCATCTGTAGAGTGAATGTTACAATGTTATGAGCTCTCTTTAAATAATTTTGGACTTTAAGCCCATTTCAATAAAGTATAAAGTTTAATGGAATTTTGCCAGTGTCTGTGGCATAACAGTAGTTGATAATTTAGCAGAATAGAGGTCTTATTGTTTGTATCGTACTAAATCGGGGTTATCACCAATATCGATAGATAGGTGCCTAATGAGTTATCGTATGGCGATTTGCGTCATTGGAATTAGGCGCTATCAGTTGACTACTGATGGTGGGATAGCGCTGGTGTGATTGTTAACTGCATCTTATCTTATCTGTGGCGCCGCGGCTGCCAAGAAATTAATCACTTTTTTAACTGAAATTTGACGACTGAAGGTGATTGGGCAATATTTGTGTGAAAAATGAGGGTATGGCTATCGCGATGTCGTCATCATCTTCGCACCTTTGACATTGCATAAAATGTCATTTAATTTTAGTCTTTATGGCTGAGGGTTCAAGTCCAAAATGAATAGAGAAAGGGTTTAAAACATTTTTCATTCGCTCTACAAGATTGTCATTTAATTTTCGACTTTAACTGTATAACAGTACAGTCTAAAGTTACGTGGCATTAGTGTCTGTGGTACCGCAGTTTTTTTATCATAAAATTTTAGCAGAATCAGGGCACTGGTCACGTAAGAAGCCTTCACTTTGGAGTCCTAGGTCCGCTCTCCGGATTTTCCACCTCCACTTCGCACGGTCTTGGGCATCCATGGTAGTGAGACCATTGGCACCCGTATGTTCTACGACGTCAAGTCAGTACTTCTTGGGTCTACTTCTCCTACCGATTTCTGGCTTGACGAAATACCTATAGCAGAGTATTTCAAATCGCCAGACCGAGAGGAATGGCCCTGGGTGCGAGGGATATGTCGCGAGACAACCTCACCTTTGACCTAGCACATCGACCCACAGACGGCGTGCGGTTTAGTCGGTTCGAGCCCGACATAACCTCCTCCTCCGGCTCCGGAGTGGGGGGAGAGGGGGGGGTATCCGTGTGGATTTCCCGCACGTAAAAAAAAGTATTTCAAATCCAAATATTACTTTTTAGGAAAGCTTCTTGTAGTTTGACCGGTTGGTGGAGTCAAGATTGACATTGGATGATTGTACGTAGATATCTATCTATAGTTGTACATCTGAATATATTAAACATTATTTTATGCTATTAAGAAATGAAATCCTGTATCAGCCCGTCTGGCCAACGTGGAACAATAGGCCACGGCCTCCCAATGTTGGTGGATGCCTATGTGAGGCAGAGTACTGCGATCGGCTAATTAAGAGATTGAGACTATTAAGAAAACAAACATCCGGCCCGTCTTTACCTTGGCAGAAGGGAAATAAAATTAATGCCCTAGAAAAAGCAGGCGGAACGGGGAAAAAGATTAAAATAAGGAACAGAAGGTTAAATGCATTAATCTCTATATCTGTAAAGAAACAATTATTAAAAATAACCAACCCAAATGATGCTGAAAATATCGAAACAAGCTTTATAGCAGTGGTACCCATTAATTTTCATTTAGTTTGTGTCTTGCAAACGGGTACCGCACCGCATCAGTCGGGTTTTTTATTTTTAATAATTGGTTTTGTTTTATACTTTTTAGTTATGACATATATTTTTGTAATGGTCTTCTAATTTCCTTCATTTTGATACCCCAATTGATAAATTTGAGTGAAAAACATTTGAATTTGGCATCAAAAATCCGCTATTTTGTTTTTTTTTATTATGATAGTATTATTACCCAGTGTCACTCTAACAATAAATACGAATCTAACGACACCTCTCACGCTAAAATTCATCGAGCCGTGCAGGCTGCAGAGCGTGCCAAGCAATTAAACATACGTACATACAAACTTACATACTCTCGAAAAACATAACCCTCCTTCTGACGCAGTCAGGTAAAAACATTTTCATAATGTAATGCAGCCTACTTTTGTATAGCCGAATAAAGCTAACTAACATTGCTTGCGTTAGCACTCCTAACACAAGTAATTTAGCTTAATTGGACGGGTTAGAGGGAATATTAGTAATTTCGATAATTTCGGTTGCTAATATTGTTTTTAAGAAAAAAAAAGCTCTACCTCCATCAAAATATAGTTTTTTCTTCTGCTTACTCCGAAGGGATGTAGGTTTAATAAGTATGTATATATTTATATGCCTGCATACACACATTAGTATAGGTGCACACACGTTAGTGGTGCGACATGACTTATGATCGATTATGGTCAATGTGAGTCGATCGATAACCACTGTCCGAGATTACCCTAATGGAGTCAGGTATGATGATGATGACTTCATTGTTCGTCGATAACATTGTTTTTTTTTAATTAACTTTCTTATTGTACCGTTGTAAATACTGATAAAGTGACAGTACAAATAATCTATTACGTATTATAAACATACGGACATTATTTGTTGCATGAAAAGTAAGTATTGTCGATGCGTTTAATATGATTGGTATCATTTTCTTTTATTATTTTAGACCCGTATTACGCAGTTCATTAGTGACATAAGTATTTTACTAAGAAAATATTCTCGGAATCATAAAGAAATAAGCACAAAAGGCCTGCTTCTTAGCTTTCTATTGTTTTTTAAAAACATATTTTACATACCGTCACGCTTCCTTCATTAAGTTTTTTTTATACCACTAAGTGGCAGACAAGCACACGGCCCACCTAGTGGAAAGTGGTTACCGTGGCCTACGGACATATGCAACACCAGGGGCGTCACACTCGCACTGCCGACCCTGAAGAAACCTTCTAATACCTTTCTTGAAGAACCTCATATTGTAGTCGCTTGGGAAAACCACCCTAGGAAGTTCATTCAGTTATGGAGTTATGACTGGTTCACACCATTCCAGTAGCATTCCAGTCCAGCAGGAGAATCCGGTGCTGGAATACTACTGGAATAATGTGAACTATCACTGGAATGTATCCATTCCAGTGAGTAATCTAGTACAGTGGATTTTTCAAGCGCGAATTCGCAACGATCCTGACTTGTCGTCCTTTTGTTTTTTCGACTTCCATATTTATTTTTATGCGTTATCTTAAAACGACTAATTAAGCACAATATATTACAGTAGTACTAACACTATGATAAAGTCGTTTCGATAAAATTGATTCAAACCAACTTATTAGCGGTAATCCAAACGTAAAGCTACCGAAACAATGAAGCGATCAACGCACGGCGGCCATGTTGGATGCGCTGAATCGATCGATTAAGCTGCGCCTGCAATCGATCAAACTCGACATCGGCTATCACGTGTTGGTATTCAATAATTTATTATATTTGGAGTGGGCTTCCGGACTGTGGCGACATTTTACACAGTCAACACTCAATAAATCAATTAAAGAAGTTAACATCTCACTCTGATAGCGATATTTGGTCTACGGCCGAGACGCGTGCCTTGGTAAATATCATAATATCTCAAAGTTAGATATTATCGGTTTTGGATATTTATCTGCATACTGAAAAATATTAAAGTATAAAGTCATCGCAATTCTATTCATGTTAGTAGTTGGTTGATGCGTTAGTTCAATAAATATTCTATTTTAACTTCTATCGTGATTTAAACGAAAACGAATTACACGCAACGCAAACTTATACGCATACTACGACACTTACAAGATCGTAAATTTAGTGGTATGTGCAAAGATTTATTCGATTCAGTTTTATTAGATTTTTTTTTTGGAAATATTCAATTCCAATTCGTAGACTGAATAAACAAAAATTAAATAAAAGACAAATTAAAGGGTGACAAATACTGATAGCTTAAAAAAATACTTAACAGCAGTTAAATATTTTGGCAACAATTATATTAGGTGAGCTTCGAAATGCAAGGATTCATTAAAACTAAAGAAAAACGGCTGGTACTTTAATAACAAACATTATATTATTAGCAACTAAGGCTTCCATATAAAAATACGTATTGACTGATTGTAAAAATTATAACGGGTAACATAATTAGTTATTAGAATTTAAGTATTATTGTTTTAATCATAATTAAATGAAAACGGTGAAGATTCATCGGTGGCTGTTATCATATACCACGACGACTTGGTCAATGTTCCTTAAGAGTGAAATTATGATGCGCGAGAGCGAGCAAACCGAGCTCGTGGACTCCGCGCTCCCTGACCTGCATAGATTAGGTTAGAAGGATAGGCGGAGGTCTCTGCGAGACCTTTTCCTGCCCTTCATTGGTTTCCTTGTGACAACGAACAAAGAAGTAGGATCCCGCGAGGCGGGGCTACACCTACTTGGTTCACTAGAAATTACTATTTGTGTTGAAAGTTTTGTGTAGGTACATAACATAATATATTAATTTTATATTATTATTACACGGCCGGGCAACATTGTGGGTCTATGAACTTATTAACTAACTAATTACGCTAGGGTATGATTAATTAATACATTTTAAGTGGCAGAAAAAAATATTCATTAAAAATTCTCGTCTAACTATTCCAACTTACGGACTTATCAAAACTATAAATAAGTAATAATTAAACGAATTAATTAAACGCGATGTGCTAGGTTAAGTGTCGGCCTTGCGACCAAGACGTCCCGGGTTTAAAACCTGGGCCTCTATTCTGCTAAAGCAAAACCACTGACATAACACGGACACTGCAAAAAAATCTATTTAATTTTAGACTTTATAGCAATCATTTTAAAGTCCAAAATTAAATGGCTTTTTGCAGAGTGAATGAAGAAGTGTAATAAAACTCTTTAAATTTTCGACTTTAAGGATTTAGAAAGAAAGTCTAAAACTTCATGCCATTTTTGCCGTGTATAAGGTATGAAATTGTTTTTGCCTGGGCCTGACCGCTACATTACAGACGAGAAGAAACTCCTAACACAAGCAATATAGCTTAGTTGGAGAGTCGCGGGCATCAGCGCCCGGAGAAGTTATCTAGAAGAGGTGAGGAGACGGTAAGATGTGCCATTAATTTTAATCAACACCGCAGGTACAACGTTTCTGTAAATTCATAAATGAAATATAGGAATACTAAACAAAATTATTTTGATACTTGCCTGTCATTTTAGATACGACATTATTTCATTTTGATCACCGATAGAATATCCTCTATATCTAGACACTATCTTAGCAACAGTCACAACAGGACGTGTAAATGCATATCTTCATCTACGTTGTTAGTGCATCTTAACCTTGTCTTGTCTACTTGTGTCTTCTACTTGTCTTCTCTACTTGTAACCTTTTCTATAACATATGTGACATATCTTCTTTCAAAATTATGAGAAGGTAAATGGCAACTAGACCCACCGTTTTTACTAGCTTCGTTATCAAGGTTTAATACTAATAATCTTTGCCTTAATGGGAACAAAACTAAATGTATAAAATTCACATTACCTAATGTTACACAGGTTGAAACCAATGTACAACTCAATGGACAAGTGTTGAACCTTGTGGAATCAACAGTGTTCTTAGGTTTAAGTATTGACGCCAAATTGCAGTGGCGATCGCATATTGAAAAAATATCCAGTAGATTAAGTTCGGCTTCTTACGCTGTAAAAAAGATTAGGACATTAACAGACGTGGATACGGCTAGAATAGTTTATTTCAGTTATTTTCATAGTATTTTAAGCTACGGAATTCTCCTTTGGGGTAATTCCGCGGATTTAAACACAATATTCATTTTACAAAAGCGGGCTGTGAGAGCTATTTATAATTTGGGCCCAAGAGTTTCCCTTCGAGAAAAGTTTAAAGAAATAGACATTCTAACCGTAGTGTCACAATACATCTTCGAGAACCTGATGTATGTAAGGAAAAATATCTCTAAATTTTCAAGAGTTTGTGACAGGCATAATATAAACACAAGACATAAAAACAATCTTGTAGCTTGTGATAGTAGACTCCATAAAATTAGTAATTCTTTCCGGGGCAACTGTATACGCTTTTTCAACAAGCTCCCTAATGAAATTAGAGATTTACCTGTAAATAAATTTAAAAATGTAATTAAGACTAAACTGTGCCAAAAAGGCTATTATAAAATCCAAGAATATTTAGATGATAAACAAGCTTGGAAATGAGCTGTTCGCTCAACTATGCTACTCAAGCAAACTATTGTATTTAGACTAAGTAGACTAAGCAAATGTTTGTAAATAGACCAAAAAAAAAAATGCCCGCTGAGTTTCTTGCCGGAGTCTTCTCAGGTCGGGGCCGCGTTTCGAACCGGTGGTCCATTTGCTAAACTAGTCTAGATTTTTTTTTAAACTTGACGTTTTGTAAGTACCGTTTTAATGGTCTATACAGAATAAATGATTTTTGACTTTGACTTTGACTTCATGATATATTCCCAATGACCACCGCCAGTGGACGTTGAGATAACATTTTAAAAATTATTTCAACCACCCCATAGATAAATCCTATACTTAAAGAAACAGAAGAATCGTAATTATCTACGGTATTGAAAAGAAATTAATAAAATTTTAAATACTTAAGTAGGTACTGTCTGTTTAGTGATTTTTAAATATATATTTTTCGAATTTTAAACAGTTAAGTCAGATTTAAAAAGCATCAGAGCTGCAGGCTGTACTGAAGGAATATTTAAGGCATATTTAAATTAATGACTTTTCGATACTTTGTGAACGCGGCCGCCATGCAGGAGGCGCGGGTTCGATCCCTGCTCAGTGCAAATATTTGTATGCATGAATATGTATATTTGCATTGGTCTGGGTGTTTCTATGTATAATATGTATGTATTTACAAAAAAAAAATGTATCTAAGTATGTTTATCCGCATTCTAGATTCCATAACACAAGCTAGTTAAGCTATGCTTATCATGGGTCTAGATAGCGTTGTGTGAAATGTTGTGGAATATTTATTTATTTATTTATTTATTTATCGCAGGTTTATAAGTGCCCAGTTAATGGCAATAGGCTCGCCACCTATTACATTGGGACCTATACATAAACCGGCGAAATGTGGGTGCTAGCACCTCTGCCTACCCCTTCGGGGATAAAGGCGTGAGTTTATGTTATGTTATTTAAATTAAATTTGTTTGTTAGTAAACACGCTTTATCGAATTTCTTCTACCAAAGTTTATCCGCTTTTAATATCTTGTCTAAGCTTATCACCTCCCCGTCTTGTGACGCAATTCGTGCGAATATTAAAAATATGCAAGTCTTTATCAGTTCAGATATACTCGCTACTACTTATATAACGTATTTCTGCACAGTACAAAGTCGTGATTTTTTTGTTTATCGGTAAATATTGATATTTATGTAAATATTCAGTTTTAGTGACGTCGTTCTGTTCACAGACTGAGTAATGTTTCAAAAGAGACTTCTTCTTTTTCTCAAAATGTATGAATACTTTGCAAATTTCTTTGTTAGTTACAAGTTAAATCTGGTATAAAAGTGACATTACGTTTTGTCAGAACACAGTAGATCCTAAACGCTTTATAGAAATTGTTACAAAAATACTTCAATGCTTCTTATAGGTAGATGAAGTTCGTTAGAGCTCATTATTCGGTCCTCCGTGCATTGTTAGAGTATATCCGTATTCTATAAGTTAGGTAGATATCAAAAAGTTAGGCCAAGCCTAGTCAAATATGATATTTTTTTGAAACGGTCACCGTATTTGTAAAAAAATATGGGGCTGCAAAAATACTCACAGATCGAAAACTTTCTCTAGTTTTTTCTTTTTTTCGTTTATTATCAAAACAAAAGACTAGTTACAAATTGAACTTAAATATGTAGCACAGAAAAAGTACTACGAATGTTTGTACTTCTGCTAATACAATACAGTGTCGCTAACATAATATTAGGATGTCAAAAAATACATTACACTTTATTATTATTATTATATTTGTTACCAATTATTATAAAAAATAATAAAATGCAACAACAAACAAACTCTTTATATATATCTACAATGAGCTCAAAAAGTCTTCTTTGAGTTTACGTGTAAATTCGAAAATACTTTTACATAATCTAATATAATATAAGCGATGAGTCTGGCAATAGCTAGAGCCCAAATAGAATTGACTACTAAAACCTATTCGATCGTAGATACTACCCCAGATTGGACTCTCCTAATCGACACGTATGAAAAGCACTATAAGATGCCGGAGGATGTTGGGGTTTCGTCATCTCACAAAGGAATTCATCATTTCGTTAATTAGTTAGTTACGCGGTTAATTTGCATGCAGTAAAAGTGGGAGCGAGAGGTATACCAGCAAAATCTCTCTCCATAACCTATTTAAAGATAGCGAGAGCTACAATAAGCTGATTACAGGATCAAATTTGGTTAGGCAGGGAGGGGAACTTGGGTAGTGAAGGTGAGTGTTGATGTACATCAACAAAAGGGGCGCCTTTTAAACCTACATCTGGGTCGCAACTCCCAAGCACTGTTCCGAATTCCTAACTCAGCAACGCGATGGACCCGGCAACCAGAATCTATGGATTGTTAAGAATATCGGTCTATGCTAGAATGGATTTTCTCTACTGATATTCAAACTTTTCTATAAATCCATAAAATAACCATAACAAGCACAGCATATCAAGTACCTTATCGTTCACAAGCCGATCTTCGCTATCAAAGTGAAGGCTAGATACGCATCTGGTAACAAAGTATGTTATAAACGAATTTACCAAAATCTGTGAATCAAATCTCTTCGATAACGTGCGACTGTACGTGTTATTTGTGTGATAAGTTCTTGGTCGTGTTACTTGCGATAGTGTAATCAGTGCTAAATGCTGTGTGCGATATGCTGGAGTCAATCTATGTGATTCTACTAGCGATTACGGAGCGTAGAGGCAAGAAGAACCGTCTTATATTGAAGATAAATTCTTTTTGAAAAAATTATCGCTCTTAAATTGTTTGAATAATCTATGTTGCTTCGCCTATAGTCACATAAGTGCAACTCTCGAAGCTATAAGCGTTGGAAGTTGATCACATTTGATCACCAAGGGGGTGCATAGAACTTACATGTTCAAGTCAATGTCACTTGCAAGCCGCAACACCTCCCAGTACAGGCTTTATTCTTGGTGTCATGTTGGGCGCTCAGAGGGCAGCTACTCCCATTAAAGCTGTATAAGCCAATTCAAAAGTAGGAGAAAGTGGACCTGTAATTCCAAGGTTGAAAGACTCGGATCCAATCGGGAACCACGTTTGATAATTATGGTGAATTTTTCATCAAGCAAACGAATTAACATACAAATTGAATAAAAGCTTTTATGACTTTTCTGCTCCTTGGACAAGTGGCAATTCTATCGAATAATTAATGTATGGGATTGACATACATTTGTCAATAATGTCTATAAGTTTTTATTGATTACAAATATTTAAAAATGTTTATGATGGACAGTATACATACATTAATGTAATAAAAAATTAAAATAAAACTAAAACCAAAAGAACTATTATAGCTAAAAGCAAGTATTTAGACTTTTTATGAGTCAACATTTAAATATATCTATCCCATACATTGATCAATCTAGAATCTATTCTATAAACGTACCTACTGCCACTTGTCAAAAGGGACTAAACTTTCAATGATGAGTTCAACAATCTGTTAACATAAAGAAAAATTGTTTACATGTATCATTGTATATCACAATACGTAAATAATAAACAGCACAAATATTTCGTCATAATAAATGGATTATCGTAATATATTCTCAGAACGCAGTGTTATTTACAATCAATGAATAGACGTGAAGGCTACAAGCAATATCAGTGCTTAGATACTATAGATCACTGATAACCAACTCTAATCTCAAATCTGTTAGGCGACTCTTCCGGCAAGCACAGTAAGAATAAGACCATCGAACTTATATGCTGTTTGTTTATCTCGCATATAATTTTTATTCAACCTATGACTGAGTTCAATCTATTCTCTTCTTCTTCTTCATCCTAGCGTTTATCCCAGTCGCATCCGGAGCTATTGGAGTCTGGGGTCCGCTTTTACCAGTCGAACTGCGGATTTGGGTAAACTTCGACATTTTCTGTGAAGCGACTGCCATGTGACCTCCACAACGCAAAGACGATATCGAAACATTGCAGTAAAACCAGTTGTTGGACTTATGAGGGCTCCCACTACCCGTAACGACTGCCATAGATGTTTGTATGGCAACCGGGACCGACGGCATAACGTGGATCGAACCCGCGCCTCCTGCGTAGCGGCCGTGTTGACTACCGCTACGCCACGGAGCGGAGGCTGTCGGTCAATCTATTCTAAATATTACTAAATATCAATCAGTCAATTATTAATTGATAAATAAGTTATATGATAAGTAACATCTATAGCTATATAATCCTAGAGATTAATATGTCCCATGTACAGTCGATAAAATCGATAGTATCCCACCTTTACATACAACTTTATATGTAAAGGTGGGATACTATCGATTTTGTCGACTGTACCGATCACATACTTGATTTCTAACAAATTATTATACACAATTTTCAATGCTTGTTTGACATTCGTTTTGAGCTATACCTATCTCGATAGTGACAACCGTAAAACCTAAAGTTAATTTCAGAATTTTGATAGCAATGTTAAATATTTGTGACATCAATAATAGTATTGAATTTTGGGCTGAGTACACTTCATTGTTGGAAGCCAAAGTTCAGTTCTATCATTGTCTACTCTGAAGTATTATTATAACCTTGCTTGCCGATAAATAACTCTTATGTATAGCGGTTCAAGGCTGCATCAAGTATATATACTAAATTCAAAACTGCATCAAGTACCCTACTAGTATTTGCAAGTATATATTTATTTTGTAAGTATGAATGGATGGATATTTATTACTCTTAGACGTAAAAACTACTGAATGGATTTTAATGAAACTTAATAATAATATAGCTCAATATAGCTGCCCGCTGCTTCGCCCGCGTGGATATCGGTTATTGCGAACAAACATAGCCTATGTCCTTTCTCATGGTCTAATCTACTCCTGTACCAAATTTCATCAAAATCAAAATCGGTTCAGTGGCTTAGTCATGAAAGACGGACAAACAGACACACACACTTTTCCATTTTTTACATTCCATTATCGATAAGCGATATTATAGCGATAACTGACATCCACTAAAACTAGCGTATACTAAATTGGTTTTTGGCCATCGTTAGTAGGATTAGAATTGAAACAGTATCAAAAACCTTAACCAAATTAAAAAATGCGCCTTTGCTAAACCGTTTCCTGACGAGACGTTGATGTTAACAGAGTTACAGTTTCTCCAGTCACAGACAAGCGTATGAACCACTTGATGGTAAGCGGCTACCTAGTGTACCAACTATTAAAAGATTAAAAGTGTCTGTCACACGTTCATCTGCTCAGGATAAGGGTTTGAAAAATATCATGTGTTTGCAATATTCTTTTAATATAAGTATTTAAAATAATAATTTTAATAGTAGATAATAAGATAATCTATCATTTAATCACCTTTCACATTTCTGTCACATAACTCATTGCTAACTGTCATAATTTCATTCTCTTTAAATACACCACCTCACCCAAAATAAATCTTGTTAAATCCTGCACTATCGGGACCGATGTCAATAATATAATTAATCTTATCAAACGTTATATCTTTAGATTTAGGGTAAGGCCGTGTTTTGATTTATTGCTGAGTTTCATCTAATCAATTGACAAATGTAAGCATAACATAGGCAGGATGCACTCCAAACGTCACAGTTAAAATCTTCAGTTATCACATTTTGATTTTGTCGTATAGGTACAGTCAGTGCCAGAGATCCCATGACTAAAATGTCTCAAAATGATCTTAAAACTAAGGTATTAAGAGCAAATCAAACTGTTTTATTGATTTAAATTGTATTATTTTTCGAACTAAAGGTGTTTCAAATCAGAACAACAGTCTACAGGAAGGGGAAAAAATCAAGGCAATAAGAGCATTTTGAATACTTCGTTCCTCAAGATCGATTTGATGTTGACTGCTTCAGCGTATGTGTAGTATTCATCGATGGCAGCAAATTACAAACGGACATCTGCAATATCACTAGTTAAGAGAATAGCATTTTTAACGCAAAAAGTTATAACTTTTACAAGAACAAAGCTAGCCTCTTTAAATCTGGGAGACTTTAATAAAAGAGCATTTGGAAGAAAACAGTAAAGGTCAGTTAAGTAACATATTCATCATAATGCAAAAACCGGCAATATATCTTTGTTTACGTCAAGAGACGCGCCAAACCGAACGATGCATACGCGAACAAGTGTCATGTGTTCATGTCTGCTTCGTTATTTCGCAAATTAAGTATGTAATTGTCTTTATGTACGCTGCAAAAATCAACTATATTTTGGACTTTTCCTAAACTAAAACACATTTCTAGATAGAAGAGAAAATTCTGAATGTGATTTATGTAAAAATAGATTTTTGCAATAACGCAGATGTCCGTTTGTAATTTGCTGCCATCGATATAGACTACTTGATTGCTATGCCACAAACGGTTCTGTGGTATAGATTTCGGTAGACCTTTCGACTGCAACGTCAGAGGTTGTGAGTCCAATTTCCGATCATTGCAAATATATCTATCAGTCAAAGTCAAAAATAGATTAAAATAAAATAACAATACTTATGATATACTTATTTAATATAACAATACTTATTTTTCGTGTGTTTTTATACATAAAACATTCATTAATAAGCACTAAAAGTATTTTTGTCTCAAAAAGAAACATCTGGATGGATTCTTTGAAGCGTCCAACGGTAGTCTGCCATCATTGAAACGCTGCATCTTACCTGGGACCTTGTTTTTATCGCCTTCATATCTTGATGAAATCGTTCACATTGCTCTTCACTCACGTTTTTTAAATTTTCCGGAAAGTACATAGTCGAGTTGAAGAAAATGTACATACCTTCGAACTCATTAGATAATCTGAAATTTAAAAAACTTTTAACAATTCTTTGACGATATGTCTGCAGTAGTTTAGGTTTATTGCCTAAAAATATACCCTCAATAAACATACAGCCCATGCTTGACGGTAATAGACTCGCCCCCTTTTCTTTTTTTCTTTTTTTTTTTTACGTGCGGGAAATCCCCACGGATACCCACCCCTCCGAAGCCGGAGGGGGAGGTTATGTCGGACTCGAACCGACTAAACCGCACGCCGTCTCTGGGTCGTAGTGCTAGGCCGAAGGTGAGGTTGTCATGCGACATATCCCTCGCACCCCGGCTGACCCAGGGCCATCCCTCTCGGTCTGGCCCTCCTCGGGAAGGGGGGGACCGCGCGGTCCCCGACTCAACCCCGGTGTGGGGAGGCGCGCATCGTCCTACGATGCGCGCCGCCGCCGTGGCCTGCTTCTGCTAGGATGACGGGCGGCTCCACCCGTCACCCTCAGGCCCGCGCTCATGGGGGGCGGAGGTCAGTTTGCGCCCTCCGACGCCCGAGCCGCCTTCGGGCGCGTGCAGCGATGTCAGCGAGCCTCTCTCGCTCATCGCGCCGCGCCCGCTCTGCTGTCTCCTTCGCGAGCATGACCTGCTCGCAGAAGGAGGCGCTGGCCGCCCACGCATCCGCGCAGCGGACCATCGCCGCGAGCAGGGTGGAGAGCGTGAGCACTCTCACCCCCAGAGCCGCCACAAGCTCCCGCCTCGGCGTCTCAAACGCCGGGCACTCGGTGAGCGTGTGCAGCCCCGAGTCCACGCTCGCGTCGCAGTGATGGCACTCGGGCGTTGGCTCTATACCCATCAGATGCAGATACCGCCCGAAGCTACCGTGCCCGGTGATAATCTGCGTCTGACGGTACGAGAGGCTACCGTGTTGCCTCTCTAGCCACTCCCCCATGATGGGCCTTACCGCCGCAATGACGGCGTGCCCTAATAGACTCGCCCCCACTACGTGGGACCGAAATTTGTAGTTGGCGAATTGTGGGTGTTAATACACCTCTGCCTGCCCCTTCGGGAATTTACAGGCGTGAGTATATATATGTATGTATGCTATTATTTATGACTTCAAATCAATCCAAAAACGCCTTTTTGTAATAAAGTATATTATAGTATTCACAACACCCAAATACTTGGAAATTAGTGGAAAACATTCAGACAGAATTTTTTTTGTAGACCTGTGTGATAATTGCATCGATCTGTTAACCATTTCATTAATTATCTATCATTAAGTGATTTGACAACAACAAAGCATGACGTCATAATCGTTTCGATTCTATATTAACTGATTTGTTTAGACGACGTATGTAATAATATATTAACTGTTATAGTCTATAATAAAGGAACTGATTTGATTGAATATTTAAGTATCCAATTTGTATGAGACTAATATCTTGCCCGGATATACTTTGTCGATATTTTGAACTTAATGCTTTGACAACTGCTGCTTTCTTAAACAACATTTAGCAGACCTGTATGATTATAATAATAAATAAGCAAAAACTTCCACAATCCTCTCTATCTTAGTATGTATTATTTATATAATTTCTAAGTAAATAAATCACTCCTGCAAATTAATAACAAAATATTTTTCTTTTTTCTTTGCAGTTAATGTACCTAAAATTGTTTATCTGATTTAATTTTATCCGAAATTAACTATAACCGGCGACTTTGTCCCCATTGATACGCTGTGATTCAGAAACGTCCTATTTTCTGAGTTAAAAAGTACCTCTTTTTATGTTCTCCTTAATGTTAGATATCACTGTTTCAAATCCAAAAATCAGTTCAACGGTCTTAGCGTGAAAAGATAACAGGCTTTCGCATTTAGGTAAGAAAAAAATAAATAAAATACATTTATTGATGCCATAGTCCTTATACAAACATGTCTTAAATAGTATACACAATTGAAATAAAATCAATTTTTTTTGTTATTATGTATTTACTTCTTGCCCGACGTTTCGGCTACTTTTCAGCAGCCATGTTCGTGGTTTTCAAAGTAAATAATAACAAATAAATCGCGATAGCATCCATTAAAAAGTGATTTAATTTCAAAGAGTGATATTCGCGTAAACTTTAGAAAATAGTATACACAATACAATGAAGTTAAGATAAAGCACAAAATTCAATAAACCCTGGCTCCCAAACTAGGTAATCCTGTGACTTGGGAGTCAGTGTTCTGCTGTTACTGCAAAACTAGGGTTAGCAAGTAAGCTAGCATACTTCATAACCTTTCAGTTTATTGCAGCCGGTTATCCACACTCCAACATAACTTTAAACCACACCTATCAACAACTAAACAAGTTATTTATTTGTTAAATAAATACTACTTATAGCGGGATAACTTGCTCCCTCCCGGGGAGGGGGGACGTCACTCCGCACGATTGATCACCTCCCTAGGGACGTGTTGCTTGTAACGCTACTTTATTTTTTTTATTTTTTTCCCTCTGAAAGGACAACCGGAAGTTCGTTATAAGGCCGTATATGTTTTAACGTCTATGCTTTTATATTGTTGTACGTATGGGACGAATATCTATAGTTTTTTTTAATAACGGCTTTATCGTTGTGTGAACTGTGGGGACGTGAGTTCGAAGCCCAGCTATTATACTGACGTGAACCAATTTTTGTATACCACTGAAGTTGCATACAAGCTCAAGGCCCACCTGATGGAAAGTAGTTACCATGGCCTATTGACGTGTGCAACACCAGGGGGTCACACTCGTGCTGCGAACCCTGTAAACACAGAGAGTTTCTGTGCCGTCAGTGTAGAAGACAAAGCAGGACAAGCCTTTGGTCTTTCCACTGACAGCACAAAAACTCTCCAGTGAGCTATTATTTATTCTGTGCCCTTAATACTACTAATAATAAGCAGTTATCTTCGCTGGAGATCTTTAATCAAAATATGCTCTATTATAAGTATAATCAGTTAGTAGTCATTTTATTTAAAAACGAAAGGAAAGAACTTTTTTCGATTCGGGCATCAAACCCTAGACCACAAACACAGCCTGACTTCGTTATCATTATAATAATACTAGCTGACCCCGTGAACTTCGTACGGCCAATATTTTTCTGCCCGCGTGGCGTTAGATCCCGTTCCCGCTGCACCCTCTACTATATTAAACATGTATTTTACATTTAAACCTTGCTCTTGAATCACTCTATCTAATTAAAAAACCTGCATCAAAATCCGTTGCGTAGTTGTAAAGATTTAAGCATACAAATGGTTATAGGGACAGAGAGAAAGCGACTTTGTTTTATACTATGTAGTGATGATATTGTTTACAGAAAGGGATGTAATGTTTGCAGGGTTCCTGAAGCTATGTGAGTTTCTTTATACGCTCATATCTTTAAGGCCCATATTCTAGAATTTCACTCAGCTGAATCGTGATACACCTGAGGAAAACTTGTATAGACAATCTGCCAGACCACCTGTCAAAAAATTTGTCAATGTCTTTTCCCAGATGAACTGAGATTCAGCTGAGTGCCGTTCTCGAATACCTACAGACCTAAATGTCTGAACAGAGTCGAATATGTGGTAGGTATATGGGTACAGGAAGCTACTTATACTTAGAATCTCTTTCAACATCTTCTAAATTATTTACTTCATTTTCAAATTACTTTTCACTAGCTTTTGCCCGCGGCTCCGCCCGCGTGAATGTCAGTCATCGTTATAAATTGTAGCCTATGTGTTATTCTGATGTATAAACTATATTATCGTAAAGTTTCATTGAAATCCATTCAGTAGTTTTTACGTGAAAGAGTAACAAACATCCATCCATCGGCAGCGCGAGTGTAACGCCCCTGGTGTTGCATACGTCCATAGGCCACGGAAACCCCTTTCCATCAGGTGGGCCGAGTGCTTGTCTGCCATCTAAGTGGTATAAAAAAAATCCAAACATACAAATTTTCACGTTTATAAAAATATATTATTTATCAAATATATGTAGTAAATACAGATTAAAAAGACAAGATATTTTTTTCAATGAAATTTCTTACATCTTGACATACTAATACCTTAGTTTTTTTTTTAGAATATTCAAAACGCACTACTATATAAAAAGCACCCTAATTCATTAAAACCCCGACATTATCTAACGTATCATCGCACAGAAAAAAAAATTAAAAAGGTTGCCTTTGCGCGTTGATGTCTAAAATTGCGGCGGCTTACGCAAATTTACCGAACAAATATAAGGGCTCCACGGCCCTTCGCAGGGACACCCTTCGGTACGGACAGACATATCTTGGAGTATGTGTTGAAACGGCTTTGGTTAGTTAAATAAAATATTACTAAGTATTTCATCTGAATGCCAATCACGGATGCATTCAAAATGTGCAATTTGGTACCTCAGTTCCGTCCTTCTATAACTCAATTTGGTTTTTTATGGTTTTTACTGGAGCGACGACCATCTGATCTTCCAACCCCTAAAGAAAATCCGAGTCAGAGCTCGTCGCGTCCATCAATCAACAGTTGTACTGGCTTATGCCCCGAAGACCTTGGTCGTACCTCGGAGTCCTCGGAGAGCACGTTAAGCCGTTGGTCCCGGTTCTCATACGAACATTTATAGCAGTCGTTACGGGTAGTTGGATCCTCGAAAATTCAAGAACTGGTCTAACTCCAATGTTTTATATCGTAGTTGTGGAGTTCAAACAACAGTCGCTTCACGAAAGATATCGAAGTTCAGCCAAAGCCGCAGTTAGACTAGTAAAGCGGAGCTCTGACTCCAAGTTGAAAGCTTCAGATGCAACTGGGATTAACGCTAGGAGGGAAACGCGGTCTAGGATATTAGTAGCTGACGGCTCTGATAAATTAGTTGGTCAATGAGGACTGATGATGATTATTAAATGATAGTTATAGTTAAAAATAGATTAGAAATTTTTTGAAGCATTTACTACGCCAACTTTTTAAATCGATTAAGATAGGAAAAGTGAATCGCTCAGACGGGACTCGAACCCGCGATCTTTCCCTTACAGGGGGAATACTCTGACCACTGAGCCACCGAGCCACGCCACCTTCCAGAGAATAGGTGTATAGATAAACTTATTTGTTTGTTCATTAATCAAACATACAACAACGGCACAATGGATACGGCTAAAATTTGACGCAAAGACTACGTATCTCTACATGGTATAAAACAAAGTCGCTTTCTCTGTCCCTATATCCCTTTGTACGCTTAAATCTTTAAAACTACGCAGCGGATTTTGATGCGATTTTTTTTAATAGATAGAGTGATTCAAGAGGAAGGTTTATATGTATAATACATGCTTAATATAGTAGAGGGTCCAGCGGGAACAGGATCTGACGCAACGCGAGTGTAAAATTATAGGCAGTACGAAGTTCGCCAGGTCACCTAGTGACCTATAAAAGGTACTAGACGAGCAAACACACGCCCATACACCAGTAATACATAAATTTCGAACTTCATACACAACTAAATTTGAAAACCAAATACCTCTTCAGTCTCGCCAAACAATAATTCCATTCTTATGGGATAAGCGCCCCATAGAACGTTAATAATTTGGTACTAGTATCGCGCATTATGGGCCGAGACAGCTCACATGACGGATCACCCGCACGGGGTACGGGGTTCGGCTACCGGAGGAGAAAAAATTGCCATAATAATACTCTGAGAACTGGCTTAATTTTAATGCGTGTGGAAATATGAATTTTGGATTTTTTTCATTAAATCGGTAGATAGGGTGGCAACATTTTTTTTAGATATCGAAACTGGGCAACTTTCGCTAGGGACAATCGGAGTTAGTTGTAATACCTACGATGCAAAGAATGTATGTAGTAAAATTTCCGCATTTCGTATTCTCTACTTTTCATTATGATAACATCGCATAATTTACTAAAATAACTACTTAGTTTTAGTGTACTTAATAATGGTACGATACATCAAATATCTACAGTTCTGACACAGGAGATACGGTCACACGTTTACAAACAACTTTGTATGAAAAAGTGCGACTGTATCTCCTTTGTTGACTGTACTAAGGTACTGGGGTACCTATGTACCGAAATTTTATTATTATTAGAACTTCTGGTTATTAGTGGTTATGCTACGTAAAGACTAAGGAAGAATTGAACGCCCTTCTTTCTACCTCGCTGGGTCTTGCAAAAAAGTCTTATTCCGTTGTATAAACATTTGCTTAAATGCTATAATTATAATATATAATAAGAAAAATACATACTGTGTATAATATAATATATATATAATGAAAAAAGGCTTTTTAATATGTGGGCTACCCAGTAATACACATACGTATGCAAATGCTACCCACATCTTGAGGCATCGTGTAAATAGCTTTATTAAAATTTCAGACTGGCATTGTTTAATATTCATGTGAAAGCTCAAATAGTAAAAGATTTTTCAGTAAATTCTATAAACGGTAATATTTATTTACTGAATTTTCGCACCAATGGGCATCACGCTGAAATACATTCGATTATGTGTGCATCGATGTGGAATACTTTCGCACTAACGTACATCACGGAGGCAAACATTTGAAGTTGCGTGTACCTTCAGATGCAGTGCACTATTGCACTATTTAACGTGAGTAGCGTTTCATAGCGATTTTGCACTATAAAACTCAGGCAGACAGTAATAAAATATAACTTCTAGAGATTTTTATATTATTTCCTTTATATTCTAATAAATTATTTTTGGTCAAATAGGGGATACTAAGCTGGTCATTGTCTATTAAAACTGTATTTTATCATCCTGAGCGTTAGTACCTGTACATTTTTTTGCATATGCATACATTTTCACATACTTAGAAACACCCAGAGTACCCAGACCAATACAAATAGACATCCATTCAAACATATATTTGCGCTAAGCTGGAATCGAACCCGAAATCTCCGACGAGCAGTCGTACACCTAACAACCACGCGATATGATACCAAAGTAATTCAATTACAGCAACAAAGCAAAAATAACATAACTACGCCATTTTGCGACCTCGAAGTGGGCCATAAACCCTTTCCCTACGTACAAATTTTAATAAAACCATAACCACTAGAGTAGTTGTGATAACGTCCCCAAATTGTACAGCAAAACAAACAATATAGTGCAATACACTTGATCCCGTAATCCATTGGCTCCCGAAACTGTTATCTATGTTATACTTACTAAAATATTTATTATTTTATCTGTGGTCTGTGGTTATATGCGCAAAGCTTTTTTTTTTAATAAAACGTCCCAAACAAAAAGTAGAGCGAAAATTTTGTTTCAATATCAAGTTGAATCGGCTATTTTAAGTAAAAATAATATTTTAAGTTGGGTCTTAAAATTAAATGATAAAATTATTAAAAATTGTTTTCTTTCTATGTGTATATTTTCGCGTAAATTACAACAATATCGTGTATAATTTTTAAATTCCTCTTGGAAAATAATTCTGGACGAAACTCTGGTTATCTGAAACCGTCCTGTTTCAGGTAACCGAGTGCTGTGCTGATATTTACCAACATTTTCAACTTGCAAGAAATAATCAGTCTTTCAAATTCATTCAAATAATGAAGATATCAATCGGATTTGGATCAAAGAATTTACAACTCTCTACACTACAGTATAGAGAACTGCAAATTAAATACGAACTCATCACCTTCCAATTACTTACAAGTAGAAGATCACTTCATTAGTACGAACTGACAGGAAAGTTATCAAGCCCATCACTGCTGTTTTAACACTAGTGTAGCGGCCATACATCATCCACCAGACGTATCACAACGCACAACATAATTAATGTAATTCAAACGGATCCTCGTTACAACCTTATTTATATTCCCTCACCTACTTTATATGTATGATTTAATTATCCACTCGCATCTTCTGTCGTCTCCGCCATGAATTAAAATGTCAGCTGCATATTTTTTTTTCTGTAATACACACCCATTTTTCGGTAAAGAATTTAAGCAAACATGGCGCTGTTTAAAAAAAAAGTTTTATTCGTGAACGCATCTGCCGCATTGTCCAATATTCGGCCAATAGCATCGTCGTTCGCTCCCCTAGCTGTCAGTTGACTGTCAATTGTTTGAAATTCGAATGTTATTTTTTTCTATCGGTAGGGCGTTGACGCGGCGATACACAGCCAGTCGTGTAGTACAATTGAATTGATTGAATTACGGTTAATTTGGGCCGCGGCGTAACGTTATGGATTGCCACCCGCATTGTGTCTGGTAAATAAAGGGTCTGTTACATATGTTATGTGAATTAACAATAGATATGTTTGCTGAGTAGGTACTTCGCAGCGTTATCCTACGACCTTCACACCAATAGGTACCTACTCACTATACCTACACTGATTAATATGACGAAGATGGTTTTATAATTCTTCGTCAGAGCCACCAGGTAAGGATTTAGTTCAGCATAGTCAATAGACTACTACCACAGCTACTACTGACTGTGGTGTTCCTGAGCAGTAGGTAATTATATTCATTATAGACGTGTGGAAATTGTTACAATTGTCACCTCACCGTTACTAACGGTGAAGTTTCTATGTGTTGAAATATAACCGACTAAAACCGCACTATTAGCTACACGCGCAACTTACCTACATCAGCCAGTAGGAGGAACTGCCGGGTTTTCTCTATATTTCAGGTTAAGACCCGCGATACCCCTCACTATTCCCTGAGCTACTGGTGATAAACCTCTATATCCAAAGACAGATGTCTCACTTTCTACGAGGGCTGCCTAAAGCCGATAAATACACTATTTATTTATATTCTATTTTAAAAAATCCTCGGTAGTATCCCTTCTGCTCTGACGGTCATCACCGCGAGTAGCTTGTCAATAGGTATTGCCGCGTTTGACAGTTTCAAATCATAACATAATGATGAGAACAAAAGCCCGCTCTCCAAAACCACATAGGGTATATTTATACACGGCGTTGATTGCACAATCCCCGCAAACTCCAATTCCAATCGTCCCATTTCAAATCTAAACAGTCCTCAAACAAAAAACAGTAAACAGCATAATCGTACGCAAGCAGTGCGGACAAACATTGGCGAGAGCGTAATGGATTAGCAGTGTCGCGTCGACCGGTGTTCGGTTACTGCTTGCCTCGCCCGGGCAAACAACCAGCGGTGCCTTTGTGCGCGTACTCACTGTGGGACTGGCTCGAACCGTCCACGGAAAAAGATTAGGATTTTTAACCGATTTTGGTATAAAGAGGATCTTGATTCATTGGCTTTTTTTGCTGAACCTAATATACTAAGAGTAACATAAAGTATAGTGAGACCAGCTCTCCTCTAGCACATCAATTGTACCTTTTTAAAGAAGTTCTGATTGCTCAGAAAAAGAGTGATAGCCCATTGTTTTTAGTGCCTCGGAAAATATGGTGTAAATTGTTAACAATGAATGAAAAATTGTATCAATTTTTTTATCGATAGCACTAATACTTATCAAAAGCTACATCAGTTAATAAATAAAGGAGAAAAAAGTACAGTAACGAGAACAGAACTAGAACAGAATTAATTTTCTAAGATGACCTGTCATGAATAGGCTCATATAAACTCAGCTCATTTTCCTGAAGCTCGGCGCAATTTCCTGAAGCTCGGCTCCTTTTTATGAAGCTTGGCTCATTTTCATATAGCTCGGCTCTTTTTCATGAGCTAGTAAGAAAAAGGGAAAACTGCGGGCCCACGTCCAATTTACAAAAAAAAAATTAGCATAGTTAATGTCTCTAGAGTACCCACTTCATTTGTCATCATCATCAAACACATATTTCTAAATTCAATTGTGCTTCAAAGATTTAACATAGTTACTTTATTTATAGTGTGAAGTCGGCTAACTTTGGTCAAATAAACTCTAAAAAAAGATCGAAATATTTAACTCACAAATGAGGACCTATAGACGCGTAATACGTCGATAGTCGGTTCTCATCAACGTAAGTCGTAGATAAACTTTGTCTATAGCTCGCTCTGCTGTCAATATTGTCATAGGCTGCGTGCGCGCCGACAAGTGTAGCGTGGCCATTTATTTAGACGATACGATAATATTTGCACTTCTGGTTTTGTTTCTAATACAAATTTGTTTTATAATTAAGTAGGATTGATTCTTCGTTTTGTAATGCATATTGTTTTTACTCACTGATTTTATTCTTATTTTAACGCTAAAAACACACGCAAATACAATTGACGCTAGTCCAAGAAGCAGGCAGAGGAAAACGAATACAACATTTCATCAACACTATCTGTCAGTTCTCAGTTCCATCGACGTTTTTTCCCATGATGGTCCCATCCCATATAATAAGGGGTGAGGACTACCATAATCAATTGGGCACATTTGTAAGGACTGTGCTTAGGTACTGTTCGATGGGGAAATATTAGCCTTACCTACAAGCGTCGGAATCCTGACTGGCATACTACTGACCTGAACCTGAACCATAGCTGGAGGAGTAATTTCGGTTAAGCACAAAAATATTCTAAAAAAGACTTACTAGACGTAGTTTCAGTAACAAATTCAATATCCACTTAAAACAACATTTTTAGCTTTTATAAACATGAAGGCCAATTATTCTCCCAATAAAAAACTATTCAAAATTCAGACACGATCTATCAATATCAAATGAAATGTCCAAAATGGATTTCTGTAACACAATTTCCAAGAAATAACAATGGCATCATGATCGTTTTCGACATTTCAATTGATTATGACAGATCAAGACTGAGTTTTGTACAAATTACGAGTGTTCCGATAAGGATATCAAAGTTTACAAACGTCACGTTAGATCTCCACAAGTAACCTTGTCCGTATTATAATGGGAACGCACCCGTCTACTTCGCCCACAGTCCGGCGTTGCGCAAACAGACGGACCGACAAACACCCGGCACTGTTTGATGTGCCAACGGGTTGCCGCAACACCAGGGGGAGTACCCAGCTGCTAGTTTAATATATTACAGATGAGTTGAGATGAGTAGGTATGTGAAGTTATCTGTGCTAGGCGTAATGCAATTTAATCTGCAACGCATCAATGTGACGGCATGGCAGAGGCGCTGTCTGAAAACCAGCACTGCATACGTGGCCTCTGGCAAACAATGTGCGGCATAGGTATAAGCTGAGATGGTGACCTATTAAGATACGCACGCTTTGATGAATGTTACCTCTGATCTTGTTTACCTGTCTGTGTCCTATACGTGTGCCTAATAAATATATTTTCTTACTTTCATCTTAACTCTGATAGGATGGTCATAAGTATGTATCGTATCTGTATATTGACTGACGATTGGTGCAGTGTTTCCTCTCGGCGTAATATCGGACGTGTGGGGTTCCAATTTAGCTTTGGTTGGGACTTAAATTGGCGCTCGAGAGAAAAAGAGGTGAAGTACCTTCATGAAAGGACACGCTCAAGGTGTGGAATGAGCTCCCTAGTTTGTTTTTTCAAACGACTACAATGAGCTCTTCGAGAAGGCTATTAGGAAGTTTCTACAGGGTTAGCAGCAAGAGTGTAAAGCCCCTGGTGTTGGTAGGCCGTGTACATTTCTGCCACCTAAGAGTCAAATATTTCACTGGATGAATCAATCAATTAGCCTATGGCAGTCACTGCTGGTCATAAGCCTCTCCCCATCTGGGGAGGCTTTTTGTCCTACTGTTTCCACGCTAGCCAGACGAGTTAATAGGTACAAGGTTTTTTTTCGAGTTTTCCTTCTCCCACGGGGTGAATGTGTTCTGAAAAATATTCAGATGTAAGTCTCACCGGGCGTTTGGACTCATAGCTCTCTATTGCAACAGTATAGTTCTATTACTTTCCTTTCAATAACACACTTACTAAAAATTACGAGTATCTATAACCCAAAAGCAATTGTTATCTGATGTACAGTAGCCATCAACAATAACTATACCCGGTCGTCTACCGAATGACATCGGAAATATATTAAATTGCCTTATTAGTTCGCCCCCTCGGCTTCTGTTAATAAGTAACAAGTGTTGAAGGTATTATCTGGACACACGAACAGCGGGACCGACCGAAAGGGGTCAGATTTATTATTAGATACCGTATCAATTGTACGACACCACTTGTGTGAATCATGGTGATATAGTAACAAAATGAAAAATACAAGTGTGTGTCTATACAAAAATAATTAGTTTTATCATCATCATATTAGCCACACACAGTCCACTGCTGAACATAGGCCTCTCCCATAGACTCCCAGAACGACCGAACTTAAGCAGCACGCATCCAGCGCTTCCCGGTGACCTTGATGAGGTCGTCCTTCCACCTGGCCGTTGGGCATCCTACACTACGCTTGCCCGTACGCGGTCGCCACTCCAGAACATTTTTGCGCCATCGGCCATCTGATCTGCGCGCTATGTGTCCTGCCCACATCCACTTCAAAGAGCTTATCCGCTGGGCTATGTCGGTTACTTTTGTTCTCCTACGGATATCATCATTTCTGACGCGATCACGTAGGGAAATCCCGAGCATAGCCCTCTCCATAGCTCGTTGAGCTTTTTTAGGAGACCCATAGTGAGGGACCACGTTTCAGATCCGTAAGTCATTACTGGTAACACACATTGGTTAAAGACTTTCGTCTTCAGACACTGAGGTATGTCGGACGAGAAGACATATCGTAGCTTCCCGAACGCTGCCGTGTGTGAGCAGTGCTTCACCTCTTGTACCTATAGGTAGTTTGCTTATTTGTCTCTTTTTTCACCTTTCTCTTGAGCAGGAAAGTCAATTTAAGAGATATTGATATTCCCTCCAATTTACTTCTATGCCCCCAGCACGAATAACCTATATTCCATTTAGTTCAACTCAAATTTCTACTCGTTAAACTAATTGGAATATTATTTCCATTTAGTTCAACTTTTTACAAATGTTATTTAAGTTTAACTAATTGGAATATTATTGGAATATTCGAATTCGTAACGTAACCGTCTCGAGAGAACGAAGCATTGTGATTGGCCGCCTGCCTACTGTGGACCAATCGCAATGCTACGTTTTTACGATACGTTTACGTTACGAATTCGAATGTTTTTCGTGCTCGGGGCACTGATTAATTTCGATGCGGTCTCCAAAACAATATAACTTCCTCTGAGAGTTTGCGATTGTCATAAAGTACTCTGCTTACTGTACATACATATTATGGTGTAAAATTATTACAGCACCAGGTAATACACGTAGGATTCGTTCCGAAAATACCTTCCCCTAATAACATACACGGTGTTTTGTGTGTCACTTTTTGTTTTAATGTAAAACACGTCAATTTGGCTTCACCTCGCCTGATGGTAATACTACTACTTTTCATTACTTTTGATTCTGGTCTAGTAACATGAGTTACAGTGATGGGGACGTGGCTGTAATTGCCTTTTGTAAGAAAGACCTTCCTTTAGCAAAGTTTGCTATCACGCCTAGCATTCACTTCGAAAAGCTAACAAAAATGATATGAATCGTATGATTTAATGACTGACAAACATTTTATTCGTCATTAGCGTCAAGGCTATCGGCTGATGTCAAGGTCGCCTTCGGAATCAAAACGTCTAAAACAAACTGAAGCAGTACGTGCGCATACGCCCGTATTTGTTTTTAAATCAAATAGAGCCGAACATGGCTTTGGGTTTGTGTTCACAAACGCGTTTAAAAGTATAGTCAACCATATTTGTTGAAGAAGGAGGAAAAGGTAGATGAAATAGGAATAATTTAACGTTGGTCGTAATACAATGATAGTCTACGTTTGTTTAATAAAGCTGAACGGGCTTAAACATTTGTGGGTACTTAGGCAAGCTAAAGCATAAGTAGCTGTTTTAATTTTAACAGTATGCAAACTTTAACATTCTTTAAAACCCCCTGATAACATTATCTAAGTATAATTTTTATTAGATTCCTACTATTTCAGCCAATGCTTACAAGATATGTCTTCTACGCCAACGACACAGAAACTATCAGTGTGTTTAAGGTCGGCAGCACGAGTGTGACTCCCCTGGTGTAGAACACGTCCATATGCTACGGTAACCACTTTCCATTGGTAACCTATTGAAATATCGAATTTCTGTTACCCGAATCTTAAAACCCCGAAAACGGTTGGTAGAACTTTTAAAAGACAGATGTAATGAATGACAACTTTCTATAATTCCATTTTTCATTTCCCAAATGAATCGATTTCCAGGTGCACTAAAACCAAATTTTCAAATAGTATTTTTTTGTTTCCCATATTGTCATAATCCAGATTCTCAGAAAATTTTTTTTTGTTTCCCATCGTACCATTTTCCAAATAAACTATTACCAAATTTTCATAATCTTTTTATTTGGTTCCCATACAATCGTGTTCCAGCTAAACTATATACAGGTATAGTAAAACTCACTAAATTTGTACGATTCATTTATTAGGTACAGTAAGTAATTTAGAAATTTACTTTAATTTAGAAATTTCTTTTAAATATTTAATTTCACCTAAATTTTCTTTTATTTTTATAAGTTTCTGCAGTTTTTCCTCCTTTTGTATATACTTTTTCCTCCATTCTTTTTCACTTGTGGTTCACCTAGTATCATTTTTTCTATATCAGATTCTATTATAATCGCTTAATTCTTCGAAATTAGTTATCGTTAACACCCCGACTCAGTGCCATCCGACTCGGATAGGTTAGGTTAGAAGACTAAGGCGGGAGCGAAGCGAAGCGGAGCTCCCGCCTTAGTCTTCGTGGTTATTTTTTTTTAACCACCCAGAAGTAGGAGCCCCGCGAAGCGGGGCTCCGTCGAGCTTAGTAGACGCCATATGAGGTTTAGTTTTAGCTTTAAAAATCTGGATATTGTTTGTCTGAATATTAATTAACTACATTTCAAAAATTTGTGTTTTAAATATTAGGGTTTCGTGTATATGGATTACGGTCATCTGGATTTTGTGTATTTAGATTTCGTGTGTCTGGAACTCGTTCATCTGGATTATAAAACGTCGTAAAAAAAATAAATAGGCAAATGAAATTCGGAGTTGCGATTATATGGCAAATAAAACTTCGGAATTTGAAAAAACGGTATTATGAAAAAATGGCCAAACGTTTTCGGGATTATGATATTCGGAATATTAAAATTCGGGATTAAGATAGGTAACCCTTTCCATTAGGTGGATCGTGTACTTGTCTGCCACCTCAGTGGTATAAAAAAGACATTATCTTCTGATCACAATAATTTTCACTAATGAAATACGATCTTAATATGCTTGAAAAGTTGCCTAATGTACAAGCATTAGGCAACTTTTCAAGCATATTACCTACTAAAGCAGAGTTTCAAGCGTCGTTTACATTAATGAAAACCATAAGATGTTTCTTTGAGTGATATAACAGTTCAAAAGAACTGTTTATACACCAACAATGTCCATCAACCAGAGGTTTACCGTGAAACAAGTATAAGTCGCACACCAGCGCACAGCGGGGCGTCTTCTATAAGCTAATATTGAAATATCTTTTATCTCTCTCTTTTTGTCCAGATGAATTAGAAAAAAGTGACACCTGTCATAAATGGACTTGGCTGTTTGGCTCCCACGAGCTTTCTTTGCTTCGATTTATGAAATAATAATGCAATGAATTTGGGTAAACAAACCTGTGACTGTGTGTAATGTTTGCAAATTTAAAAAAAAACGACGTGACTTGATTGTCGAAAAACTCTATAAGTAGATGACAATGTTTGAAAAACTTCTTTTTTTTTTCAATAATAATGCATGTCATTGCAATTTTGGTGTGTTATGAAACAGACCAAGGTATGAACCATTAACAAAGTTAAACACATGATTATAGAACAAAATATTGACTCAAGAGGAAGTTCCGCTATGGCTTGTAACACAATATTGTAAAGATGTTCAAAATAATTCGTAATATCGATTTTGCTATTCGTAAAGATAAAAATGCTATTTATAACGCGAAAAATCATTATCACAAGTTTCTACTTCTTCTACACACGACGTTATTTCCGTCCAATTGAGCAGTCCGACTAGGGAATTACCTCCGCCCGCCATAATAACCTAGTGTTGTTTTCCTAGCGGTGAGTAGGGTAACCAGAGCTCACTGGAGTTTTTGTGCTGTCAGGGTTGTCCAGCTTTATTTTCTACACCGACGGCACAGAAACTCTCTGTTCTAACAGGGTCGGATGGGTCTTACCGGCGCTATTACAGCGTGCTCTTGCTGTGACGCTCTTGTTGTTGCACACATCCATTGGCCACGGTAACCACTTTCCATCAGTTGGGCTGTGTGATTGTCTGACACCTAAGTGGTATAAAAAAAATAATTCGGTAATTTACGTACCAGCGGCACTTTCTAGTCAAAAACATGTGCTGCGCTCCAGTCTTCAAGTCTTCACTCAACGTAATAAATTCTTTGAGTTATCAAGTGCTTGTGTCATGCACGACACAAAACATGTAGCTGCAACTACAAATTGTATCTCCAGATCTTGTTTCTACACCATCCGCTTCCCGAATCACTTCAAAACATTACCTTTTAACTCTTCTCATAAAATATTTCTCCATTGTTACAGCACCCAAACTGATGATCCCGCCTGCCGAGTTCGTCACTCAAGGCGGAATTAGCAGTCCTCAGGAAGGGCTCCGAACACCCACAGGCAACCAGATGCTGGCCAACCCTCTCCTAAACCTCAACAACACCGGCAGAACCAACTTCACCAACAAACAACTCACAGAGTTAGAAAAAGAGTTCCATTTCAACAAGTACCTAACACGAGCGAGAAGGATAGAGATAGCATCAGCCCTGCAACTGAATGAGACGCAAGTAAAAATTTGGTTTCAGAATCGACGGATGAAGCAAAAGAAACGAATCAAAGAGGGGCTGATTGTCGCCCCTGAAGCAACGCCTTCTTCTACGTCACAGACTAGTGTAGTTGGATCGAGTGAGAACAGTCGTGAGTCAAGTTAAATCGATTGGAATCTATTCTAAAGACAATTGTGAACTGCTTGTTGTGCTGTCGATTCGTGCTTAACTGAGCGGAGTTTGAGATGTGAGAGGATAGGACATAACATAGGACGTATTAGATGTATAACATATTTTTTATGAAGAAGTAGTCTACCTATCAAATTCTGCAGCCTTACTATTATGTAGTAAGGCTCGTGTCACTTGAGTCTCTTCGATCCAAACGCCTTATTTATTTATGTTTTTTCAAAGAGTACCTTAAAACCTAAATTACCAGATAATATCCCTTTTAATCCCTCCTGCTAAGCTAAATTGCTTGAGTTATGTCGGTTATGTGTGGAGTATGTGGTGACAGCCTCCGTGGCGTAGCGGTAGTGAACGCAGCTGCTACGCAGGAGGCACAGGTTCGATCGCCGCTCAATACAAATATTTGTATGCATCAATATGGGTATTTGCATTGGTGTGGTCGTACCTCGGAGAGCACGTTAAGCCGTCGGTTCCGAGTGCCATACGAAAATCTATGGCAGTCGTTATGAGTAGTTGAAGCCCTTAATAATACAACAACTGGTCTAACTGCAATGTTTCGATATCGCTTTTTGATTGTAGAGGTCAGATGGCAGTTGTTTCACGGAAAATGTCGAAGTTCAGCCAAATCCGCAGTTGGACTGGTAAAAGCGGACCCCAGACTCCAAGTTGAAAGCTTCGGATGTGACTGGGATTAACGCTGGGATAAAGAAGATGCGGGATCATACCGGTAGTGTAGCTGGTTAGGGTGACAATTTAAACGGGGGACCTCTCGAGCGTAAGGCTATATAGTAAGCTATCGACGTTTACTTCTTTCAAATAATAACATTAGTCATAAACTTGTGGTCAAAGGGACTCATGATACATGTGTGCTACAGGGCTGCTCGCAGGTAATCCGAACTCGGCTAGGATAAGCATCAATCAGCCTTCAGCAATTAAAAAGTATACGTGTTAACAGTTTAATAGTACTCTTACAGATTATATTAGTCTTGTTAACTGCTGTTTCGTGTGTTTAAGTTAGTATTCTTGGCCTGATAATATATATTTTTAGTAGTGTTTGGATTTATGCTGATTTATGGGATGATTACTATTTTATACACCAAAAATTGGTGCCTGTACTTGGTCTGTACTCATTTTGTCACCTTTAATAACGAAAGAATGCTGTAAGAATTAAGGATTCTATGAACTTTAATAGCCTGTAATTAAATAAGGCAAGTTCCTTTACTAACATTTTCATAACACGAGCAGTAAGTAGGTACCTATCTAAGAATAATTATCTCGTGGTCTGCACTTACGGCAGTTACTAGATACGGCTAACCGCACGTGTGGTCAATCGTAAGTGCAGGCACAAAAGCGCGTGATTAAATAGCAGTTATGTGATCATTATGAACAGTACTTAGACTATATGCAAATATAGACGCGGCAAGGCAGTCGTCAAATCGGCTTAAAAATTGTGTATCTACTAAGTACCTACTATGCTGTAAATTGTCATAAAGATACAATCCCATGAGGTGCACACATTGACAGTTTAAAGTCCAATATTGACATTAGCTTACACAAAACCGATTTTTCACGCCGTTTTTTGCGACGATTTTTTTTAGCAAAGCTGTGTCTATACAGTAAATGGTTTAAGGCTCAGTAGTGAATTTATATCCTGAATAGTTCCACAGTTGATGTCATAGAAGCACTCTTTGTGAACTTTTGAACTGGTGGTAATGTAAATAAGTCGTAAAGATGTGCTAAAATTGTAAAAAAAATATAACATATTATATTATAAGGGGACATGATATAAAAATAACATATGGGCGTGATTCGTAGATTGCACTAAGCAAATGTCATATGGCAGTTTTTAAATTTCGCTCATAAATGGTAGCTTAAAGTATTGTAAACCTTTGATAATGCCGTGAGGTGAAACCGGTCAGGTTAAAAATAAAAATAAAATAAAGTGTGGAAAAGTACAAGTGATTTCATTATTCAATTTTTGTAGTAGATTCTACTAAGTGCCATCAATCTCCAGTATAAACAGGTAGCTTAAAGGTTCATGCTGCACTTTATTTTATTTTACCGACTTAATACTCATAATCGTGTAATACCATGCGAAACCCTTGCTTAGTGGAGTCCTATTGTGCAGTCTATGAATCTTGCCCTTATATTCCGTTCAAAAACTTTCTGTAAAAAATGAAAACAGAACATTTTCATTGTTTTTTTGTTATTTAGGAAAACAGATTTATGTATGGATAACAAGATTTTATAGTAATATTAATATAAATTTGTAAAGGCTCAATTAACCTGATTAGTGTATACCAAGGATGTGTCAACGTAAAATGAAATTTTCTTAGATTAAAGTGTACATTTGAAATTATTAGGCTAGCGTTAAAATGAGCTGTTTTAATAAATGCTTCTAGAACTATCTGATAAGGAAATATTTAACAATATAATATCAGTAGGATTTGTATTTTTTTAATTTATTTTTTTAAAGACCCTATTGTTAGACCAAAGCTTTTTTTATTTATTACGGATGGTAACATTACTGTGTGGACTTGCGATATCCTGGAGTTTTGGCGCCAACACGGAAAAAGTCACGGTATTAAATATTTCATTTTCTAATATTGGTGTAAATTCGATTTAAAATTTCGTTTTTTTGGACAAAACTACAACAACGCGCACATCAGTAGGAGTGTTACAATTTATATCGTATTGATTCCAGAACTCCGTAGAATCCTGTCCCCACTACTTTACTGGTGTGTTGTGAAAAAATGAACATATCGCCTAGCTAATGGAAGAATAGCTGTGTGAATTATGTGAATTAAAGCGAAACTAAATGAATACATGGTTTAAAAGTCTTACAAATGCACATAAAACCCGTAAAAAGAAATATCTACTGTTCAGTTTTTTCTGACTGTACCTACCTGCTTTCTGTATTGTATTTTTACTTTTTTATTTGTGAATTTATAATCGATTTTTTTTTTATCTTAATCATGGTACACACCAAAAAACATTAATGCCATGATTTTCAAAACCTTTGAATAGCATTATTGCGCGAATTATGGTAATAAAAGGGTTTACAAATCATGGTACCTACCAAAAACAAGTATTGCAATAAACGAAAGTAGCCCAATTTTGTTAACATGGTGTGTAGTACCTATCCCCTGTTTTTCGCTTTCAGGAGCGTGCCCTTTACATAACACTTAACTTAAATTCGTTTAAATTCACAAAGACTCTTTTGGTTTCCGTGGCGCCCAACGTGGGGCATCAAGAAACACTACCACCACTCACTGCGTATAGTGAGCAGATAAAATTTTTAGACAATATTAGTAGAACTTCAATTGATAGGTACTAATAGAAAAACACAACTATATATTCCACTAATAATAAAATGTAATACAACTATTTCCCGATGGAAATAGTTGTATTACATTTACACTATTATATTTTACACTATTTACACTACAATAGAATGTTTCTGAACAAAATTTAAAGATACTTACCATATCTACAAAGGATATTGGGGACAGTAGATTAAAACGTGGTATAAAATATTACTTCATGTAAATACATGGAATGAGAGATTCACATTCACTTAGAGACCTATACTATTACTACACTTTGTAAATTATCTAATAAAATAATACCAATCTTATGTATGCAACTAGCAATTGTATTATCTGTTCGTTAGAAATTAAGTTTTCCTGTAGCATGTTGATACTAGTCTTAATTTTGTAACTATTTGTGTACAAATGATACTGTATATATTGGTCGTGTGGTAGGTCAGTTTCAGTGTATATTATATACTAAGATAGCGATTACTACTTTATCATTAAATTAATTGTAACTATTTTCATTAATTGAAGTTTTATTACCTTTTAACGCATTCCTTGGTGAACAATTTCCTCTCTGAATAACAGCCCCGGTGAACAACTTTCTGGGTTAAAAGCTTGCCCGATGAACAACTTCTTTGATGTATAACTACCTCGGTGCACAGCGACTATAGCAGCCGCTAAAAAGAACTCAAGTTCGATTGCCGGGTCGATTGAAATTTTATTCTTTTACGAAATTTGTAGTAGGAACACCAAGTTTAGAACAACTGCCCGGCTGAGATAAGCTTGTTCATAATTACATAGGAGTAGTTGAAGTGGGTATGCATTGATTGAAGCGAATAAAAAGGAAGGATATAACGAAAAAACGATGGAAAAGTCTCTGGTCGTCATAGAGGTGTTGGATACACGGAGGACGAGGTCAGACGACAGTCGCTTCAATAAATAAAAGAAAATAAAAAAAGAGGCGACCAATAACAAGAAAGAGGACCCCAAACTCCTTGAGGAATCTCGGATGCTACAAGAATCAACGTAAATATTATGTTGATGATTTTACAGTTGATACCAAGCTATTGTAAAAATTAATATCAATAAATCGATTAGAGAAGGTTCCATAATACATCATTTGAAATCAAGTCAAATAAAACATAAAATTATATTAACTGGAATAATGTATTTAAAAAAATAAATGCTACATTTCTTTGATAACAATATATAGGCTGTATTGTGCAGTATAAATATTAATTTAAAGCATTAGATTACATTATATGTAATTTCAATATTTAAATTATTAATATTATTAATAATATAATTGTGTGGAACTGGTAAAGTGTGTTTCAATATATATAAAAATAGTAAAATGAAGTTCCATCAAGAAGTTTCAACAAATTCAATCAACTACATTTAAAAATACATGTTTACACTAACCCCATCTATTATTAAGATTTGTAAATAATTAAATTATCACTAGCGACATCTATATGACTGAAATGCAAATATTGGTAACAAGTAACGACTACTATACTATAGATGGCCACAGTGACAACAGTACCACCACAGAGTATAAAATCAAAAGTAATATTTGTGTACCACTATGCTGAACAAATTTTCAAAATAACTCGCAATGCAATTTTTCCCTGTAATTGTGTGAGTTGAGGTTCCTTGAGAACCAGTGAGTTTGGTAACACTAGTTTTCATACTAACATGATTTAAGTGTATCCCTCTCGACTTTATAACCCATGGTAGGAGCAATAAAAAAAGTATACAATACTTTTTAATTGCCACGTTTAATGAGGTAGTATACTTGACTGCAAAATCTACTATAATAAGATAAGAAGTGCTCGCTTGGGAAAAGTGTAGGAGTAGATACCACATCTTTTTGGAGACTACCTAGGCATAATCGACAAAGGATGTAAGTGTTAACCTTCTTATATAAAATTATATGAAAAGGTAATTAAATACGTCTATATTATATATATCTTGCCTTGCTTATATAAATTACAGGTATATAAATAAAACTCTAGCCTGAATGTTGATGAAACTATAAAAACAAAATATGAGAACGCGCTATACAAGTCTGATCTGATTAACAATTTTCGTTTAAAGAAAAATAAATAATTATCAACTTTTAGTCGTGTCATTATTGCTTACCCATAACTAGGTTAGAGTCCCTCAATAGTAGGAATGTTATTGACAAAATTAAAGTATAAATTACAGTGTTAGATGGTTCGCCATACTCGAAATGTGAAGTGAATGGGTACTTATATTTTACTACTCCCAATAATTTCGTATTTGAGGTTATTTTCGTTCAGTTTCTTTATGATGCTAGTGTTTCTGAAGGCTGCGGCCGTGGTGAGGACACCGCTGAAATATAAACATTACTTGTCATTTGTTGGTATATCTGTTTTGGAGAATAACAAATGGTATGTATGCTCTGCTGCCACCTAAGTGGTATCATAAATAGAAAATGGTGGCAGGACACATGAGAGAAGGCCTAATGCCAGTCGTAGATTGCTATTCATAGTCTAATATTTGAAGTATATGCAAGAGAACGTGGAGGCAATTCCACCTTTCTTTTTTACTCTTCCCTCAACTAAACAGAGATTCGCGGAAAAAGCAGGTATTTCAAGAGCTGGTTACTTTCACTCCAAAACAGACTAGACATAGGTGGCGCTAAAAATTTCATAGCATAGCGCCATCTAGTAGAGTATTTGAGAACTAGTACTCTAGAGCAACCACCGCCTATGATGCTATCCGAAATTCCGTTTTCTTTTTCTCACTAGTTTATCCTAACAAAGACAGCGAGATGAAAAGGATGTTGTAACATACATATACATATATATTTGTAAATCCCCGAAGGGGTAGACAGAGGTGTATTAAGCCCCATATTTGGCCAAGTATGAATTTCGATCCCACATAATAGTGGGCGAGCACTTAGTAATGGGTTGCAAGTTTACTGTCGGATGGAGTAAAGCTCTATCCCTCACTTTTTACGACACTCATAGGGATTTTGGGGTGACCCTGTTCTACTCTACCAAATATTTCAAGTAGATACATTAACCTTGATACATTAACCTTGAACTGTCTGCACTGACGGCAAACAAACTTTCTGTTCTTACAGGGTCGGCAGCGCGAGTGTTGCACACTTACATAAGCCACGGTAACCACTTTACTTCAGGTGGGCCGTGGGCTTGTCTACCACCTCAGTAATCTAATAGTAGTTTATGAAACTGTTGCATAATAAGACCAAATTATATGCAGTTACATACACTACTTTATCTAATCTCATGAAATAGTGGACATAATGTGCGCAAAATGACAGAAAAGTTTAGCGCCAAAATTTATTGGCTGATCGCGTATGCGTGTAGCTCCGCGTCCACAGTCAAAAATCCTCTGAAATTGTAATGAATAAAAAGGAATGATACAGATGACCATAGAAGAGCTGTATCATAATGTAATGTTTTTAATTTATTTTGATATTCTGTGCATAAAGATCGTCATTAAACTTTTGTTCAAAATTTTGAAATGTTTACATTTCAGTATGAGAGTAGATAATAAAAAGAGAATACTCACGGCGTGGGCATATTCTTACTCTCCTGCAGGATCGTGGTGGCGGCAGACAGCAGAGCCACGCACGTGGCGCCGTAGCCCGGGTTCACTCCGCTCACCTGAGGAACAGCTCCTTTCATCAACATATCCATCCAAGCCTGACTAAAAGAATAAAATAGACGGAACGTGTAGAACTAGCGAGTGGAACGCGTGGACCATAGAGACAATAGAAGGAGGACAATCTCATATGGGAGAAAAGTTAAAAAGTGTCCAGCTGTATGCGCTAAATAAGAGTTCAAAAACCTTCCACAATGGCGCCGGTGGAGGCACAGGGTATGGTATCAATGTAGCAATTGTTGATATCATTGTCGACTAGAGTAGTTAATCACTGAGAATTTCAACAACTTACGTTGTAAAAAAATTTGTACAATTAACCCTTAAAGAAAACGTACATATAAAATAGTACGGTTATTGATTTGATGCTAATGTGGCGCCACCATAATTTAATACATTTTGAAGGACACTTCTTCATATACTAGATTGTCCTTCTTCTCTCTAAGTCTCCATGGTGTGGACTGTTTGTGAGCACGCACGATTGCGAGCGATAGCACTACTTTAGTATTACTTTAGGCAGATTCAAATGCCAGTTCCAACCGTTTCGTCTACTATGTCATTCTCTTAGTCTGAGGCTCGGATGGACATGTTAAATGTTATCCTTTTAGACTTTTTACACTGGACATTGATGGCGCTTGGTGGCATCTACTACACATATTGAATAATACACTTCACCTGTGCTTTTCCACTGATTATTTTTACATTTAAAAAGATAAGAAAGTGTTTTATTCAATATGTTATTATTTTAGTCCGAGGTCCGAGCACTCTCAGTCAAATTCAAAGGATACATTTTATGGGAACTGCATGACCTAGGCAGGGGAGAGTGAAGAAGTGGATGAATTAGCTCTCAGAAGGATCATCCGTCCGATTCCCGGTGTTTCATGTTTTAAAATAATAATACACTTTATGAGAGCGACTTTCATGTGACCTCCCAAACACGAGAGGATTGAGGATGCTGTTTGAAGAACGAATTCTACTTCCTCTCGAGGTTGGAAAGTCAGATGGCAGTCGTTACCACAAAAGCAGACATAAACTAATTCAAGAGAAGGAGTAGAAGAGCGGCCTGCAAAGATTTTCGCAGAACAAGCTTCGGATAAAACCAAGACTCAACACTGTGATGATATTGATTAGAGTGACACAGGACGCGTGCACAGTAGTGGACTTATGTCATTCAATAACATTGGTAACTGTGAATTAAATAAATGAAAAAAAAAGTTAGCGATGCCCTATTGCATCCGAGGCTTTCACTTAGGAGCCCAGAGTCCGCTTATGCCTCATTCTGATATACATACAGCTTTTATGACAACGATACTACCGTTTGAGAAAGGAAAGCTCTCCCCAGAGCTATTTCTGTCAATCAGCTTGTGCTTACAAATGAATTTGGCTTGGTCCCCACACTCCTTCAAAGCTTAAAGTTGAACACAACTCATACAAACCTTAGCCACAACCTTCTTATTGGGCTTCTTCTCGACATCAGTCCCCTCCTCCCACCCTTCGCCAATAAGCTCAAAACTGAACTGGTAATTATTCATCACTGCTTCCGTAGGCCCCTCTTTACTGATTAATCCGAAGGAAAATAGCTTCGGATACTTGAGTAGAAGGTTCCTTGTGAAGGAGAATTTCGCCATCGCGAAGAATAGTACTGCTGCCACGATGGTGAGACCGGTCTGGAATAGACCACCGGCCTTGAAGTATGCCTTGAATTGTACAGGCCTTTGGTTTTCTTTCTCGTATAGGTAGCGCTGTGAGCGGTATACTATGGACTCGTCCGCGCCGAGGAAGGGAAGGTAGTATTTGTCTTGGCCTTCTTTTTTGTGGATCAGTCTGTAATAAATGGTAGTGATAACAAATAAATCGCTATAAAATCCGTTAAAAAGTAGTTTTATTTCAATGAGTGATATATGCGTAAATTTCAGACTATCATGTAGAAAGTAGTACCACAGTATAACGAGTCTTACAGTATGTCGTCGCCTTTGATGTTTGCGAAAATGCCAGCTTTCGCAGTTTTGTCAGGGTTGTCACTATAGTTTTTATATTTGCCATCTTGGATAGCTTAATGGATGATATTTCGTGATCAGCGACCTCAAAAACCCTGAAAACGATATCCATATGGATGTTAGTGAAAATTTCGAATCCGCCATCTTTGATTGCTAAATGGATGATATATTCGTAATCGCAAATGTCAAAAAACCCTGAAAACGATACCCATATCCATTTTGTTAAAAACTTCGAGTCCGCCATCTTTGATCGCTGAATGAATAATCGTATTCGAAATTATGGCAACTTTTAACACACAAAACGATACAATAAAAAATAATTGAAAATAAAAACCGTGATTACAAGTGAGCAGTAGTACAGTGCCTTGAATCCTTAGTACCGAGTAAGATGGCTTCTCGGTACGGTACCCCTTCTCCCGCCATTCCGCTCACTCCGCCCGATTACTCTGTCTAGACGGCTTCGTCAACATACTGTATAAATCGTTAGACTGTGGTAGTACTATGAAATGAAGAAGCGTTATTAATTGCAAAATTTAAAGAAGATACATTTGATGTCAAAAATCACGTATATTTTCACTAGCTGTGACTTAAATATGGCTTTTATTTTTTGCGCGGAACAATAATCTAAAGAACTCTTTCTGAAATAAAAGTAACATAAGATACCTACTTCTTATGACAGCTAGTAGTTTAAGTAACGTTTTTACTTATGTGCTGTTACTTTAATATAACAAGCGGACATTGTTATTCGTTTATAAATAAAACCGTCCCAAATAGATATAGTTAGAGCAACTTACTGCCTGCACAGTTTGGGCTTGAAGCTGGGCATGCGCTCCGGGTACAGCTGCTGGCGCAGCGGGCCCAGCTCGGCGTGGTGCGCCACGCTGCCGACAAACATAGTGTCACTGCTGACGAGTGATTGTGGAGCATCGTAATGGTGAAACAGTTACAAAAAACATTCTAAATATCCCGGGAGTGTTTTACTATTAATGTAAATGTGTGTAGCGTTCCAATTCCGGTAGCACGCGCCACGCTCGCTGTAGCCAATGGGCGGTTAGTCTCCCGCTAACGCCCACCGGACACGTACTTGACGAGTGCTCTCACAACCCGTAGATCTCTCTAGTAGAAATATCAGATTAGTACGTGTAATAGTACTGCGTAATGTTGTTGTTTGCTGCGAATTACCCAACGTGTTTTCCTTCGCCGAACGCCGCGATATCGGCCGTTGAGAGAGACTCGCGGCCGCTCCTCTATCATACTCTACTGTAAGCACCGTTCCCAAATGTGGGTTCCAAGAGAGTTTCCCCACCATTGTAATTTTATTTGTGTCCGTAATAGTGACCGTTTTTCCAGAATAACCCTGAGACTTCCTTTTACCTTCAGCTTACCATCAGGCGAAGTAAAATCACATTGACGCGTCCTATACGGGGTGTAAGGGAAACGCTCCGGGTGCCGAAGGCACCTGGTAGCACTCTGGGTACACTACATATTGGCATTTCTAATTGTTTTTTATCGTGTTACTAAAGCTCAATGAAACTACAATTTCAGAAAAACAACAGTTCAATTATTAACTTTGCAGTTTATGATACAGCCTCTGGTTCTTATAAAATTTACTTACCCGTATACCAGCGATTCCCAGGTGCCATAGTTGATGGACCCACGGCCCTCAGCCTTGGCCTTAGCTTCCGGAGGTAACTAAGAGCTCAGGTACGCTCGCACCGAGTTTAGGGTACCTGGGATAAGATAACTTTAATATACATTGATACAAAACGAATTGCACATTAAGTGCACAAGAAGTGCAAGTGGTCGGTTTTATATTACATAGATGGCAGACAAGTACACAGTCAAGCTTATAGGTGCTGGTTACCGTGGTCTATGAACGTGTGCACCAGAGGCGTCAGACTCGGGCTGCCGACCCTGTACGAACATTCTAATGCCTTTCTTGAACGGTGCATTCTATACTTATCGGTAAAGGATGAATTCGAAGGTTGGTGACCACTTAGTATTTTAACTGAGTGCTTCCGTGCTTCGGAGAACATGTTAAATGTCAGTCCCATTGTGAATGGCCACTAACCACAACTTAATCCCGGCTGGGAAGTCAGATAACCAAACCAGGGACGGCAGAATATTAAGTGCACGGGTTCGAAGCCTTGGATGCAAGTGGACGCACTCGGATAATGATGGAAAAAAATGTAACCAGTAATAAAATCTTCCATTTTAGTTTGAATGAGTAACAAATATTCACAGATACACAGCTCTCTACTCTCTGTCTACGCTTAGTGGATTTGAATTCGTCCACCGCAGTAGCACCGCGTACTATCCTCAGAAGACACCCAAGAACACATTTTAGGACCAAGACAATTGTCCCGAGCGATACCTGCGAAGTTCTGCCCCAGGAACACGACGCCGAGGTCGCAGGGGATGCTGTCGAACCCGCACGCGCCCACCACGTACACGCCGGCCTCGCGCGCCGCCTCGCCGTACCGTAACTGCATACGCTCCATGAACTGCACGACCGAGCAACGGGAGTCACACATTACAAAAGAAGAAAGTATAATAAATATTTGCATTAACCAGCCATCCATAAAAATCAATGAGGCGAGTCTTTTGAGCGCATGATTAGTTCAATGTAACCTATAATTGGTTAAATGATGCGCACGCACAGTCTGAGTAGGTAACTACACTGTTACCAAGTTTGCCGATTACTATTTCTTTTATATCACTTAGTTGGTATGCACGTACACGTTTGTAATACACACACCAGCAGACTTAGCGGAACACAAAATTATGGTCTGGGAAGAAATGTGTTTAGGACCTCGCACGGAGTTAGTGATAGTCGACGGCGGATATCAGGGAGATTTTAGAGGAGGGCCAGACCGAAAGGGATGGCCCTGGGTCAGCCGGGGTGCGAGGGATATGTCGCAAGACAACCTCACCTTCGGCCTAGCACCACGACCCACAGACGGCGTGCGGTTTAGTCGGTTCGAGTCCGACATAACCCACCCCTCCGGCTCCGGAGGGGCGGGTATCCGTGGGGATTTCCCGCACGTAAAAAAAAAAAAAAGGGAGATTTTAGAGGAACATGTTGTGCCATTTGCCCCATTTATTGGTAACGACTTCATTTTAATGCAGGATAATGCTCGGGCTCACAGTACTCGCTCAGTACAGGCATACCTAAACCATGTTCGTGTTACGGTGATGGAGTGGCCAGCACGGTCCCCGGATATGGATCCGCAGCATGCCCAGACGGATGGAAACCTTAATCAGGGCACGAGGGGGGAAACACTCGTTATTAAACATGTTGTTGTTGTTTCATGTTTAATTATTATTTGTTTAAAAATAAAGCTAACTATTTTAGGTATAGTCTCCTTTTTTTGTGTTCTGCTAATTAATTCTGCCGGTGTGTGTAGTAAGTGGTTACCGAGGTCTATGGACGTAGGTACTCATTCGTCTACGTCTGCATAATGCCCATCTTGAAGAGCTACTGGTATCCCTGACATTTTCTGCGCTAAATGTGTGTGTGTACCTACCTACGTCTTTGAGACTGATTCAGCCTCGCAATCTGATACACCTGCTGTAGAATGGATGAGACTTTGGCGCAAGTTTTGCTGTTAGGATTGCAGTATCAGACAGCAATCGCACCCATACTTATAAGCGAAAATTAACCAAATAAAGAGGAGTAGGTTAGTGGCAATTTTCTCTAAAGTGCGAGGTTTGAATGTAACCGTAAAGAGAAGGTTTATTGCTAGTATAGGCATAGGACCCGCATCCGTTTTCAGGACCGACATGAACTTATTCCTTAAGGTAAAAAAAGGATTAATGTCTAATATCCTACTCCCGTACCCCTACAACGAAAAACTATCACAATCGTATTGTAAATATATCGAGAGAACGGGGCATTGCGATTGGCCGGCTTCACACACACACACACACACACACACACACACAGGTTCACAGTAGGCAGCCCTATGCATCCAGCCATATTTGAATAAGTTAGTGAGAGACAAACAATTTTTCCTTTCGCAATAGTACCTAACTAGGAACTCTCACTCACCATTACACTTTTGCACGTCACGTCCACAGAGATCAGACTATTTTTTTTTTTATTTGAACAAACAGTGATCAAAGACCAAGTTTTTTTTATTTGGGTAAACAAACAGCAACACAATACAATATTGGCTCAAAATAAAGTACTTAGTATACACAGCTAATTGTGTTACCAAGGACATTTATAACAGCTTTGTAAAGTACTCGTAGTAATTCTTCTTAGAAAAAAGAAACCGAACAATAGACAATGATTAAAGATAGAGTTTTTTTTTAAGTTTATAAAGATACTAAGATCGCATTGGATAGCATCTGTGGCGTTGTGATAGTGAACGCGACTCTTATGCAGAGGGAGCAGGTTCGATTACCGTTCAGTGCAAATATTTGTATGCATGAATATGGGCTATTTGCATTGGTTTGGTCGTGCCTCGGAAAACACAATAAGCCTTTGGCCCCGCTTGTCATGCGAACATCTATGGCAGTAGTTACAAGTAGTTGAGAGCCCGAAAAAGTACAACAACTGGTCTAACTGCAATACTTCGATATCGAAGTCAGATGTCAGTCGATTCACGGAAAATATCGAAGACCAGCCAAAACCGGCAGTTAAAGCGGACCCCAAGACAGCCAATTTGAGGTTTCTGATGTGACTGGGATTAAAGCTAGAATGAAGAAGTTAGGCATTTGACAAAGGGGTTATGTGAAGATCTCACCTGTGGCTCCCCACTGACATCCACATAATGAGCCTTCTTGTCAATAGCAGCTTTCACGACAGGCTCGCCGTAAAACCGGTACGGACCACAGCAGTTGACGACCACTTTGGCCTGAGCACACATGTCTTGCAGCGATTTCTCATCACCAACATCCGCTATTATGAGTTTGATACCTGACAGATCCGTGCCTGGAAGAAATAATTGTGAGGTTTGATGTCCTATGAAATATTTTTTTTAGGGTATACATATGGCTGCTGAAAATACAAAATATATTACACTATACTATACGAGTAGTGGCTCTTACAGTCCACTAATTTTGACTAAGTTATAGGATATGTTGAGACCTTAAAACTAGGATCCATGCAGCATGCCACCAATGGCGATTTCTGCCAGCTTAAAATAGATCACATGCATGGCCAACTAGATCGAGGTAGGTAAGTTTTCTGCCACAGGGGAAGCCGGTTTTGATTATTTTCACCCTTCACCTGTATACCACAGTTGTAATGAACTCTTTCATATAAATTACTTAAGGAGGACCTCATCAAGGTCGCCGGGCAGTGCTGGATGCAGGCTGCTTTAGATCGGTCGTTCTGGAAGTCTATAGGAGAAGCCTATGTTCAGCAGTGGACTGTGTGTGGCTGATATAATGATGACTTCCACAGTGGCTATACGCTATGACCAGGGTAAGTAGGTTAGGGCACTAATTAACTCGTTTCACCTTCTCCATAAGAGCTGATAATTTATTCTGACAGCACATGCAATATGTACAACAGCTGTATAAATTACGTCTGTTTGAATTTGAATAGTTGAATCTCGATATTAAACTGTTTTATTGGTTAAATTGTATTATTGTCCGAACTAAAGGTGTGTACTAAATATCAGAACAACCAGTCTACAGGAAGGGGAGAAAATCAAGGCATTAAAAACATTTAGAATACAGTGTTCATCAAAAACGATTTGATTTTGACAGAACCCCGACCCTGTCGCTTCATAAATCGCTAGGTATATTAAAGTGCCCTGCAATAGTAATAAGCACGAAGTTACTTACCAGTTTTCTGACCGGCTTCTTTTAAAACATCGTTGAGTTTCTTCTCCGATCGCCCAGCTATCCCCCACGCGCCAATCTGGTACTTCTTGGCAAAGTCTACCATATGGATCACGGTCTGTTTTCCTGTGAACCCCGTCGCACCGAATATCACCAAATCTAAACGTGACATCTGTAAAAAAAAAGATTATGAACTGTACAAACTAACGCTTACAAAGTTATCACATGAGAAGGTATGGATAAACGGGACTTTTTATCGTATTTACAGTTAGAGTTTATTATATTGTTATCGTACATCTCGTACATGCAAACTATACCTACAACTATATCCTCGATGGCGCAGTCGGGTAATAAGCCCCTGGTACGATAGGTACGGTAGGTACTTCCTTCAGGTAGCTATACCTCGAACCAAACTTAATGGCGGCTCGGAAGATCAGGCCAATGGCGTTTGAGCAAATAGAGCCGTTGTGTTAGTGAGTCGAACGCCATTTCAATGGCGTTCGACTCACTGACACAACGGCCTGAAATCTGAATCTGTTTTCGGTCTCACGTAATAGGGGGTGAGCCTATTGCCATATTCCGGGCACTATTGTTGACTCGAGCCATGCATCTGAGGCTGAGTCTGGGCTATACATATCAGTCTCATGTTATAGTTAATCAGCCCTATCCCTTAGTCGCCTTGTACGACACCACATGGGTAGAAAAACGGTGGCCCAAATTCTACTCTGCCGGGAACCAAGCGGCTATCTACCCTCCGGGGAACCACACGGCTATAGACAGAACACAAGTACAACGTCTTATTGACAAGAATGTCATTGGTATTGCCCGATTAGGGGAATACCTTTACCCCAAATATAAAGTGGATGGGCAGGTCGGAGGCCCTCGACTTGGAGTGACAATATGGCTTCTGGTGTTGCAAATAGGAACATTTATTGATACTGGTAATCGCTTACTGTCAGTTAGGTTTGTCTGTTTGTTTGTTTAAATGTTTTATGTTTTCTCTATTTTTTTATTACTAAGCCATAAGATCAATGGTCGCGAAGTACCTATCATTGCTACGTTATTACTTATTACACTCATGCGTGGAAAACGCACGAGACAACATAGGAGTTCCACAAGGTCATGACTTGCTTCCTTAAAAACCGTAATTGACTCATTCATAAATCATAAGTCATATCGCCATCTACAGCCGGCTTTTCTAGAATATTCCAGAATTTGATAGAATTTTCTTGAATCTAAGACTCGGACAGAGATTAGTAGGTACCTATTTTAAGTGCCATGGTGACACAGCACAGCTACATTTAAAGCAAACCAAGAGATTACCAGTAAACGAATAATTTTACATGCAATTTGCATCTAATCGTACCTACTTATGATTCACAGTTTTTTTAATCCTCAGTGAAGATAATATCATGTGATTTATACGGTCGGAACACCAGGTATGTTTAGAAAATGTGACTATTGATACCCCGTAGTGACTATAAATTACATTATTTATAATACATATATTATGAGTATGAGGTAAATCTGAATTAATTACGTAGGTGTAGGTAATGCTTCATAGTACCTAACAACAAGCATTTTGTTCATATCAAAAATAATGAGTAGGTATATTAAACCCGTTTAGGTATCCTTTATAATATTATTGGCTTACTACATACTTAGGTACTAATAATCTAGCCGGTCCCCATAAGTATCAAAATTGGAAGCGAAGTAAAGGAAGACTACCCTTTTTTCGCGCGGAAATTCCCATCTTTTCCGGCCCAATAGGCCGTCGGGGGTAGTGATATCGGACTCGGGTCTGAAGTGCTGAGTTCTAAGGTTACACAATAAGGCATTTTCCTCGCACCCCGACAGACCTTGGACGGCGGACCTTGGTTTTGGTCCTCTCGGGTGCGGGATGCACGATGCCCCCATTGAACTCCAGAATTAGGGAGGGGGGGGAGGCATCGTGCTACATCGCCGGTGAGATCGTTAGGATGACAGGCATCTGCACCTATCATCACCACGCTTGCCTGCTCTCCACTGTGCCCACTAATCAGAGAGATACGTGGAAAGTTTTCGTGCCGTTCTCTACAGGGCCGCTCCTACTTCGGCCGGTATTTACCGTGGGCGTCATGGCGTCACCCCTGCGGGTGAGAGGCGCGACCATCTTCGTTGCAAGAGGTGCACCGGATGAAGCTCCCGACCAAGCACCTCAAGCCAAATTACCCTTACCAAAGTTGCCGACAAAGTTAATAATACAGTTATTTCATTTTATATTACGTCCGCGTCTGCCCAAAACCCAGTCATTACAATCATTACAGCTTTTTATAATTAGGCAAAAAGTGGATAAGAATACATTATTCAACGAGTCAGTTCCTAGTCTGCTTAAAACATGTTTTATGAGCGAACAAACCAAATCAGCCACATCTGCTGGCCGGTTACCTTCTGACCAGCGGACAAGTCTCTGGTATTCCTTTCAGATTTGGAGGTCAGAGCTAAAATAGCCAAAATAAGAAAAAGAATTGGCGTAAGAGCCAAACCAAAACGAGGATAAGGAGTATGCGGAGCGTGGCGAAAGCCTGGCCAGCCAAGATTGTATGTCTTTCTATCTGTTTCAACTTCAACTACTTCAAAATGGCCTTTGCAGCATATCGCCACAATTTGCCAATGTTTTCTATCTGTTTGTTCCGGCTAATCTCCGAAGAGGCTAGGCCGATATTGAAGAGGGTTTTCTTTTTTTTTTAAAATATTAGTGTTCAACGCAGATACGCTGACGAAGTCGAGGGTAGACCTAATTAAATATACTTACTGTAACGTTCATTCATCCCTTTAGCCGAGGTAGTTACTTTTTAACCATTCATTGTTTACAGCGCTAAGTTAATTTAAATTCGTCATTAACGCTATTACAACTACTAAGGCAAATAAACAGGTTCTGTCGACCTTGAACTGACTACAGCTTACAATATTAAACTTATACCTAGAGAATACATCCATTAACTTTTTGTTGAGAGCTAGCAACGCCTGCGCATCGAAATATCATAAGCGTATGCAAATTGCTCTAATCATTCTCGAATGATTTACACAGAATGTGATATAAGGAGGGGTGTTTGTACAAAGGAAAGATGTTCTGTTCTCTGTTCAAGTACTGATGTAATACACTACAATGGCTGTGTATATATATATCGAACGCATGTTAGGTTCACAAATTCTGTGCTCTATAGGCTATAGAGCACAGAATTTGTCATTTCATTTCATTAGCTATAGACTATAGCTAATGAAATAAAATGAAATTTTACACAGCCATACACTAATTATTTGTCCCGGCAATAGGTTCCTGTAAGTCGAGAAATTGGACCAGTAATCGCAGGCGTTTTATTTAAGTATGTTAGATGAGTTAAAATGCTCAGAACTAGGAAAGTAACAGAAGGACGGCATATTCATCTATGTACTGGATTACTAAGACAAGCCGCTAGCGTTTCCTTAAAAGCATTCAGCACCATGGAGAATCCACTCTAGGATCCACTCATTACTACTACTGCAAATGGGCCGTTGATCTGGCGGGTGATCAGCCCTTCTGTGTGGGTTATCAGACCCATTTTTCCTATATAACGACATTTTTTTTTTTTTATAATCAATAATCAATTTTATTTCGTTTAACATAGGTGGTACAAAGGTGTTACATTAAATAATGTGGTCTTCCATGTTCCGCCTAACGGCGTACGAAAATAATTATTCATTTTTACATAGTCAATATACCATTAACATTATTATTTTATCAAACAAATTTAGAATATAATTACAAAATTAATAAAAGTAAAATTAAATTACTAAGACTGTCATACATGTTCGTATGGTAACCGAAACCGTCGGCTAACTTGTGTTGGTACGTGGTTTTATTTCTAGTTTTCCTTCTCTCGCAGTGATATCTTCTGCTATTTTTTCCGTAAGTCATCTCTTACGATACCCTACGAGGTGATGAGATACACCACCTATCTCTCCTCTTCCTATACTTGTATTATTTCTCCGTCACGACATGGATACAGATAGCATCTAAGTTTCAGTATTTAAATATCAAGTTTGGTTTGCACAAGTTTACCAAACAACAACAGTGACTTGCTAAATATTGACATTTTGTATAATATGCAAATATGCATACTTACATAATTATATGACGCTGTTGCAGTAAGGTTCTAGGTACAAATGAGAAACAATTACTAAATAACGCGACAAAAAGAGATGCCTTGAACTGCGAACTTATGTAAGGTAAAACAGAAATGAAAATGTTAAGTCAACTGTACACATTTGGCCAACGTGCTGGACCAGCATTTTGAACGCAATAGCGGATTCATGTGCTCAAAATGTGTATAGTATACGCGTAGTACACGTTTCTTGCGTATCTTTTGAGGATAGCGCGGGGTGCTTCGGCGGTGGATGAGTTAAAATGAATGAGGCATCATTATTACAAAACCATTCACGCGCGCCAGGGCCGCGTGGCCACGTTTGTCTCACGAGTTAGGTCCAAGATATGTGTCCTGAGGGATACCTGCTGCCTATTCTGGCGCAGCACCCTGACCCAATATAAACAGGCAGCATTAGACTAAACTTATAAAATGAATACATACTACAGTGCTAATTATGCTACCTACATAATAGTGACTAGTGACGCAATTTTCGCATTAACACACATTAATCATACTTATAAAAATAATACCAGTCTAGAATGCTTAAAATACGACTACATCATACGTATTTTTAGTTTATTTTGAAGGTCAAATATTTTCGGTAACCTTCAGTCTATCGGGACTGCATTCCACGTCGTAGGCACAGTGGCAGCGATCGCAAGCTAGTCTGAAGTCCAAGATTCAATTCCTAATGCATGAAGTTATATTGGCTAACAGGCCAATACTTCTATTAGGGAATTTGTAGCAGCAAGTAAGTAATCTGGCAAAACTGTGGGTGTTTGAAAACAGTCTTGTTCTGTGTTATACAAAAGTTGGATGTTTGATTTATCCAAATCTTCAAGTTCAAGGTATTGCCGATTTAAGTACCTATTTGATTAAATTTTGACTTCATTTTCCATGCCTGAGTAAAATGTCTTGACCAACAGACAGACAAATAAGTGATTCTAAGTTAAAAGGTTCCGTTTTTCAGTGAAGTATAAAAATCTGAAAATTATTTGTTTAAATATTTGAGTTCTTTAGAGCTTGAGTTAATAATGGCTTCATTGTCTATTAAATGTTTAAAACAGTGGATTCGCTATGAAAAGATCTAACTATATGGACATAACCTTGAACAAATCAGATTATTACCAGACTCCTTGTCTTTTTTATTATTAAAAATTAAACAATTGAAACTAAATATGCATCATCACGGTTGGTGATTTTGGCTTGCCTAGACTTAGTAGCTACAGTATCATTTGTTCATAATGGACGAGGTACAAGGTAAATATGTCATAGAATAAGTTTATAATGAAGACCAGTTATTAAAAAAACTGTGTATAGGGCCCCACTCTAGTCTAACTGTAAAACTTCAATATCCCAATTGGTTGCAGAGGTCATGGAAAATATTGGAGTGCAGCTGCATCACAGTTAGACTGGAAAGCTGACCCCAACTGAGTTAGGAAAAGGTATGTATGATGTACTGGGCCCTACCAACTTCCTTGAGAATGATGATGTACTGGGCCCTACCAACTTCCTTGAGAATGATGATGTACTGGGCCCTACCAACTTCCTTGAGAATGATGATGTACTGGGCCCTACCAACTTCCTTGAGAATGATGATGTACTGGGCCCTACCAACTTCCTTGAGAATGATGATGTACTGGGCCCTACCAACTTCCTTGAGAATGATGATGTACTGGGCCCTATCAACTTCCTTGAGAATGATGATGTATTGGGCCCTACCAACTTCCTTGAGAATGAAGATGGACTGGGCCCTATCAACTTCCTTGAGAACGATGATGTACTGGGCCCTACCAATTTCTTTGAGAATGATGATGTACTGGGCCCTATCAACTTCCTTGAAAATGATGATGTACTGGGCCCTATCAACTTCCTTGAAAATGATGATATAACCTATAACTTAGCTTTCCTCTCAGGGTCGGGAGTTCAGACGACAATCATTTCCAAATAAAAGCATTAAGTGTATCTCAGACTTCAAGGTATACACAGCAGATTGGCAGACAAGCACACGGTCCACCTGATCGAAAGTGGTTACCGTAGCCTATGGACATGTTCAACACCAGGGGAGTCACACTCATGCTACCAACCTTATAAACACAGAGTTTCTGTACTGTCAGTGTGGAAGTCAAAGCAGGAATGAACTTTGGTCTTCACACTAACAGCACAATAACTCTCCAGTGAGCTCTGGCTACCCTACTGACCGCCGGTATGGTATGAGGAGGATGATGGTGATTTTTTAATAAACTCCTTGCTCACTTGGTAGATGATAGTACTCATAGTTGCTATCCTCTGCGATTAGGTTCAATTCCCCGATTGCACAGAGCTATAGAATTATTTACCGTAGTAGGAAAAAAAATGTGGGTAGACACAGGACATAGTTATGTAATCTTATAATATTAAGTATTTTTAATATTTTAGGTTTCATATACCACTGTGGTAACAAACAACCATACAGTATGACTTGATGGTAAGCGGTCACCGTAACCTATGAACGAATGCATCATACCGTCGCGACCTTATCAAGGCGACCTTTGAACAGGGTGAGTCTTTCACGTTGTTAGTATCGAACGGTAATCGCATCGCAACAAACTATAAATAGGTAATGAAACCTTACCTATAAGATCGATAAATTATTATCAAAACAGTAGACAACATAAAAAATTTGTCTAGGATACTTATTAAAATACCTATAACAGATTATTTTAATCTGAGTAAGAGAAATATTTTACCTTATCAGTGTGTTATATCAGCAAATAAATACAATTAGAAAAAGTATTTGAAGTAACAAATAATTTCTTCAAATAAAAGCCGGCACGAACTCCCAACAACACGTACCCACAGAAGAACAAAACAAACTGAAAACCGAACTGTCTGTCTGATTAGTCTGATGTGATTGACACTGCTGACACTGACGTTTTGTGACTTGACATTGACAGACTGAGTTGGACTGAATCTATGGGACTGATTCATAGACTTTAGAGAATCCATTAAAAAGCCTTTAAGCAAACGATAGTCTGACAAGATTACTTAACGATGCTATAACTTTCAATACTCATTATGTACAAGTTAGTTAATATCACAAATAATATAATATATACTATATATTATTATATTACATATAAGTATGTAGGTACTTACTCACACGCATCGCATCAAGTGTTTAATGCTGATCATCCATTCGTCTTCTACATGATGAAGGACGACATTGGTGTTAATTCGGCATGTCCACCCGATTAAACTAAACGAAACTAAAAATTCTCTTATTTTAGTTTAGTTCAACGCTTTGTCTATTCGGTTTGGCCACCGAACTAAAAATAGTGCATGCATTTTTAGTCAAGGTCACACGACTAAATTGAATAAACCCTTTTTAATCTGTGAATTCAATGAACGAATGACAACGTCCTTGTTGTTAAAGTGTGAGAGAGACAACTTAACTTCTTGTCAAAAAACGTGTTCAAATTCAAACGTGACCGTAAATTAAACCCATGGAGAAGGAAATGATAGCGGAGATGTTACAAGGGAATCGAGTCGCGAGCCTTCCATATGTCAAAACGACTCAATTGGTCTGTGACGTCACCATCCAGTTCTAGTGAAACGTCCTTGCGTTCGGTTGTCATTTTTGGTCAAAAGTTCAAGGATAAAAATAGCTTTAACCTGGTTTAAGAATGAAGTGTACAGTACAAGGATGTACAAAGTGTAAAAATAAACAATTACACATTTTAAGGGTATAACATTTCATCAGTAAGTCCACTATATTTTAATTTTAATTTTTCCGAAAAAAATGTCTTAACAGAACCATCTAGCGTAGAGAAGAAATAAGTAACCGAGTCTGGCATGTATACTAGTTGTAATAATAACTCAATTCATTTTATGAAAATGATCACAATAATCTCGCCCGACTTCATTAGCAATTTCAAAAATGTTATATTATTTATCAAATGGAATATTTTGCTAAAATTGAAAATTAAAGTAAAAAAAATTGGGCCATCTGTCGGTATAAGGCCAAATCATTTAGCCCCCTAAATGATTTTGCTATAATCCAAAAGATGGCCTTATTTTTGAAAATTATTTCCTTAAAATAGATTATTCTAGAATTCTGTGTAGCGCTTAGTGGCGAATAGTCAAACTATATAACAAAAATGACAAGGTCTGTTTCTGTTCGGTTTCGCTATGACACACTAGATGGAGACGTGGACGAGGTATGACGTCATGCCCCCCGCGTCTCCCTTCCCACCCGCATTTGGTCACGCGTTTTTTTTAAGAGAAATTTGACTGTGGCATCTCCGCTACTTAATCATATTCTGTCCTCCGTGATTAAACCTCTGAAAAAATAAACAAACCAAAACAACAAACTTGGCGGCATGGTAATGGGAATATTACGTGAAAAGAGGAAAAATAAACAATGTATGTGTATGTGTGTGTATGTCACAATCACAAAAAAATCCTCTTCGCTTAATTTTAGGTGATTTTCAAGTATCTCCAACAGGAACTTGGCCGCTGATGATCCTAAAGAATTTTCTAAATTTACGGTCGGCCATCTCAAACGGATTTGATGCATCCTTCGACCGAAGCAACCTGGCCCGTTCTTCCCGATTTCTGTAAAACAAATAAATTTCTAACCTTAAAATAAATTTCAAACCCAACCTTTATGATAATAGTTAATTTTTCAATTATTTTATTGTTACACAATTTTTACATATATTACAGATGTATTGGCAAATATTAAATTAAATTAATAAAGTTACTATATATACACAATACTAAATATAATAAAAAAACTAAAACTAAAAGTTAAAATGCGTCGTGGAATTCATCCGCATCGCATGCCTCTTTTGGTAGCGTTCCCAGAAGACTAGCAGCATTGCCACGTTGTATGGCAATACTTAATCTCTGACCTGAAATGAGGCCAGCCTTCTGGTCACGAGAAGCGTCAGCCATACATTTCGCAATCTCCCTGAAGAGATTGCGGGCGCTCGGACCCCAAGGCCCAAACGTTTCGACTCCAAACGGCACACATTCATAATCTTCAATAAGATTGGAGTATTTGCGCCGCTTAACAGCCGCTGCAGGAGCTGCAGCGGCACCGGCACAGCTAGCAGTGCCAGTTATATGGGTAGGGGCAATGGTGTCGACGCATGTTGCGTCCCACACCAGAGTCCTACCCATTTTCCAAGGCATTATTGGCATACCATCCAGTCTCTTGCCATCGTCGCGCGCCAAACCGTTTGGTTCAAGCACAGCTGGCATACCAGCAATGACAAGAGCACGGCGGATTATGTCGTTGAGGCTGGCGTGCCGTGGAATTCGCCCCGCGATCCTGCAGCATGACAGGCCATGGTGTCCGAGTCGGTCAACTGCTTCTCCACAATGACATTGATGCGTAATTTTTTACTGCTAGGTCAGTTTTGAACAAATAAACACATATTTAGTTGATAAATTTTCTTATTTACCGTTCTTGCTCCTCGAAAAAAGCAGCCACAACGCATACGTTTATTTTTCTGTAATTTAAAAATTTCAACCAGCACAAACAATCAGCAGAACAAGGTTTAGTTTAGTTTAATCGCGACCAAAAATATGGCCACTAAAATAAGTCGGATTTTAGTTTGACAGGAATAAAATTTTGCCTTACCGAATAGCAAAATGGAGGATTTTGCCAACCCGAATCGACACCATTGGTGTCGATTCGGGTTGGCAAAATTCCGACTAAACTAAACTATAATTAGTTTAGTCACGTCAAATTGCGGTTTCTTATTCGGGAAAACACCAACTAACTGAATTTGACAGGACTAAACTATTTTTAGTTTAGTCGAATTCAATTTAGTGAAATCCTCCATTTTGCTATTCGGTAAGGCAAAATTTTATTCCTGTCAAACTAAAATCCGACTTATTTTAGTGGCCATATTTTTGGTCGCGATTAAACTAAACTAAACCTTGTTCTGCTGATTGTTTGTGCTGGTTGAAATTTTAAATTACAGAAAAATGAACGTATGCTTTGTGGCTGCTTTTTTCGAGGAGCAAGAAAGGTTAATAAGAAAATTTATCAACTAAATATGTGTTTATTTGTTCAAAACTGACCTAGCAGTAAAAAATTACGGATCAATGTCATTGTGGAGAAGCAGTTGACCGACTCGGACACCATGGCCTGTCATGCTGCAGGATCGCGGGGCGAATTCCACGGCACGCCAGCCAACGACATAATCCGCCGTGCTCTTGTCATTGCTGGTATGCCAGCTGTGCTTGAACCGAACGGTTTGGCGCGCGACGATGGCAAGAGACTGGATGGTATGCCAATAATTCCTTGGAAAATGGGTAGGACTCAGGTGTGGGACGCAACATGCGTCGACACCATTGCCCCTACCCATATAACTGGCACTGCTAGCTGTGCCGGTGCCGCTGCAGCTTCTGCAGCGGCTGTTAAGCGGCGCAAATACTCCAATCTTATTGGAGATTATGAATGTGTGCCGTTTGGAGTCGAAACGTTTGGGCCTTGGGGTCCGAGCGCCCGCAATCTCTTCAGGGAGATTGCGAAATGTATGGCTGACGCTTCTCGTGACCAGAAGGCTGACCTCATTTCAGGTCAGAGATTAAGTATTGCCATACAACGTGGCAATGCTGCTAGTCTTCTGGGAACGCTACCAAAAGAGGCATGCGATGCGGATAAATTCCACGACGCATTTTAACTTTTAGTTTTAGTTTTTTTTATTATATTTAGTATTGTGTATATATAGTAACTTTATTAATTTAATTTAATATTTGCCAATACATCTGTAATATATGTAAAAATTGTGTAACAATAAAATAATTGAAAAATTAACTATTATCATAAAGGTTGGGTTTGAAATTTATTTTAAGGTTAGAAATTTATTTGTTTTACAGAAATCGGGAAGAACGGGCCAGGTTGCTTCGGTCGAAGGATGCATCAAATCCGTTTGAGATGGCCGACCGTAAATTTAGAAAATTCTTTAGGATCATCAGCGGCCAAGTTCCTGATGGAGATACTTGAAAATCACCTTAAATTAAGCGAAGAGGATTTTTTTGTGATTGTGACATACACACACACACATACATTGTTTATTTTTCCTCTTTTCACGTAATATTCCCATTACCATGCCGCCAAGTTTGTTGTTTTGGTTTGTTTATTTTTTCAGAGGTTTAATTTACGGTCACGTTTGAATTTGAACACGTTTTTTGACAAGAAGTTAAGTTGTCTCTCTCACACTTCAACAACAAGGACGTTGTCATTCGTTCATTGAATTCACAGATTAAAAAGGGTTTATTCAATTTAGTCGTGTGACCTTGACTAAAAATGCATGCACTATTTTTAGTTCGGTGGCCAAACCGAATAGACAAAGCGTTGAACTAAACTAAAATAAGAGAATTTTTAGTTTAGTTTAGTTTAATCAGGTGGACATGCCGAATTAACACCATTGGTGTTAATTCGGCATTTCCACCTGCAATAGTGCATGCATTTTTAGTCAAGGTCACACGACTAAATTGAATAAACCCTTTTTATTCTGTGAATTCAATGAACGAATGACAACGTCCTTAGAGAAAGAAAGTAGGCCGTCTACGCTGTAAATTATGGTAAATTAGTACAATCACAATAAGAAGTTGTTGAAGTGTGAGAGAGACAACTTAACTTCTTGTCAAAAAACATGTGTTCAAACGTGACCGTAAATTAAACCTCTGAAAAAGTAAACAAACCAAAACAACAAACTTGGCGGCATGGTAATGGGAATATTACGTAAAAAGAGGAAAAATAAATAAGTATGTCACAATCACAAAAAAATCCTCTTCGCTTAATTTAGGGTGATTTTTAAGTATCTCCAACAGGAACTTGGCCGCTGATGACGGGACCCTAAAGAATTTTCTAAATATGCGGTCGGCCATCTCATACGGATTTGATGCATCCCTCGACCGAAGCAACCTGGCCCGTTCTTCACGATTTCTGTAAAACAAATAAATTTCTAACCTTAAAATAAATTTCAAACCCAACCTTTATGATAATTGTTAATTTTTCAATTATTTTTATTGTTGCGTCGTGGAATTCATCCGCATCGCATGCCTCTTGTGGTAGCGTTCCCAGAAGACTAGCAGCATTGCCACGTTGTATAGCAATACTTAATCTCTGACCTCTGGCCAGCCTTCTGGTCACGAGAAGCGTCAACCATACGTTTCGCAATCTCCCTGTAGAGATTGCGGGCGCTCGGACCCCAAGGCCCAAAGGTTTCGACTCCAAACGGCACAAATTCATAATCTCCAATAAGATTGGAGAATTTGCGCCGCTTAACAGCGTCTGCAGAAGCTGCAGCAGCACCAGCACAGCCAGCCGTGCCAGGTATATGGGTAGGGGCAATGGTATCGACGCATGTTGCGTCCCACACCAGAGTCCTACCCATTTTCCAAGGCATTATTGACATACCATCCAGTCTCTTGCCATCGTCACGCGCCAAACCGTTTGGTTCAAGCACAGCTGGCACACCAGCAATGACAAGAGCACGGCGGATTATGTCGTTGAGGCTGGCGTGCCGTGGAATTCGCCCCGCGTCCCTGCAGCATGACAGGCCATGGTGTCCGAGTCGGTCAACTGCTTCTCCACAATGGCATAGATGCGGATTTTTTTACTGCTAGGTCAGTTTTGAACAAATAAACATATATTTAGTTGATAAATTTTCGTATTTACCTTTCTTGCTCCTCGAAAAAAGCAGCCAAAATGCATACGTTCATTTTTCTGTAATTTAAAAATTTCAACCAGCAGAACAAGGTTTAGTTTAGTTTAATCGCGACCAAAAATATGGCCACTAAAATAAGTCGGATTTTAGTTTGACAGGAATAAAATTTTGCCTTACCGAATAGCAAAATGTAGATTTTCACTAAATTGAATTCGACTAAACTAAAAATAGTTTAGTCCTGTCAAATTAAGTTAGTTGGTGTTTTCCCGAATAAGAAACCGCAATTTGACGTGACTAAACTAATTATAGTTTAGTTTAGTCGGAATTTTGCCAAACCGAATTGACGTCATTATTATTCTCTTTAACGGATTGTTTTGCTCTTAGAAAGTAGTACGAAAACTTACTTATAATAATACTAAGCAAAATAGCAACATCTGTAAACTGCGAAAGTGTTTAAAATGTCCAAAGAGAAAATGAGCATAATCTGTCTTTAAGACACTAATGACATTTCCTTTCGTTTCAGTTGATGTGACGTTGACGTTACAAGTTTCATAGTAAGACTTAACCTAAAATTTAGTTGTAATCTAATTTATTAAATAAAATGGAATTAAACGAAAGAATTCTTCACTACCTAGACAAATGTGATAAAGTGGACACTCTAAAATTAGCTAGTGAATTCAATGAAGAACACCAAAAAGTGGTTGGTACAGTGAAAAGTTTAGAGGCACTTGAAATGGTAGTGTCTGAAGCTACGAAAAGCACTAAATGGGAGTTAACAGGCGAAGGTGAAGAGGTTGCAAACAAAGGTAGCCATGAAGCTGTCCTTTATAACAGTATTCCTGAAGATGGCTTACCTCAGGCTGAAGTTATGAAGGTATTTTGAACTTGGAATGGAATGGATATATATATACAGGGTGTAATCGTTAAGTGTGTCCAGGCGATTATTCCGTAACTATTACAGATATCAAAAAACTTTAAACTGATATCGAAAGTATGTTCCCTAATGAGTAAAATGACATCAATAACTTTTAAAAAATCAAACGAGAGGTATCTAATATTTTGACATAAAACACTCCCATACATTTAGTATGAGATTAGTAGAAAGGTTTTATTTAGGTACGTACACCAGAAGGGACTTCTCTATCTGGGTGCTCTCTTCTGTAGGCGATAATGGCCGCTCTTTTGTTACAATCATATTTGTATTCAATTTTTAGCATATCTCTTCTCTTTTGGAATATGCCATTTTGCAATCAATAAATGAAACAATCACGATTAGTAACGCAAATTAAAAAAAAACAAGGATAAATTGGCGGGAACAACAACCCGAGATAATAGTTTTGAATTTAGAACGAACACCAAAGAGTATCTTTTTTTTTGTAGTGTGTTGCTTTTCAGTTAGCTCAAATTGCTTAATGCGATATTAAAGCACGGTTTATTACTAATTTCAAGTGGTACCTAAGATAATTATTTTACACATGTATCTATTTGAAAATCATTATTGTCATATTATACGTAATCATAAAATATGATTAAGGTAAAATGGGTACTAGATCACTTAAAATAAGGAAACTAAAACCTTTCTACTAATCTCATACTAAATGTATGGGAGTGTTTAATGTCAAAATTTTAGATACCTCTCGTTTGATTTTTAAAAAGTTATTGATGTCATTTTACTCATTAGGTAACGTACTTTCGATATCAGTTTAAAGTTTTTTGATATCTGTAATAGTTACGGAATAATTGCCTGGACACACTTAACGATTACACCCTGTATAATACATCTATATTTTAAGAGTTACAGGTGGTTGAGGTTAAAATAATATTAGTGGTATGAAGTTTTGTTATCAGCTGTCACAAAATCTTAAAATATATACCTAATATTAATACATTTGAAGATAGTTTTGTTAATTGTAGTCCAATGTCCCGAATACAGCCCTCTCATTTAATAATGATTCGAAATAACAATCTTCTGTATTTCATATAATTTATGACAGTATAAGTGCACAACTCCCACACTTTCTTTTAAAAAAAATCTGTCTCTACTTGACTTAAAAAAGCTTTTAGGTTTGAGGTGATGAGAATAACATCTATCCAGGAAGTTGGTTGAATATTTCTCCTGGAACGCTGTACATAATAAATCACCTCAAACTTGTAAACAACCATATTGTTTAAAATAAAGATTATTACCATAGAAAACTGTGAGGAGTTCAATCAAAGAAACAAGTTTTCTAGTTTATATGATTTATATTGTAGGTACTTGAATTCACAAATAACTGAAAAAATATAATGAAAAAAGGAAATTCACAATAAGTTATTATTTACAAAATTAATAAATATCAAAGATCCCATTCTGGAATTGGACTTTTTCCAAATTAAATTTACTAATGTGTTGATGTGTGTACATGCTGTAACGTTGTGTAGGTAAAATATTTACACATTCTCATTAATAACATATTTTGAATGTCTGCCTATCCCTTCAGAGATAAACTTGTTAGGTATACAACAAATATATACAAAAATATAAAATAAATCTCCATTTCAGAAAGTACCAAATGCTAAAGTTGGATTTAGCAAAGCCATGTCAGCTGGTTGGATATCAATTGACAAATCTGGGGGTGCACCTATCGTCAAACGTAAAGTAGACAGCATCACGGACACAGTGCAAGAACACTTGAATGAAATAAAAAAAGGAATAGACAATTTAGCAGACAACGTTCGAAATGACTACAAGAAACGGAAGCTTCTTCAGACAGTCACATTAACAAGCTTCCTGTTGTCAAAAGGCCCTCAGTTTGCAACAACAATCAAGAAACTAGAGACTGATTTAACAAGTGATATGCTGTTGACGGGCTCATGGAAAACCCTACAGTTCAAACCATATAATTTTGACGCTTTAGGTAAGAGAATGTCAATTGTAGCGAGATGCTTTTCTCAGTCATGTTGGTTCCTGGTGGACTAGGGCCACCCCATCTCTTTCCATGGGTGTCATAGAAGGCAACTAAGGGATAAGGCTCTTTCTTATCCGAAAGTAAACATACAACCAATGACAGTGTGCCCAGCTGAAAATCATACTTGATGAAACATGGATATTAAAACACCTCTGCCTGGAAATTCTAGAAATTCTTTAGGAATTTCCAGGCCTGTTCATATGTATGAATATGTATCTATATTTTCCGAGCAATATTATGGAGAGCAAAGGGCCCCCTGCAGAGTTTTTGTACTGTCAGTGGGAAGACTGGAGGCTTGTCCGGCTTTGTCTTCTACACAGATGGCACAAAAATCTCAGCAGCATGAGTGTGACTCCCGTGCTGTTACAAATGTGTATATGCCACATTAACCACTATACATCACATGGGCCATGTGAATTTATCTGCTTCCTAAGTGGTATAAATTAAACCATTACCTTACCATAACACTATAGCAGCAAAACAGCTAAAAATATGTAAATTGAAATCCTAAAACATATATTTCCATGTTAACAGGACAACCACCAGAATGTGGTCACCTCCATCCTCTACTCAAAGTCCGGTCAGAGTTCCGTGAGATCTTCTTAGAGATGGGTTTCTCTGAGATGCCAACCAACCGATATATCGAGAGCTCCTTCTGGAACTTCGATGCACTCTTCCAGCCACAACAGCATCCTGCTAGAGACGCCCATGACACTTTCTTCATGTCATCACCGGCTAGCACTACAGACTTCCCCATGGAGTACTTGGAAAGGGTCAAGAAGGTTCATAGTGAAGGTGGATATGGCTCCCAGGTCTGTACTTTTGGAACTTTATTCACACTTGCTTAGTATGTATTGCGTTTGATACTATGTATATTGAATAGCAAACCGCTATATGTACAAATATTTATATGCATGCACTCGTCATCAACATTTAGACATTATTCTGATTGCATCTGAAGCTGAGATACCCTCGGCCTCGGAGGTCCGCCTTTCGGCTTTTCGTCATCCACTTCGCATGATCTTGGGCGTCCATGGTAGTGAAACCATTTGCATGCATGTCATCCTACATCAAGCCTGCTCAAGCAAGCTCCTGCACGACATCAAGCCAGGACTTTGTAGGCCTACACCCTTTTACCTGGAGCATTTTATCTGCGTTGCCACTGACATGAAGGGTGTAGCGGATGCGAGAGTTTCTCACGCGATCTTTACGCGTGACTCCGCACATCCACCGCAGCATTTTCATCTCCGTGACACGCAGCTCTTGCTTGTGTCGCTCCAACAGCGCCCACGCCTCACAGCCGTGTAAAAGCCCACACAATAAGGTCCGCACTACAGGGTATGACGCACCGCTGTTTTTTTATCGTGAAAAAAATCTCCACGGATACCACCCCCACCGTAGCCGGAGGGGGAGGTTATGCTGGACTCGAACCGACTAAACTGCACGCCCCACTGTAGTCTTTAGGCCTCACCTCCAAGCCTTAACATCTACTCATAAATGTATATGGCGCACGGATTCCTCTCGGAATTGGAGGGTCAGACAGTCGCTCACGTAAACGCGGTATTATAGGAGGAGCTCTGACTACAAGTAAGTCTTTAAGTAGTCAGAGCTCCTCTTTTAATGGATGGATACAGTAAGGAGGTAAGGTAAAAGACCCAATGGTCGACACTTTCGAAAAAAAAACCTTTATTATAAGAAAGGTAACTATTTTGTTTACTTGACTATTTATATAATACATGTTCAAAAATTCGCAACACTGTCGTAAGTAAATATTTTATTGGCGCCAGTTGTTTCTTAAGAATTTTGCTAAGGGTAGTGATTTTTAATAGGTGTGATTTTTTATTTATTAATAATGATTGTCACTATTTTTTGTACGGATGTTATAAATAGGTATGTAACTTTTCGACCTACGTAGACCAGTGCCGTATTTTTATGGCTAGATTTTATATGCGTTTTAAGTGATTGTAGACTATTGGTCGACCATGTGAATAATAATTGTATTTAAAGTAAAAATACGTTAGTTTTTAAAGATTTTATTTGCAAAAGTTAATGTCTAAATTTCGCTTTAATAGTTAAACGTAACGACCATTCTTTAAAAAATATGTGTAATTTTGTAGAGTGAAGTTTGATTTGTCCTTAAAGTGTTTACCATTGATGCTTTAACCTTAATAATTTTCGTAAGCTCGCATCAACAGAATCATTGGCTCAAGTTTCTACAGCAACAATAAGTTTACTCTTAAAATGTTAAAGGCACGTTAATATAATTTTATTATTTACGCCCGATAAATCAGCTATGTGGAAATGAGTGGAAATCCTATCTTCTTATTTGCACCCATCTCTCAGTCATCTGCCGTTAGTGTGGTGATGTCGAAGGAACACCCAATCAGATAATTGAAAACCAGCGCTGCGTATACTCGCGTCGCGTTGTACGCAGCAATTTTATGCTGAGATGTGGCCCTATTTGGGGCTCGCACAATGTTCAGTAAAAAATTAATAACATATTATTGTACCCATCGTGCATTGTATGTGGTCGCAAACAAAATATTTTTCTTTCTTTCTTTCTTTCTTATACTAAATCTCTTCTGCCAGTGGGGACACCATTGACTGAACGAATCAGCCCTTCTATTTGGGCTATTTTACCCGTTTTCCCTATGACTGCCATAGATGTTCGTATGACAACTGAGACCGCCGACTTAACGTGCCCTCTGAAGCACGGTATCACCCGATCCACTGCGCAAGTGGTGCCAGTTACCCGAATCTTGCCTGCTTCCCAGTGGATCGCGTGTTGCATGACTATGACATAAAGTAAATCGAATTACATGTGTATATGTATTTAGTAAACCTTCAATAATGCCGTGAGGCGAAAAATAAAAATGAAATAAAGTGTGGAAAAGTACAAGTGCTATCATTATTCAATATGTGTAGTAGATTCCCCCAAGTGCCATCAATCGCCAGTATAAACAGTCTAAATCGAATTAAGTGTTTTTTCTCACTTGCTTACCTTTTGTCAATTTTCACTCTTCCCCACTGCTACCAGATGGTAGATTAGTAGTATACTTACGAGGCACTATGTGACCAGGGCTACAGATACGACTGGAAGATTGAGGAGGCTCAGAAGAATCTCCTCCGCACGCACACCACCGCCGTCAGCGCGCGGATGCTGTACCAACTGGCGCAGCAGGACAAGTTCACGCCACAGAAGTACTTCAGTATCGATAAGGTAACTAAACTTCTCAACTTGTGCTGCCAGCTCACTGCATATTTGCTAGTACCTACAGTTGTTGCGACCGTGATTCAGTAATTCGTATTTTTTTTTTAAAGTGAAGATAAATTCATACTAATATGCAAGTAACTTTGTCTATCTATTGCGCTTTCACACTTAAACCAGTGAACAGGTTTTGATGAAATTTAAATAGATAGATAGATAAATAATTCTTTATGGAACACCAAAAGAGTTGGACATGAAGGTAGCATGTATACAGTTGAATGTACAATGGGCGGCCTTATCGCTGGAAGCGATTTCTTCTAGGCAACCTTGGAATGGACAGTAATGTGACAAAAACAAAAGATAAATTTTGCTCAGAAATACATTTTCTAATCGACATTTAGGGCGGAGCCGCGGGCAGCAACTGGCTAGTAATAATTTTCAATACAAAATGAGCCTAAAACTAAGGTCGTCCGTTGCCTCATGCATACCTTTGCATGCAGGCACCTTTTACGTACAAATAATATTGTGCGAATATCGGCCGTCCACATGCGGACACACAAACAGTAGATGGCCGTATACTATGAAAATATTGACAACATTGTGGTACTTAATAGTTACAGGGCACTTTCTCTTGATGGTACGACAATGTATAACTAGCTGACGCCAGCGGATCCCCTCGCGTGTATTTCGTTATCAGTCTTATCTATGGTTCTAGCTACTCAACCAGCTGCTATCCAGCAAACTTAAAATTATATATATAACTAAGAGAACGGGAACTAACGCGATCATGGTATAGGTACTTACATACCTTTGATTGCCTGACGTTTCAACCAGGTTATACCGGCCGTGGTCACAGGCTGTGACTATATATCATGGAACGCGAGAGTTTAAAAGTTAGCGTAAAATTATAGGTCCAACCATCGTTTTTGGTTACTAATTGGTTTGTAAACCATCGTTTACAAACCAATTAGTTTACAAATTTACAATAGTATAGATGCCAATGTGCTTATTTCACAAATAATTTTCATCACCAATTCCCACCAGGTGTTCCGTAACGAAACCCTAGACGCCACGCACTTGGCCGAGTTCCACCAGGTGGAAGGTGTCATAGCAGACCGAGGCTTGGGCCTGGCAGACCTGATCAGTGTGCTAGACGCGTTCTTCAGGCGGCTCGGCTTCGACAAACTGCAGTTCAAGCCGGCGTATAATCCCTACACGGAGCCTAGCATGGAAATCTTCGCGTATCATACTGGTGAATATTATTATTAGATATAGTTTGGTATCTGTTACTAGATAATGAACTTTTATTCCAAACTTGGTTGATGGTCTGGCAATTTAGCAAGTCGTTCAAGTTTGTACCAAGTTATTCACCTTTATGCCAAAATTTCAACTTTATGCCAAATTATTCAACTTTATGCCGAGCTATAACTTGATGGAAACACCCACGATCTCTGCTCCATTAAATGTTGATATTTTGACTAGCATTTGCACTCATTTGCAGTCATCTAGGCCTAAACTAAGCAAACCTTATAATATACGATCTGGGATGCAGGAAAACATACCTTAGCACGCAAATGAATAAATGAATTTGAATAAATTTTTTGCAAATAATAAAATATAGAATCCCTAGACTATGAGACATATTCATGCATACAAAAATTTGGACTGAAAACGTTCTACCGCCATACCCCAATTATAAACTAAATTATGCCCAAAAATATCAAGAATAATTAACCAATATTTTTTAATTACTGCTTTTTTCCACAGGTTTGGGGAAATGGATCGAAATTGGCAACTCTGGTGTGTTCAGACCCGAAATGTTACTCCCAATGGGGTTGCCAGAGGATATCAACGTGATCGCTTGGGGCTTGTCCCTTGAGCGACCCACTATGATCAAATATGGGCTTAACAACATCAGGGATCTGGTGGGACCAAAAGTGGATTTGCAGATGGTGCAAACCAACCCTATATGCAGACTTGATAAGTGAAACTGTTATTTATATTGATTAATATATTTAAAGACGTACATTTCTGTGTTTTCTTTGTTATTAAATAAAATTCTTCGATATCCAGAGTAATATGCTGAAGAGTAAGTTTGTTTGTTTGAACGCGCTAATCTCAGGAAGGTTCGAATTGTAAAATTCTTCTTGTGTTCAATAGTCCGTTTATCGACGAAGGTTTTAGGCTATATATATCATCACGCTAATACCTAATACCACAGGCGAAGCCGGGGCGGGTCAACTAGTTGAATAATGATCCTGTGAAACCAACTCACCAAGAGCATCGAGGCCAAAAAAGTCTCATATAAAACCAGTACACCTGCTTCTTGAAAGAAACTCTGGTGCAGGTTTTCCTTTCTGGCCGAGAGATCAGATGACATTTGCTTCCGTAAAAGCTATTTGGATATTAAGCCAAATCAAAAAAAGTAGTAAGCGGACCCCCAGTTCCGTGTGGAAAAGCCTCTGAAGCAACTGGCACCCCGCAACAACGCTAAGTTCCGTAATCTAGAACAACATTCAGTCCTGAATCTCGATTAGCGTGGCGGACATCGACAAAATCTAGACACCTCTTCGACCAATGAGATTGCTGTAAAAAGGTCACGTGACCAAAACGATACGATGGTCGAAGAAAGGATGGTGGAAGATTGGTCGAAGTGAAGAGATATGTCTAATCCGCCATGCTAAGGCTGATTCGACAGGTTGTATGATCTGTCCCATTACATATTATTTATTACCCATACAGTAGATACCATTTTAGAATACAGGCCTAGGCAGATTTATAATATAATAAGCTAATACTTTCATTTACGTGTAGTCCAGGGTTCGCTGTTTGGGTAGGCCAGTGTTAATCATACCAGGTAACGACAGGCTAGTACAGACCAACACATACCTCGGGACGGCTCGACGCGATGTACCATCAGCCGCCAAGGCCGCACAATCCGAATTGGCCTGTAAGAACACAGGCCGTGGGACCCACCTTTACTCTCCTTCAAAATGAAGGTGTGGCCAGTACTTAATTAGGGCTGAGAGCTGAGACTTCTTGTAGCCGTTAGTATCGAAGGTACTACCTAACGTAGGACGTACTCTATGCTATTGATACACCAAACTGTTCGGGACCCTCACCTTTAGCCGGTACATCTGATTGCCCGAGAGGGCTCTAGCGCAGGCTTCCCTCTGAGAGTTAGGTAGTCAGATATTAGGTAGTTGGTTTCGTATAAACCAAATCATGGACAATGAATCCCGCGCTAGAAAATGCAACCAGAATTAGCACATAGATGACGAAGATACCACAAAATCTGTTGACTTCCTATCATCCGGTGCGCACTGTGCGGTAGGAAAGGAACTTAAACTGCGTTGTGGGGTTTTCCCAAGCGACCAGGGATACTTCGGGGTCCGCAGCACGAGTGTAACACCCCTGGTGATTGCATACATCCGTAGGCCACGGTAATTTCAAATATCCAAAACGTATCCAAGTAGTTCAGTTGGTCAGAGCATCCACCTGTAAGGGACAGTTCAATCCCATCTTGAGTGTTCACTATTTCCGATCTAAACCTAGACAAAGATAGTGTTCTATCCTGTGGTTCTATCAAAATGCCCAAACATATACCGGCCGGCATAATGCAATAAAACCTCCATACCAAGCGAACGAAATTACAATTCAAAAATTAAAAACGAACCCGCGTTTGTCACTTATCTGGAGACGTTAATGTTTCAAACGCTCTTGTATAACATTATTTTTATTTGAAAAAATACGAATATGTTTCCTTTTACTTTAAATATATTAAAATGCAAGACCAAGACCTTAAGTCCTTGGAAAATCATCGTCCGGCATTACGAAATACCGGAGCATTTGAAAAGCGTGATCACTGAACCGAACCCGATGTTCTTTAGAATGGTTCAGTACTTTTACCACCACGCCGTGTCTGTCTGCGAATCTGCGTTGATGGACCATCTGAATAAACATACTCATATGTCTGAGAAGAAGAGGAAGCAGAGATTGGATGGCATCTTAAAGGTAGAATTTACATAACTATATATTTACTTGACGTATCTACCTATTGTGTTGCTGTCATTTGTGACTCAGGCCTTTGTTATTAATGATTGGCCCGCTGAAAATATACCTAATAACCTTATTGTGCAGAAACCCCCTCGGATCCCCCTCGTCGGCTATCGGGGTTGGCCAATGGTCATGTCGGATACGGACCGGCTAAAACAGCAAGCCGCCGTCTCGACTCTTACCAGTGACATCTCACTCACACACCGGCGGAAGTGTCATGACCTGGATGCGAGTCTGGGACAAAATTGTGACAAACCATTGAAGTGTTTTCGAATAATACCTCATCTACATATTTGCAGGTAATGGGCTCCTGCAACAGTTCCTTGCAGTTTGAGTTTCCGTTACAAAGAAAGAGCGGCGATTACGAAATTATACACGCTTACAGATCGCAACACAGTGTCCACCGATTGCCTTGCAAAGGAGGTATGTGCGAACCACACTTTAAATACCTACTCTAAAGTTAGATAGCGTGCAGGAGGGTATGAATAAGGACAGCTGAGGTGGCTCAAGATGTAATCTACAGACAGTAACAGTGAGCCAACATTTTAGCCACTTATGTGACAGACAAGCTCACGGCCACCTGATGTATAGTGGTTTCCGTGACCTATGGATGTTAACAACTCCAGAGTCGTGGCACTCGTGCTGCCGGCTGTGTAGAATCCTTCTAATGCCCTTCTTGAAGAACTCCATATTGTAGTGTCGCTTAAGAAAACCATAGCAGTGAGTTCATTCCACAGTTTGAGTGGGATGAAGTTCATGGATGAATTTCCAGCCTATGGTGAGCGGTGCAATGATTAAATGAATGTGTTGGATCCTAACTTAACAGCCTATACAGATACTATTTTACGACCCGCCTAAAGAATCTGGCATTGTAGGAAGAAGAAAACACGTGTATGGCAGTGCATTCCAGTTCTCTATACTTCGACAAAGTAATTATTTACCGAAGCTTCGTGATAATATCTATTGCACGGATAGCACCTGCGTTTCTCCGATGTCGTTTCTAAATCAGTAAAGTTCATTCGTTCAGGTATCCGGTTCTCCACTGCGGTCGATCTTCAGGAGGTGAAAGCTCTGGCCTCACTGATGACTTATAAGTGCGCCTGCTCCAATATTCCTTATGGAGGCGCTAAAGGAGGCAAGTTTTAACCATCCTTAATCAATACCTAAGTACGAAAGTACTCTGTCTATTACACGCTCACGCATAAAGTACCTAGGTACTGAATGGCTTTTGTTGAAATTTGGTACAGAAACAGACCTTAAGTGAGGGAAAGTACATAGCCTGTGTTTGGTAGGGATCACCGACATTCACACGCAGAGTTACGGATAACAGCTGTTTTAATATCATGCACTCCTTATTTCCTTCTGATAGGTTGGCCTAAACCTAGGCACACCTACCTAATACTTATTATAATTAAGCTAATACCGAAAGTAGCTTAACAAACATGCGAATAAAACATCTCTTGGTTATTTCCAGGCATTTCAATAGACCCGAAGAAGTATACAGTAGCAGAACTACAAAGAATTACGAGAAGATACACTCTAGAACTGGCGAAGAAACACTACATCGGTAAACTGACCTATTCTATCAGCTTTGCATCCGTGCGGTTTGATTGCTTCAGCTAACTGAAGCCTTAGTGACTCGAGGAAGTTCTGCTCCCCTGTTTCTGCGTCCCACTTCAGACGTTTCGATTCTCATCTTGCCGCGTTTTAGTACTCCCACTTTTTGAAGGCCCCATAACGACGTTGTAAGTGGCCTTGGTGGTGGATTTATTGCCTTGGTAATATCTTCGTAAAGCGCCTCGGCGGTTTCGTCGGGGAACCGCGAGGTAGGTGCATATACCTGTATCACCTTCAGCGAACGAATGTTCGTGATTATTAGGATACATTGCCGACTTCAACCACGCTGCTATTGAGGTCCTTTTTTACCAGAAAACGGATACCGCCCTGGGAGAGCGGATCACTTTCTCTGAAGTAAAACAGGTCGCCTGACTCAAGAGTTGTCGTGTCCTCCCCCTGTGTTCGGATCTCGGACGACCCCAATATGTACCAGTACATGCGACCTGGTTCTACCCCAGTTCTGTGAGGCGATGGTCCACCCGATGTGTATTGCAGTTATACGCTGCCAGTAGTAATTGTTTGCAGGAGCCTCCCCCGCGCCGCCATTACCCGAACCACTTCCACGGCTGGGAATAGCGGAACCATCAGGAACTGGGGGGCCTTTTATTGTGGCGTGTATCGAGTTTTCCTTCTCTCTCGCAGGTAGACACTCTCGCCTCTTACGACACTGTTCGGATAAGATGGGGTGGTCATACTTGTACTCTTTCTCCGTCACCACATGGATGACCGACAGTTCGTTGAAACATTATTCGAACTTCGACGAACTTATAACAACTAATTATTCTCGTTTGGTTTAAAGGAGCCGGGATCGATGTTCCCGCACCCGACATGGCGACTTCCGGCAGGGAGATGTCTTGGATTGTGGACACTTATATAAAAACCCTCGGTAAATATTAGTATATTATACATGCTTCACATTATTTCAGCTACAGCCAACACAATTACTTGTGTGAGGAGTAGGTTCTCGTGGCTGTCAGCATAGTTATGGCCAGGATTCGAACCCGGAACGTCTCGATCTCTAATCAATTAATCGATTATAGTCTGTCGCTGTCCACTGCTGGACATAGGCCTCTATCAATGTTGGGAGGCTCTGGCCACAGAATAATTAATAGTACTAACGTACAGAAGAATCACTGCGCAAGAAGATTGAAATTAATTCCAGTCTTGCTTCGACGCAATACGGTGGAATTCAGCTTGCACAACATTAAGTACCTATAATTTTATTCAACTACAACTTGCGTCTCCTTCTATCGCGTACCTCTTATCTCTTCTTACGCTGTTAGGGTTGCCTTCTTGTGAAGATCTTAATATTTGATTAACAGACCAGTTATGTACCTATTATTATTTTTCTACTAATGTGAAAAATTACAACTTTCAAACACACCTACTAGGTAGGTATGTTTGAAAGTTGACATTTTTTATTTAGATGAAAAAAGTGTTTTATTACAATGTCCGCATATTTTAACATAAGAAGATAAGCATACTACTACATTTAGTATTCTTTGCTACTACACTTTAGTGTATTTGCTAAATTGAACATTATCATTTAGGTGTTTAGTTACATGCGTATCAAATCTGGAATGCCGTACGACGCAAACACGAAACGGCTTAAACTAATCCGAGAGCCGACACCCAAAAATGATGTTGGTAAATTATTTCGATTTGCACTTTCTAAATTCTCGCTTATTAAATTAAATTGACAGGTAAATGGAAAAATGTTAGGTATTTATCCCTTCTTTTACATGATTTGCACCCATCTACAGCACAGGCACCAGATGGCATCGTAGGTACGCGAACGAACGAACGGAGCGATTAAAATTAAACAGCGTGCGTGCGCTTCGCTTGCGAAAACCGCACTGAATTTTGGTCCGCAAACGGCCCGAGGCCGCTCGGCCGGGCGGTAGGTAATTATAGCGCGCAAGTATATGGAGTGAAGGAGGCCTGCTCTGGCCTGCTGTAGCAACGCTGGCCAGACGGGTGGTACAGAGTTTTATTTCGAGTTCTCCTTCCCTCGCAATAATATCGTCTGCGTTTTTTTCCATTAGTCGCCTCATGCGACACCCTTCGGATGAGATGGATGGTGAAACCTACGTGTGCGTTTCGACTGCTCGGCCATTATGCCGTAGAAAAAAAAAACTTATGTCAGCATTTCGAAGGAATTTGTAAAAGACGAACAGTGAAAACAGCAAATTCGAAGAGTCAATATTTAGAAAGTTGTAAGGGTTTAACCGTGGCCGCGCGCAGTCCGCACGAATTCAACTGCGCGGCCACAAGTTCTCCTAAACGGAGCTACGTACAAGTCAAATTCTTTATTGTTGTACGATACGATTTCAAAGAAAATGTAGATTATAATAATAAAGCCCTACTGTTTGGACTTTACGACCTACAGCACTCGCAAGTTATGGCCGCGCAGTCCGCACAAAAGCGAACCCTGCGACCACCAGTTCTCTTAAACGGAGCGTTGTAGACTAATTCTTTTTGCTAATCACTGATACGATTTCGAAGAAAAGGTGGTTGGTAAAAATATAGCCCTAAAGTTTGGACTTCTCGTTCCACAGCACTCACGTAATGGCGAACCGCGCAGCCCCGCGTTTATTAAAGTGGAGCTTAAACGGAGTTTGGTAGAAGTCTCATTCTTTTTGCTAATCACTGATACGATTCCGAAGACATCTAGGTACATCCGAATGAGGTGTGGATGGAATGAGATTTTCTATTCTTAAAATCTAAAAAACTAGTTGTTCCCTGGCACTGCGATTCCGTTCACACTCCGAGAGCAAATGTTGGACATCGTCTATTGTGCCACATGTTAAACAGTTAGTCCTATCCCTCACTAGGACACCAAAGCAACTTTGGCGACTACGTATCCTTTAAGTGAGTTAGGTATCTACCATACATTTCAATACTAACTACTTGAATACGTGGCCAGCGACAACAACAACTTTCGACTTAGGCAAATCAACTACTCTCATCGAACTTGTACAGGCTACAAGGACCTGAACGCTGCTGCGTGCGTAACCGGCAAGCCCATCAACGGCGGGGGCATCCACGGGCGCGTGGAGGCGACGGGCCGCGGTGTCTTCATAACCATCGAGAACTTCATGAATAGGAAGGACTATATGGCAGCCGTGGGACTCGAACCCGGACTAAAGGTACGTCATACTAATATTGTATGCTCGTTTAGATGAGGAGTATTTCTCGCCCGCAGGATACGAATCTCGGAAGGACAGAAAAAAGTTGCTGTGTCTAATTGCCGCTCGCTCGTCCACGCCACACTTGGCGAGAAATGCCTTGCAATTGAATATTGAATTTTAAAGCATAACATTAGGCATACTTATGGTGATATGTCACCTTGCGAAACTCGTATAATATAATAGTAGGCGAGAATTGTTTGCCTGTGTGTACAGATTTTGATACTATAATGGTGGGGGCGATTATTGCTAGCAATAGTTGCGTACGATTATCGGACCCAAACGCGATAGTCCTACTGGCCGTACTAGCGTTATTTACAATTAAAAAAAGTTAAGTACCGCTCCCGAAAATGATATATGTAACATCTTTAAAGGCCCATGAACCGTACTTAAAATGTAAAAATTATCGCCATAGCCGTTACCGTGTTTGAATTTGTTCTTTGCGTTTGAATTCATTTGGGTTTTTTTTTTCTAGGGTAAAACCGCAATAATCCAAGGCTTCGGCAACGTGGGCTCGTACGCTGGCATATACCTGACGAAACAAGGGGTCAAAGTCATTGGTGTGATGGAGCACGACTGCAACCTCAAGAGTACTGAAGGGTTGAACTGTACTGTGAGTGAATTAAAACATATCTATCTTCTCATTCATTCTAGCGTCAACCTCAGTCGCATCCGAAGCTTTCAACTCTGGTTCTAGGTCCGCTTTACCAGTCTAACGGCGGATTTGGCTCAACTTCGATATTTTCCGTGAAGCGACTGCAGTCTGACCACCACAACTCAAAGGCGATATGGAAACATTGCAGTTAGATCCGTTAAGTTATTGCATTTTTGAGGGTCCACTACCCGTAACGACTGCCATCGATGTTCGTATGGCAACCGGAAACGACGGCTTAACGTGCTCTCCGAGGCAAGACCCGACCAGACATATGCAATTACTCAAATTCATGCATTCTATCCTTCCTATGCAAATACTCATATTCATTAATTTCTGTTGGCTCTGCCAAACATCATCGTTCATTATTATCTGAACCTTTTCTCAAATCTGTTGTTGTCGGCTTTCCAGGGCCCCGACTTTGCAAATTTTATCGCACTGTCTGTCATACTGCAAAAAATGCCATTTAATTTTAAACTCTATTAATTACAATAATGTTGTGTGCTTATGGGATGAAGAAAAATATGTAATGAACTGACTCCTACTCGAAGTAAGTTTAAAATCGAATGGTATTTTTGCAGAGCAGGTTGACAATTAGTAGTCTGAACCAGGCCCTCGATTCTGCTAAACCAAAACGGTCAAATCACAGAAACTAGGTACAACAAATGGCACTAACATTTAAACTTTGTCTATGGACTCCAAAATGACTCTATCTATAGTAAATAAAATGAAAAAATGCAGTTTTGCATTCACTATACAAAAAGCAATTTAATTTCAGACTTTAAATGCGCACTACCTTGAAGTCGAAAACTAAATGGATTGTTTTTGCAGTAGTAATACAGTGGTTTTGCTTTGGCAGAATCGAGGACCAGTGTCTGCCTACCATGGCGCCAATACATATAAGCTATCCTTAATTCTTTAGGACCTGATGGCCTACATGAGGAAAAACAAAGGCAGCGCTAAGGGCTTTCCCGGCGCGCAAGAGGCCTCTAAGGACTTAATGTTCGAGAAGTGCGATATATTCATAGCCGCCGCCACAGAAAAGGCTATAACCAACGAGATAGCCCCCAAAATGAATTGTAAAGTATGTCTTTTTCTGTACTCTACTAGCATGAAATATTGATCTCATTGCCTCGACTCCTGGATTTTATACTCAAAATAAAAAGTAGGTATTCCTACCTCGGGACACAAATATCTTGGTCCGAAGTCGTGAGAAAAACGAGGGCCTGGCACGCGCAGATTGTTTTATAATAATGATTTATGCTTGGTGACGTTGAGCTCGTCCACCATCGAAGCACCCCCTTTGAGGATAGCAAAAGATACGCGTACTGCGCGTATATAGCTGTATTCAGTTTGTGAGCATGTTTTAGGTCCAAGATATGTCCCAAAGTCCATATAAGTATTAGGTATACTTAGCCAGCCATTTTTTCAGGGCGTCGTTCTAAAACTTTAAAATGTCATTAAATTGGGCGAGGTAATCACAAAGAAGTTTAGAAATTATTGTAACATCATGTACGTAGTTTCCGATCGTTCTTAAGAACATCGGTAGACGGCTCCACCGTCGCTCCAAGACGAATGTATAGGAGAATTTCGAACAACAGTAGCACAGTTGCTCAGAGCATTTCCTCAAAGTTTTTCGGTCGCAGGGTCAAGTCTTGGACGTTAACTTTTACGTTATATCGTTGTGTTTTCATGACTGCAGTATGTTTCAGGTAATAGCAGAAGGCGCGAACGGTCCCACAGTGCCGTCTGCTGATAAAACCTTACAGGAGAAGAAGATCCTGGTCATCCCAGACCTACTGGTGAACTCTGGGGGGGTCACCGTGTCTTACTTCGAGTTTCTGAAGAACCTCAACCATGTTAGCTTTGGCAAGCTGAGCATTAAGTTCTGGAGAGATTCTAACACTGCTCTTTTAGGTATTGTATAAATCGAATTCCACTCCCGTCGGCCATAGGGGTGGTTATGTTGGAATCAGACCGGCTAAAACTGCATGTTGTCTCGAATGCTCAGATGCCAGGTTGTAAGATTGCCTAGAGCATATCCACGCCAGCTGACCCTGGGCCGTGTACGGCTTTAAGCCTCGTCGAGTGTGGGAAGCACGGTGTCCCCATCAAATCACGAAAACGCTACTGCGCCGGCGGGAATATATCTAATTTATTCATCATTGTTCCTCCTAAAAAAAATTATACGTTGCTCTGTCATCCGTTTTGCTTTAATCTATCCATCCAAAGGTTGTCTGGAAGAAATCGCTGTTAGCATAAGGCGGCCTTATATATATAATACATGTAATACTGTTTATCATGTAATACTTCTATGTATGTATGGCGTGGTTTCCGGCAGAGTAGAATTTGGGCCACCCCTTCTCTTCCCATGTGGTGCCGTACAAGGCGACTAAGGGATAGGGCTGATGAACTTTAACATCAGACAGATATGTACAGCCTAGACTCAGCCTCACATGCATGACTCGAGTCAACAATAGTGTTCGGAATACGGCAATAGGCTCACCCACTATTACGTGGGACCGAATACAGATTGGTGAAATGTGGGTGTTAATTCACCTCTGCCTATACCTCCAGGGATAAAGGCGTGATTATATGTATGTATTTAGTATGTATGTATGTGTACATAAAGTATAGCTTATCTTGCCCGGCATTCTCAAAACTTTTAAGAAGAGCAAAACCAATCAGAGGGATATTCATACTAATATCAATATTATAAATGCGAAAGTAATACGGTCTGTATGTATGTTACGCTTTCACGACTAAACCACTGAACCGATTTTGATGAAATTATGTATTACGGGCAGATAGACTTAGAGAAAGAACATAGACTATGTATTGTTGCGATAACCGACATCCACGCGGGCGGAGCCCCGGGCAAAAGCTAGTAAAATATAATACTAAGTAACACTTGTACTTGACAAGTGTCTATTTAATATGCGTATAGGTATAAATATTTGCACTTTCTGAATTGATCTCTGCACAACCTTTGGGCGACTGGTAGATAAATACCTTTAGCATTAAGTTCGACTATATTCTGTGCATAAAGTTCAATAAATATTACAGATTCCGTGGAGCAATCGCTGAAGAAGGCAAAGGTTAACGCCAAGATCGAGGCGTCGCCGTTGTTCAAGACCATGATGTGTGGCGCCAACGAGAAGCTGCTCGTCAACTCCGGACTCGAGTACTCCATGAACAATGCTTGTCAGGTAGGTTCACGGCTCCAACCTTCCATGAATTAAAGGGGACCAAACTTTGGGAAATCCACTCGGATACCACCCCTGTCGGCCAACGGGGGTAGTTGTGGTAGGGTAGGGTGACATTTTCCGTTTATATTTCTACAATTACTACTAATACCACTAATATTTTTACTTAGTAGCAGTTACTTTAGTAGCAGTAGTTGGAATCGGAGCATGCTCCGATTCCAACTACTGCTACTAATATTCTTACTATTACTACTAATATTCTTACTATTACCTACTACTACTATTAATATTCCTACTACTTCTAATAATCCTACCTAATAATACTACTAATACAACTACTATTAATATTTCTACTACTACTATATCTACTTACTACTACTGACTAGGCCCTGTGTAGAAAGAGAGGGGGGGACTAACTGGAATATTCTTTTTCAGAACATTGATGCAGCAAATAAGAAACACAAGCTCGGGCTGGACCTGAGGACATCGGCGTACGTTACCGCTATTGAGAAAATATTCGTTACGTACGACGAACACGGTTTAGCTATATAACGAAATTATATAGGTTTAGAATATCACTAAGGAATTATTTCGCACGAAGTGCTCTTAATATTTGCGCTGGTACAGTCGGTAACAACGGATGAAATGAGTTGAGATTTGACGTATGCCTAGTGAAGGGACTCTTTCCAACTCCTAAATATTGAATATCGCAAAATGTACGTAGATGAAAATAATAATTACGCATTTTCATTACCTAATCGAAAACTTCGGCGCATACTTATTATCTACATTTTAGGAATATTAAGTCGATATTTCAATTTTAACATTTGAATTATTTCTCAGTAATTCAATATGTTGGGAACTGACCGACACTTATATACTTTAGTACTCGCTGGACTGGTGATCGGTATCCATATATTGTGTCCAATTGAAAATCGCCATATTGGCGCTGATACTTGCGGCACGCAATAGTGAGTGTACTTGGAACTAAACCTAATGATTGACAATAATTGACTTGATATCGATAATTTAATATTAACGATGGATCTTATGTATCAAATTAACAATATGGCAATATTAGACACATTTTATCATAAAAGCATAAATAAAACAACGAACAACATCCATTTGCTAACTAATTAGTTCTCAGTACACTTATCGTGGCGCTTCAAATCGACACTAGTAAGCTGTCATTTTCTATGGAATAGCCAGCCAGTCCAACTAGTCATAGAGGTCAGTGACTTATCCCCAAACTTTTCCCCATGCGTTTCTTAAACTGTGCAGTTTTAAGACATTTGTTACTGACTGTATTGATACAGGCGAATATTTACATACTATTAAATCTACTTGGGCCCCGAGCCTGCTAATTTTATGTCATAGCAAAACCAGTGTTATCCACAGGCACTGCAAAAAATACCATTTAGGTACTGTTATGCTTTTAGCCTAAAATGTAATGGCGTCTTGTAGACTGAATGAAAAAAAGTAATTAAGTATTTTTCATTTCATTTTGGACTTTAGGCTTACCTAACAATAAAGTCCAAAATTGAATGGCATTTTTTGCAGTGTCAGTGCTAGAATAGTGGTCCTGAACAGTGATGTTACATTACATTTAAGTTCATCGACTTTAGTATGTAACTTAGTTCACTCGAGTGCGAAAGAAACTATTTGTGTTATTTGTTAATCTTATATTTTCTAACAGTTATTCGTTTAAGATTTGTCTATCTTATGTACGTATTTTTAAAGTCTGTCAGGTAGGTATTTATATGGTAAATTACGTTATTATATAATAAAATAAAGGATAATGGATAGTACTTTGTTTATAATTTATTTTACGTCCTATGCAAGTCTTCTCTCATCAGACGATGCTTTTGTGGTGTCGCTAAAGCATCTATTCCCAACGATACCCCCAGTGGTGGCGTATCGGGAAAGTGTCTATACCCAATGAAACCCCCAGTGGTGTCACGTAAAAGCATCTATTTCCAATGACGCCCCAGTGGCGTCACGGGGAAACTGCTATTCCCAATGACACCCACAGTGGTTTCACTTAGAAGCATTTTTACCCAATGACCGCCCCCAGTAGCGTCACGGGGAAGGGTCGTTTCCCAATGACACCAGTGGTGCACAGGAATCCTCTTTCCCAATGACACCCCCAGTTGTGTCACGGTGAAGCATCTATAATTTCCATGGACAGTGGTACTACCACGAGGGAATCTTAATATTCCCAATACCTCTGTGGCGTAACGGCGAATCGTCCATTCCCATGGAATTACTTTTCGGCCGCGGGAAAGACTACAAAAACTAGAATAAAACTGAGTTATTATTTGATTGACATTTATTTTTAAGAATAACAATAAGTTGATTTATGACATTTTGACTTCCCTTGGGGTCCGCAATGAGTTACAGATGTTTTATAGGAGTCTCGCTTGTGGAATGTTGGTTGAGCTGATAGATTTCATATAAAAATATATCTCGATAGCATTTCACGGCTCAAACACCTTAGAGCTATTATAGGCTATTTGACTTTCTTTGTTTACTTTCGAAAAAGACTACAATAACATATTTACTTCAACAAATAGTTTAATACATGATTTTGAAAATTTTTCGCGGTCCGAAAACGCTCAATGCATAATCGTTCGTGCGAATGACGTCACACGCCGGTTGCGCGTAGTGCAAATGTATGGAGTCAAGAGAATATCTCATTTATCTTGGTCTACAGACTACTTTTCAGAACAAGCTAACATATTAAGCAGTATTCTGATAAATCGACGACCTTGTCAAACGCCTGTTACATTGTTTAGGTTAAAAAGCTTCTAACGTAGTCGTAGGGGTCTTGTTGTTCCAAGTGTTGTTAAAATATAATACAGATAAATACCGATATGCTATACAAACGATATGTCATTACAATACAAACCATTTTTGCTTCAGGAAGCGTGACGTACAAAGAAAAATATTTTTAAATGAAAATTCGTACCCCAAATATGGCCCGAAGTAAGCTCATGTAAGAACTATAAAAAAGTACTACGTCCGGGCATGCTCCTTATTCGTTTTATACCAGGCCACAGTATCGTGAATGGCTACTTCGAATGGTGTGAACTTGAAGTCTTTGTATAAACTCCGCAGTTTACTGTTAGAAGCTGTTTTCTTGTACTGTCCATCGGCTTTGGTGGTGTCGTATACGATCTCACCGGGGAAGGAATGCGCTTTCTTGATCATTTCTGCCACTGTGCTGATGGTTACTTCATCTGCTTCGTCCACTGGAAGAGGAGGTTGTTTTAATGATGACGAAAAAACAGAACGAAAATAGCGGGAAGTAAACGGGTGCTGCTACCTAAGGCCAATTTCAGCCGAGGCTTTGTTGATGGTTACTCGCGTAGGCTTTTCACATGTCGCTCTGACTAGCACAGGGTACCTTAAGTGGAGAGGAGGCACAGAGTCGGTGCATGTTGAGGGTGATAGATACAGCCGCTTCTCACCCCAGCAGAAGAAGGAAGCCGCGACGGGGTACACTACATAAATACGAAAAACTTTATTCCGAAACTCACAATCACGAATTTCATAATTCCGAATGATTCGAATTCTGAAAGTCAGAAATCCGATGTATCATAAATCCTATTTATTGAAAACCCGAATTTCAAAATTCCTAATGTTCAAAACTACGAATGTGTTAGAACTTCGAATTTCAAGCGGTATCTTGATTACAATTCCGAATGAATAATAATCCGAAATATCATAAATACGAATTCCGAACAACACAAAACCCGACAAGCGGCCTGAATGGTTTTCAGCCATTTGATTAAACGGTTAGGCAAGTAGCTTGGACTGTTGATGTTTAATTACTTACCTAGCCATTTAATTAAATACCTATGAAAATGGATTTATTCTGCATGGTTTAAAAAAAAATTAACCACGAAGGCTCTATTGCGGGAGCTTAGCTCCGCTCCGCTCCCTTATTAAATTTAATTTGCCACAACATTTCACACAACGCTATCTAGATCCATGGTAAGCATAGCTTAACTAGCTTGTGTTATGGAATCTAGAATGCGGATACACATACTTAGATATTATTTTTTATTTTTGTAAATATATACACATTATATATAGAAACATCCAGACCAATGCAAATATACATATTCATGCGTACAAATATTTGCACTGAGCGGGGATCGAACCCGCGCCTCCTGCGTAGCGGCCGCGTTCACTACCGCCACGCCACGGAGGCTTCTAACCTAACCAATCCAAGTAGGATTGTACAGCTTTCTTAATAAACCTATCACTAATTTTCTGTGAATACCTATCCCTACCTCCTCGGGGATTTATAAGCGTGAGTATATGTATGTATGTAATATTCTGTCTTCTTAAACGGCTGATTAAGCTCAGTTTTTATATGAAGTAATTGGAGAGTTATTAATTACTTAATATAAAAATTTATTGATTTCTTGCTTCTGCTTCTTCATGCGTGACATGGCAAATCAAACTTATCTATTTTTGATACTAATTATAATATGAGCAATGAATTTTTGGAATTTTTAAATTAGGAATGATATTGTTCGGGCTAATAACACTACGGATTTTTAATTATTCGTACAAATGAAATTCGGCAGAGTGAACATTCGTATTTATGAGTTTCGGAAAAATAACTATCGTGTTTTTTAATAGTCGGGGTTTAATTTCTCAGGAATTATAAATATACGGCATTTTGAAAGTCGGGATATTGAAATTCGGAATTTTTGGGTGTTCTCGCCGCGACGCATCTGGGGATACCGTAGTTCCCACACTCGAGCGGCTCAAATCGAAGGAGATGAGCAGGGTCGGTCTAAGTTCGACGTAACCACCCCTACTTGCCGGCGAGAAGTATCTAGATTAAAAGAGGTACGCCTCAGGAAATGGTGTACCTTTTTTAATACAAACTTTAACCTAACTCAGGAAGCCTTACCTGATAATATAATAGGCTCGATGCTCTCATAGTTCCTGAGCACCCAGACGAACAATTTGGCAAGATCCAGTGAGTAGATGAACTGTCGCAATGGCTTGCCACTACCCATCACTGTGAAGGTTGTGTCACCTGCAATTGTTATTTAAGTTAAGGATGAGGTTAAAATAGCAGTTGGAATAATGCAGGGGCTTTTACACTGAAAGTATCGGGCCGGATCCTGACTTCACTCGGTAATAATTTTGTAAAATTAATTTATAAATAAACAAAGTGGGTTGTATATGTATATCGTGTCAAACTTTGAGAAAACTTAAGACAGTATATTAAGGTGCTTTTCCACCAGAGGGGCGAGACGAGACGAGGCGAGAAGAGAATTGAAATCGCACTGACCCTTTTCCACTAAAAATTGCCATCGCGAGCTCGCGCGTGACCGCCGCGCCCCGTCGCCCGTATGCTTCATATATAAATGTATTTTAGACAGCTCACACACAATGCTCGATATAACTTTGTTCTAGCGTCAATGCCGAAAACTCCGAACAATAATTAGGCGTCAATATTCTCGTCAATCGACACTGTTTCCACGAAAGATGCACCGGGAGAGGATTGAAAATTTGTTATACAAATTTCAATTCTCTCCTCGCCTCGCCTCGCCTCGCCTCGCCTAGCCACTCTGTTGGAAAATCACCTTGAAGGTGATTTATACTCTATATGGGAACCAATACGGTTCATTTTTGCACAAACAAATATTTCAATTCACGCCTCGCATATTCTCGTCAATCCACACTATTTCCACCAAAGATAGGCTGGGAGAGAATTGAAAATTTGCCATACAAATTTCAATTCTCTCCTCGCATCGTCTCGTCTCGCCCCTCTGGTGGAAAATCACCTTTAGAGTCGTACTCAGTCCTGAATATCGATTTATCTGAGGACAGATTGTATAGACAAGCTTTCAAAAGCTTGACAGATTGAAGACCCGTATTCTAGAGCAACACTCAAGTCCTGAATCTCGATATATTTGAGGACAGATTGACAAATTTGACAGATTGTCTATAAAATCTATCGTCGGGTATTTCGAGAATCAGAACTAGAGCAATAAAAGAAAATACGGGCCGAAATCTGTCTATAAAGTCTGTCCTCAAATAACTCAAGATTCAGGACCGAGTGTCGTTTTAGAATTCGGGCCTTAGTGAGTTTTTCAAGCGTATACATACCAACAAATATTTTTATAGACAATTAGGTATACCGGGTGTAAGGGGAACGCTCCCGAAGCCGAAGGTACCTGGTAGTACTCCAGGTACAATATATATTGGCATTAAAAAAAAGTTTAATTTTCTTAACGTAATTAAAGCTTAATGAAACCATAATTCTATAAATAACAAATCCATATAAATGGCGCTAAGCGCGTGATTTGTTGTTTTGATATTTTTTTATGACATGATGAACACGATGGAGAGCATGAATAATGCTAACTAAACGGAAAAAAATAATCGCCAAAATAAATAAAATAAATAAATAAATATTCCACAACATTTCACACAACGCTATCTAGACCCATGGTAAGCATAGCTTAACTAGCTTGTGTTATGGAATCTAGAATGCGGATAAACATACTTAGATACTTTTTTTTTTGTAAACACATACATATTATACATAGAAACACCCAGACCAATGCAAATATACATATTCATGCATACAAATATTTGCACTGAGCGGGGATCGAACCCGCGCCTCCTGCGTAGCGGCCGCGTTCACTACCACTACGCCACTACGCCACGTCTTCAGCTTCAGGAGCGTTCCCCTTACACCCGGTATTGATTTAAAGTTTGTGTAAATATTGTTAATATACCCCCACCTGTTAAAAAAAATTTGGTAAATAAAGAAATTGAACAATATTTACCTTTCTGCATAGCATCGTCCATTCTCCTGATGAGTGCGGGTATGACGTGGCTGGACTGTAGATTGAAGTTGTCGTGTGGACCGAACACGTTGCACGGGATCACCGATGTGAACATACAGTCGTGCATCTCATGGTACCCCCTGAAACGTTCAGTAGGACATTTTTTAAACTTTTCCCAATGACACCCCCGTGTTGTCACGGGGAAGCGTCTATTTCCAATGACACCCCTCAGTACTTGTTAGCAGTTCAGAAGCACTCGAAAATGGCGGACGTGCATGAAAGGTTTGATGACGGTAGAGGAAGCTTGTGATGTGTGATGTGTGTAAGGATAGAAGCAGATGGCGTGATGTTGTTTTTGTTTACCCCCATAGGAAAAACATCATATACAGTTAGACTTTTGAATTGATGTTTATCGAACACGAATCTACCAGATCAAGAGGTAAGGCACATAGCAACAGTGATTTAAAGTAGCTAAAACACATCAATAAATAATGTATGGATCTACAGTCTGCGCCTAAAAATTACTAATTTTATATTGTAATAAATAAAAACCGGCCAAGTGCGAGTCGGACTCGCGCACGAAGGGTTCCGTACCAGAAAAAAGGCTAAAAGTAAATTTATAACCTTAACAATTTGTAATTATTTATAGCGTCTACGTGTAGCCATTATTAATACCGAGCAAAAAACGGTAAAAAAATAATAACTTTTGTTGTATGGAAGCCCCCTTAAATGTCATTAAATGTCATTTTTATTTTATTTTTAGTGTTTGTTGTTGTAGCCACAGTAAAAATACATAATCTGTGCAAATTTCAACTGTCTAGCTATTACAGTTCTTGAGATACAGACAGACGGACGGAGGGACGGACAGCGAAGTCTTAGTAATAGGGTTCCGTTTTTACCCTTTGGAACCCTAAAAAAGTACCCTTTGGAACCCTAAAAAAGGCAAATAATTTTTCACTCCGCAGGGTTCCGTCTTCTTGGTTGACTAAGTAACTATTTGTGTTGAATGGTTAACCATTGTGAGAAAAATAAACGCAAGAAATGACGGAAAATGATTGCTTTTGCATCTCACTACATATTTGCATTTTAGAGGTCTTAAAATGTCGCACAAAGTATGATTTTTCTGATCTTGTTCATTATTTTCTTCTTATCTCAGTTCACTTTAAATACAACCTCATAGTCTAATTTAGGAAAGCCTATAATTTAATTTTTATCCGCAATCAAGTCTCTGCTTAACAATAAATTTAGATGCCAAAACAAAAAGTAATGCCAGATTAAATTATAAGAAAGCTTACAACTAATTTATTTAGCTCCTATTTTCGAAATAAAATGATACTTCACTGCAGTTGCCAACCTATTATTTTGATACCCATTTTTATGCATTTTTAAGCCCCAAATAGGAGTTAATTGATTGCAGACGATAACTGCTTCCTTTGTTGTTGTAATAAGTTCAACTATTACTTACAGACTATGCCTTTCACAGTGGTACTTCCAAAATTCAATTTCTGCCTTTGCTACTTCAGATTCATACAGCTCTTTTTCTTCCAGATACTGCCCCACCACATATTGTCTTCGAATTGGCGCTGCATTTCTGATGCGACGCTTTTTGGTGCGGACAGACTTTTTCAATGTCTTGAGCCTTGTGATCAAGACGCCTGTGTTTTATACTCTAGCACACGTTTTATCGATCGCTCTCGTATACACTTCTACCATAGTTTGACCGTAACAGATGTACCGCGCCTTGGGTATGCCGTATGTGCGTGGCGAGACCGGGGGAGTATCGAATGTCTGATTTCGTCAGTTCGCCACCGCCGCCGCTCACGGCAGTATCTCGCTTCCTAATGCTCTTTCTTACCTCGTCCCCCGCCATACCGCACACTCCTGGGCCGCGGTACACCGGTCGCAGTCGGTCTAAAGACATCCAGCTCTTTGTTGTGTCTTGTTTTGCGTATCCGAGAGCGGCCGAGTGACGCTGGCTTTCAAAGCATCCCAGTGCCTTCCTAGTATTTTGTATACTGATCTGCGGGAAGCAGGGCAAGAAGTGCCCCTGGCCGTGGTATCTATTGGGTCATTTGTATGACCATAATAAGGGAGGAAGATATTCCGCGACATCCAGCGACAGCAGAGACGTACTCCTGATGGTAATTAACCGGCACGCCCTCCATCTTCTGGTAGTAAGCCAGGTCGTCGTAGAAGATGTAAGAGTAAGGAGCCAATAGGGTAATGAGCGAACAGACAAGCTCGCCAAGGTGACTAAAGACAGCCCCGCCTCTAAGTGCTCCGCATTTCAGATCACTGGCACTACAATACAGCTACTGACGGGGCCTGGTGAACTCCCGAATACTTGACCCGATCGAAGTATAAGAAAGCCCGATCATATGCCTGGGAATCGGCTATCGGCGCCGAACAAACGGTCGCACATCCTATCGTGGTTTGGATTTTATGTACATGTAGAAGTTAATAAGATCTAAAATTGCTTGTACCCATTTTTTTAATTATGATTTTCACTTACATATAAGTCAATATATTGCAAGGAAAAAGATAAAAAAAACGTTCATTTCACTTCAGGGAATCGGGGCACTTAATTGGGTAAGGTATTTTTTTTTAGTCTTATCTATCTCTGAGGTTTTTATTATTATTAATTTGTAACATTGTTGTCCAGATGGATTAGTCCATCAGAAATCCCGGGAAGATCCACATTAATATGAACATTTCGATGCAAGTACATAAATAACTCTACCTAATTCCGACCTATGGTAATAACATGATATTTGTAACGATTAAACAAAGCACATTTTCGGAAAATTGTTCGCCCAATGTACCTATGCAAGAACGAAATGAAACTGCGAGAGGTATAAAAGCAAGAACTGGTGCATTACTGACGGATGGGAATGTGAGCAAGAATAACAATAATAATTATAGTTACCAGCAAACTTCGTGAACAAATTGACGATAAAAAGCTAGCGCATGTGCACTAACTGGCCAACCAAATAAGCAATAAAAGGACTCGATAACGTCATTCAACCTTTAAGACCGTGATTAGATCGCCCGCCACGCGCCCCGCGTGCCCCACCAAAGAGACTTGAATACGCTCTTTGAGCAGCCTGAGTACATTTTGTCACCAAGTTTGCCGATTTCTATAAAAATCAAAAAAAGTGAACTATGAGAGAGCGTTATGGTAGAACATACTAGCAGGCTAGACTACGTCAAAGGTGCTGTAAAAAAAGTCATAAACTACCTATTTAATACGTCTATCATTCTCTTCGCGTAACTGTAGCCATAATTTGATGTGTGCGGTGAGCCGTTGTGTACCTGAAATCATTTATTTATTAGTTTACTAGCTGTTGCCCGCGGCTCCGCCCGCGTGGATGTCGGTTATCGCGACCAAACATAGCCTATGTCCTTTCCCAACTAGCAAGAAGTCGAGAGACAAAATGTTCTTATGACCATAGATCGAAAGAGACTCGTAAGAGAGCTCGTATTTTATCAAAATGCCGTATAAAAGCAGCTTTCTAGATATTTCAGCGTTCAATGATTTTTGGTTCTTTAAACACGTTGAGTAAACGTTGACTCGACGAATTCATATCGCGTTTACACGATAACTGTATAAAGATATCTCTCATTACCTTCATACGACTGCTAGTCTTATGATAGCTTTATGAAAGCAACTGAATTGATAATTCGTCGTAAAACTTGCTTTTATACCAGTATCTTTCGATATATCATTATTACAGCATTATTGTGGAATAAAAGCGGTTTATTCAACCAAATAGCATCTCGGTTACTATAATAGCACATTACTGTCATATGATTGTTTTTTGAGAGGCTTTCTCTCGATTTGAAAATACTAGTTGAGAAAACGCTTTAAACTGATCTTTTATAGCCACAAAGATCCTATGAATAATATTTGGAAGCCACCATACAGCGTTAAAGTTGTATGAAAGTTGAAAAGAAACATTTACAGCACTGCAAACGCCATTTGTCGGGTTTGATCTGAATACCTATCTGCGATACGTGTAAAAATGGATTATAATCAGTGGAAAAGGATTACAAGAAGTGGAGGTTTCCGGCGAAAAGTAAATAAGATGTATTCAAGACATTGTAGCGCCCTGATTAGTTGTAAAATAGCAACGATATTCCTGTTTCTCGACTTTAATTTGAGTAAATGCTCTGTAATGGCACATGAGTGTTACAAATGGCGACTTCATTGTAACTATTAAATTAATATTATTTTTGACTCGTTAATTACTGAGAAATCTTATGGCCCATGAAAATATTAACAATAATGTAAACAATGTAGACGATAAAGTTAACTTCGCATATGAAAGTACCTCCAAGCAAACTTTAAATAGGTCATGCGCGTTACCTATTCAGATGGATAAAAAATAAATCCCATGTGAGAAAAATAGTTACATTTACTTTCATTTTCTTTTCACCTTCAACACCAACACTGGTTGCTATGTTGTATGAGAGGAGTTGGTTGCATTCACACGATCAAAGAGTCTAAAAAGTCGAATGAAAGAGTATTTCTCGACTTGAGGAAAGCTAAAGTGTGGAGTAAAAGCATTCTGATAGCTTTCATAGCTCTTTTCAACATTCGCGTTGCGATTACTCGATGTTCTTTCGATAATTTAGCCATTGCGATGATAATGATACGATATTTATAGCATTTAAAGCTGAGAGAAGTGCGCCCAAATCGCGTTGAGAGAACGTGCTTAGACTTTTCATACGACATTTTTAAGATCCATGTTACGACTAATTGCTGCAACAGAAACGTGCTCATGACTTTCTTACGATATGTTTTTGCCAGTTGGGTTCTCAAGGTCTAATCTACCACTATACCAAATTTCATCAAAATCGGTTCAGTGGTTTAGGCGTGAAATCGTGACAAACAGACAGACAGACAGAGTTACTTTCGCATTTATAACATTAGTACTTATGGATTTATTTTTATATTAGTTCGGAGGACCAACAGCCATAACAAAAGTACAGTGACTAAAATTAGTTGCAAACATTTTCACTTTATAGAACTTGAATGATAGGTAATGATAGTATATGTTACATTATTCCTTTTTGTTGGTAATATGCAACTACAAGCGCTTTTTATAGTTACGAGTAGTTGGAGCCCTAAAAAGAGTTGTGGCGGGCAGTGGCATTCGCTTCACAGAAAATATCGAAGTTAAGTCAAATCCGCAGTTAGACTGGTAAAGCGGACCAGACTCCGAGGTGAAAGCTTCGGATGCGGCTGGGATTAACGCTAAGATGAAGATGAAGAAGATAGTTTATAAGCTTAGTGGTCTAGGAATCGATTTTGCGACCAAGATGTTTCGCATTAAAATCCTGGTCGAATTTTTATTTCAAATAGAACACGTCAATTAGATTTCACCTCGCCTGATGGTAAGCTATAGTCAAAGTCTCAGGAAAGAGGGCCTCCATTACATACATGTAGACACTCAGCTTGACGGCCTCATCATAAGAGGATTACCATCGCAGCACCGTGTGACACCCACCGGTCCCACTAGTGCTGCGACAACAATCCCTCTACCCGGCTATGCACATGCTGACACCCTGAACGTAATCCAACCGAGATTGGATTACTATGGAGGGCTTTTCGCAAACGTGCACGGTGGTACTCGACCGGCCGAAATTCGTGACAAATTTGTGCTATCTAATTTCTACTACCAGAATATTACACTTTTTTTACACCACCAGTATTTACACTAGAGATGGCCTTGTGGAAATATGTTAGCGAAGAATCCTTTTTTTTCGTACGTATAATTCCCACGGATAGCCGGAGCTAGCAGTTGTGGTTATGTCGGACTCAATCCGAATAAAACGCACGCCATCGGTGGGTCGCCGGTTGCCGGAGGTGAGATTGCCGGAGATATATCTCTCGCCCTCCGGCTGTCCCAGGGCCATCTCTTTCGACCTGGCCCTCTTCGGGTATGGGACCCATAGAGTCTACATGTTGGGTATGAGGACGCCGCTGCAGCCTGCTTCTGCTAGGGTTACAGGCGGCTCTACACGTCACGCCTAGGCCCGCGCTCATGGAGCACTGAGGTCGTTCTGCGTGGTGAAGAATCCCAAGTATTTATAGTGCACGACTGTTTCTCAGCAGACTAATAATAATATTATATGTGACCTCTAACAGTAAAATAAACTTCAAAATAATAATCACAATACAATTATTATTCATGAGAATGTACTTTTACCCTTCAAAACATTTGAACAAATGATGAATGGTGGACAACTGTAAAACATTTCAAGGGTGGCTGTAGATCATATATTGCACGCTTGTAGGAGTAGGCAGAGATGTAATAACACCTAGGTACATTTCGTCAAATATGATTTTTAGTTACATGTAACAGGAGGTGAGCCTTCAAGCGGGCACTTTGTCATAAGCTGTATATTGTGAGATGGAGAATAGCTACTCCATCGCTATTTAGAACAGAAGTATATTGTGAATCTGCACACTATAGTTAGCTTAGTGGTTATGGATTCGACCTTGCGATCGAGAGGTCCCGGGTTCCAATCTTGGCCATTACACTACCGACGTGGACCCACTCCTAGCACAAGCAATTTAGCTTAGTTGGAGGGGTTGGAGGGAATATTAGTAATTACGGTTGATATTATTTAAAAAAAAAATGAAACTTACCATTGTTTCGTCGATAGGATACGCAGTTTTGTCAGGAAATATGCACGTGGACAGGCAAGACACGACTTTCTTTACGTTATTTTTATAACTAGCGCTTAACACGTTATCATTCATAGCCATATTTTCTCTCTGAAAAGAAAAACAGATATTTATCACCTGAAGGCCAACTGAAATGTCGCACAAGTTTCAAGAAAGAACAAGATCGTGATCGTTTCATCAAATTTGAGGCTTCATTTAGAAAAAAAAACTTTATTACGAGAATTTGCTCTCTTTTTATACATACATACGCTTACGCCTATTTCCCTCCGGGGTAGGTAGAGACAACAGCCAGCCACTCGACTCTATCCTTCCATACTTCACACCCTTTCTCTACTGTCATTATTCTTTTCATGCAAGCCCGCCGATTTCAAGTACTCCGGACTTGCCCCTTTTTTCAAAATTATATTAATTTGGCCGACCCCGACTGGTCTGCCCATTCACTTGTGATGTCCTGTGCCTTACATACCTGGTGTGTCATTCGGGACGTACTCGTTCGTTCTACGTGCCCAAACCTCCTTAGCATACCCTTTTCAATAAAATCTAAAATTATCACCTTCAACATTTGGGAGTTTGAGATTAGGTCGTGATTAAATTTTGACTAGATTTTTATTACGAGAAGCCTTCTGGAGTTTGTGATAGTTTAACACATAAGAGCACTGACGGAAGCCAGTTTTAAACATCTATCAAGTATATTGAGTAAAGAATCGGAACTCACAAAGAAATCTAAATTATGAGCCATATTGTGGAACAAACCCCCCACCATTGCAGCCAAGTGTATGACATGCGTGGGCCTGTGTTTTTCAAACAATGCATCTGTTTGGGCTTTGTCCCTGGAAAAAAGAAATATATAGTTGAATATATTATTATACTAGCTGTTGCCCGCGGCTCCGCTCATATTGATATCTATTATCGCAACTAAACTTAGCAACAGACAGACAGACAGTTACTTTCGCATTTATAATGTTAAAGAATTTAACCATAGTATACTGCAGCTGAATCAAAGTATTGGTTGGAGAAGCAATTTTATAAGGCATTGCATACTGGCACTGTAAGCAATTTAATGATTTATTGGTCAAAATAAGGCCCTTGTGATGGTATCGGTTTACATGTAATACCTGGCTCAATGCAACAGGTACAGTTGTCAGAAAAAAGAGCCAGACACTAACGTAGAAGGTACGACACGAAGGCATTTCCGTCCAATTGAGCAGTCCGACTGGGGAAGTACAGAATACCGCGGCCATAACAACCTCGTGTTGTGTTCTCGGCGGTAGGTAGGGTAGCCAGAGCTCACTGGAGAGTTTTTGTACTGTCTGTGGGAAGACCAAAGGCTATTTCTGCTTTGTCTTCTTCACTGACGGCACAGAAACTCTCTGTGTTCACAGGTTCGGCAGCACGAGTATGACTGCACTGGTGTTGCACACGTCCATAGGCCATGGTAATCACTTTCCATCAGGAAAAATAACTAAAACTTTTGCAAACTTGCAATTATGAAATTGATTGGGCAACTCTTTAAAAACCATAATTTCTTATGTGTTATGACAACATCCTTTGTAATAAGACGTTATTGTAGTTTTTCAAGCACAGTTCCGTCATAATAAGTACACGTTATAGTCAAAACAATCCATCCTTGTACCAGCGTTTGGAGCGGATAGCCTCACGCTGTGGAGCCTGGTGCTGGCCACCAGGCTGGTCGGTAGAGAGAGAGTGTGAAATGTTGCCGTTTTTGGAATATAGGTACCACTTAAATGGTAGGCAAGCCCACGGCCCACCTGATGGAAAGTAGTTACCGTGGTCTACGGATGTGTGCGTCTTCTTTCGCGAGGCAGTAATGCCCGCAAAAGCATGCAGTAGTGGAAAAGGAACGGAAAAGGTGTAGCACTTTCCCGTACCGTAGAAGGCCCACCGGGTGGCAGAAATTACAGGACGATCTCCATCATTCTTCAGCGGCTGAGGCTACACGACCGTGTGCGTCTCTATAGGGTATGGCTTTTATCATATATCTGGTTGGCCAACGGTGACAGCAACCAAGGTCGGTTAGGGTATTAGGAAAATGTGACGAAACTCCATGCGGCTTTAGTTGTTTAGAGTTCGACATACCACCCACCTCATCGTAAGCTCCGGTGAGATAAAGCGAAAGGGGTTCGAAGGGAGGAGGGGGAGAAAACGTATAGGTAAGAGTGCTATTCTCTTTCATTTTACAGTCGATAGGGAGGTGACTTCCCAGTGGCACTACTCAATGACACTACTGGTAGTGCCGAAGGTAATTTTCTTGCCCCATGGCACTACCGGTATTGTCAAGGTTAACGTCTTTATTATTCATCAACGAATCGCCAACAAAACAACTGCATAAAATATTTTTCATCGTTAATTTTATCGGCGATTGCGATGCATGCGCTCGTACACAACTTTACATATATTTCAGTTGTTACAATATTTTACACAGACAGAATGCTTGAACACGATTTATTCATTAAGGCGTATTTAATGACGTCAGTCCTAGTTGTATTTATTTAGTTGTATTTCATCTGAGCGTCGTGCTCCGGAGCCGGTCAATGGTCGTTAACTCAATATAAGGGCGACCTGCCCCTCTAGGCAAGAGCCAATACGCTAACCGGCGTTTGATGGAATAGAATGACGAATGTATGGGATTTGACGTATTTATTTGACATGCGTTAACGACTGCCATTTATGTCAAATCCCATATATTCGTATTCTATTCACCAAACGCCAGCTAGCGAATTGCCACTTGTCTAGAGGGGCTGAACAACTCTGTCAGTTGTCCACTAAACACAGCCCAGGGTTAGCAGTCGCTCTTGCTCTCAAGAAAAAACCAAGCTACATCATATTTAAGCTGAGTGCCACCATTGTTTAACATGGTACGTGTACGTAACGGTGACTCTCTTCCCTAAGACCTTGCCTTCAGCTTACCATCAGACGAGGTGAAGTCAAATTGACATGTCCTATTTATTAAAAAAAACCCTAGACTCCCAGGTCGCCTGCCTCGGATGCAACCGGGACTAACGCAAGGATAATGATGAATTTTACATGTGCATCAGTATATTTCCTAAATATTACATGCATTGCCAGTGAGCTTGTTTACAATGGATTTGAGTATACGAATGGACTTTGCTTACAAAACATCGCTGTAACTATAGATACGAGTAGGGTTGCCTGGCGTCCGGATAAGGCCGGATATAGTTAGGGCTTTTGTTAGGCTTTTTCCTTTTCGCAAATGACAACACAATGCTTTTACATTATTAGACTGTTATTCTATTTTTATTTGATTTTAAGAATTTATAAATTGTAAAATGGTAGTGTAGAATTTCATTCAAATTGAACAATATTTACGGTAATTATAAAAAATCTGTGAGGATTTTGCGCACGTTAAAAAAAACATAAAAGCCTCAATACTTAGGGTGTCCGGCCTTTTTACTTAAATGTCCGGCCAAATTGGCTGGTGTGTCCCTGTCCAGCAATTAGGATTGGTGACCTTGCAACCCTAGATACGTGTTCGTACTGTTCGTAGCCGACCGCATACAGCATGCAGCAGATACAGCGTACCGTGAAATAGACTTGAATGTGATAATATTGTTATTGTTTTAATTCATTACGGCTTCTCAATGTCGTTTATCCGTATTGAAGTTTAATAAACAATGTACGTGAAAAAAATTCAATATGTATTGTAGTGACTCATTATACCGATAGATGACTTCATCTCTTTTCTTTACAAACAATACTTATTAACCTTCGATACGGCGGGTAAACGAGACACCACCACTAAGAAACCGCAATGAACTAAAACAATAAGCAATATTATCGCATTCAAGTCTATATAAGATAAGATAAGATAATATTTATTGATTCAATCACAATTATTAAAATTACATATCATTACATTAATATTCCTCAACATTTCACACAACGCTATCTAGACCCATGGTAAGCATAGCTTAACTAGCTTGGGTCTAGAATGATGATGATGATGATGATACTGTACTAATTTTTGTATTACAAATAAGTTTGATATTATGTCGAACGTTGACGGCCACCGTACTAGTTAAAACTGTGTGGCAGCTGTCAGCGCCTTCAAAAAGTAGTACAATAACTTAGGTAATCATTTCTAGGGAACAGATAAAAATGTTTGCTCAGCAAGCTAATTGATCTAGAAAAACTCATCAGCAAAGCATTTAAGAATAACAAAATTGAATTAAATTGAGTCGGTTTAATCTGCGCGCGCGCGTGTGTGTGTTTGTGCGTCGTGCGTGTGTATGTGCGTGCGTGTGCGTGCTCGTATGTGTGTGTTTGTGTGTTGTATTTGCTTATATGTTGAAGTTTGTTTGTGTATGTTTGTTGGACAGTTTATACCTATGAAATCAATGCTTTTGTATATGTATAGTTTAATTGAAGTAGCCATTTGGTGAGTTTAGATTTCACCTCTGCATACTTCAGTTCTGAGATGTTTAGTTTTTTGTTGATTCTGTTATAAATACGTGTACTTATTTTGAATTTTTGAACTTAGAAGTTTTTGAATGTCTTCTCATTGCAACTCGCAGTATAAATAATTGCCTAACCATTAGGACACTACACTCTTGATACAAGGTGTCAGTATTACATCGTCGAAGATTAAAGTATATGACTTTTAAAACGGCCCTCTGGGCCCGTTCCATCCTCAACATATAAGTTGGACCCGATCCGCCCCACGCTAGTATTGCATATGATATTACTGACTGCGCCAAGGCATAGTACTAGTACACGGTTTTAAGTGTTTCAGGGTCACCAGAGTGTCTTAGTCTTCGAAATATTGGCATCAGCTTTCTTACATGACATATAGAGTTATTTGTATGTGTCTGCCATGTCAATGCTCAATCTAAAGTGACACCAAGATACTTCACTTCAGAGGCATGTTCAATGCTGCCACAAAGGCATGTCCGGGATTCGGGGTGACATGAATGAGCCCTAAGGCGGATTGTGTCAAGTTTTGGGTTCTGCTTATGTGAAAAACATACAAACTTTGTTTTAGTAACATTGAGTGTCAGTAGGTTGGAACTCAAAAAGACCATAACCTCTCTCAAAGCATTTTCAGCGTGCCGACGGGTCTGCTCCCAACTCCCCCCACTTATCAATAATGCTGTGTCATCTACATAAGTAACTATTACATAGTTAGAGATGGTTTTATTACAAAGATCATTGATATAGATAAGGAAGAGCGTAGGTCCCAGCACACTTCCCTGTGGAACACAAAAGCCAGGGCTGGATGAATTACTTATAAGAATACCTATTTTGACATGTTGGGTCCGGTGAGAGAGATAACTCATGAAGATATAGAGCCCATCTTAGACCCACCTTCAAGCTGCCTCACCACCGTTTCAGTGAGTTCTACTATAGCGTCTTCAGTAGACTTACCCTGTCAAAAGCCAAACTGTGTTTTTGCAATAAGATTATAAGATTCTAAACAGTGTTGTGTAGGCCCACGAGCTGAGGAGCAAGTGGTTGTGGGCGCTGCGGTGGTGGGCGTTACAACCATCTGCGACGACAAGCTCGTGTGGGGCCGCCGGAGCCTCGCGTCGCCGAAGCTTTGACAGAAACGATGTTTGCTACATGCTTTATGCCTACTGTACGCTATACGTGTGGTTTATGCTTGCTTATTTGATTGTTAATTAACGGACTTTATTTTGTCAAATGAACATTTTTAAAATAAAATTTTAACAATTGAAATATTTTCTATGTGATACATTTGCAGGACCTTTATTTATCAAATCATTATTTTTGAAGTAATATGCGCAATGCAAGTTCGTCAAATGATTAGTTTTTCAAACGTTGGTTGTAAAATGATCATTAAATGATCATTTTCAAATGTTGTCATACGTTTTTTGTCAAACAATAGTGAACCGTTTAGAACAGAAGCCCGATTCTGCTATCTGTCAACAACGAACACTGCAAAATGGCAATAAATTTTCGATTTTGTAAATATAGACTTAAAGTTCAAAATAAAATGAAAAAGAATTGATTAAATTTTTCATTTACTCTACAAGATGCCTATTAATTTAGACTTTAACAACACAACAGTTAAGTCTATTTGCCTACCGTGGTGTAGCGGTAGTGAATGCGACCGCTACGCAGGAGGCGCGGGTTCGATCCCCGCTCAATGCCAATATTTATACATGAATATGGGTATGTGCATTGGTCTGGTCGTGCCTCGGAGAGCACGTTAAGCCGTCGGCCCCCGTAGCTATACAAACATATCTATGGCAGTTGTTACGGGTAGTTGGAGCCCTCAGAGGTCCACCAACACACACGACAACTGGTCTAATTGCAATGCTTTGATATCGCCTTTGGGTTGTGGAGGTTATATGGCAGTCGCTTCACGGAAAATGTCGAAATTTAGCCAAATCCGCAGTTAGACTGGTAAAAGTGGACAGCTGACAGCTTCGGGTGAGATTGGGATTAACGCTAGGACGAAGAAGTTAAGTCTATTTGCAGTGTCTATCGTATGTCAGTGGTTGATGATTAGCAAAATCGGGGTCCAGTTGTCAATTGCTTCAATTTCAGTCACTAGTAGTGTATACTATATAGCCAACATTCTTTTTTGACTGAAATTGTTACAACTGGAGCCGGTTGATCTATCCCTTTTCCTCATCATTAATACAGACTCTTCAATATGTTTCAGTAAGCTATGAATATTGCTGTGAAGATTGGGTTAACCAATTTCAATGCAACAAGGTAACACAATGAAATCTGAGTTATTCTGAGATAAAAAATAATCATCTCAGTATCTCTTTTACCAGTAGATTTTGCCATCTGTGTGGGTTACCCAAGATTTCTCCTGGTTCTTCTGTTAAGCTGACGGCATATCGCAGTATATCCTAGTTGTACAGGAATTAAGGGAACATCTGGTACAACATAGGAAGTTCAAGTTGTATTGCTAGAGCCACTGGCGAGGGTTCCCTACAACGCAATTTCTGCCGGCTTGCTCTGCAAAGGGAAGCTGTGGTAGAGATGTTTACATTTATACATCAACGTAGCCACCAGCTTGTCTTTAAAAAAAATTTACCCTTTGCCACTGATAGCCACAGCTGCATTACAGTCTCACTGACATTATGTCACAATGGAAAGAAAAATGAAAATGATTTTAAAAGAAATATGGTATTGAAATAATATGTTGTAGAGGAATAAAATAAATGCTAATGAGATAAAAATTGAAAAACACGATTGTTTTATATAATTTTGAATATTGAATTGGTATTATTGTTTTGACAATAGTTTCACAGCAGTTAGGTATTATAAGAATAAGTTTGCTGAAGCAATTATAATTCTCAACAATAAAATAATTTTATATTTATTATATATTTATAATATATTTTGTCCCTGTTACCTCCGTTGTCCTATGTATATGTTATGTTATGTCTTTGATCTGATTGCCTTACCATCAAGAGGGTTCGAATTTAGCTTAGTTGGAGGGGTTAGAAGGAATATTGGTAATCACGGTTGCTAATATTCTTTATTTAAAAAAAACCCTTAGGTTTACAGATACAGTATCGGAAGACAGGTGTAAATTAGGGTTGATTGAAAGATTGAAAATACTTAAATATATTGGGACTGTCTCAATATATAATTGGAAATTTCAGTGATCACCTAACTCAGTCATGTTGCTATTTTATTATTTTGAAGTTCAGTACATTTAGGATTTGATCATTTTGAGATTCAGTTTATATGAAAATCAGGCTATTTAATTTTATGCCGATTTGGGATACAAATGTTTTGATGTAAAGATGATTAAGAGTTTTAGGAATTATTTTGGAATTTACAGGTGTAACTGCCTTCAGAGTCTTATCTGTTTATCATTAGGATCAACCAAAATCTTGGTGGAGACCCCTAATTTAAATTTAATAATTCACAACCACTTAAAACTCTACTCTCCACTCTACACACCTTCTTAGGCTATTCTATGTACCATATTCTAAAACGACACCAATATAGATTTTGAGTGGTAATTTTATAAATAAATGAAAAAATCACCTGATCGTTCATAAAATCAAATCAGTCAAGTTCTTGAATCCAATTTGTACTTAAAACTAGTTTCAAATTTAGACTCATGAATGAGTATCATTTTAGAATACAACACTTATTCATCAAATTAATTTTCTTTTCAAACAAAAATTCAATCTACATCTGTAACAAAAAAGTGTTCATTACCTAAGGTCTCCATCTTTAGAGCCACAGAATATCCATGTTTCGTTTTTAGACTCAGCAGTACTCTTTTGTTTTTCTTCTTCTATTACAGTTTTTATCGCTTGGCCAACCAAACCAGACCCCCCAGTTACTATTATAGTCCTTCGTTCTTCAGTCATCTAAATATAATTTCAAAACAATTAATACAATATCTCCAATCCACTACAAATTAAAATTAAATATTTGTTAAACGAAATTCTTACTTTATCAAAGAATTACAGTAAAAATATCGATAATCTGAATTTGGTTATTTGCACTACGTTGCACCGCTTGCACCACTGCACAGAGTAAGTAATATACTAGCACCACTGCTGCAATGAGAGTATTATCTAGTGTAGCGAATTTTATATAAAAGTGCAATCACTGAATGACCGCTGCACAATTTTTTTAAATAGAGTACGTAAATTATATAGCTCTTATACCTAAACACAAAAATATAAAATGAGAAATGAAATGACACGACCGACGAATTTGACGGAACGCACAGAGTAAGTAATATACTACGTAAGACGGAACGTCAAATACAAACTTAAGAAAATGACAAGACAGACTAGCATGACAACATTAATGACAACAAAGCAAAGCCACACTGACCTAGCTTAAATTAGATGGCAACACTGCTTAGAGTACATCCCTGGGTAGGAGTATTGGCGCAAACGCGGGCAAACGCACATCGCGGTATTACTTTATTTTTCGAAATTGGTGTGAATTCGAGTTTTTATGTGTAAAAATGGTGGATTTTTAGACATAACGTCTTGGACAATTCGCACAAGTGTAGGAAAGTGGGATATTACAGTGAATTGTGACATTTCGCGTTTGTTCCAAATCTCCTGGGGTAGCTTTCAGTAAGGTCCCCACAACTTTACTGAAGCAGAAATCATCACTCATCGTCATCGTCATGGCAATCATCACTCATCATCATCGTCATGAAAAGTGAATAAACAAAACTAAATAAAGACATGGCTTAAAGGTCTTGAAACCAAGCCAAAAAACTTCAAAAAAAAAAACCCTAGGCAGTGTTGCATGGTTGCATCTCAAAACATCGGACAATCGTAACCTCCTCACTTTCTTTTTCATCCTAGCGTTAATCCCAGTCACATCCAAAACTACTTCAGGGATACGTTTTTCCAATCTAACTGCGGGTTTGGCTGATCTTCGATATTATTTTCCGTCAAGCGACTCTCAGATCTCCACAAGTCATTGCCGACATCGAAATATTGCAGTTAGAGCAGTTGTTAAACTTTAACGAGTAACGACTGCCATAGATGCTCGTATGACAACCGGGACCGAAGGTTTAATGGGATCTCCGAGCTATAATGCTAACAGACTTATGCTTGTAATCAATCAATAAATAAGCCTATCACTGTCCAATGCTTATAAACGTGCAGTAAGTACTTAAATAATAAATTTTAATGGGTCACGCCGTAGGTTGCAGTCTTAGAGAAGGAAAGTAGGTATAGAGTAACGGACGGCGTGGCCGAATGAGATAGAAGATTATTACCTAAGGTCAATAGTCAAAGATTGCAGTGTTGCTATAAAATATAATTTTCCCCCAAGACTCGGGAGGTTTAAATACTTACAAATTCTATTTCTAAATTGAACTTAGGATTAAACAATCACAGTCTAGACGGCATGCTCTCAAGATTTTGATTGTTATATAGTGAGTCTAGTCTTAAAGTGTCAATGCAAATTTCGTAATTGAAAGCTGTATACAGTTGTAAAGCTGTATGCAGTTGTATTAACCGCCATCGCAGAGTGCGTCTAAGTGACTGACTGAAATTATTATTAATAATTGACTGGAAGAAAATTCATGGAATAAATAAAAAACGTATGTTATCATGTATAACCATTTATTATATGTACATCTTACAGCATGTTTTATGTAGCGCATCTTGTAAGTCCTAATTTTAAAAGTCCAAAACTTATGTCATAAACTCACAACCTACGAATAATGTATCCTATAGAAGTGTATCTCGGCTCAAAAAATGGCACCACATAATGGGGACCGCGGAGGGCGGGGCTTGAAAAGGGTACCACGTGGCACTGTCAGTTCGCGCTGACACGCGTAGGTATCGTACGGTTGTGTCACTGGAATCAATCTGTCAGTGATTTTAATTGTGTTTGTTTTTTGTGTGTTTTCGCGATAATTACATTTCAAATATGCCTTCGTGTGTTGTAAAGTGGTGCAGAAACCATACTGATATGAAAAACACTGGAATCACCTTCCATAGGTGAGTAAATATTCATTTTAAAAACACGTGCTTGGCGAAGTCGAAAAGTGGTATGCAACATGAACGCAATTCCTAAATTAAATTATTTTTTATGCAGTGTTCATAGTTCATAGTATGTTAAGCGCTAAGGTAATAAAAAATATTGTTACTATGATATTATATTAGTAGGATGATATTATGCATAAAAATTAAATTATAATTTGAATGTCACAGATTCCCAACAAATGAAGTCCAGCATGAAAATGGGTGAGTGGCGGTTCGTTTGGAAAGAAATGAACGTGATTGGATGCCTAGTCAGTACAGTAAAATATGCAGCATACACTTTCGAACTGATGACATGTACACACCAAATAATGGAAAGGTTAAGCGATTAAGAAAAACTGCGGTGCCTATTTGCACTGTGAGATATTTTATATACCTATTTGCAATTTCTAAATTTAATGAAAAAGTTAAACTGTTCTTATTTAGTTCATTACTTAAATTATTTATTTTTAAAAAGTATTTTACTATTTTTCAGATGGTTAGTCCATTACATTCAAATGTAGAATCATCTAGTCGACAATTGAAATTAACAATTTTAAAATAATGGTAAATAAGTGTATAACCCCTTAAAGAAAGCCATCCTATAGAAAGCAATCACGACGTTATGTTGTTCAAAGCCATAATCGAACAGTTTCTTATAATTCGTTTGCATTATATTGTTAAAAACGAGTCTTTACTAAATTCCAACCGCCATAAATTAAATAAACTTATAATTTTCAGAGGTACATAATTGTGAAAAATAACAACGTATTTTAATTTGCATGCGTATGTAGTTCAATCAATAGAAAAATAATAACAATCCAGTTATTATTTTTTGAAGTGAAAACTTCTTTAGCGGCGTTGGATGGGTAAAAAGTGTTAAACTCGCGTCAGGATTACTTGACCTTTGAACCGTAACCGACGACTGACATCATACAACATTAGCTAAAAATTGTTTATTTTGTTAGGAACGCCAAGAAGCTTCGTAGCTTAGCGGTAAGCGCTTCGACTGTAAGTCCTTATGGTTTCAGATAGTACCGGGTTCGAACCTGGGCTTCTGACATTTTTTGTGATTATTTTTTCTTTTTGTAATTTATTACTTTTTGTGATTATTTTTCTTTTTGTAATTCATTAATTTGTTTTGACAGAAAATTAGTGATAGGTTCTATGATTGGCGCTATATTATAGGTATTGTATGGTATGGTATGTATTTTTATCTTTTTCTCTGTATATAACGAAGAAAGAAAGAGAGAACAAGTTTTCACTTCTGCCGGCACTCCCGGAGTGCAACCCGACTTTTTTTATTGATTGAACTTTGATTGAACTTTGATTGAACTTATTCAATAAAAAATAAACACAAACAAGCTGTCTTATTATTGTATAACACCATCCACGCTCATCACGTTCGCCGCTTTGCCACTATGACGTTTGGGGCGCCGAAACAGCATGACTTTGGCGCGACCAATCGCGTGCAAGTGTTCAACAATGGATGTGTGAGTGTTTTGTTTTATTGCTGTTTTTTTAGTATGCGTAAGTTACTCCAATATTTCAGCGGTAACTCTATGGGAGTTACACTTCTATAGGATACATTATTCGTAGCTCACAACACATAAGTGTCATAACATTAATAATAAAAAATATATATTTAGCCCTAGCGATAATATTTCATATTATCCTTTTTACCCGCTTAAATATTTATTTAACTGTTTTTAGTATTTGTTGTTATAGCAGTAATAGAAATACATCATCTATGAAAATTTCAAATGCCTAGCAAAAAAAGTTCATGAGCTACTACAGCCTGTAACAGACAGACGGACAGTACAGTATAAGTAATAGGGTCCCGTTCTTACTCTTTGGGTATTGAACCGTAAAAAGGTGCCTCGTATCCAATTTTCAACTCTCGGTTGCGACTAAGCACTCCATAGTTACGACACTAAATCCCTGGTAATCGGGGTAATATCACAATCCGGGTCTTGCAACACTGAATATATCAACCAATGTTGAAATTGCAATTAAAATGAGATAATTACACTTATTACTGGGAAACTTTCATTGGTAAAATGTATTTGTTAAGAAAGCATACACTTACGAGTGAGCGTATGCTTTCCCTGGGTTGAGCGTGAGCTCAATCCAGGGAAACTATCACGACTATCAGTTTTGCACAATAGAAGACAGCACCGCATCGTTCGTAATAAGCAGAGGGTAGGCTTAGGAACTATAAAAATAAGTCACTGTTAAACAAACGTTAAAAATGCAATACAGTATTCTTCCTCTTAGAAAAAAACGTCAAAAGTTCATCGACTTCCTGAGCAAATTAAGTTGCTCAGCCTTGAAAAAACTGACACGCTCTGAAGGATGGCAATAGTTTGAATTTGTCCTTTTCTATCATGGGCAATTCTTATATACTGCATCCTGCTCTTAACGGGATGTGTGGGAATGAGATAGAGCTATCCAGCAGTCTATAGTTTTTCTCCGTCTACGGTTGCAGTTGCAGTGTTCACCTCTTACTACGACACGTGGTGAACATTGCAACTGTCATCAGGAATTTTGTATTAGGTACTTTGTTGATGATCAATCACATATAATGGAATAACTATGATAATTTTAACCAATATGACGGTTGTGCGTTGTGCTACACGTTTCTGAGCATTTTATTTTTTAAATGATTAAAATCCGACAAGAAATGACGAAGTTATTAAGAATTTCTTTATGGCTATTTAAAAACGCTCGCTTTCACTGAGATTTCGTTGATGACGTCACTAGCCGCCACACGTGCGAACCCTACCTCGCTCGGGTTCGATATTCATTCAGGGCTCGGCTTGCACTTTCATTGTTTGTATGAGATTTTTCTGTTCTGTGTTCGTTTAAGACAGTGATTCAATTATTAACAAATAAGGTGCACAGTAGGTATGAGATTTAGTATTAAATCAACATAAACTTTATAATATTATGAAGGTCGGTTTTGTTAAAGTCTAATCAGATAATGTGTACCACAGTAGATTAGTTTATGGTGACGGGCGCGGGTGGTGGTACCGAAATAGCATTCCTATGAGTGTTAGGTGTGCCGATGCTGAAAGCGAACTTGTTCAGGCATGCTGGGATAAGTTTTAGGATGCTATTTTAGGAGCGCTAACACTGATAACAGCGGTCGATATACATAAGGGTGGGCGCACAAAAGTGCAGAATACCACACAAAACAGCAGTAGCTAGGGCCTGACTACTTACGACTAGCTGTTATAGAAGTGAAGTAGTAGCTCAACTCTAAATTGGGGTGTTCAAGGGTCAAGGCGGTACAGAATATTCCAAGTAGAGTCGTGCTACAGATCTTCCTACCATACTCGGAAATTGTGATGAAGGATGATAATCATGGCACTCGTACTTCCACGAGCTGCTGAACAATCAACACGTACACGAGCTGCCACCAGATGTCTCTGCGATTCAAGGACTAGTGTCACTGATAATGCTAAAGAATAGCAAGCTAGCGGACCGGACGGAAACCCCTTCGGAACTAGGAAAATGATGATAAAACGAAATCAATGGAAGCTGAATATCATTACACCAAAATCAATTATAAGTAGTCAGTGCCGGAGTGCGGGGACATATAGCGGTATAATGGGAGTATCCCACAGCAAAAAGCTCTACGCGAAGAAAATTTACTCTTAGATTCGGATCCGAGGGTTAATTTGATGATGTGGGCTACATTCTATCATCGCACCGCGCAGGGAATTCATCCTCACACATTGCGATCGGAAATGGTGTGCATCGTACAGTGTGAAAAGAACTTCATCCCATGTACGCTCAAGCAGTGAAATGAACTTCCTGCTATGGTTTTCCCAGGCGACTACAATAAAGGGCTCGTTAAGAAGGGTAGTAGAAGGCTTCTTCAGGGTCGGTAGTACGAGTTTAACGCACCTGGTGCTGTATACGTCCATAGGCCACGGTAAACACTTTCTATCAAGTGGACCGCGTTTGTCTGCCACCTTAGTGGTATAAAAAAAGCGAGAGTAGAGTATGCTCTTGAAATGTTAATATGTTTTCAAACCCGGTCATGGATCCAATTTTTTTTGGCATTTGAGAACGGTAGTGATGAACCGGAAATAAAAACAAAATAAAAAAGACGTTGGCGTTGAACTCTACAGATCACACATCCGTCCACATAAGTGATGACATAGCTTAGCGCACTAACCAGGCTAAGCACCTGGGGTCTGTATATCTGCAGCTCGTAACCAATAAGCGCTGGCTTCATGTTAAAGAAGATGACGACATGTAAAAGCTGGAAAGCGGACTCCAGGATCCGAAGTGAGATCCTTAAACGTGATCAGGACTCAGCGCTGAGATTTATTTTAACGAATACAGTTTCTTTACAGGATCCGTATCCTTAAACGATATTGTAAGTAATGGAGTACGTTTCAATGATTTTATAAATTATATTATCTCCTTATTTGCTGTAATACATCTTTGAGCCACTTCTTTGAATTTCAGGAGGGTACAGTTATAGATGTCTACCTGCATTGCTTTAACATTGATGAGCAATACTGCTAGAAGATTGTTCGATGGCGAAGACAATGTTGCACTAGAATACGGTGAACTCTCGAGCTGATGAAAGTGAAGAACTTTAATTTCCTGTATTGTTCTTTTGTTATTTTATAAAAGAAATATGGAAGTCAATAGCACAAAAAGTTTATCAATAAAAACTTTGTAAATTACTCAAAATCCATGCATAAATTCGAATTATGCGTTACAGTATGCATACTCCCCATAGCGGTGGCGCTTCACTGTGGCAACAAGTGACTTCACAGAGTGTTTTGGCGCGGCGGCGAGCGTTTTTGAAATTAGGTGCTTTAAATTAGCTTTAAGTATCTTCTTTATTTTTGTTCCGAATGAAAGATTTTTTTCTCAGTAGGTACTTATTGATTTTTCAATCATTATAAATCTGCATACTCATGTAAAAAAGGGACTGATCCTCATTATCACATATATCTAATCTACCTATTGATTGTAAAACTTTGCCACAGCATGGACTGTTGATATTTGCATATTTTACTAGACATTTGGGGTCGGCAGCGTGAGTGTAACGTCCCAAGTATTCCATACGTCCGGCCGCGGTGACCACTTTCCATCAGGTAGGCCTGTGCTTGTCTGCCACCTAAATGGTATAAAAATAAGAGTCGGCCCGGCTTCACCCACGTCATACTTCGAAACCCCGTGTCACACTTTCAAGCCATTTATGCCCGCAATTTATCAATTCTCAAATAACTTGGGCAGTAACGTATCCTAAATTTAACGCAGAAAGAATTTTTAATTCATGCCAGTAGTTCCTAATATTAGCACGTTCAACCAAACTAACAAACAAAAAAAAAAATACAGACTTTTTGCTTTATATTATAATAGTGTAGATATATATAAATATAGAATTTAGATATTTATTACGAGTTGGGAGTGGATGGAACAATCCTTTATTATAAAATATGTTCTGTCTTGATCTAATCTCAATCTCCCAAGCACTTCCAAGTGACAAAAACAATCATGATTTCAATCAAAATTATGTGACAAAAATATAATTTTGCACATTTGGTGGATTAAGGATCGACTACTACAATATTCCAGACGGGTGGAGCTGAGAGCAGCAACTAGTATGTTACAAAAACCGAGAAACAATATTTAAAAAATCACAGACATAACATAGTGTCATACAATAAAAAATGAACAATTTTTTATAATCGTTTAGTAAGAGTAACTAAGTAACTATTAAACAATGAATAATCGAGAATGGCGGTATACCTATCGTTTATCATAAATCATCATAAATAGATATTATTGTGTTAAAATTTAATACATAAAACTGCAAAATTAGGACAGCCTTGAAATGTTGAAATCCGTCTACTTCCGTGACTACACTGATTTTTTTTGTCAGGGTATTCCAAATTCAAATATGTCGATGACTCACTAAAGTAACCATAGCATAGTTATACTTTTTAAAAAAGCTAATTATTATTGTCTATGCAGGAATACTTGATAACGATTGGCTAGCCAGTTCTCGCCGAACATTCGTTCTCGCTCCGAAAACGCCAAATACGCTTTCAAACCAAAATGGAGGATTTGTCGGTCGAGGTGTACGGTGATAATGGTGCTTATTATAAGGTTTGTAAATTGTGAAGTACGATAAAATTGCGTACAACAAGAACTATTTCGATTAGTGTTATATTTATCTAATTATTTTCAACCATCAATACCTTGGTAATACTTATACTTGCAAAAATATTTTTCCGGGAAGATCATCACGGCTGGAATGGACGCCATGTCCGCCTGTCAGGGCGTGATTTTTCCATGTGTTGTAATAATTATGCTGCATATAGTATTTTTAGCCGCAGTGCCAGTGTTATGAAATTGGAACGACACATGACGCCTTTTTAAATTTGCGGATATATACATAAATGACCTAGATATCTTATTTCTAGCGCATCACCAAGTTTCTGTATCGTTGGAATGTTCTAAAAAATCTCTTTATTTTTAGGCCATTGTCACCGACGTGCTCGACAACGAGGTTCTTGTAGCCTTTGAAAATGAGTGAGTATCACAATCAACTCAAATAAATTCTGGAAATATAAATATACTTTATATCGAAATGGCGTACATACTGCAGGTATTTTTATTTACATGATTTTTTGTTTGTAGCTGGCAGCCGGAGTCCAAATTTCCGTTCTCCCAAGTGTTCTTACCACCTAAAGATACCGGCAAACACACTGAGTTCGTGGAAAACCAAGAGGTGGAGGTATACGCGAGGTCCAATGAGAAAGAGGCATGTGGGTGGTGGACTGCAAATATTAAGGTATTGAATTACACACAATCACAACATGGCAAATGATATTGATATTATAGAATATTTTTTGTTTTCACTACCCTCAGAATATATTTTGAGCCATACATCTCATAACACATAGGATATTTTGTGCAATTAAGCTTTATAAATCACAGTAATATTACATTCACCCTAGACTGGTCCTGTCACCTAAAGCACATCTGTCTGTGAATAATAACAGTGCTGGTAAGGTTCTTTGTTGCTGAGATTTACCCTCAGTCAGTGCATAATGAGGTTTGTCATTGAACTTAACTCCTTTGTGCTTAGACCTGATATGGTGACCTTTCTTAACCCTATACCTAATGCTTAGCACAGCTTTGATTCTAAATCTGTAGTTGATTGACAGTAACTGATGAAATTATTCATTTAAGAATAACATCCAGCTACTTTCTTTTACCAATTATTTTTATTGAAATAATGGTAATGGCTGAGTACTATTTCCTTATGTTTATTTTGTGTTGACAATAAACATTAATTTATGTAAATAAACAAATTGATGGATTGTCACTAATGTCAATTGTAATTCTAATTTACAATTGTCACACAATTCAAACTGCTGTAGTTATAAATATTGATTATAACAGCAAATTTTATGAAAAATTATATTTAAGTTAATTAATAAAAAATGAAAACTGTAATGAAAGGTAGCCATTATCATTATAATTTGAGTGTAATGATATGCATGTATCCTACATTATAGTTGCAATTTCACTCATGTAGAACCAGTAATGTGCTCAGGCCGATTTAATGGCATCCATTATACAGCACTTTTGTTTTCAACCATTGGAGACATCAATCATTATTATTTTCATATAAATTCCTGAGTTGTTTTCTCTCTTCCTATTATTAGATTTTCTGAGATTGTGTTAAGACCACCATCAAGTTTCAGAGATTTATGAAAGATAATTTTATATTAAGAGTTTATTAAAAGAAATGACTATCTAGCACTTCTATCTAATACAGCTGTTTCAGTTCTCATCTAATTCTTAGTTGCTATAGGTATTATATATATATCACTAAGGTGGCATATAAGCATACAAGTGTACTGTTAAGTGGACAGCAACCTAACAATGCTTGTAACACCAGAAATCACACCACCTGTACAAGGGAAAGCCTACCTCTTCTATCTACTTATCCCTTTTCCAACCATCTCTGAATTGGGCAAGAAGAGGTCTCCAGTCAACCCTCTTATTGCTGGTGGTGGCATACAGACCAGCAATAATTAATTAATAATAATAGGGAGGTTACAGATTACAACAAGGAACAAATTCAGACATTTTAAGGGCAGGATAATAGTTCTTAGAGAGTATGTTGAACATTTCAGGTTTATCATAGTGTAAATGTTAAGTAACAGCTGAACTCCTAACAATTATTCCTAAAATCAAAACCTGCTGTTCTGTATGTTCAATGTATAGTTCCTTTACATGACTTACCTAATATTTGTATTCAAAATAAGAATATTCAGAAAAGCTTTACTTGAACATGTGCCAGTCATGATATTGTCTGGACCTTAGTAATGTGTTACCATTGCAGTTGAGGTACATACTTGTATAGATAGATCTTCAAAAGTAACACTGCAGAATAGGTCAATGACCTTGCTATATTACAGAAACTAGTATTTACGACACCTCTCTTCACAAATTCCATATTATGAAGGTTGTTTACTTCAAATATTTATAAATTTTAAGCATAAAGGATAATATACTAGCCTGCTGTTTCAACCGGATGGAAGTCGAAGTCGGATAAAATCTATTTTTAGTCTACAACCAATTGCAATCAAATAAATGGCAGATTTTGTGATGGAAAAAAAAATTTTAAAGATCCATGCATAATTTATTGTACTATTAAGATAAAAAAAACTAGATCGCCAAAAAAAATATATTTTGGTGTTCAAAATCATTAATATAAAATTGAATAACCAAAGGTTTTTTTTCAAACATTTGCAATGTCCAGACAACTAATTTACAAGTTCAAAATATTTAATATATGATTATATAGATATATATAGACAGAGTTTTTACAAGTAACAAACCTATTATGTTATCAGTTTATTCACATTCTTTCAGATGATGAGGGGCGATTTCCTGGTGATAGAATACCTCGAGTGGGACAACTGTTACACAGAAATTGTGCCAAAGGACCGCCTCCGTGTTAAGACCACTAAAACACCAATAGACAAGACCACCTTCCATAAATTTGAAATACCTGTACCTGATGATCTCAAGGACTAGTAAGTATTTACATTTCCTATTATTTTAAAGGTCAATCCCCACTGAAAGAGCAACTGTCGGCGGTTGTCAAACTTCTGTACTAGAAATGATTGCAAGAAGGCTCGACCATGATCTTTAGCTCCCATAGATATGATTCAAAATGGTGTGTAATATTTTTCTCAAAAAAGCTGCTACCTGCCACTGCTCTTTCAGTAGTTATTTATCCTAAATCAGTAAATGGCAACATTTATTTTTTTATCTATTTTATTTTTGGTAACCGAAATTAGTTATATTACTCCCAGCTATATGCTAAATTGTTTGTGTTAAAAGTGGGTTCACTTTGGTAGTGTTATGGCCAGGATTTGTACCCAGGACCTATCAAACATAAGGCAGACTCCTTAACCACTAAGCTACCGACGCTCAGGACAGGACTTAAACCGGCATCCAGTTATGAAAAGTATACTCTGACCAACTAGAGTTGAAATTTTGGTCATAGGGTGGTGTTGAAACCATCTACAGATACCGACTTCTAACTTCTAAGTCCTCTGCTTGACTATGACGCCAAAGCGACGTCGACGGCTATGTATCCAAGCAGTTAGTATTGTATTGTATGGCTGCCAAGCGGTCGCCAAGTGAGTTAGATACCATACATTTAAATATTAACTGCTTGGATACGTAGCTGGCGACGTCGCTTAGGCGTTCTAGTGAGGCAGAGGTGTTCAACTCTCGCGTTCCATGATATATAATAATGTTAATGGCAATTAATGCGATCATGGTATTTTGATTTTTCTGACGTTTCGACCAGGTCAAACTGGCCATGGTCACAAGCTGACCAGCTCAGTGAATTCTTTGTATGTATGTAGGCACATAGAATAGAATCTAAAGAATTCTTAGGAACTAACATTGTTCATTATTACAAAACTTTGTTGTGTTAATAATGTACAGAAGGCCATTGTAATGGGTCAATGACCTCTTATATTTACTGTTGAAATAAAAACACCTTAGATTTTTTTTGTTTAAATCTAGGTGACTATTGACAGATGTTTTAAATTATAAATTATAACATTAATAGGATTTTGAGGTGCCTTATAAAATTTAAATTAAGTGTGGTAGTTATATTCATGTTTGTATTCTGCTAAAGGGTAGGCAGAAGTGATTTTGTACCTACATATCGTCATTTATATTTTTGGTCTCGCATAATTAAGGGCCACTTTATTGCCGTCAATCGAGCAGTTTTATGTGTACTTAACATTTTCATACCGTCAAAAATAGAAACCACTCCAACATATTCATATACATATGTATGTATTTACAAAAAAAAAATGTATCTAAGTATGTTTATCCGCATTCTAGATTCCATAACACAAGCTAGTTAAACTATGCTTACCATGGATCTAGATAGCGTTGTGTGAAATGTTGTGGAATATTTATTTATTTATATTCAGGGGACTTCCCCACGATATACGCAATCGCACACGGTGCACCCCTGTAGGTACTTACTCACATGGTTCAGGGATTACTCTGATATACACCCACGATTTCTTGGGAATGTGTCTATTCAGTCATTTGTAATCTCTTAGATATCACTTGCGATATTACCAATATCAAACATACTACGCATTGAAAATGAAATATGCTACACAAATTATGAATAGGGGAAATACAACAGTAATGTAGCGCAGTTATTCATGCAGTGGGTGCTGTCTGTAATTTGGGTTAATAAAAATTTCTTCTCACTTATTCTAGTATAATTATGTTATCTTTCTCCTCTACATACGTTTCAGGTGATAAATTTGCATAAAAGAAAAATTTTGCATAACAAAAGGTATAAAAAATATTCCGGCATAAGTTATATTCATAATCTACAATTTAATCTAGTGTTGCATCAATTAGGTACTTACTAGAAAAAAACTGTCTTTTCCTAAACTATTTAAATACACAAATGGGATGGAATTCATCTGTGAAGAATACATAATTTACCTGAATACCTTACATCATCCTCATAAAAATTTCCCAGTTGGGTCCCATGTTTGCACTTTGCACCCCAAGCTCCACTTATTGTTTTTGATTTACAAGCGAACAGCTTTTCTGGTTGCGACTGCCTGTCTGGCCTGCCTTTACTTCAATTATTAGAGGTTGACGCAACATGTCTTTGTCTTCCATGCTTTCCTACCAGACATCGTCTCTTCAGTTACAAGGAGTAACTCTCCCTGGTATAACAATTACATTCTTTATTTTGTTATTACATAACTCAAAAGATAAGTGGTTAGTCTTCAAAAAGAATTCTCAAAGCTGGTTTCAACACATTCAGAAACAAAGCTCATACATATTTCTGTCTGTCACAGATCCAGGTCGTATCTTCAAAACCGTAACAACTAGTTACTTTCACATAATACGCAAAAAATTATGCTATCATAACAAATAATAATAAAAGCTGAAACCCAAAAAGGCCTCTATACAACTAACACCGTAAATTTAATGCGTTTTTAACATACTTTGTGAAAAAAAAGTGTTTTTTTTTCTAGACATCAGTTCTTACTTATTTGAATAGTGTTTCAGCCACTTGAATTTTACATTTTGTTGGTGTTAAGGTATACAAGAATTTACACAAAATATGAATTTAGCTACTTTTGTATTTTTTAGAATACTATTTCTAGCATTCTCACTAACCCCTTTACTAAAGCAGTCACTGTTTCGAATCCTCTCCTGCCTCCTACAGCCTGGTGTCTGCTCTCCCAACAATTTGGGTTTATTTTAACCTTAAGACTGCTATCTGACCCCCGCGAAGAATTCCTGCGCCAGAGCATTGTCTGTCTGTCAATCCAGTCAATCGGCAGGTGTATTGCAGCTGGTTGTTTTGGGGGGTCCCCTCCAAAAGAACCAGCTGATGGTTGCACACTCTGTGGTTACCTCTCCATTATCATAACCACCCTTCGAGCCTTCTCTTAACTCAGTTAAGGTTGGCTCCTTAGTCTAACTACACTTACGTGATGCGACTATCAGCTGACCTCCACAACCCACTGGCGATATCTATCTTTAGGTAAACTTAAGCAGATACACAAAGTAGTCATATTTCGAACCCTAGACCACACGATCGCAAGTCTCTTTAGCCACTAGACTATCACCGCTGTCATTAACGAGTACTTTACTTTGAAGTCAAGATGAAAAGTCACCTACTTATTGCATTTTGAGGGTTTTCATTAGTACAAAGGATTTAACATAGTGACATGACAAGCTCACATTCATTTTTAAGTGATATAAAATATCAAACAAACTTTAATTTCTTTGTTCTTTATTTAAGTACCAGTACTTAATAAACATATGAAGTATATTATGCAGGAAACAATACGTAGAAGGAAATGGGTGTAGGAATTTTTATATTTTTTGAGAGATTTTTTGGACATTAATAACGTAGTATTTATTTTTATTTATTTTTATTTATTTATTCAGAACAACTTTTACATTGTGTTGAATTTGACAAAGAATGAAAACATAATAAAATCATACCGTAATAAATAGCTGCAATGCGTTCGATTCTATATTTGATCCTTATTAGGATAAAACGGTTTTATTATAAACGAGTTTCAATCACAATCGTAACCGTGTAGGTAATATATCGACCCAGGGATTCAAAGATTCATTTACTCCTCCCCTTGGTTTAACTTGTATGATTTTTTTTGGCGACTGTCGCTGCCCTCCTAACCTCGTGGTGGGACTCCAAAACACTCAAAACGTAAAACTAAACCAACTTGCATGTGTCGGCCCATACGAAAATGCATCGATGCAGATCAAAAGGAAGGATAGAAATGACTATGAGCGTGGTTCCTTCTTAAAATACAAATACTAACGTAAAAAATTGTATACAATACTGTTGTTAGCTCTGATGAAAGTGTCCAGTTGAAAGCGAAAGGCTCTCCATCGAACTAAAAAATAGTTGACGAAAGTGTAACACTTCTGCTTATCCCTTTCGAGGACATATGCGCTTGAGTATACATATGTGTATTTAGGTTTACATATGGAGAATTGAATATACTTTCATCTTGAGTAGTAAATTTTGTAAAATGTAGTGCAAGCATTTAGGTTAATTATTTAATTTATGGAGAGTAAAATATAGGTACGATTAATCGAATAAGAATAATACAGTAAAATCTTGGATACAAGATCTGTTCAGTAGTAGGTATGTTGGCCATTCTTTCCTTGGGATGTACAAATAATGTTTATTTTATACCTTTTTGTGCTGGCTGAAATAGCTTACTTAATTCTGTATGCAGTATGTTTCATTCACTGTTAGAATAATAACTGTGGACAACGAGTATTGATTTCTCAATATGAGGTCTAGAATTCAAATGCAAAATTAAATAGCTTGATTAATTAAAACATTGCGTGACTCAGTGCGGAAATTCAAGTTTACGTACAAAATCCATACTAATATTATAAATGCGAAAGTAACTCTGTCTGTCTGTCTGTCTGTCTGTCTGTCTGTCTGTATGTTACGCTTTCACGCCTAAACCACTGAACCGATCTTGATGAAATTTGGTACAGAGGTATATTAAAGCTTGAGAACGGACATAGGCTACCTTTTATCACGAGAAAGGGGGTTTAAGGGGGGGAAATAGGGGATGAAAGTTATTATGAAAGTTTGTCATTTCTGAAGCTATCTTAATGACATTTGGTACAGAGGTAGATTAGAGCTTGGGAACGGACATAGGCTACCTTTTATCGCGAAAAGGGGGTAGAAGGGGGGCGGACTAAGGCCTTGGTATGAAAGTTTGTCATTTTTGAAGATTTCTTGATGAAATTTGGTATAGAGATAGTTTAGAGCTTGGAAACGGACATAAGCTACCTTTTATCGCGAAAAAGGGGGAAGAAGGGGGGATCAGGGCCTTGGTATACGAGGTTAAGGGGGGGGGGGGGTTATAAGGGATGAAAGATTGCCAGTTTTGAAGACATCCTGATGATATATTTGGTACAGAGATGGATTGAAGCTTGGGAACGAACATAGGCTACCCATTGACGCGAAAATGGAGGCATAGGGCGGGGGGGGGGGGTTAGGGGGGTAACAAGGGATGAAAGTTTGACAGTTTTGAAGATATCCTGATGAAATTTGGTACAGGGATGGATTAGAGCTCGAAAATGGACATAGGCTACCTTTTATTGCGAAAAAGGGAGTTGAAGGGGTGGAATAGGGCTAGGGTATGTAAGTTTGACAATTTTGAAGATATCTTGATGAAATTGGTATAGAGATGGATTAGAGCTTGGAAATGGACATGGGACAACCCTTATCGCGAAAAAAGGGATAGAAGGGGGAGGGGGGAAGGGAAATAGGGCTATGGGTTTAAAGTTTCTAATTTGTCAATGGCACGAAAAGGGTGAATATGGCATAAATAGTAAGAATTTCTTTTAAGATGTCCTCATGAAATTTGGTACAAAAGTGAATTAGAGCTTCGGAACGGACATAGTCGAGTAGCGAACCAAATATAGAAGCGAGTGGAGAGGCGAATAGAGATTGTTATAGGGACGAGTAGAGTAGACGAGTGTAAAGATCGAAAGTTGAGTAGAGTCGACTACAGGGGCGAGTAGATTTGCGACTAGAGAGCCAGTGGAGAGGCGAGTATAGAATCAAATAGAATGCATAGTAGAGGCGAATAGGGAGACGAGTGGAAAGATGAATATGAATAGAGAGTTGAGTAGAGGTGCGAGTAGATAGGCGAGTGAGGAGAGGCGAAAAGAGAATCGAATGGATGGGCAAGTAGAGAGGTCAATGGAAAAGCGAGTATAGAGAAGAGTACAAAGCCGAGTAGAGAGGGGAACAGAGAAGTCAGTAGAGAGTCGAGTATAAATTCAAGTATAGAGGCGAGTAAAAAGTTGAGTAGAGAGTCGAATATAGAGGCGAGTAGAAAGTCGAGAACAGAGGTGAGTACATAGTCGGGGACAAAGTTGAGTAGAAATTTAAAGCTCAATAGCGTCGGATCAACACTAAGCGATAACCGACATCCACGCGGGCGGAGCCGCGGGCAACAGCTAGTTTTATATAAAATAAATACATACCTTCACACATATTACTAAGGGGTAGGCCGAGTCAAAATATGTATGAATCTTAAAAGACTATGCATGAAACTTATAATGGACGTAAGATCTCTGCTTCATTAGGTCGCCATATGGCGACGTCGCCGGCTATTTCTCCGGCTACGTCTCCGGCTACGTATCCAAGCAGTTAATATTAAAATGTATGGTTGCCAAGCTGGCGCCAAGTCAGTTTGGTCTCATACATACTTGGATACGTAACTGGCGACGACACTGGTGTCCTAGTGAGACAGAGCTGTTACATCCATTATACATTTCATGCATAGTCTTCTTTGATATCTTGGTTACACTTCTTGTTACTTGTGAAGCTATATTAAAATATTTAACCAAAATTGGTTGCTTTTCGAACTGTAGTGCCCAGGTTTTATTTTTAGTTAGATTTGAATCTTTTAAGGATCTTCAAATCTAGTGCCAAAGTTTAGTAAAGAGACGAATGCTCAAAGAGTCAGCTTGTTTTCTTAGGAATCATCATGAGTGTACCGTCCCCGAACAAATGTTAATACATGTACCGGGTTTAGGTCTAGAAATTGTGCAGAAGAAGACTACAATAATAAATACGAGCGTTTTACGCGCAACCATTGCGGTTTCTAAAAATATCATGTCAATTGTCTACTTAAGGAACCTACTAAATTATTTCAGAGTTAAGTTTAAATTCTGCACTGAATTTTCTAAACCATTCGCTGCCTCATGCGTTTGCACGCATGCGGGCCCCTGTTTCTTGTACGAATTTCTTGCGATTTGCACTAACCGCAAACGTGTACACGTATAAGGCAGCGGCGGCTGTTATCCTGTTGTGGCACCTAACCCTATAATGTGCAGAGGAAATTGAGTATGGGAGTGATTGCAGCGTTCACGACATCCACAGTGCGAAGGTAGAGAACGCGCACAAGGAGTTCCAGAAGGCCATCGGCGCGGCGCTCGTGTGGTACGTGCCGGAGCGCGGCGTGCTGGCCGTGGTGTCGCGCTGCGAGACGTCGCACAAGCGCGCGCAGATGCTCCAGGAGATGCACTTTAGGTGAGCACGTGGTACACACTACAGCACCGCAGTCTTGGCCAAATGACAATTGCAATTAAAAAATATTATTCAATTAAAAATCCCGACTGCTGGCCAAAAGATCGAAACAAGTAAGCCGACTACTGTCTAAAAGATCTAAAAAAGTTTGACAGCAGGCTCTACCCTATTGCGAATCATAAACCGAAAGAAAAACTAATGGGTACCGCCTGCTGTCAAACTTGTTTCGATTTTTTAGACAGCACTTGAGTTAATTGCAAGTTTAATTGCTATTAAAATGTGCCCATCACTGCACTACTGACCTTAGTCGCGAGACAAACGAAGCCCTGGCGCGCGCGGTTTGTTTCGTAGTAATATATACTTGATAAATTTGAGCTCGTGCACCGCCGTGGCACCCCACGCTATCCTCAACCACCCAAGAAACGTGTACTGCGCACAGAGCACAATTTAGGACCAAGATATACCAAGCAACATTGAGTTTAGTTGGGTTTGTTAATTGAGTTATAGGTGTCGGCAAACCTCGTGGACAAACGTCAAAAGTTCTCGCGTACTCTAAGAGTCACGAACTCGGCGACGAGCGGCGCGGCGAGGCATACTAATGAGAGCGCAAAAGAGCTCAGCTCTCTTACTCATTGGCTTGCCGAGTTTGTGGCCTCGGCCTAACTGTTCAACTTTTAGTTGGCCGACAATAAAAGGACTGGTCAACCAATGATGTAAACCTTTTGAGCCCTTGGCCAGTTTATTATAATCTATAATTTGTGGATTGGCGCACCTTCGGCCTTCGCGCCCCCCCAAAGAGACCTGAATCGCGTTTTGCACAGCCTGAGTACATTGTCTCGAAGTTTTCCGATAACTATAGTCCAGTTGTCAAAACGTAAAATCTAAAGGCCCTTTGGTTGAAGATGAATAATCAATTGGTAAACCATGAGCGTATCATTCAGTAAGCGCGCCATCACTACCGAAGCATATTACCAGCACATAATATGGATTTTATTTGTTAAGCTTCACTTAAGATCCATTTTGTTTGAACAGCAGACTCACTGTTCATTCAAATTAGTGCTTACATTATCAGAAAGCTACAGGGCCAATGGCAGTAAGATATTTGTCAAATGGTAGTATTGAGCTTACTACATTTTGCTTAAATTTGAGATGACTACCCAAGTCGGGTAACATTTTATAGACTGTTTGTTTAACCATATTCGATATTTCGAATTCATGACGACATTTTCTTATTCTTCTCCAGAAATCTAACGCAGAAGCTGTTATTGTTGAAAAAGACTGAAGAGGCAGCCAGACAGTTGGAATCCACAAAAATACACAATCAAGGCGGGTAAGTGCACGCAATAGCTGAAATTATTAATTGTAAAAAAAAAATGTTTACTAAAATTGAAACTGACTTCACCTTTTCTCATTTTATATTGGGTTTTTGGTAGATTTTTATTCTCCTTTGATCCTTATGTCTTTTGGTTGTAAACTGAGACAAAACCAAGTTCTTTCGTCATTTGGGCTGTATGATTTTATTTTCTGAATTCAATGACAGACCTAAAGGGATGAATTTGCAAATGAATTTTTTTTTCTAAATTCAAATGAATTTTTTTTTACCTAATATATCCATTCTGAAGTCTTACACGTTATTGTGCAATGTCTTGTCTTTTACTCAATTAACCGATTGTGCTATCGCGAATAGGAGTGATTGTGTGCAGATTAATTTACCGCTAGGTGACGTCACGATAAAATTGACAAGATCTAAAAAATGTATTGCTTCCGATAATTGCTGCTCGGTTAACGTGACGCTTTCACAACTGCAGTCGTATTTTTTTTTCAACTAAATAACTATGTGTGGTGACAGATGATTTACAGTTTAACGTCACGAAAGTTTCGATTTTATAGATATACATTATACTCACACCTGAATGTTTCTGGTAGGGGGGACAGAATTGTTTCATATGCACAGTTGCGAACTACAGAATAATCAAGATCTAATTGTATTTTGAAAGGAACGCAGGTTATCAAACGTGACGACGTCCACATAAACGAGCCACAGATTAAAAAACACTTGCTTCTATAAATAGATGTGTATATTCGTCAATGGTACTTCCGCATTCCGCTACCACAAAGTATTTTGTGGCACGCATGAAACAAAACGAAGACTAGTGAATGCGTTCTAGCGTGGAAGTTAATCGAATGTTACGAAAAGTATGCATTTTTAATCAATAAACTGAGGGTGCAAGGCTTATCCCCTAATTTTCTTGTCCTCAAAAATCCAACAACTGGTCTAACTGCAATGTTTCGACATCGCTTTTGGGTTGTGGAGGTCGCGCGGCTCCGCCCGCTTGTGTTATTCTGATGTATAAGTAATTATTGTAAAGTTTCATTAAAATCCATTCAGTAGTTTTTTACGTGAAAGAGTAACAAACATCCATCCATACTTACAAATAGTGTCTGTGGTGTGGTGGTAGTGAACGCGAATGCGACGCCCCTGCGCGGGTTCGATTCCCGCTCAATGCAAATGTTCAAGTGGAGGTCAGATGGCAGTCACTTCACGGAAAATATCGATTTTCAGGCAAATCCGCAGTTACAACTGGTAAAGCGATCCCAGTTTCCGAAGTGAAGGTTTCTGATGTGACTGGGATTGACGCTAGGATAGAGAGGATATTAATTAGTTGTTAAATAACTGAGTCTGTTAAACACCTGTGTATGTATTTGTTGCAGCTACACGGACGAGTTCTCAGTGCGCGAGGACCTGATGGGCCTGGCCATCGGCACGCACGGCGCCAACATCCAGCAAGCGCGCAAGGTTTCCGGCGTCACCAACATCGAGCTGGAAGAGGTGTCCTGCACCTTCAAGATTTGCGGCGAGTCGGTGGACGCGGTGCGCGCCGCCCGCAGCCTGCTGGAGTACGCCGAGGAGTCCATCAAGGTGCCTCGGGCGCTCGTCGGGAAGGTCATCGGCAAGAACGGGAAAGTTATACAGGAGATTGTGGATAAGAGTGGCGTTGTGCGCGTAAGTATATCTTTCATTTTATTTATTTATTTATGTACACACACGAACAAACATAGAGGTCATAGGTGGAGATAATAGTACAGAGGCTCTGCTTATTTCTATTAGAAATCTCTCCCAGCAGACCTGCGAGTGGAAAGAGTGACTAGTAGAGAACTTGGTGTTGAATCTTTCTGTCCGTAAACCCATATACAACGCGGTCATGTCATCATCATCCTTCGAATTGATAACTGCTGCTACCGCTGCCTTTGTGTATCTTATTTATCAGTGCACCGAGCACGAATAATATTCGAATTCGTAATGTAAAGCTATTGTGCGAATGAAGTATTGGGATTAGCCGCCTGCCTACTGTGCACCAATCGCAATGCTCCGTTCTTTTGGGTTCCGAGCGTAGATATTTTTCGTGAAACTGGTTATCGCTTCACGAAAAATATGGTGAATTCATATGACCTCTACAACCCACAGTAGTCGATATGGAATAAGTATATGAATTTTATAGTATTTAGTAGACACTTGGAGAGAGGCCCATATCTAGCAGTGGGCTGCAATTGACTAATTGATTGGTTGATTAATATGAATTTTATAGCTTTAGTTATTACGCTTTCTGAACTTCATGTATCTGGGCTGAATACCACAGATGTTCGTATACCAATCAGAATCGAAGGCTTAACATTTTCTGTTAAGTACGAAAGGGTGGGACGTCTCGTGTCTCGGAAATCCCGGGACTCGCCTTTGTACATGTACTTTTTATTGTGTATGCAGTCTCATTTTTTGTGTATCGTTATTGACGCATTGGAAGTACTTCTTTTTACGCATCGCCATTTAGAACTATCGTCTTGATTATCACAATGTTTATTGCATCGGTATTGTCCTCGTATTAAACTGCGTTTACCTCTTTGAGTGACAATAAAATTAAACGGATTCATAACAAAAACACTCGTAGATAATAATAAATGTGGTATACGTAAGTATCAAAAATACTATGATAAATTATTAATGCAAGTGACAGTGTCAGTGACAAGTTATGTGAATATTAATAATGAAGAGTAATTGTGATCACGAAACTCGGCTAGCAACGTTATTAATAATATAATCAAGATTGCTCGCATGTTTTATCCAGACGTGTGTTTAAATAATATTGGTTTACTGACCCCCTAGGTTATGGCATTCATTCAAATTAATGGGTCATTATCCCGGTAATCTTTATCGATGTGTAAAAAATATAAATGGGACGAGCTGCGAATAAGATGAGTAGGACGAGTTGCGAATGGGACAAGTTGCGAAAGGGACAAGTTGCGAACGGGACGAGTTGAGAATGGGACAAGCTGCGAATGGGACGTGTTGAGAATGTATGACGAGTTGCGAATGGGACGACCTGCTTCAGACCCGCTGCTCCCACCTTCGCAGATGTCGATTTCACAACTTTTATTATATTCGGTTCCACTCAATCAATAGCAAATTTAGTCTGACTACTTTACAATTTAATAACAGTATAGAAGAAATATTAAAAAATTGGGTAGCTTGTTATCATTTGTGAAGGCCTCGTTATCGACACTACTATGTTGGAAGGAGGTTGTTATTTACTTAGGTATCTCAAAAAAAAAAATTCATCGAAATATTTTATTACTGATTGTGGTAGCTACCCCTGTTAGTTATCACAATCGAGAATTTTGTAGGACAAAACTTGAGCGTCTAATCAAAATGTAACTACTCGCAGCAATTTTTTTTGATAGTATGTATCTATGTAAACTATAATACGTTTATGTATGTAAATCACTAGTAAAAATGGTCCAGGGTTCCTGGACTAAGACTACGACATGAAGATTTATTTAATTTGCAAAACTACGATAGTTGATGGATTATTTATGTTGTCTCGAGTCCCGGGAAGACCCGGGACTTTGATCATTAGCTGTCTCGAGTCCCGAGACCTTGAAAATGTCGGGAAGTCCCAAACCTTAGTGCTAACTCACAAGGTTACACCCTAGTTACGAACTTCTTTACCATACGTCTCTCATAGCGAATTTCTTACAGTCATTTATTTATGGAAGTATATATATAGGTATATGGAAGTATAAGTTCGTAGGATCTTATTTAAATTTTATCATCACACTCGTTCACAAAAATTCCCTTTCTTTCGTGCGAAAATTCTTACGAACACCCATCGTCATCTGCTAATCAGAGGGACACGTGGAAGCTTCTCAGCATATCCTCAATAGACACGTAGATGGCAGCGGTTTTTTTTACCACCCTGCGATAGAAGCTCTCTCATATTCATTACTGATGTTTTAAGGCCTGATGTGTAGTCGTCGACACGTGATGTATACAATACGCAGTGGTACGTCCCCCAGGTGAAGGTGGAGGGCGACAACGAGCCGCAGCCGTCGGCGCCGCGCGAGGAGGGCGTCGTGCCCTTCGTGTTCGTGGGCACGCGCGAGAACATCGCCAACGCCAAGGTGCTCGTCGAGTACCACGTCGCGCACCTCAAGGTACGTACCGCGGCGCGGTCGACTAACGTGGCGAACTGCGTCTCAACGCTTAGAGCCCCATCACATGAACCTTTGTTCGATGAGTGTTTACGCAGCGTGGACGGGTCAGCTTCTCTGCCAAAGCACATAAACTCGTTCGCGCAGCGCTTAATTAAGTGCAAGAGATATACCGCAACAACGGTACGCATACGCACGCGTCGCGTTGTAGCCGCGTATAACCTGCGTGTACACTCTTCGAAAGCCTACGGTGTGCAAACAGAGCTGCGACGGAGACACCATGTCAGTCTGTGGTCACTCTATATGAATGTCGTGATTCGCAGGAAGTGGAGCAGCTGCGCGCGGAAAAGATGGAGATCGACCAGCAGCTGCGCGTGGTGATGGGCTGCGGCACGTCGTCCTACCCGCCGCCGCGCGGCCAGCCGCCCTCGCGCCCGCGCCGGACGCGCCCGCCGCACCACCGGTACCCCACCGGTACGTACCGCTCCCACTGCAGGGAGTCTGACCTCAGGCGAGGCGCAATCAGACCACCGACCGGTCGCGAGCTACTACTACATGTGTATCATTTTGTAACATTGTCAGAAGCGAACGACAGCCGCGGGTGTTAGGAAGCCACTACTTTTAATAAACCATTCACTTTATGATAAGTGCGACCATGGCGCGTTTCATCGTCTGTGAGACCCGGAGAGGCCACAATTTGCAAGTTGTGGATACTACTGTGGCGCGTGGTGGCCACACGCGTGCACCGCGTTATAACAAAATGTATAAAAACTCGTGTGAACTACTTGTCGTCGGTCACCGGTGGTCGGTGATCTGTGATCCATTTGCGCTGAGCCTTAGGTTTGCCGCACACGGGCCAAATGCGTCAGCCATAAACGCGGCCACAAGAAGCTCGAAGCGGCTTCAAAAATGACTGAAGCGCGCGATAGTTACCGGTGCAGGCCACAAGAAGCGAAGATTTGTAGCTTGTAGCGGTGTCAACCGTATGTACCGAGTCCATATAAAATTTATGAATACTACAAGCAATATGCCGGCCTCGTTGAGGCCGGAGGCCCGTATGTAACGACCCTTAGTCAATTCGGGCTTAATATCACCTACCTCTGCCAAGTTTCACCGCTGCGACCGCGGCAGGTTTTTCTCGAGCCTCTATCGTTGACGGTGAATTCGCGTGCGTTGTACAATTTCTAAATTAAAAGGAACCATGATTCCGTTGCAGGCTTCGCTTCAAACACAGTCGCGAGACGTGATGCTGCGGTGGTTGTCATTTGTCTTTGCATGCAATATTAGCAACTTCTATTTCCTCAGTATGTCAAATTTTGTACACTAATAACAGTGAATACGTATTTTTGTTTACGTAGCGGGCGGACGACGAATGACTCCAGAACTAGGTGAAGAGCGAAGTGACAGTGCAGGATATCGTGGTCGAGGCGGCAGGCCGCCAAGGACTAACAGGTTACTATTTTTATTTACCACTGAAATATAAACATACCAAAAAAATAGAAGCAATTCTTTAGGTGGTCTTTACACACAGAATATCAAAATAAATTTAAGGAATAACATTATGATATAGCTCTTCTATGGGCAACTTATCATGATGTAATATTTTTCTGTGTGATACAACATCAGCTGAACTTCATGAGATTATATAGAGTTGTGTATGAAAGTGGACGTAATTTGGTCGTAGAACCTTTATTATGCAACAGTTTCATAAACTATTATTATTTTTATCTACTCTGATACTATAATACAAAGATTATAAAATTGAAATCAAAACTCTTACGACAAACATTACGCACAAGCCAAAAAAAAAGTTTTATTACGATACAGGTCTTGTATGGACACCTATTTCATAAAATAACTTTTTAATCATAACGATACACCTATACAACCTCCATCTGGACCAAACCTCTACCTTAAAAAAAGAATCCGCCGATTCGGGAAAAAAAAAAGAAACACGCATGCGCAATCAACGTTTGCGCCTTGGTGCGAACATTTTTTTTTTGTTCTATACATTTAAATTAAACAAAGTTTGGTTTGGTTTGTAAAATAAATTAGTTTATGTGTTATAGTATGAGAGTAGATAAAGTAGTGTATGACACTGTACATAACTTGGTCTTATAACACTCGTGTGATAATATAAAAAAACTCGCCTACGGCTCGTTTTTTTAAAACACACTCGTGTTATAAGAACCCTTATTATGCAACAGTATCATAAACTACTATTATCTACTCTGATACTATAATACAAAGATTATAAAATTAAAATCAAAACTCTTATGACAAACATTACGTACAGGCCAAAAAAAAGTTTTATTATGATACAGGTCTTGTATGGACACCTATATCATTATAGTAGTTTATGATACTGTTGCATAATAAGGGTTCTTATAACACGAGTGTGTTTTAAAAAAACGAGCCGTAGGCGATTTTTTTTATAATATCACACGAGTGTTATAAGACCAAGTTATGTACAGTGTCATACACTACTTTATCTACTCTCATACTATAATACATAAACTAATTTATTTTACAAACAATACCAAACTTTGTTTAGTATAAATGTAAGTTGACGCCAAGCCAAGGCGCAAACATCGATTGCGCATGCGCGTTTCTTGTTTTTTTCTTCCGAATCGGCCGTTTTTTTTTTAAAGTAGAGGTCCAGTCCAGATGGAGGTTGTATAGGTATATCGTTATGATTAAAAAGTTATTTTATGAAATAGGTGTCCATACAAGACCTGTATCGTAATAAAACTTTTTTTTTGGCCTGTGCGTAATGTTTGTCATAAGAGTTTTGATTTCAATTTTATAATCTTTGTATTATAGTATCAGAGTAGATAATAGTAGTTTATGATACTGTTGCATAATAAGGGTTCTTATAACACGAGTGTGTTTTTTTTATTATATCACACGAGTGTTATAAGACCAAGTTATGTACAGTGTCATACACTACTTTATCTACTCTACATAAACTAATTTATTTTACAAACAAAACCAAACTTTGTTTAGTATAAATGTAAAAAAAAAAGTTGACGCCAAGCCAAGGCGCAAACATCGATTGCGCATGCGCGTTTCTTTCTTTTTTCTTCCGAATCGGCCGTTTTTTTTTTAAAGTAGAGGTTCAGTCCAGATGGAGGTTGTATAGGTGTATCGTTATGATTAAAAAGTTATTTAATGATATAGGTGTCCATACAAGAACTGTATCGTAATAAAACTTTTTTTTGGCCTGTGCGTAATGTTTGCCATAAGAGTTTTGATTTCAGTTTTATAATATTTGTATTATAGTATCAGAGTAGATAAAATAACTTTTTAATCATAACGATACACCTATACAACCTCCATCTGGACTGAACCTCTACTTTAAAAAAAAAACGGCCGATTCGGAAGAAAAAAAGAAACGCGCATGCGCAATCGATGTTTGCGCCTTGGCGTCAATTTTTTTTTTTTCATTTAAGTTATACGAAGTTTGGTTTTGTTTGTGAAATAAATTAGTTTATGTATTATAGTGTGAGAGTAGATAAAGTAGTGTATGACACTGTACATAACTTGGTCTTATAACACTCGTATGATACAATAAAAAACTTGCCTACGGCTCGTTTTTTTAAAACACACGTGTTATAAGAACCCTTATTATGCAACAGTATCATAAACTACTATAAGATGACTTTTGTAAGCCTTCATATATTTTGCTCCACATAGTTAAAAAGTTACTGAAGATGCTTTTTAGAAGAATTGTAATTTTAAACAAAGTTACTTTGGGTCTCTGGTAGCTAAATAATAGCGACACCATGTCATCGCCCGTTGTGTCTTGAGCTGTAATGAAATTTGAATATTTTACGAGTTGTCGACATTCGCAAATGCTTCAATTTTTAAGGGCGGGCGTGATGCTAATAATTTTTTGTGTTTGTTAATCGTTGTGAATGGTCCGGCAGGTCGAGCGAGCGAGGTGAGCGCGCCGAGCGGGGCGACCGGGGCGGCGAGCGGGGCGGCGAGCGGGGCGGCGAGCGGCGCGGCGGCGACGAGCGACGCGTGCCGCTGGAGAACGGGCGCGCGCACCCCGCGCCTCAGCGGCCGCTCCGGCCCAGCAACACGGACACGCGCGCCAACGTACGTACGCACGCCACCACCTCCGCCATCTGCAGCAGCGCCAGCGGCGCGCTCGCCCAGCCGGCTAGCAGGGCATGTATCTTGTCCACGGTCACCGCCACCCGCCGAGTGCCTACGTACCCACTTGATACAGTATCAGATACATTACCTGCTACATGGCTAGGCGAGTACCCTGCTTAGCCGATCTATCCTAGGACCAGGAGGGAGGTATTTCTGTCCCACTTAAGCACTCCGACTAGGGAAATACCTCCGCCCTCCAGAATACCGCGGCCAAAATAATCGCGTGTTATGTTCCCGCCGGTGAGTAGGCTAACCAGAGTTTTTTTGTGCTGGAAGTGGGAAGACTAAAAGCTTGTCCTGTTTTGTCTTCTACACTGACGGCACCGAAACTCTGTTCTTACAGGGTCAGCAGCACGAGTGTGACATCTCTGGTGTTGCACATCCACGATAACCACTTTCTATCGGGTGAGCCGTGTGCTTGTCTGCCACCGAAGTGGTATAAAAAAACCGATGCAAACTTATTAACGTATGAGGACATCTGTAGGATGAGGCTCTAGGACAAGGATCAGACAGCTGTTGCTTCCATGAAAGGAAGAAGAGTTCACAGTTCACAGATATACTACCAATCGTCGTCGCTGATTCGGCCACGTTTTACGGAAACTATCAGGTTATATGGGTAGCCAGTGACAATGTGGCCTCCCGCCGCGTCTCTTAGTTGACCAAAATGGGAGCATACCAGAAGTCAAATTAATTTGAACATTGGTAATAAATGCTGATGCTATAGCAGTATCATAAGACAATGTAATGATACGGAGCCATCGATGCTGGAATCCGACTCACACTTTACTGCCTTTTAATATAGTATTTTAATACTCGGTATGTTGGTTGCAGGGCTTTACTAATTTGGCGTTTGGAAGATTGGCCGTGAGTTGTATTTCCTGGCTCTTTTCAACCAAGCATCAAATGTTCATTCTGAATACCATTGGATGATTTAAATATTATTACAAATATTTTGATTGAAAATATGTTCATGTATAGCATAATGTGTATATTGGGCCCTTTTCTAATTGACCAACGTATATAACATTTGTATTACACGACACCAGTCTCATGTTGTATGCCAACAAATTGAAATCCTAAATGATATCCCTGTACTTTGTCATAATTTCTCACGATTTTGGACAGTAAAGCCACTTCTATTCTCTTGTTTATTGAGTATCAGAAATTTTTTGCCCAAACAAGTCAATGGAGTATAAATTGAAATAGCAAAGTTTTATAAAGTTCACTAGAATGGTACTCAGTTCTGAACCTCAGTTGTATAGACAATCTGTCCTCAGATAAATCGATGTTCACGACTGAGTGTATTTCTATAATACGGGCTTTGACTGCATTTCACGAGTAAGAATCCAATCAAATGATAACTCAGGTACCTATCACTCCCATCAACCATAACCTAAACTTTAACCATCATATAACGTTTGCAGAGTGGCAGACGACGTGAAGACCGACGAAGGCAGACCGACGACGAGAGCTCCGTGCTCGACAGCCAGGACGTGTCCAGTGCAGACAGAGGTACCGTCCGCGCCACTCGCCCCATCCACCCCACTCGCCCCACTCGCCCCACCGACATCTCTGAACCTGGCTAATTGACTAGACCTACTCAATATAACTAGAAACTTTTAAGATTACTTAGAAATGGGTATGGCTTATGTTACACTTTGCGGAAAGGTCGTTACGGAATTTCTGCATATTAAAGCATTACTAACTAAAAAAATGCGCAGACGATATCACTGCGAGAGAAGGAAAACTGGAAATAAAACCCTGTACCAACCCGTCTGGCCAGCGTGGAAACTGTAGGCTCAAGACTCCCAATATTGAGACAAGCCTATGTCCAGTAGTGGACTACAATAGGCAAATTGATTGATTCTTGCATATAAATGACAAATACAGTGGCTCTGTTGTTAGTCATTTAAATGCAACAACTTGTATTGAACTGCCGATTAGAAAGATCCGCGTCGGCATTTCTGTCAAATGTAGCATAGGCCTATGGGTTAATTTCCTACATAATTTATTTCGATTGTAATTTAACGAATTTTAGATATTGACAGGCAATAACGCGATCATTGTTCTACGGTATGTAGATGCTGAACTGCGTGTAGGTTGGACAGGCTTGTACAGCAAAATAAATGCCTGAAAAAGTACCGTTATATACATAATTTGAAAGATGCTTGGATTTGCAAAGGTTCACAGATGTCTAGAGTGTTGGGAAACATCTTCTGTTTATGTAGATTATAATATATTGGTCGAAATTAATAAATTGTTTATCGTTATTTTACAAACACATCTTGTTTCTTTGTAATAATATTAAATAACCAAGTTCACAGATTAAATAATCTGGTCTTATTGGTTTACTGACAGACTCACCTCTGAGTCAACCATCTCAAATGATGAAACTGTTATGAATATTGCAGGTTCGATACCGGCAAAATCTATTCTGTAATCAATTTAAGTAAATCTCTCAACATACCATTTGCATTTACTATCTAAGACCTGATATAAAAATGTTAATCTGAACGATTTCAATACTTAATTTCGCCCAGAGCTAGTATGTCTTCTCAGCTGATAGACGGACGACAAATCTATTTATTGATTGATGTAATATACAATACCATTATTTATACCACATGGCTTGAATGTTTAAGTGAAACTAATTGAAATGTTGAAATCATAAAGCATGTATGTGCCTATGGCCTTAGTTACTAGAACCACTTATTCTAGAGTCTTAGACAAGTTGTGAATAAGGCAAAACAACCTATGACCCAGGGCCACAAAGGCCATTGTGAAATCGCGCGATACCTAAGAACACGCACATGACACAGAGCTATCGACAATGAAGAGAAGATGAATGAAGATTCATGATAGCTCTCACAGTGTCATGCGCGTTAATGATCTATATTGCCTCATGCCTATGCGGTAACTGACGACGGGTATAAACCAGAATTCAGAAGCATAAAATAATCTCTAATTTTATAAAAATCTGTGAGCGTGTGCTCGATTCTTATCTGGAGAAATAAAGTGAAGAAATAAGGTCATGCAGCCATTAAAAAATATGGCATTGCTATGCCTCATCAGGGACTGATTCATCATTTGGTCGCGAAAGGTACATTCATGATTATTTTGTCTTAGTGTGAATTTTGACATTGAAAAGAATTTCTATCAAAACAGAGTAAATGTGTTACATTGAAATAAAACATCTCTTGATCATGGCTACTGAAAAACAATCAAAACATCGATCTAAATTTATAATACCAAATAAATTGCAATAAAAGATGGTTTTATTTCAATGAGTGGTATTCGCGTAAGCTTCAGACATTGGGTTAACTAGTTTTATTCAATTAAATTATGTACATCACATACTTATTATGGCAATGGGCTGCATTTCTTTCAATTTAATCATCCTCACTAACTTTTTCTTCGGTACATTCATTCAAAGAAACTAAAAAAAAAATAACGGTAGAAATACTGAAACAGTTTTGGTATATCGTAATGGTATATGTGTTTGTTCTCTACCTTACCCTTATTAAAATAAATGTCTATAATTTAATTTCTTTGTTCAGTGCTCACAATCTGTCATCCGTCTATCGAGCCATGTATTACCACCTACTGTTGTTCTCAGCTACATCATGACCAAATCTGAAAATATTACTGAATGTGCTAGTTAAAATGTAGTGTTAGTAGTGTTTCTATATTCCATACGTTTATTTATGCATTATAATGTTTATATGTTTATTTTGTGCACCCCGTTTTACATTTTAATTAGTACATAATGTAGAAGGATGAATGGGAAGTTTTATTTTTCTTACAAGTTGATGCGTGGGGTGAATAGTTGTTTGCTATTTACGGATCCTTTTCTTGCTTTTTAATTCTACGGTTTGGTTTCGTATGGTTACTAAAACCTTGGTGACGGTTAACCAAAGGTACTGTCGAATTGGGTGAATATTGAATGAGGGAATACAAGTAATTGCAATTTAATGATTTGTTTCCTTTACAAAACTATCAATTAAAACAATTTTAGTGCAATGCTGTAGATAGATATTAAACAATTGTTACTGGTAGTTTTGTAAATGTTAACATTTGCCTAAACCGAGCTCAGTTTATAGTATGTTGCCCTTGATCTCAGTTTACCCCATTCGACGTTAGTGCACAATCTGTGGTTACACTTTGCTGCCGTAGTTTAGCTGCCTACTTCATGGTTTTAGTTATAATTTATTCAAAACTCTTATAGAGTCAACTTTAGACTAAATATTTTATTCTTATCTCTTCGGTTTTTAAGACAAATATTTCACAATATATAACTATCTATGTATTCAGAAATATTCTTTGTCTTGTCTCATCTCGTGTATGTTTACGAGATATTTTCTGCAGTGGTTTTCAGACGTATTGTCTAAGTTATATATCTGAGAAGTCTACAAGATTCTCAAATATATAATATTTGAGAATCTTGTCAACACAGAGATATAAATACTTACGTTTTTTTTTACACATCGTGTGTTGTTTGTCCTTCAGAGAAAATCTCGGTTAGTTTAGGAATTACATTTCTTATCGTATACTAGGAATTGAAAGATAAAGCCGCCCCACTGTGCATCCAGTCGACCACTAGTCTGTTAGACTACTAGATATAAAACACTGGGAGACGTACTGTCCTATTCGTCCTTCTGTGGAGGACACACTCGCCTCATCCATTAGTTAGAGCCACGTAGGAGTAGTGGGTAGCGTTGCAGTGTGTGACATGTGGCCCGTTTACTTTCCAAGAGGTGGGCGCGATAGCAAACGACTAGTCCCCCCTAGTGACCGCTCCGTATCGCTACGTTGGGCGCCCGGTGCAATGTAGGCACGCCATGTTGTTCAGAGTCCGCCACGTCCGACGAGGGCCGCGGCGCGGGCGAGGCGGCCGGAGCCAGGCGCCGCCGCCGCAGGAGGCCAGGTACCGCGCCGCCGGCCGCTGGCTTGGGCCTGAGCCAGCTCAGGTCCAAGGCATATGGCCCGAGCAATACACCACACCACATTCACACCCACACCCACACTACGCTGTGTCTAAATAAAATTTTATTTATTAATTTTTTTTTGCATACTAATAAAGTTCTAATTTCTATACGATAACGGGAATCAATGCGATCACGTAAACATACATACATACATACATACTTTTGATTTGCCTGACGTTTTGGCCAGGTTAAGGTCGTTCTAATATCTATGTTTTAAAGTGATATCATGCCACGGTATACTCACAAGTTATTTTTGACGCTTGTTGGAATATTTCCTATTTAAGCCAATTCTCATAACATTCCATATCTGTACACATAGCTGAACACTATACTTTGAATGATATGGCTATTACTAATTGTTAAAAAGTGCAATCTTTATTCCTGCACTGTTTTCAGTCATTCGTTTGTCAATCATTTGTTCAGTAGTTATCATTTGTGTATATCAATTTACAGACCGCATTCTAGATTTTGCGATATACAAATTATTTTTTTCTAATCTTGCTATCGAACTGTATAAACACGTCTGTAAATTGAAAAGTACAAATTGAAACCATCTCGCTCGTGTTTAACCATCATTGACCCGAGAACACCCATACTCACGTACACACCGCTCGGACTGCGACTATCTCGCGGCGGCCTCATCTCGAGCACAGCCAAACTCACTCCATCGACTTCGACTCGCAAGGTATCGCTCGCATCCCCTAACTTATAGAAGTGTAAATAAATATGTATCCAAGTCTGTATATTATATATTTGTATGTACATATGGTCAGTAAATACATAGTAGTAGATCTCACAGGCAGTATATCGCATGCTCGCTTCCCTGCTGGCGCCACACGACGTAACATTTTCAGATGGTTGCGTGGTTGTGCGTGGGTCTGACGGCGCGTGTGTTGCAGGAGGCGGGTGGAAGAACGGCGCGGCGGTGACGGCGGCGCCCGCGGCGGCCCCGGCGACGGCGGCGGCGGGCGCGGGCGCGGGCGAGGGCGCGCGGCCGGCCAAGCGGCGCTCGCCGGCGCGCAAGGCGCCGCTGCTGAACGGCACGGCCTGAGCGGCCCCGCCGGCCGCCCGCGGCGCCCCGCCGTCGCTCGACTTACTCGTATTATGCTTTTGTAAGAGATTCGTGATTTGTATTCCTGATTACTCGATATATGAAAATTAAACTTGTGTACGTCGCTCCCCGGACGATGCGCGCCGATCGCGGCCTTTCGGTACCTTTATGGGAGATCGGACATAGCGCAGTACATACGTGTTCGTAGCCTGTACTCTGTGGTTATGTGATTTCCTATAAAATAAACATTTCTGTACATATTTTCAATCGTATTTTTATTTGTACGAGTGGTTTCGTTCGCCGCCCGCCTCGCGCGGCGGGCCGGCCTTACAAATTAACCGTTTCGCGCTGCGACGTCGAGATACACTTATATGATACTTTACAAAAATAGTACGACTAGTTGGAACGTTACACTGTAGACTCGGAGAGGACTCGGCGGGGAAGGACCGGGACACCGGGACATACGTTTATTTCATTGTGACACTAACGATTTAAAACTCTAATGTAATTGGTGAGATTACTTTCTGACGATGACGCTCTCGACGACGACTCCGGCCGTTCCTTTCTCTTTGCTACCTTAGTTCTGTAGACGTTTTACCGAGGTGTTACACTGTCGTGTTATCGCCAGAAAGTAATTCATTAAAATTCAGTTGACACATATACCTATAATTAGTAACTATTTACAGATTTAGACTAGAATATCAGTCATTAAACAGTACCGTGATATGCATTATTGCCGGGATATCACTAGGGATAGTATTTACAAACAGACACGACAGGAACGGAGGAAGACGACACACGGACTTACGGAAATACTGATATAGAAAACAATTATCGTATATAAAATGCGCTTAACATTATCTATCAACAATATGGAACCTTAAAATATTAGGATTTGTAAAATGATTGTGTACTAGAAATCGCCAATACTCGATTGGCTCATAATGGTTGCGGACTTATTGTGTATTTAATAATACAACAAAAATGAGACGACACTATGAATTTGGGAGCTCAAGTGTTTGCACTTACGAAATTGATATCACCAAATTCATAGTCATAAATTAATTATAAATAAATTATTTCAAACAACATAGTTTTTTATCATCTTATAAACCCTGATTTGAGTCATTGTTTTCTTTTCTTTTTTTTCATTGTGAAACATTAAACCTTTTTTCTTTGTTGCTGAGATATTAAACAAATGTACAGATGAAATGTTTGTATATAAAAAAAAAGAATTGTACATCTAAGACATGTTTACAAATATTCTATTTTTCTTATTCATTTGATACGGCTCGTCTCTTAAGTACTTTAGGCTTGTACAAAAATGATATGTCTCTAACTGTATCATTTAGGCTCCTTTTTATTATATACTTAGGCATACAGTATTTTTTATTTTGAAGTTTGTCACAATGTGATTTGATATGAATTGTGAAACATCAAAACTCTGAATGTATGCGATAATTATGTCACTATGGTATTGACCTGATTATTTTGGAATATATATTTGCTTATAATCAATTTTTATTACTTCAGCAGTCACGTCAGAACAGTACAGTCGATGTTTGGCTACAGGATGTTGTTTATACCTATATTTGTTACTGATATGTAAGGGCCCTGCTGCTTTATCATGTTTTGTTTATTTATAAGAATGTTAACGTTTTTGGTTGTTTTTGTTTTATATATATTTATGTATTAGTCACATAAACATTTAGCACAGTATAAAGGAGTAAAATAAGTTCATTGCCATAGAACATGATTGAAATTAGAAAGTGGGGCGATGGCCGCAGGCTGTCCCCACCCTCGGTAGAGATTAGGCCATGCGAGTGACGAGCCGGTACAGCCTTATTATAGCATGGGACTTTTAGCTTTTAACCTTGGATTAATTCAGAATTGTGTTACTTTATTCTTGTAGACTAAGGATTGGAGTTGCTTAATTATTAAACATTTTCTACAAGAAAATTGCCAATATTTTACGATGTTTAATTTCGATTCCCTCCTTTCTTAACTTATTTAAAACGTTATATGTGACAGATATATCGTAAAATTATTTTAAATGACAGTGGCTTGCTCTTGACCGTCAAAAAATGTTGAGAACAGTTAGTCAGGGCCCCTTTTATATCAGCAGCAAATAGGCTGTGAGGAATTATATCAACACAACCTGTTTATACAGTTGAATTTTATTAGTCGTTTTGAAAAACTAACTGACATGCATACTGACACAGCTTAGTTGTAGTTCGTTATACGTTTTGCGATGAAAATTGTTAGCTAGACGGAATCTCCATCAGTGCTTATGTAAAGACGCACCTTAACCTTTAGAAAATATTTGTTGAGCAAAATCCGTCAGTATACTCTGTCGTCAAGTTGTTTTTAAATTGCATAATAAAATTCATTCTTTATATATTATTATTGAAATAATTTAATAGGTGCATTATGACAGTTGTAGTCTAGGGTTGGAGTGCCTTAAATTGATTGAGAATAATAATGCAAGTTAAAAAAGAGTAATCGCATCGTTGCCAGTTTGTTACATTTTACGTTAGTTTCGACCCGTATCGCATTTGGTCATTATTATCTAATTCACTAGTCGTATCAGCGGTGATAACTATTGTTGGAGAAATCGTTTGAACGGTAGAGGTATCGCCGGGGATACCAGCGACCACGACTTTGAGCCTTTTCATAATAAGGTTAACTTTTGTTTGAAACTATCAATCAAAGTGCAATATTAAAATAATTTCAGTTCAGTAGTGTGGTATTACCAACTGTTTGGTTGTCTTTGTTGAATAAATATTATATTATTTATATAAAACTTAACGAAAAGTTACGACCATAAATAAACTTCTTACGATTAAAATGTAACAACCTGAGACAATATAGCCGCAACACTAAAATAAAAAACAAAAACCATAAAACTGTCTTACGAGGTCTCGCAGAAATAAAGAATCACGCCATACTTTGTCTAAATTTAAATTTAAACATAAAAAATAAACTGAAATATATCACACTGTACATATTTGAATAACTTTCCCATGACTTAGGGCCTTAGGGCATCTGTAATAATGCACCTATTAAATTATTTCAACTATTATAATATCACTCGATAAGAAGTGTAGAATGCAACCAGCCAGTGGTAGGTATAACCAATTCTAAAGTTGGAATTTATAATTAATCGATATTCGTGTTGAGATATCAGAGAGTTACACCGTTTGTAAGACATGGGGGATGGGGCATTGAATTGCACAAAAAGCTTGTGTTAGCAAGCTTATAGATTAGGCGATTTGACGTCATAATAGCCTTTGCTGTCCGAACCGTTGTCGATCCCACAGTAACAGCTTGGTTCTATTCAGCCGCGGTCTCCGTTTTATCTAAAGCTTGCACTAACTCGGGATTTTACAAAGCTTTGCTTTTACGAAAGCGACTGCCATTTGACCTTGGATAAGCTGTGTCAAATAGTCTATTGATCTTGTTTTTTTGCACCTCGTCCTCTTACCTTATAAACAATCTGTCTAATTCTGGTATCTTGTGACTAGGGGGCAGCGTCGGAGAAGTCGACGGATGTTTGTGATAAAACAATAGCGCACGAATTTCCTGAACCTACCCTAAATGATCCCAGTAGTTTAGTGAATATAGTTCCATTACTTACTAGTTCCGCTACGGAACTACTTCGACTGAAGTACAAGGAATAAAGGAAATGATTGACTTCGTGATATGTGCAATTGGAGTTTGTGGTCATTTCTATGTGTATGTCTTCGAAAGAACTCGAGGCTGGTAACAGTGCTTGACTGATTGGTGCTTAGTGCGAGATTTATTTCAAATTCACCGATGGCGAGTAAGGGGTCATCCATAAATTACGTCACACGGATTTCATGATATTTGCCCCTCCCCTCGTCCTTGTCACATTTGTGAGACTTCCCCCTTTAGTGTGACCTCACATATTTTGCGAACGATGAAGGAATTTTGGAAAGAAAAATCATAAGTGTCGCTTTCTTTCTCGTCATTTTTATTTGCAATTCTTTCGATTTTAGATTCCACATTACCTTCAACATTGTCACTACTTTTTAAACTTTTCCATAAGTTAAGAAGTTGTCTGTTTGTTTGTCTGTACTTTTCCATAAGTTGTTAACTTCTTGTACAATTTGTTTCTTTTTGATCAGCATAAGCTGCACTGTTTCATTACGTTTTTGAGAAAGTTCGTGTTTGGATTATAATAAATTTTAAAATGTGACGTCACGAAATTTAAGACCCCTCCCACCCCCTTGTCACACAATGTCACACTTCGTAGACTCCCTCCGTCCCTCTTAACGTGTGACGTAATTTATGAATCTAGGGGATTGGAGTGATGATTTTCATGCGCAAAATCTGTTTCAAGTTTGCCGTCAGGTGGCGTTAATTCAATGTCATACAAATCAAAGTTTACTCGTTGCCGGTCCATGTGAGAAAAATCTCGCACTAAGTACCTACTCTCAACTCGACACCCTATAATGTTGTATGATTGTGTAAACTGTCTTGTCTGGGCATTGGTGGCAGTGTGTACAGTCTACACTCCTCCGGGCAGAGCCATTTATGATATTTCTTTCGCAGAATATTGTACTGAGAATATTAGAGGAGCCAAAAATAAAAACGGGTGCTAGTGCTATTTGGTGACGTCACGGGTAAAGAGACGAACGCGTTGACCAGACGATCTTTGTACACAAGAATAACTATTGTTCTACATTGTATACGTACTCGTCCAATACGCGTATCGCTCGTCTATTAACCAGCCTATCAAGTTCAAAGAGCGAAGATTCTTTCCTAAATTGATAACACAGAAATATACAAAGTCACGTCAGATTTCTCATGCCTTGTCATAAATTTCCCATTGTCTGTATAAATATAAGAGTCCAGAAGGATTTTTAAACTATCTCGTCCCATGATATACAATAAAGATAACGGGAATTAACGCGATCTTGGTATAGGTAAATACATACTTTTGATTAGCCTAACTTTTTGATCAGGTAACACCGGCCGTGGTCGGCTGACTGAAACGTCAGGCTTATCAAAGGCATGTCTTGCTTCTTCCATATGATCTCGGACCTAAATCGCGTGTATAAAAGCCCTGGCGCGCGCGAAATGTTTTGTAATCATCTATGCGGTGGATTTGAGCTCGTCCAGGGCCCTAGCATTCCGTGCTATGCTCAAAATACATTCAAGAAACGTGTACGCGCGCGTATAGAGCATATTTTGAACACATTTTAGAACGAGTAATATGTACCTATATCATAATCACGTTAATTCCCGTTAAAATTACCGTATAGCCCAGAAGGATAGTTCACACGAAAGTGCCCAGCTTGGTAGGCTTGTCCCCGGCAATAATGAGGTGGTGGCATTAGAGAAGTCGGTGTTTGTCCTCGTGGCACGTCTCGAGGTCGCTGTCGTCCGACTCGGAGTGCGAGCAGTATGACGAATCGCTCCAGTGCTGGAATTCCTCCTTGTGGTGTTCTAGGGCCATCAGGGAGGGGAAGAGACTGTCGCACGCGCTGCACCTGGAAATGATAAGATAAAGTTGAACGTTGGTTGGGCTGAAATTATCTGTCATTACCAGTGGTTATACCTCAAGACATTCTTGGAGTTAAAATATGCGCGGTACACATTTCTTGGATGTACTTTGGGGATAGCACGGGGTGCTAAACGATGTACGAGCTCAAATTCACCAAGCATAGATTATTACAAAACAATCCGCGCGCCAGGTTATCGGTTGTCTCGTGACTTGGCGGTGGTTACAGGTCTCCATGGTATAGAAACATGTGCAGAATATAATCAACTAGGTCAGGTAATTAAAATAGTTACTCAAAACTCAAGAATGTATACCGCACCGCATACAGCTGTGTGGTAATTTTAAGCGTCCCATAATACCCAAATTCCAACCTTTGCGTAGTTTGAGTGTAGATCATGCTGTGTAACATTCCCTAGAATATTTATAAATCTAAAATATAGGTAACTCACCCGAAGTGTCGTTTCTTCTGTTGGTGATCTCCAAGTTGACGACGCGTTGGAAACGACCTGTCGCATACGTTGCAAGTCAGCGCCTCATCTGAAGGGGAAATAAAGGACATTATAAATTCATATTAAGGACTTGAGCGTTGTTTCAGTTTCAGCGCTGTTAAAATTATGCATATTTTTCACATACGTAAATTTCGCATCACTGTGCTCCCACTGCTCGCACTTCGTCGACAGCCTGTGGCGTGGCGGTAGTGAACGCGGCCGCTACGTAAGAGGCGCGGGTTCGATCCCCGCTCAGTGCAAATATTTGTATGCATAAATATGTATATTTGCATTGGTCTGGGTGTTTCTATGTATAATATGTATGTATTTACAAAAAAAAGTATCTAAGTATGTTTATCCGCATTCTAGATTCCATAACACAAGCTAGTTAACCTATGCTTACCATGGGTCTAGATAGCGTTGTGTGAAATGTGGAATATTTACTGCTAGAACCGGCAATATGCGGCAGCCCTACGTCCCAGATGTAGGTTGGTACTGCTGGTACTGCGGTCAAGTTTTAAAAATGAAAAGTGGTAGAGGTAGGAGGGCAGCATATAGGTATATGTCGCCGCCAACTAGCTTAATCAGCCGTCCATATTAACTGCCTATAAACTGAGTTATATATATGGACCGAGTTAACTAAACGGCGCCATTCAATTAGTGGCCGGAATGATATTCAGCCGTCTCGTTTATTACATCATTTAATAACCTGGCTGGCTAATACTTAGGCCAATCGTAAGATGGGGCACTACCTCGAAATAAGATAGAAAATTACACACATACATAGGTACATGACATATACTTACACCAGTAAATCCTCGAGGGGGTACACAGGTGTATTCACAGAAAATTAGTGACAGGTTTATTGTGATAGCTGCGCAATCCGACTTGGTTAGGTTAGAAGGCATTAAGCCTTCGTGGTAATTTTTTTATAACCATGCAGAAATAAGTCATTTTTCTAACTGTTTAATTAAATGGCTAGGCAAGTAGTTAAACGTTATTTTGCCTAGCCGTTTAATTAAATTTACTTTTTATTTATTTATTTATTTCTTAAAAACAGTTTACAGCTTCACATAAATATAAAAGATTTTAGCCCACACTACAATATATGGGACTCCGACCACTATTATTCGCTTTACATCGATTTGACAAAATGCCTTAGTTATTACTTTAACATATTATGTAAGACTAGGTAGAATATATTTTCATAAGTAAACATTAATTAGCATCCGCTGCCGAACTAGGTAGAAACCTGTGTTTCAGCTTTCGGCGCCACTCCCCACGAGAGTTTAGACTTTAACTAGTCTGCACAAGAGCCATGTTCGATAAAGTAGCAACAATTATGATGTGCATCTGGATTGAGTGATCTTTTCTTATATTTCAACGAAACCAAAGCGTACATTTAGTCAAAAATTGTCAAATCTTATAACCGATATCCAAAAATTTGTCACTCACAAGTAGTGATGGGTAATTGTCCGAAAAATTTCAAATTCCGGAAACTTTTCAATTTATTTTTCTGAAAAATTGAAAAATTGGAAAAATAATGGAAATATATCTTTTTATCGAAATTATTAGTTTAAATGAAATAGTTTATAAAATATAGTTGATAATAAGTTGAAATTCAAAGTATTTAATGGCTTTACATGTTGTTTAAGAAAAAAAAAACAAATGTGCAAAGTTATATTTTAATACAGATTCATGGTCAATGGTTTATTTTACACATTGTCGTGCGGTGTTCCACAGGGTTCGGTCCTGGGGCCACTCCTGTGGAACATCGGTTACGACTGGGTGCTTCGCGTACGGTGCCACCGTCACGTGTTATGCGGACGACACGCTGGTGACGGTGAGCGGGGCTACGCACCGCGAAGCGACCCTGAGGGCCACGACCGCGGTTGCTCAGGTCGTCGACAGGATCCGGCGGCTGGGTCTCGAGGTGGCTCTGCACAAGTCCGAGGCCATGTTCTTTCATGGCCCTCGGCGCAGGCCAGGCCCGGGAGCCAGCCTTACAGTGGGAGGCATCCACATGTCCCATCGACATCAAGCCCCGGTTGAAATACCTGGGGCTCGTGCTTGACGGTCGATGGGACTTCGGACAGCATTTCCGAAGTCTGCGCCCCAAGTTGGTGCTCACGGCGAATGCCTTGGGCCGGTTGTTGCACAACTTGAAGGGCCCAGAGGCCTCCTGCAGGAGACTCTACGCGGGTGTCGTGCGGTAAGCACCTAAAACTAATATTTTACTATTAAACAGAAATACCAACAAACTAGTAGGTATCTATCTACTTAATATCGCACGTTCGTATAACTACTCGTACACGTAGCATTATAATATATTTTAGACTCAGTGGCTTTGCCTTCGTGTGAGTTTATGTAGGTATGTTTATTTGTTTTTCAGAAAAGATTATACTAGCTTCAGATAGTGAATCAGATACTGAAATGAACTGTAATTTTGACAATATGCGTAATGAATCAGAAAATTTATTCACTGAAAATGCTGATTACATTCCAAGAAAAAAAAAAAGCTTTCAGAAGTCGCCGGAAAAGACAATACTCCAAATTGCAGCTTACCTAGAAGTGATACGTACATATCAGAACCAGATGAGTACAGTCAGTACGCTCAACGTTGGTCTAGTCCAGATTATACAGTTAAAGAATCCCAAAAACAAATCCCAAATTCAGAAAAACAGTTTTGTGATGCGGCAGTGATGACAGAACCAGAGTACAAAGCGGAAGAAAATGAGAACATTAGAATTTCAAATTTAATGATTTGTAAATTTATCTCGCATGAACTTGACCGGTATACCGATGATGAACGGTATAATCTTATGCAAGAAATCATAAAAGTCTTTAAGAAAAATAATAAATAACAGTCTTAGTAATAGGGTACGGAATCCTGCCTCCTGCAGGAGACTCTACGCGGGTGTCGTGCGGTCCATGGCCCTATACGGGTGCCCCGTGTGGGCGGACACCCTGGAGGCCAGATTCCTGCCTCTGCTCCGTACGGCGCAGAGCACGATGGCCTCCAGGGCCATCAGGGGATACCGCACGATATCCTTCGAAGCGGCGAGTCTCCTGGCCGGATCGCCACTGTGGATCCTGGAAGCGAGGGCCCTTTCGGCACTATATCAGTTCCGAAAGGAGGCGCAGGAGCGGGGATTCGATCCCGAGCCCGAGGATATTCGGGCCGAGAAATCCCGGCTCCACCAGGTCATGGTGGCCGAGTGGGAGCGACGACTTGGGCAACCACGCGCAGGGCACGCCGTCATTGCGGCGGTAAGGCCCATCATGGGGGAGTGGCTAGAGAGGCAACACGGTAGCCTCTCGTACCGTCAGACGCAGATTATCACCGGGCACGGTAGCTTCGGGCGGTATCTGCATCTGATGGGTATAGAGCCAACGCCCGAGTGCCATCACTGCGACGCGAGCGTGGACTCGGGGCTGCACACGCTCACCGAGTGCCCGGCGTTTGAGACGCCGAGGCGGGAGCTTGTGGCGGCTCTGGGGGTGAGAGTGCTCACGCTCTCCACCCTGCTCGCGGCGATGGTCCGCAGCGCGGTGCGTGGGCGGCCAGCGCCTCCTTCTGCGAGCAGGTCATGCTCGCGAAGGAGACAGCGCAGAGCGGGCGCGGCGCGATGAGCGAGAAAGGCTCGCTGACATCGATGCACGCGCCCGAAGGCGGCTCGGGCGTCGGAGGGCGCAGACTGACCTCCGCCCCCCATGAGCGCGGGCCTGAGGGTGACGGGTGGAGCCGCCCGTCACCCTAGCAGAAGCAGGCCACGGCGGCGGCGCGCATCGAAGTAACAAATAAAAATTTGTTATCTTGTTTTATTTTCTGATCTTGGTCGACTCCCCATTTTTTCCAATATTTGAAAAATATTTGAAAAATTGGAAAAAATTTGGAAATTTTTCATTTTTTCTTTTCTTTTCATTCCGAAATTTTTCCATTATCCATCACTACTCACAAGATAATGAAGATATTGACCAATATGTCGATCACTCAATACAGACATTTTGCAAAATGTCTTCAAGCTGAATCTTAGCCAATACTTACTCCGTGGACAAAATTTTCGTATCAAAAATTTGTACCTAATTTGTCACATTGTTTTACAAAAAATCTAGAAACTAAAAGGTAAATCCAGGAATCTATGACAGTTTCATTGGATCACTCAATTCAGACAAATTTAGATTGAGTGATTCTAGAAATAGGGTATTATGTAGACATAATAAGTATTTTTTATTTTCACCATAAATTTAAGACTCGAAAACATTTTTACAAATTGTAATCACAACGCCAATATTTATAGTTAAATAGTTATAAGAAATTAAACCTTTTTGAATTTGCTGAACTGAGTGATCTTTAGAAACGCATGCAGGTAACTATCCCGTTTGTTTAAATGTACACTAACTGCGTTGAAAATTTGTACTACTTTGTGACTAAAATTTGGCATAAAATTCATTTGTTTATGTCATTTCATTTACGAGATATTCGTTTCACAATTAATTTCCAGAGAAAAGTGCAGTAGGGTGACCATAGTAATATGAGATCATAAGAGAATTAAAGACTACATAAAATGTTTGTCAATTTTTATTTAGAAAGCAAACTACTCTTTTAAATCGCAAATTACGTAAGTAAGTACATGCAAAAAAATAAGTGATTCATTTTTACTATCATACATTTTTTGCATATTATCATCATATATACCCGCGTGCTCTATAATGACCCATTCCACCAGGATGCATAGAAGCGATGAATTCTATACCTCCCAGTAATCTGTAGGACTTCTTTTTTATTAACATCATTTCGGGCACATCATGTAAATTGACTTTTTCTGTTCCATTTAACTCCATCGAAATAACATTTGAAAGTTCGTAATTATAGGCAGCAGTACCATTACAAAAAGAACAAGTTCCATTTTCGTCGCTAATAGAAATTGCATCTTCTAAGAGCGTGAATTCCAAATACGGTTATTATATTTAGATTCAATGGCAGGAATACAATAGATAGTAGATGATAAAATAGTCCATCAACAGTAAAAATGTATATCTACCCTACAACACTCTATTCTTTAATAAAAATAAAAAATAAAATCTCGTAAATGAAATGACATAGACAAATGAATTTTATGCCAAATTTTAGTCACAAAGTAGTACAAATTTTCAACGCAGTTAGTGTACATTTAAACAAACGGGATAGTTACCTGCATGCGTTTCTAAAGATCACTCAGTTCAGCAAATTCAAAAAGGTTTAATTTCTCATAACTATTTAACTATAAATATTGGCGTTGTGATTGCAATTTGTAAAAATGTTTTCGAGTCTTAAATTTATGGCGAAAATAAAAAGTACATATTATGTCTACATAATACCCTATTTCTAGAATCACTCAATCTAAATTTGTCTGAATTGAGTGATCCAATGAAACTGTCATAGATTCCTGGATTTACCTTTTAGTTTCTAGATTTTTTGTAAAACAATGTGACAAATTAGGTACAAATTTTTGATACGAAAATTTTGTCCACGGAGTAAGTATTGGCTAAGATTCAGCTTGAAGACATTTTGCAAAATGTCTGTATTGAGTGATCGACATATTGGTCAATATCTTCATTATCTTGTGAGTGACAAATTTTTGGATATCGGTTATAAATTTTGACAATTTTTGACTAAATGTACGCTTTGGTTTCGTTGAAATATAAGAAAAGATCACTCAATCCAGATGCACATACAATTATGGTATAATATTAAGTGATCTTGCTATGCTAGTATAGTTAGTTAATAAAAGAAGCTTATCTACAAAACAAAGTAAAGAAGTGCGCGCGCGCGCGTGTGTGTGTGTGTGTGTGTGTGTGCGTGTGCGCGTGCGCGTGTGCGTGTGCGTGTGTGTGTGTGTGTGTGTGTGTGTGAGTATTTGTGTTATTGTAATACAATCAATGTCATTATTGTCATATACTTAGTACCACATACACAAATATATGTCAGGATAGTACGGCGAGAAGTTGCTCGGTTTTATTATAATCGAGGGTTTGTAACCAGGTAACGACTGTTTCTTTGCATTGTTTTTTATTGAGTGGGTAAATATGGATAATATTGTTTACCTTGTTATAGATGTAGGGAGCAAGTGCACAGTAAAACCTTCGGACAAACGAAGTACGCGACATTACGCTCGTCTCACAAACTCTGTTCCTTCTACGTTTTGTGTCATTTTGGGGCTCATACGTCACTTTATTGTGGTGTTTGATAATTATGCCCAGAATAAACAACTGTCTGACTGTGAGCACATCACTTTGTTCATAGAGTAAATTCGTTGGAAAGAGAAATGGTCGGAAGCTGCTTACCTTAAGAATTGCTCTTTGAGCTATCTCCAAAGGTTTGAGCGTGGAAGATGGAGCTCCACCCCAAACAGTAATGCAGTAGGTGAGCAGAGACTGGCAAAACGCCAAATATATGTGCTTAACAAGATTTGAATCCGCAACGTGTCTTATGGTTTTAAATCACTGAGGTAAACAAATAGAGTGGCAAACCAGTACAAATCGCCGCCACAAAAAGCAATGCCACTTGTGAGCTTAGAAGCGCAACTACGAGAAAAACTACTTAACAATTGAAGATGATGAAGGTAAATATATATGTCTCACTCGCACGCGTGGCATGAACACCAATGTCGCTGGGATTAGACAAAGACAAAAGTATTAACATGTGATCGTGGGTCAGTGTTTACAGACGTATGAATATTTACCCACGATAATATAGAATTTCTAAACCAATTTTGTAATAAAAATCATTAATTTAATGTTTATTTTTCCCAGACTGCGGGTTTCGATTTTGAATGGTATGTAGGTATGTATGTATCTACTAGTACATTATGAAACAAATTATTTATATTTGAAAATAGTTTATAATTAAGTAAAACGTATAATATGTATGTAAATATAAGCCTTATGATTTTTCACCTTCGAAAATATAATGTGCCAAAGGAAATCAACTGAATATATCGACCTTCAAGATTCGTCCATTAAGGTAAAAGCACCAATGGCCGACACTTTATGGACAAATCAAACTTCAATAGGTATACAAAACTACTTAATTTATGTTTTTAGAAGAATGGTCGTTACGTCTTTTCTCAATTCCTACAACATTATGACATTAACTTTTGCAGATAAAGTCTTTATAAACTAACATATTTTTAGTTTAAGTACAATTATATAACACTTGATCCTTATCACCAAAAGTGGACAATCACATAAAACTGTCTGAAATTCTAACCATAGAAATACGGCAATGGCCTAAGTAGGTCAAGAATTTACTTATTTTTAACATCCTAGTATACCTACTGACAATACAGCATACGCGCGTGCGGTGGCTCCTTAACTCCCTACTCACCTCAATACGAGGCGCCTGCGCTCGCGTTAGACGGTGCACAAGTCAACTACTCTAGGTCTAATCAGTAGCAGCCAGAACGTCTCGAAGGGTAGGTACGCGTGCTTCTTTGTTGTTGCGAGGGAACCCGAGAACGTGATGCTATTTGTAATTGTATTTTGACATTATTTAACGTGTGTGAAGGTCATTACTATAAGACCTTGTTGTAAACTGATTTGTGTTCAACGTATAAATAGCCTAAATTATGTATGATCGTAATATAAATTTAAAGGTACTTGGATTATGCACTCGCGAGTTTACTTCAAGTCCCCCAAGTAAGAAAAGAAAATATTATTCTATAATTGACATAATTCCTAATTCTCCCAATAATGTGGGTAAACCAAAACGATGTTTTAGTGGTAACACTGAATGGCAATCATAATTATTAATTTTAAAACTGGATTATAGCGATATTTGCGTCAATATCAATCTATAAATAGTATAGTTACGCGTGAAAACTAATTCCTTTTGATTTTTGTGCATGTAGGACTTAGAATCACAAGATTTTACTGCGCATTTCACCATTTTAGCGCGCTCGGTTCAGTTCGGACGTGTGACAGAACTGTCTAACGTCGACTAAACTGAAGTCGCCTCAGGTCTGACCGTGGTCAGACCTGTGGTGGCATTGATTTTGGTGCGGCCATTGCCAATCTAGTGTGTATATATCAATGTTTTAAATACTATTATGAGTTTACGAGTCCTGCCGGTCATTAATTCGATGTGTCTTTTGAAATTCAAATGTGAATCTAATACGACTCCTAGATATTTTATATGCTCAGTAGATATTAACTTAGGACAGGTGCAACTATTGTTTTGTTGGCATTTGTGGACCATTAAATCATGACCATCAGGTATTTCACCCAGATTTCTAATGGAGAAGGTCATATATCTGGTTTTATCAGTATTTAGTGTAAGGACATTATCACTAAGCCATTCAGTGACAACATTAATGGCGTTCTGAGCCGCTTCAAAGGTGTCCTTCCAGGTGTTTCCAGTAATTAAAATTACGGTGTCGTCCGCATAACACACTAGTTTGCCTTTTGTAGGTTTGATTTGACACAACTCATTTAAATAAATCAAGAACAAGGTAGGGCCCAGTACACTTCCCTGTGGGACCCCAAATGTCATGGGCAAGTCGGCGCTTATGTAGCTTATGGCTGAACACCATTCAGGCTAGTTGACGGCGGCACATATCAGAGAGCACTTGCAAGTTTTTTCTTTACCTATTATTTACCGCCTCCTATTCTGGGACATCCCATCATGAGTTCTAATGGTAGCTAATAATGCCATCTATTGATAGGAAGGCCTAAACACACCCCGTAGGTAGACGATTACCGGGTCAAACGAGTTGAATAGAGATAAAATGGTCAGCTCAATTCTTTAGTTATTTTCTTTCAAGTTAAGCTATGAACTAGTACATAGTAATAATGAACAGAAATACCAAAATATCTGATTAGATCCACTTAAAATTTGGTAATAGAAATCATTATCATATTAGCCACACATAGTCCATTGCTGAACATAGGCTTCTCCTATAGACGATCGACCGATCTTAAGCAGGGAAGGTCGCCGGGAATCGCTGCCGCTGGATGCAGGGCTGCTTTAGTTAAATAAATAATTTAAGAAAATCGAATCCATTGATCTCTATTCATCCCGTTATCCGGTATGCAAATTATATTTAGTAATTAGAAATAGCGTAGTTGAAGAAAATGGGAAAAATATGACATTAATAAGAGAAATTAGTACATAGTAGGTATTTCCGCTAACTTCATTTAAATATAAATAACTAAATATGCCACAACATTTCACATAACGCTATCTAATCTAGAATGCGGATAAACATACTTAGATACTGTTTTCTTTGTAAATACAAACATATTATACATAGAAACACCCAGACCAATGCAAATATACATATTCATGCATACAAATATTTGCACTGAGCGGGGATCGAACCCGCGCCTCCTGCGTAGCGGCCGCGTTCACTACCGCCGCGCCACAGAGGCTATATTATATACCTAAACTGCTTATGTTAGAAGTGGGTTATATAGGTCGTTTTCCGAGGCCTTTTGATTGAAACTTTTATAGGTACGTATATAAAATAGCAAAAACTCCCTACGAATATGTACAGTAAATGAAACCACAGTATCTTTTTTAAACTTTATTCCAATATTTTTTTACAAAAAATATTATTGTAGATATTTTTACTCTTAAAAATTTGAGCAGAATGTTGTAGATATTATAAGTTTGGTCTGTCGCTATTATAAACAACATCAAAAAGAAATTTGGTAGTGCTTAAAATTTGATTCACTGAAGAATATAAATGCAAAGAGTGTATATGAAAGAAAGTGTATCTAAATATTATAATTGATGAACAACCTTAAAAATAAGGCAAGGATTAATAAATAACTATACAAACCATATTGTATAAAATACATAATATACATACTAGTACTTTAATTGATAAGAGGAACAGTCCAATATCTAAGATGAACGAAATATGCTTTTTATATCAACACCTAAATACGCAAACGATTTCAAAAGTCGAAAGGGGTCTTATAATAATAGTTACGACATTCTACACGGCGCCATCTTCACACAGCTTAACTAGCTTGTGTTATAGGATATAGAATGACAATACGAGACAGAACACATTTAGCTTTGTATACCAAATCTTATATTATAAAAATTTCGTGTCACGATGTATGTTCGCGATAAACTCCGAAACTACTGAACGGATTTTGATAACATTTTGTAACCATTTATAATATAATCCAACTTAAAAGATAGTATAGAATACGTACATATTAATATTTTTTAGTTAATTACGATTTGATTAAGAAAATAATTGACGAAAAGTGCGTAACTTGAAAGGGAAATTCAAATGAGTTAAAACGTAACACATTGGTAGACAGTTTCGACCAATGGCGTTCCGACTCGGAGTGTACTTTGACGTCATATCCCCTAATAACAAATATCAGATTATGTCGTCTATATAATAATTGTCCAGTTGCATTATTAAATTAAAGTAAAACACAAAATATGAATATTATACAATCCAAAACACTTTTGCAACTATTCACGACATCATGTTGTTGTTAGTTGTCATGTACATTGACGTCACGACAAGCGCGACAACATGGCGGTCGTTTGAAAAGCTGATATCATTCTATTATTTTAAAAACCAAGTTTTGTCTGTCTGGCACTGTTTCTTTTTAATATTTATATAATGATGTAAATAACCATTTAAAAATATATTTCCCTATTGAAATGTGTTCAACACTGGACTGCGTATTTAGGTGTAGATATACCTATAACAAATAAGTCGTGTACTTTTTTAGTTCTAAGTGCGTGCGCACACAGCGTGGTCAGCGTACAGCTTGAGTTCTGCGTTCTGTGACCGTTGACCGCTCAAGAGTTAACGCACACAGGCGGCGTTCAAATTCGAGCGTTCTAGTTTCGTTCGTGTCTCTGTACGTGCAACATGTCACTATCTTCTATGAAAGTTATTGCTCTTGTGAAGCTTCTAATAAGAAAGTATTGAGTGCACTTAATTAACACAACGCGAGAACAAGGCGAATTTAGTATTTTTAACGATTTACTTAAAAATGAATTACGAGTGTATATTTATATATATATTCTATTATATTTATATATTCTATCATCGATAGAACTACTAGACTGCCCGCTGTGTGCAGCTCCGTAACATTTGAAAGAACGAAGAACTCCGAACGCCGAACGCAGAACTTCCGACCGCTCTCTGTGTGCGCACGCTCTAAAGTGCAATACAAATAAAATAGCAGGATGCTAATACGTATGGTTTTTCGAGGCGATGCGTACATTTAATTATGTACGAACAACGGTACTTATAACAGTGATTGTAGATAACGATTGATAATTACTGCTAATTTCGAAGAAACTAAACACAGGGCTGTCAACTGTGATATTTTTTAAACTAATTTTATAAACTTGTAGCTACTTGTTCATAAACATAAATATTAAAAAAATATACATATAATAATATTGTATCTGTTGTATCGACATTAAGGCTAGCGAATGATATGATTATGTGATTTATTAAAATTTATCAATCATCAACAATGTAAAATATTGTTAGAGCCAATTTAAAAATTGTTAATGTACACAAGACATACCAGAAATTATACTTCTTTTTATCCACAAACAGTTCAGCAGTCATATCAACCGTTATGTATAATGAACAACCATTAAAATATTACTTTCAACAGCTTAAAAAACCAGATTCTCGTTCGAAGCTCCCTCTAACTGCAATATAAGGCAACAATCGAATCAATTGACAACCCTGCTTCGATAGTATAACGACCTTAACAACTCACATGGCAAGAACCCACTATTCCATTTACCATTCACACTCCAAACCACCTGTTAACCTACAGATATAAAAATAACAATAGTTATAGAAAAATTTCATTACAATACCTATACAAATATTACATCAATTGCAGTCCAAATAAACACACAATGTTAAATCGGTAAAGTGTTCGACACGGACGACTTGAACATGTTTCCAAAGAATCTTGCTCCTGTTGAACCTCCTGGAATGGAACCCATTAACATCCAGAATAGGGTTATTACTTGCAGTATTGCACACACAACCGTCCATGGTGTGCTCTCTAAGTGTAGAGCACAGTATAATGTGGCTATCAGTGTCAGCATGTATAGGGAGGTGGTGAGCGCTCGTTCTTTACTGAACATTGATTTCAGATGATTCCATGGCCCGTATAAGAAGCTGAAACTGTGGGACTATGATTAGTATTATAGTTGTCACATGAGTGAATAGATGATATGACATTAGACGAGCAGGCCAACTTTGAGGTAAGATACTTGGATGTGATGGGGAGTAAGTACTTACTGACAATTAAGTAAGTATTGAGAGCAACTAGTCCCTTAGATATAGTTTGCTTAGTGTTAATTCTTCTTTATCTGAGTGCTAATTGAATGCATGAACTTAGGAGTCCTGGGCGCCCTAACCTACAACTTTAAACAAAAAAAAAACTAAAGAAAGAACTCTTCCCTTGCCCGACTGCTCCTTTGCTCTCTCTTATTTGGGCTTTGACCTTTCTCAGGGAGGAAATATTTTTGTTAGGATTCAAACCTGTGACCTCATGCATAGCAGTACGACTTGCTATAGCTTCACCATTGAGACAATCACAGTCCCGAATTCTTTGTCCAATATTCCCTTCTATTTCATAATTATCTTAATAATATTCACTACTGAAATATTTGAAAAAAGTGGTGCAATTATCCAAAATTTACCTTGCTGGATGATGCAATAGAAACTATAAACAATGCAACTTACCTTAAAATGAAGAAAATACTTCCTAGTGTGAACAGCAATGAGAACTTCATTGACTTTAGAACTATTACAGGTAGGTACAGGAATGATAGGATGAAGCAGAGAACTCCTAGGAACAGACAGATGCCAAAGCCCATAAACCGCTGTGTTCGACTCTGGAACATACACAAATTTATTAGAAGGAGAGGAATCTTATTAGACATTCTTTTGTAAATTGCAGTAAATAGTAAAACTTATATTACATGGGACAATACCAGTGCTTAATTTCTTTGTTTATCTCTTGGGGATAATCTTTTGTCTTCATCTCAATAGTCAAATTTGTAAATTATTGCCTAAGGTTGTCAATAAAGAATATAGTATTGTAGATCATAAACAATGGCTTTGCATTAAGATTATTTCTTATATCTTAATGTCCTATTTTAATATTCGTATTTGAACTGAATTACTTTTGAAATATGTATTTTTTTGTTAACGTAACACTTTGTTAGAGTTACATTCTCACAAAAAGGGAAAATATCAATACTATGACCTTAAAATGTTAATCTGCTATAAACTTTATATTAATTCAAATAACAGTAAAATATTGTTGTTTGTTTCGTTATGGTTCCTATCATTACGTGCATCTTGATATCACCTTTGATTTTTTGTCTGGCAAAGTTAACAAAGTCATATTATGATTCATAACGAAGATTATCTAGTATTAAAATGTTGTCCTACTTACCAGTGTAAAGTACTCTTTTTGTACATTTTCAAACCAAGATGATGTTGTGCTAGTAGTTGGACTCTCATCATTGCTCCTGGATAAAAAACTTGGAGTCGAAAATGATGGTAAACTAAAATTGTAACTTCGTCGACTATCATTCTTGAGTAAATATTGATCCAAGTCCGTCTTCAAATTCGCCATTGTTGATCAAACCTTTTTCCCTACGCTCAGTTCGTTTTTATTGCAAAAAAAGGATAACACAATTTAATTACGACTTTCCGAGAATGTTAATATTAGTAACACGGCCCACTTTTAATGTTGGACAACAAATGTCAAAACCAAAACGTATGACAGGATGACAGCATTAAGCATTAAGTTTGGCAGACGACCGTAAAACCATAGATGTAATTTCGAACGGAGAAAATTTGTCTAGTGATGCGCATTTTCGAAAACAAATTAGTAAATTGTCTATTTCTATTTTTGATTACGATTCTAGTTCAACAACATACAATATAATAAGTATTTTTGTAACAATCTATTTCATTACCGTAATCTGTGTCATCACTGAAGTCATCGTGGGCATGTCGACGCACGTTGTTATTGTATCGGTCATGCGCACAAGGGGGGCAAACGCCTCGAGTGTCTCGCTCATCCATGTCGGTGCTGCTCGCGTCTGATTCCAATTCTGGTTCTTCGATATGAATATCGTCTGCCTGTCTGTTATCAAGTTTTTCAGTGGATGATAACTGATTGTAGTTTTTTCGAGGAGGTCTTGATTCTGTGAACAAGTAATAAAAATATATTATTACAAAGGTAAATGTATTTTTATAAATAGAATTTAAGTATGTTTACTATCATTGCTGTTACGTGTAGAAAGTAGACAGCATGCTCGATGGTATGCAAATATTTTGAAGTGTAATTTAAATTCACGTCTCTATCTCTATAAGTAGGTATACCCATATGCCTACTGTTTATACATTATAAGAAACCTTATATAATTAGATACAATGGCAAGTACGCATTAAGTCTTTTACAATAGATGGAAAGCAAGTGAACTTAGGGTAAGTAAATATTTGCGATACATTGAACCATTTGCATACAAAAACGTATCGTACCTACCTTACCTAATAAAATATTTTATAATGGTATGGGTTTTAGTATGAAGATTATTTATATTATATTGTACCTTACACATGAGTGTGGGTATTCTTGTTATATGTATTATGTGTAACTATATTATTTTGCTATAAATTTTGCACAAATCTTTATGTTATAGAAAGATACATTTCCATCTACGTAAATAATATAATTGGCCAAGATTACCCTATCAATACGGATTATCTCACCATTAAATGATATATTTATGTACAGTCAGCGTCAAAAATATCTTGACTACAAACTTTCAAAATGATCTTAAAACCAAGGTATTAAGAGCAAATCAAACTGTTATATTGATTTAAATAATATTACCTATTGTACGGAATATATAGGTGCGTGCCAATGATCAGAATAACAGGAAGGGGAGGGAGGAGAGGAACAATGAATTAAGATCATTTTGAGCAATTTCTTCATCAAGATTGATCTAATACTGACTGTACCTACTCTATTAAACGCTTGGATAACAGTGAGTACATAGTTGTGTTAAACTATGCTACATATTTCGGTACATTAGGTAGGTACGTTTGTAGACTTGATAAATTTATTTATAGCATTAGCATTGATAGCTTGTGTCAGATAACAAGTAAAATCACTGTCATTAACAGAGCACTTGTGGCGGGCTCTCGCCACTCTCACCAATACATTTTATAATTTACTTTGTGACGTATCTATATATTTAATATTATTATTTAAGTAACCTTTACCAACTCACATACAAGTCATACAACACATAAGACACCCTACTGTACCTACTGCCAATACTCGCTACTTACCCTGACCTAGTGGCGCCCGCGCCTGCGTTGGCTGGCGCGCAGCTTCAGCTAAACGGTTCTCACTAGCTGAGTCCGCTAGCTAGCCAGACCGTCTCAACGCGAGCACGTACTCCTTGGTTGTCGCGAGAAAGCCCGAAAACGTGATCGTAAATAATTGTATTCAATAACTGTGAACTCTAGTAGGTATATTCTGTATCTGTGTATAGTTATTTTATTGTTCTTGAAAATTCATTATCTATATCCTGAACTGTACGTGTATGTAAAAACTATATCTAATATCGGCTGACGCATTTACCTACTTTGAGTTTCCACCTACTTCTACAAAACAGGTGCCTTACGCACCAAACACTTACAGATTTAGTTAGGTTAGGTTAGTGCCTACTTATTAGTGTTCACGACTCGTGCTATCGTAACAGCAAATAGTCCATATCGAACTCTGACCTGCGTACGTACATCTTATATAAAAGCGAGATAAATATTTTATCTCCTCAGATTATAATATCAAGAGACCATAAATCTTGTTATTATAGCAGCTAGTCATTCTCTGAGCTCTGATTCTCTCAGATGGTTGGTTCTTATAACTGTGATGCCACCTGACCTCCACTACCAATTGACTTTTTATCTAGTGTCGTTAAATTATCATATTATTTGACCAATCATGTCTCAGGAAACACTGATGTGATTGACTTAATTTTCAACTAAGAATAAGCCTAAAGGTATGATTCCGAAGCCGACCGCTTACGAATAAATAAAAAAATAATATAAAAAAAGTTAAATTACATACGTTAAATTACGTATAAAGGGGACCATTGAGAAGCCGCAATTTATTACCTATGCGTAGCTGCTGCGTGAGCCTGCAGTCGTATGGACAGTGTATATCGTTGTGAATAATATAGAACATTTTTACAGCGTTATGGCACAATCAAGGGGCAGGAAACTTTCTCTTATTTAATATTCTATGATTATCTCAATACTATCGTGAAGTCAAAAGGGAACCAAGTTATTATGTCAACCTTTGATTTCGTTCTAGCTGGCTTTACCGTATCGTATCTAAAGTGGTCTTGCTCGTTCCATAGATTAATTTTTGACTTAAATCGCGATATATAAAAGGCCCTGGTGCGCGCGGATTGTTTTGTAATCATCTTTGCTTGGGAAATTTGAACTCGTCCACGGCGGTAGCACCCCGTGCCATCCTCAAAATACATCTATGAAACGTGTACTGCGAGTAAAGAGCACATTTTATTTCCAAGATATATGGAACGAGCAATACTACCTACTTTAGTTACGATACGGTACTCGAACTGTATAAAACAGCTTGGTGTTCGTCTTATCTACCAGTATTGATGGGGAGTTACCTTCGCCATAGATAGGATATTCCTGAGACCAGTCTTGATCACCAGCCTCGGTGACCCTTAGGATGTTGTGGTCAAATCCTCCCCTAGAGGGAGGCAAGCAAAGGTCAGCTTCTAATAGGTGACAGCTAGCTCACCCGTTTGGCTAGGGTGTTCAGCCTAGTTTTTAGTGACCGTTATTTACTACCGGATTTAGGGAGGGCAATCGGGGTGGTAGTCCAGGGGCCTCCACAAAAGAGACGTCGGAATATATTTTTTAATTACTTCCGTCTAGTAAACATTAGTAAACATCTTTTCCTTTAATATTTTTTTTTTCGCTGTTTTACCTTTACCTCCAGTATCTACATACTTTGTACAAACATGATAATATTATTCTTGAAAAATAACAGTAATATCATTGTTCTATCTTTGTTCATGTGTTTGTTCAATGAAAATGATAAAAAAACTGGCTTCGAACCACGATGGGACAAAACAGTTTATCAAACCTGTCTCTCCTGAGCATTGAAAGCCATTTACCTACTTCGGGAAATGGATTTTAGCAAAATCATCAACGATTTTTCGGCGAAAAAAGCTCGGGAGGTTCCGTTCGTTCACACTAAAATTTAATTTCAAATAATTTTTGTTTGCAAATATATTATGTAATATAAGTTTGTTAAATACTAGAAGAATCTACCTGCGTTTCAAGATAAAATATTTATTCAAAAACTCAACTGAAAACAAAGTTCCTTTTATTCGAAAATAATTTGGGGCCAGGGGGCCTCCACTCCTTTGTTGCCCAGAGCCCTCCAGACCTCTAAATCCGGCCTTGCCGTTATTAGGTAACAGTTGACCCCAACGTCTTATGTGATACTTATATAAGCTTATATAAGATCACGGTTCCAGTAACTAAGGAAAATAAACAATACTGTAAACTAAATGCACATTTGCGGTTATCGTAATTTTGATTTTCCATAGTACGAGTATGTTATCGTTTATTATTATTGCTGTATATTTTCATAAAGATAATTATGTAAGAATTATTGTTAGGTACATACATGATGCAATGAATTAAATATTATGTGTATGGCTAATGGAATATTAATAAGTTTCTTGCTTCTGTTAAGAGTTCAATCTTATTTTTTGAGGTAGATAATTTGTGATCAAAGGTGGCTGATTGATTTCTTTTTTTTTTTGTCCCGGCCCGTTTGTTCCGCGTAATACTTCAGGTTAAAAGTTCGGGATAAATAAAAATTATGATACTCCCCCACAGCGCTGAAGATACTGCTAATATCGCCACGCAACGGCGGGCCAGGGGGGCGCGCGCCGCACGTTTTCATTTTGCTAATATCTTTGAAGATATTTGTTTAAACTGTACTGAGTTAAGGGCACAAATATTCTACATTAAATTTCCATTCTAACAAACATATTTATAAAGATGCAGATTAATATCATATGGGCTAAATCAGCTTCACAAAAATGAATTATTTTTAATCCACAATTTTAACAGTAAAAGCAGTTATTGTGAGTTATCCGCAGGAGATAGGCATATGCTATCACGGACTTTTATACAGATTTTGATACCTTCTTTAATATTGTAGTACATTGTTTTGTTCTATTCTCAATAGTTTTCGCAGCGCTCGCGACGAAAGATTTTTTTTTACAACTTGGACTACATTATTCAAGTTTAAGTAAAGATGCGTAATTAATTTTGGAAATTATTATAGCCCATGACACTCCACAATAACGTACCTAGCTTTCTATTGGTGAAATAATTTTGATAATCGGTTCAGTAGATCCATAGAGTACCCCTTACAACGTCTCAAACTCACAATCGTACCTATTTTTATTATTAGTTTAGATTACCTACTTGTGTTTAACACTGCACCAAATAATAAAAATGCTTCAGTTGTATTAAATTATGTCACAAGGATGTCTGCTAAGATGTGTTCATAGATATTCTTATTCTTACAGAAACAACAACTAAATAGAAATGAGCAGTCAACCAAACATAGCAGTGGTGGGCGCAGGAGTTGTAGGCATAACGGTAGCTAAGATTATGCAGGATTGTCTCATTGGCTGCAATATCACCGTCATTGCCGATCAGTTCCACGAAGACACCACAAGTTATATAGCAGCCGGTATGTTCCGCCCAGGGACAACTTTTAAAGGACCCACAGAACAAATCACGAAAAGTTGGATCGACAATTCGTGGCATTACTGGAATGATATATTGAAGACGCCTGAAGCGCCGCAAATGGGAGTTATGAGTTTATCGGCGTACATATTTTCTAAAAAAAAACAACACGTTACGAAAAATCATCTCATTGAAGATCTGTGTCCAATTTACAGACCAGTCACCGAAACGGAATTGAAACTTGGCCCACAAGGCGCAAAATACGGATCATTCTTTTCAAGTTTGAAAACCGAATGCGGTCTTTATTTACCGTACACCGCCAATTTGATTACCGGTAAAGGCGCCAAACTAGTAAATAGTAAGATCGAGAGTTTCGCATCACTATCCGATTTCGGTAAATTCGATTTAGTTTTTAATTGCAGTGGTTTGGGCGCGAAATATTTGTGCAATGATCACGATTTAGTACCGATTAGGGGTCAGGTAATAAAGGTGAAGGCGCCATGGGTGAAAATGGCGTTTTATGATGATTACGATACTTACATTATCCCGGGTTTTAATGGGATCGTTACTTTGGGCGGAGTGAGGCAATACGACAGTTATAATTTAGATTACTGTCGGTTTGACGCGGCGTCTATAATGGAACGGTGTTGTGAGCTCATGCCTAGTTTGAAGAAAGCTGAGGTGGTGAGCCACAAAGTGGGTTTGCGGCCTCATAGATCGCCGTTGCGTGTGGAGCAGGAGATAATTAATGGTACTAAAGTCGTTCATTGCTACGGCCACGGTGGATATGGAGTGATGACCGCCCCTGGTACAGCACAGTATGCTGTTGATTTGGGCATTGATTTTCTTAGGAGTAATTTAAAAAGTAAGTTATAATTACATTTAACTGGTATATTGATAATAAAATATGTACCTTGAAAACTACTAAATCTAAAAAACCTATCGACAAATTATAATAAAAAGAGGATCTGTTTTTTTGCGATTAATTTTGTTGTTTTATTATTTACACCGTTCCTGGTATTTAATTTGCTTTTCAACAGCCATGGATACCTACAGCCACGGGATCGTGGAAATAGTTTTATAACTTATTAATTTTTTATGTTTCATTAGTAGTAATATTTCATTCCTTCATTTTATTTCACTATTACATCACACAACTCTATTATTACAAAATCACAGCTTCGGTTTAAACTGCTCTAAAAAATAATCAAAATGTCAGATAGAACACTCTACGCTGTAGCTATCTGATCTAGGGGATTAGCTTTTCTTCACAGTTTTGGTTTAAACTGCTCTAAAAATCAATGAAAATGTCAGATAGAGCGCTCTATGCCGTAGCTATTCGATTTATGACGTACTAGCTTTTCTTCGCAGATTTGAACTGCTCTAAAAATTAATTATTACGTCAGATAGAACGCTCTACGCCGTAGCTATCTGATCTAGGACGGACTACCTAATCTTCGTAGTTTTGGTTTAAACTGTTCTAAAATCAATCAAAATATCAGATAGAGCGCTCTACGCCGTAGCAATCCGATCTAGGTCGGACTAGCTTTTCTTCGCAGCTTTGGTTTAAACTGCTCTAAAATCAATCAAAATGTCAGATAGAGCGTTCTATGCCGTAGCTATTCGATCTAGGACGTACTAGATTTCTTCACAGGTTTAATTACTCTAAAAAATAATCAAAATGTCAGATAGAGCGCTCTACGCCGTAGCTATTCAATCTAGGACGTGCTAGATTTCTTCACAGGTTTAATTGCTCTAAAAATAATCAAAATGTCAGATAGAACACTCTACGCCGTAGCTATCCGATCTAGGACGGACTAGCTTATCTTCGCAGTTTTGGTTTAAACTATTCTAAAATCAATCAAAATATCAGATAGAGCGCTCTACGCCGTAGCTATCCGATCTAGGACGACAGTTTTGGTTTAAACTGCTCTAAAATCAATCAAATTGTCAGATAGAGCGTTCTACGCCGTAGCTATTCGATTTAGGACGTACTAGATTTCTTCACAGGTTTAATTGCTCTAAAAATTACTCCAAATGACAGATAGAGCGCTCGACGCCGTAGCTATCCGACCTAAGACGGACACTAGCTTTTCTTCTTGAAGTGCCAAATGACATGCCGGTGATACTGTTTTAACATTTGTTACACACCATAATGATTCTGTCTTTAGCACCTCATAGTAGTACACATAAACAGCAGATAGGTAGTTAGTTACATTTAGTTCAACATCTTTTTTTTTTATATAGGACACGTCAATTTGACTTTTCCCTTGCCTGATGGTAAGCTGAAGGCAAAGTCTCAGGAAAGAGGGCCACCATTATATACACGTGTGTTATCCATCATTTAAATAAAAAGGATGCACTCATTACTCGTACCTACGTGGCTAATGGAATTACAGGAGTAGGTATTAATACATTTGATTAAATTGACCTTATTTATTCAAATTTACATTTTTATGGGAGTGACATTCGTCTGACCTTTAACTCTTAGAGGAAATCATGCGCCAACATTTTGTCAATCAGTAGGTGTACCGGCTCGCACTTGGGCCCCGTAGATCTTGGTACCCCACCATTAGGGCCCCAAACATTATTTTAGAATTCAGATTACTTGCCTATTAAGCTTCAAAGGGTGGTGATGAAAATTAACACGTACCGATATAAGTAAATATTTGATTTTTACACCTTTTTTTAGCTTTTTTATTTGATATTAGCACACAATATTCAAATCTAAATTACACGAAACCCTTTCCAGATTGATTCGTACTCAATCTTTATATTTATTTTATATCGAATGGTAAATTCGGCTTTCACACTGAAATAAGATAAAATATAATTATCTCATGAACGGCTCGGGATGCTGCCTCGAACAAACATGAGATAAAAGAACCAATCCGAACGGCCCTCGCATTTCATCTCATCTTGTTTACATTGCGAATAAAAAAATATGCCACGGACTACATTTGTATGTGATTACATAAAAGGTTTGTTGGGTATTTATTTAAACAACATTCATTTTCGTAAAATTCAAGACCGAAACACATATCATGGGGCCCCATGATATGTGTTTCGGTCTTGAACATCTATTGAACGTAGGGGCCCCATGATGTCAAGCTAGCCTCACTTGTAAGCCTGATTGACGGAGGCTATCTGTGTGGTGTGCATTCGACTGCTACACAGAGGGCGAAGGTTCGATTCTCGCTCAGAGCAAATATTTCTACGTATGAATTTTTTTTTGCATTGGTCTTGATGTTTTCGCGCCTCGGAGAGCACGTTAAGTCGTCAAAATTTATGATAGTTGTTATATAGGGTTGCTGGATGAATTGGCCCACACAAAAGAGCTGATCACACGTCCGGCCAAACGGCGTCTTTTCTGGCAATAGTAGCAGCCTGATTGACGGAGGGGTCTCGGGCCCAGGCCTTCCTTTTTGAGTTGAGCAATCTGACGGCAGTTTCTTGCGCAAAAACCAAGAAATCAAGATAAAGAGTAGGTAGGAGCTCAAAAATGTAAGCTTTCAATGCAGTTAGCAATAATAATCATGACGGAACTGTAGTGAGGTGGACTATAGTTGCCTTCGCAACACTGTGCCACCCTTATAACCTCTAATTCCTTCTAAAATCAGTCCTTTGTAGGTATATAACCTTGAAAGTTGTTATCTACTTATGTTTGTTAGTAAATAAATTGATTTTATAATTTACATGACTCATAAGCAGTACGCAGATTTATAGAACTTCATTTTATAGGGCAGCCCCTTCTTGTCGGCGTATCGTTGCTAAAAACACTTGCATAAAACAGTTACCAGTAAGTATTTATAAAACTTACGTACAAGTACTTACTGTACTTATAATATGCCTCAAATAATTTGACCACAAATTTATGACTTCGCTAAGAACACACGTAGGTACCTCGTTCTATAACTTCAGCATCATTACGCATAACTCGCGAGGATTTCGCCCTAACGAACCGTCACAACCGCGCCGCGCAAATTGCGTTCAGCGGAGATGGGGCAAGTCGCGTGACATAAAATATAATATTATTTTGGCACGCGTCATAAAATCCTACTGGGAAATTTGAGCTGCAAATGATTGTGATGTGATACTGACTGCGTTCAGGTAAAAACACCAATGGTAGACACTTTAAGGACAAATCAAACTTCACTCTACAAAATTACACATATTTTTTAAAGAATATGGTCGTTACGTCTTTTTTTAACTGTTAAAGCATAATTTAGACATTAACTTTAGCAGATAAAATCTCTAAAAATGAACATATTTTTACTTTAAATAATTATTAAACACGTGGTCGTAAACACCAATAGTCGACAATCCATTAAAATTGATAGAAAATCTAGCCATAAAAATACGGCAATGATCTACGTAGGTCAACAAGTTACATATAAATAACATCCGTACTAAAATATTGATAATCACTATTAATAAACAAAATACAACACCTATTAAAATAACTACCCCTAACAAAAATCTTAAGAAACAACTGGCGAAAATTCAATATTTAGTAACGACAGAGTTGCGAATTTTTTAACATATATTATATATGTCATTAGATGTCTTTTAAGTAAATAGTCAGGATAGTTACTTTTCTTACAATAAAAGCTTTTGTTTGAAAGTGTCGACTATTGGGTCAGTGTGGACCATTGGTTTTTTTTACCTTACTTGTGTTGAATTTACGCTTGCTTAGAATAGATTATACCGATAAATAAGTAAATATATGTACACTCAGTCAGAAGTACTTCTTTCCCCGGGGGAGTAGAGTATAATATATATATTTTCTAAAGAATATTAGCAACCGAAATTACTAATATTCACTCTAACCCCTTTAACTAAGCTAAATTGCTTGTGGTAGGAGTGGGTTCACGTCGCTAGTGTAATGGCCAGGATTCGAACCCGGGGCCTCTCGATCGTAAGGCCAACTCCTTAACCACTAAGCACGACGGTTTTCCTGTCCAATTGAGCAGTCCGACTGGGGAAGTACCTCTGCCCTGCAGAATACCGCGGCCATAATAACCTTGTGTTGTGTTCCCGGCGGCGAGTAGGGTAACCAGGGTTCACTGAAGAAGTTTTGTGCTGGCGGTGGGAAGACCAAAAGCTTAGCCAAGGTAACCACTTACCATCAGGTGGGCCGAGTGATAGTCTGCCATTTGTATAAAAAAATAATTTCTTTCTTTCTGTCTAATTTCTTCTGCTCTAGTAAATTCAATAGGTACCTACTATTCAAACAACGTTTAAAGTGAGTATTTGAACAGTAACTGTTTTATCTCGTACTGTAAATAGACACAACGTATCAAGGGCTGACGTATTTCCAATACTCATTCAATTTAGTCCGACACTGTCTTATTTACAATTAAAAATGCTGGTCTAAATTATAAGCACTTGGGCTCTGTTGTTGGGGGATAGTGTTGAAAAATATCACCTTTTTCATCGTCTTTAAATCTAGCAGTAATCTACAATATACCTACAGAAGAATTTGAGTTCGTCCACCGCCGTAGCACCTCGTCATATCCTTAAAAGATATCCAAGAAATGTGTACTGCGCGTAATGAGCATATTTTGAGCACCTTTTAGGCTCAAGATATATGTTCTGAGGTATCCTACCTGTTAAGTCATAGGTTCTTTTGTACCTACATTTGTCAGTGTTCACCAACTTCATAACAAAGCACAGGATGTATTTACAATAAACCGAAAACTACATGCCTTCAAATTATCGTTGTAAGCAATCTATTTCCCCAGGGTACTAAAGTTTATAATAGAAATGGTCTAACTCTAAACATGTGCTAATGCATCCGTTCCAATCGCCTGAGCAGTCAGCACTCGAGATTGGTCCCCACGCGCGACCAAATGTCATCTAAACTATTACTTATATACTAAAATTGTAAAGAAGCTGTGTCTGTACATTGGAGATTAAAAAAAAACATGACATTATAGAGAACCACCCTCTCCTTTCCTACACAGGAAAACACGAGCAGGGCTTAGATGTCACCCGTGTATACGGTGCAGTATATTCCTTCAAGAACGCTAGGTTCTTTGTTTGTTTGGTGACTCCTTTCTTTCGCACTATTAAGACCTGGAAATCCATGCCATCTGTTTCCTTCTTTCTACAGTCCCGGGTCCTTTAAGCGGGGCGTGAAAAAGCATCTGATGAGGCCATCAAGCTGAGTGCCAACATTTGTTAACATGGTACGTGTATGTTATGGCGACCCTCTTTTCTGAGACTGCCTTCAGCTCACCATCAGGCGAGGTAAAGTGAAATTGACGAGTCCTATGTTAAAAAAAAGGAGTTCTTGTCTGTATGTGTATAATAATAATAATAATAATAATAATATTTTTATTTGTGAATATGGTTTTTTTTACAGTGTTATTATATAACATGATAATACATGTGATGGCTCAGCATATTCTGCCATTTGTGGCGTACAAATTAGATAGTAAGAATGTCAAATTTAAATTAACCTATTATCAATTACATGCATGTTATTAACAATTTAAATAATATTAATATAATTATATGGATACCTTATTATGTCAAATATTTATAAAAAAAAAAAAAGTGTAACGTTACCATTTCATGTCAAAATCATGTCAAAAATTACATCAATTAAAATATTGTCAATAACATTCACACTACAATTAAATTACATTATGTCAAACATCATAAGTTATCATTTAAAAAATCATCTATGTCATAATAACACTTTGAAATCAAGATGTCCTTTAGTTCCTTTCTAAATAAATTAAAACTTAACTCCTTAAATGCATTTGGTACTTTATTATAAATTTTGGGAGCTAGACAAAACATACTCTTCCACATAAGTGCTGTTTTAGCACTCTGTATGCGTAGCCTGTCATTGTCACGTCTGCTACGTTGGACACCATCCGAAAGCCGTGGAAACAAATGAGCGTTTTGCTTGACAAATAAGGCCATTTCCAAAATGTATAAACACGGTAGTGTTAGAATCCCATACCTTATGAAGTACGGTCTACAGCTGTCGGTGAGTTTAAGACCAAACATTGCCCTTATGCATCTCTTCTGAGCTAAAAATGCAGTCTCTCTGTCAGGAGAGCGGCTCCAGAATATTATCCCGTACCTTAATATTGACGCTACCAGGCCATGGTATGCAGTGAGCAATGTATCCGTACTAACTGTTGGGGCTAGTTTGTATAGCGCATATGAGGCACTGCTGATTTTTTTACGTAGTGTTTCGATATGAGCTTTCCAATTAAGTCGTCGATCAATAACAATGCCTAGAAATTTTATTTGTTCACATTCGTCTATTAAATTGTCATTATAATTAATATTTATATTGGATGTCACCTGCCTTTGACTAAAGTGCATAATTTTTGTTTTATTAAAATTAATCCTTAAATTATTATTATTCAGCCATGTTATCATCGAACCCAGAGATCTATTAATTTCCGTTTCGCATTGGTCAACTTCTTTACATTCTATTGCTAATGTACTATCATCGGCAAAAAGTGTCATATGATGGTTTGTTATTTTAGGAAAGTCATTTATATATATTATGAACAGTAAAGGTCCTAATACACTACCTTGGGGCACCCCAAATGATAGATTACGCTCCTTGGATGTGTATATATTTTCAATTTTGGTCTCAGAATCAACTCTTGTAATCATGACTTTTTGTTTTCTATTAGAAATATATGACTCCAGTAGATTCAAGATATTTCCCCTTATACCGTAAGCCTCCAGCTTTGCAAATAAGATTGTGTGATCCACATAATCAAATGCCTGTGTCATATCGCAATATATAGCTAATACTGGATTTCTCGTATCCATATTTTTAATAATTACACTCAATCTTCATCTGTTTGTTCGCGAGGGATGCAAAAACTACTGACAGATTTTGGAATGGCTACTTTTATATGAAAGGTTTTAATCACACTTCAAATCTTATGTTTCTTTAATCGTAATTGGTTGAGTAGGGCCGGAGATATGGCCAAAGAACGACAGCCACACGGTCAGAACCGAGAGTATTAGCTAGTTCTAAATATTATTATCGATAAACTTTCCACAAACTGACGCGAGGCCCTGAGGGATTCCACCGTAGAGCTCCTCCGGGCGATAGGATCTTCATTTCTGTTCAATTTACCTTTAAGTTCAATTTGATCGGAGTACCTACGATCTCCAGGCGCAAAGCTATCTCACAAACACGTCTTAAAACTGTGATTGTTTAATAGTTTTCTTAATTTCATTTTGTACGCGGGGTTTTAATATGACGGCGACTTATTTTGGTCTTTTCGGGACCGACTACCGTTTTACAGTCTCGCAGCTCAGCGTTCCAAAGTTTAGTTTAGAATTTGAATGTCTTTATTTGACTATGCACTTGGAAGATTTGAATACCTGTCACAATCAGAAAACATTAAATATAAGACACTACTACTATTTGAATGAAATTTTCAAAGGATTTTGCATGCTAAATACACAAATCGATTAACATAGGAAAAGTATTGAATCGGTCTAGTTAGGGTTCTCTAAAAAATCATTCATTGGTTCCGATAGTTCGTAAGAATATCGGTAGACGCCTCCGCTGTCGTCTAAAAGACAAATATAAAGGAGAAATTTGCATTGGTTCGGGGAGATCTAGTAGCTTAGTGCTTTCCCGAGGAGGGCCAGACCGAGAGGGAGGGATATGTCACATGACAACCTCACCTTCGGCTTAGCAGTACGACCCAGAGACGGCGTGCGGTTTAGTCGGTTCGAGTCCGACATAACCTCCCCCTCCGGCTCCGGAGGGGTGGGTATACGTGGGGATTGCCCGCACGTAAAAAAAAAAGGTAGCTTAGTGCTCAACCATTGCCCCTGTAAGGCAAAGACGGTTCAAACCCCGCCTAGACCTATTCAATAATTTTCCGATCCTAATCGACACTACTACTACTATTCAAAATTGAAATCCTACGGAAATAAACCGAGCGAGGGCATAACTTTGACAAATGCTGAAAAATGAAAAAGTATTTACTTTTTAAAATGCCAAAAACGCTAAAGTCTCGGTAACTTTTATAAATATTTTCCACAGAGCAAATAACGACAGTTTATTAGCAATTTGGCGCCATTGTGTTACCGCGCTGTGTTTTTCATTTAGCGATGTGACGGCAGAAGCGTGCGGTCGCGGCCGAATTGATTAAAATAATTTCGCTCGCTCTACCGCTCTGCAGCGTCTACCTCAAATTCGGGGCTTTATGATCTGTAACGTACTCTTAAATTAATACAATGTTAAATAATGGGTTTCGTGTTTGTATAATGGCGCAGGCAAGGTTTGGGTCATTTTGGAGGTAATTTAATAGGTAGGTAAAGTGCTCAAAATGATCTTAATTCCTTGGTTTTCCCGCCAATTCTGTTGACGGATTATTCTGATATTTGGGATACACGTTTAATTCGGACAATAATTCAATTATTTATATCAATAAAACAGTTTGATTTGCTCTTAGGTATTACCTTGGTATTAAGATCATTTTGAAACATTGTAGTCAAGATATTTCTGACGCTGACTGTAACTAATGGTATTGAAATTGAAAAAATCTATGAATTGCAATTTAGTAACAAAAAAAAAAAAAAATTGATGGCTAGATGTTACCTATTTGTAAGTACCCAGGAACAGTTGAACGAATCTGGATTAAATTGGGTACAGAGATAGATAAATAGTATGGAATAGCGCATTGGTATGTTACATTAGTGCGTGAGTTAAGCTTGAATTGTACGCAAAGTTGATTGCCTAAAATAATGAAAAATGATCTCAATTAGTGGATAAATGATTAGCAATATAACCACGAGATGTACAAATCGATTAAGAAAAGAGGAAGATTGCGGATTCGAATCCTGCCTGAACCGAATCAATCAGTCTTGATTGATTTGAATAGTTAGCATGCTAAAATGCTTCAAAATTTCATTCAAGTTTTAGTTTATCTAAAATCTCGCTAAAATGACTCCCAGTACATTTCCTACCCTATACCCAACCAGTACCTATTTACATCCGCTATGAACAATCAAAAATTCAGACTAAAATTCAGCCAAGCGTCATCTTGTTCAATGTTTCCACGCTCCTTTCATTACCATTGCAAGTTAAATCAATCATTGAAAACTGTAGGACATAATAAAAGGAAAATGGAGAGAAATATAATAAAAACAAAGTTGAATTCGGCCAACGGGTACAATGTAATACAATAGAAACATTATAATGAGATGTAACGAGTATTCTATGCGCCCTTTGAAAATAACCTTTTTGGTAGGTAGGTTTTTTTTTAAAGTAGAATATGAAACGTTCGGATCCATTTCATTTTCAATACGAGACTTTTGTTGTTTTTCTTTTGTGAGTCAATGTAACGGTGAAGGTCGTGTTTTGTTTTATGTCGTCTAGTATTTGTATCTTCAACATGATTTTATTGGCTTCGACGGTGCCTAATCATAAATAGACAAATCAATAAACAAGGATAAAATATTGTTGAAAAATGCTACTCATTGATATAAATCTTTGTTTAACAGATTCTGTCGCGATTTATGTTCCATAGCTTTTATTGTTTATGATATTTAGCTGTATTGAGGTGTTGGTGTAAGTAATGGGCATTCAGCTTACCATCAAGCGAGTTGAAGTCATATTGATTTATTGATTTTTCAAAGTCTTTATTTCATGAAAATATACATAACAACTCCAGTGTAAATTAAATCGTAGAAGTTAACAAAATAGGTAACATTATACAAAGCTATTAGATTTTTTGCAAATTTACACACATATTTGTAGGTCTTAAAAACATAATATTCGTCATAAGGAGAGTTACATACTAAATGGTATTAGGCCGATTACTCATTCCAACAGAATTGATCAATGACTACTTTTTTATCTGTGCTTCTAGCATCAATATCCCGTAGTAGAGTTATCAACGTAGGAGACAAAGTGGACCAGAATGTGATCGGTTGCCTCGAGTTTCAATAACTTGGTATTTAGTGCTTACGACAAATGTGCAAACAGGAATAGCGAAGTATAAACAGTATTATTTTTTAGATGTTCTGTTTATTCCATTATGTGATGAGCAGCAAAGCTGTCTTTCAACTCGAGTGTCAACACAGCACTACAATAGGAAATCTTATTATTCAAATAAATAGGAACCATTTGTATTTCTTTAACGTAAAACATTTTTGAAGATAAATGTATATATTTACCCGTCAACGGCAATATTAAAGAGTACAGTTATATACCTAGCTACTTGACTATTTTGTCTATGTACCTCCCCACCGTATACGTACCTAGTAGGGAAAATTGAATTTGAAAAGTGCCCACAATTATCTAGGTAGATACTTAAGTCCATACCCGTCATTATGTTTCCTTAATATCACTCTGAAACAACTTTATGAAGAACAATTTTGTCATTAAATAAGTTTATATTTTGAGAATATTACTGGGTTTTTACATAAAAATATCTAAACGCCAATAATTCTGTAAATAAATACCTGTTCAAAATAATCAATGTTCTATTTAGAAAATTGTGTTTTGAGAATATCGGTTTTGACATTTCGGAGATTGAAATTAGATAAAGATTAAATTATGAACGGATTTTATTACGAGACATGGCTTTCTGTTGTCAAAAAGTACCGTAGAAGATACAATTTTTTAGTTTTGTATTTAAACATTAGCTACACAGTGATTTGCGTTTCACTTTTTTTTTATGCCACTTAGGTAGCAGACAAGCACACGGCCCACCTGATGGGAAGTAGTTACCGTGGCCTATGGACGTTTGCAACACCAGGGGCGTCACAATCGTGCTGCCGACCTTGTAGATACCTTCTAATACCCTTCTTGAAGAACCCCATATTGTAGTCGCTTGGGAAAACCACGGCAGGAAGTTCATTCCACCACCTGAGCGTGCGTGGGATGAAGTTCCTTTCAAAACGCACGGTGCGCACCATTTCCGGTCGCAGTGTGTGAGGATGAATTCCCTGCCTATGGCGAGTGGTGCGATGATAGAATGCAGCGGTGGGCATCATGTCAAAAACTACATCGAGAGTATTATCAAAACAGCCTCGCGTAAACTCGGAGTCCTGAACAGAGTGAGACGGTTTTTCACGCCGGAGCAACGGTGTCTTCTATACAAGACACAAATTCGTTCCTGCGTGGAATACTGCTCGCATCTCTGGGATGGATCCGCAAAGTACTTATTAGATGCTCTCGACAGGTCGCAGCGACGAGCGGTCCGCATTATCGGAAATCCTGAGGTCACGAGTACCCTCGAGCCTTTGCAGTTGCGTAGAGATGTTGCTTCCTTGGCAGTATTTTACCGTCTCTACCATGGTGAATGTTCTGAAGAGCTATTCCAATTAGTCCCACCCTCTCCTTTCCTATACAGGACGACACGTGCAGGACTTAGATGTCACCCTCATACGGTGCAGAACATTCCTTCAAGAACCAAGCGGTTCGGTGACTCTTTCCTTTGTCGCACAATTAAGACCTGGAATTCCTTGCCAGCTCACGTGTTTTCCTCTTCCTACAGTCCCGGGTCCTTTAAGCTGGGCGTGAAAAAGCATCTGATGAGGCCGTCAAGCTGAGTGCCACCATTGTTAACATGGCACGTGTGTATAATGGTGGCCCTCTCTCCTAAGACTTTGCCTCAGGCAAGGTAAAACCAAATTGACGTGTCCTATATAAAAAAAAAAAATTCAACCATTGTATAGGCGGTAGAACACACACAGCGAGGCAAAAGTCCCTTCTGAGGCTGAGAGGTTCCACATCGCCTGTGAGTATGGGATTGTCGAAGTGAAACGCTATAATAATAATAATTAATCTTTATTTCAGACCATGACGTAACAAAAAATTTGGCCTATTGTTAGTAACCAAGTGAATATTAGCAGGTATGAACACGGCACTGAGACTGTATCCAGTGTGTAATTCGTGTCCCGCTATACCGTATACGAATTACGCTCCTAAGTGTTCCAAAGCATAAGCCCTCAATACAATAAATCGTACAATAGGCACGTAACAAAGCTTTCAATCGCCAAACGTAAATCTACTTACCTACCTGTGTGCCCGCTAGAGCACAGTAACTACACTGGCTCAAGCTAGGACAAACAATTTGACCAGGCACCTCCGGTATCGATTAATTTGAAGAGCCGTGTAATGTGTTTATCCTTTGAAGCGAGATAGTTATGTAAACCTAGGGCACGCTCACTTCAAAACCATATTACAGGTTTTAGATACAGTTGACAAAAAAGATGAAAGAGAGAAGAAGACTTTAAATGAAAATGTATATATTTATTTCTTATACCGACTGTACATATGACGGCATTGCCCGGTGTAGCAGCCCAATTTTTGCTTCCATTCAGTGCAAATATATGTATGGAGGAATATGTTTTCTATTTCCTATAATTTGTATACACAAAAAAAGGTATTTAAGTGTGTAATTACAGTGGCGGGGTGCGGGTGCCGGGTCAGGTGTAATAGGTATTTGCATTGGTCGGACCGTGCCTCGGAGAGCACGTTAAGCCGTCGTCGGTCCCGGTTGCCATGCACACATTTATGGCAATCGTTAGTAGTTGGAGCCCTCAAAAATCCAACAACTGGACTAACTGCAATGCTTCGGTATCGCCTTTGGGTAACAGAGGTCAGATAGCAGTCGCTTCACGGAAAATATTGACGTTCAGTCAAATCCGCTGTTAGAATGATAAAGCGGAGCCCAGACTCCAAGTAGAGATGGACTGGAATTAACGCTAGGAGGAGGAAGGAGTAATTCCAAGAAACAGAGTTGAGTTGACAGGTTTAATAAATGTATTATTTATATGAATACTAGCTGTCGCCCGCGGCTCCGCCCGCGTGGATGTCGGTTATCGCGAATCGGGGTATGAAAAATAGATGTTGGCCGATTCTCAGACCTACCCGATATGCCCACAAAATTTCATGAGAATCGGTCGAGCCGTTTCGGAGGAGTTTGGCAACGAAAACTGTGACACGAGAATTTTATATATTAGATTTGGCGAAACGCATTTCGAGTTACATGTTTCAAACTGAACTATTATCGAAATTAATACTGCTGGAAGCTATTCGTTTAGTGATCGTATCAGCGAAGGTGACTCTACTGCGTTTTATTTGGGATGTCACGGATATGAACACTGACCCCTTCATACCGTGCTTCCATACAAAATATTTTAATGATAACCTATTGGTTGAATAGTTACTCAAATCACTTTTTCATTAATAAAATACGAGTTTTTGTGTTAGCATTCAAGCTTATAATTCAATTCAAACCATTTTATAAGTCATCGAATTTATTATGTAGGTATACAAAGCTATTATATTCCATCTAGTCGAAAACAAAAAGGTACAAACCAAAAATAACACAAAGTACATTTATATGACGTTCGTTCTGAGAACAGAGAAGTAACGTCTCCGTTCCGGGTCCATATCAAAACGTTTGTACGACTTTACACAATGAATGATTTGGCGCCAATGCGGAAAAGCGCGCACCGCAGATTTTTGTCATCGCGGAGTTTTTGTGTAAAAGTCGTAGATTTTTAGACATTAGACAACGCAGGAAAGTTGTATATTTCGTGTTGGTTCTAAAACTCCTTGGAAGCCTCTAGTAAAGTCTTCAATACATTACAGTAAAAGCAATCTTAATTAAATAATTTCAACTAGACACTGGCAAGGATGTCCCCTAAAATGGGTTGATAAGGTATCGTCCAAGCAAAAAAGAAGAAGAAGAATGGTTCGAAATGCCTGGCAACCAGACTCTCGCCGCAACCCATATAATTACACAGTTAAAAGGAAGAATAACTTAAACTCAATTACGGCTCGTAATAAATCCCTACAAAGAGACAAGTAAAAAGTGTAGGTACCTGATTAAAACATAATCGATTTGAATTCTTGATAACATTTCTAATAATCGCTGGTCATTTATTTATTCATAGATTTAGCTTACGCCACGTGATTTGACCACGTATCTTTATCAGCAATTAATATGCTAACTTTTTTATCGCAGGTCCAGCATCCCGTCTTGGATATTGGGAATTTTGCCGATCAAATCTATACCGTTCTGTGTGCTACGTTTGGCGATATAACTTTTTTAGTCTTTTCACATCATAGCCATCACACATTACTAGGTACATATAATACCTATATTCAATCAAATTTTAATTTAGTATTATCGTAAACCCCACCTGCAATTAAAGTTAAATTGCTAATTATAGGAGTGGATCACATTGGTAGTATTATATTCATAACTAGGGTCCAAACACCCAGTATTCCATATAATTTAAATTAAAAAAAATATTTATTCCATAAAAATTATATTTTTTTTTGAAATTGTCATTATTTTTTCCCCTACTATGCAGCGCGTGACATGGCAACTACTGAGAAGCACTGCCAGAAAACTCAGTAGGTATCCTTTTTTTAAAAAAAAACGTTGTCATTTAGGTTCAATTATTTTCTTGTGTAGACTTAGAGCGACTTCATCCCAAGCATTTTTGTCATTCAAATAGTCTGAAACGTTATAATATGCTCGGTTACACAATTTACACCAGTCACTGCAGCCTGTTCATATTAACAACTAGACCATTGATCACTGGATGAGGATTAGTTGAAATTGTTAAAAGCCACAGGCCTGAATTATTAATTTGTCGGTCACTAGTATTGCCACATTCAATTGTCATGCAGCCACAATAATACTAGGTATATTTATAAAGAGCGAGTTGTTTATGTAGCGCAATTTTTAAAATAACATGTAGGTGTACACACCTACATTCACACCTGTACATCCCTGGTACGTAGGTCGTGCCTATTGTCACCTGCCGGGTACGTAACCCTCATGCTGATAATGCGCCACCTTGAGGTTGCTGCTGAGAATCTATTCATAGAAACCTCATGCCTAGGATTGGGTAGCGACTAAATGATGTTACGAGGAGTAATGGAATATTCGCCACGAGTTCCTCAATTGAAATACCTACTTTAAATTCGTGTGTTAAAATCTGTAAAAAAATCATCTTACAATATTGCTTGTTATTTTATACAGACTTCTCGAATACTAGCTTTGTATATATTAGCTTTTGCCCGCGGCTCCGCCCACGTGGAAATCGGTTAGCGCGACCAAACATAGCTTAGGTCCTGTCTCTAAGTCTAATCTACCCCTACACTAAATTTCATCAAAATCGGTTCAGTGATTTAGGTTTGATAGACGGACAAACAGACACACACACCCTTTCAGATTTATAATATTAGTATTGATTACATATAACATAACATAACATAAACTCACGCCCTTATCCCCGAAGGGGTAGGCAGAGGTGCTAGCACCCACATTTCGCCGGTTTATGTTTATGTTTTAGGCTACCGCTATTATGACATACAAAGCTATATATCTTTCAATAGGCTCTCTAATAGGAACAAATTTTCCGACCCTCAGGAGCCCCGGGTCGCACGTAACCTTATTTCTCAGAATCAACAGGTCAGGATAATTTAGAATATTTTGTTACAGCGTACGCTAAGAGTGTCGTCGTGTTGCTTGTCAAAATCGACAGTAATTGAAGGGAATCGACGAAACCTGATATATAAAGGAATATGATATTAATTTTTGATGTAGACTTCACAGAAATTGAAATTAACGAACGGTAATATTATGTTTTACAGACATCGAAGGTCAATTTAATTTTGAATTTTAATTACATACATATAAATAGTCTTCTCATAGACTTGCTGTTTTGTCAAGTGACAACAATATAGTGGTTCTTCAAGAATCAAGAAAGGCATAAGGTTTATACAGGGTTGGCAGTACGAGTGTGACGCACCTGGTGTTGCACACGTTCATAGGCCGGTAAAGAGTATCCCATCAGGTGGGCCGTGTACTTGTCTGCCATCTAAGTGGTATAAAAATGTAAATAGAAGCTTCCCTCTTTTACCCGGTATTTAAATGTGTTTTTGAAAACATTTAGGTATAAAGCTTCTAGGTAAACAGATTCATGTTGTTGCATAAGTCAACCGCGGTAGCCTAGTGGTATGGGTAATGGACTGCTGAGATGAGGTCTCGGGTTCGATCCCAGGTTTTCTATGGCACACACCAATGACGTTTCGATGTTTTTCGAAGTTATGTGTGCATTTATCGCAGGTTTATAAGTGTCCAGTTAATAGCAATAGGCTCGCCACCTATTACATTGGGACCTAAACATAAACCGGCGAAATGTGGGTGCTAGTAGCTATAAGTTCATCCCCTATTACGTAGGGCCGAAAATCACAGTTGGCGAAAAATGGGTGTTAATTCAACTCTACCTACCCCTTCGGGGCTTTACAAAAGTGAATCTACGTATTATATCGACTTTGGTTTATGACGGTTTCTCCGAATTCTTTGAAAATATAATCAACATCTTGATACATTGCAATCTAACTTAACGTCTATATATCGACGTATAACAGAACGAACGATGTAAAAGCAATCTCGGAGTGTGCCCGGCTGAGGACGTATAAACTTGTAACCGTTTTTATGAACCGGCCCGTTTTATAAATCAATCCGGGTTTAGTGTTTTGTCGGCGAAAACGCTACAGTGTGCCGTATGTGTGACACTTTATGTGCTGGCTGGTCTGATAGGAAATCGACGTAGTTTTGTAATAAACCTAGGACGTTAAATGACCATCTGTGGAGGCAGTTTTTGAGCATTGGGAATAAACCTTTATTTTAGGTAACTAGGTTTATTAATTTATTTTTTCTTTACTAGCGATCCGCCCCGGCTTCGCACGGGTGGTAAAAAACGTTCCCGTGAAAATCCAATATATACTCAGGGTGAATATAGCTTTCCAATGGTGAAAGAATTTTTGAAATCGGCACAGTAGTTTTTGAATTTATTCATTATAAACATACAATTAAATGAAATTTATACAAACAAATTAAATATTATGTACAAAAGCGAGCTTAACTCAAAGTTGAGTTCTCTTCCAGCAAACCCAAGGGCCGAGAGGTGCACTGAAGAATTGTAATCCAACGAGAGAGGCAAATTCTTGTGTGTTAATGTCAAGATTTAATATATGAGTATACAAAAAATATAACACTGACAAAAGGCATTACATATACAATAATATACATACATTTTTAATCATCATAGACCTACATATATATACATAAAATACTCATATTTATGCATAATAAAGAATATATATACATGTTTAGTTCGCTTTAGATAGGAAAATGTGAATTGCTCAGGCAGGACTTGAACCCACGACCAGTTCCTTATTGGGGAAATGCTCTGACCACAAAGCTGCTAAGCCACACCTTGAGCAATCAAAATTCTCCTATATAACTATTTTGGGGCGACAGTGGACCCCTTTTTCAATCTATATCGATTTGAAAGCTAGCAGCAGTTACTTTAAAATTTCATTAAACTAGGTTTAGGTCTAGGCATTTTTTGTGTTCGACCCGTTAATTGGCTGCACGCTGCCTGAATGTAATGGTTTTTTTTACCACTGAGATGGTAAACAAGCACACAGTCCACCTGATGGAAAGTGGTTACCGTGGCCTATAGAAGTGTCTCCAGGGGAGTCACACGCGTGCTGCTAACCCTGTAAGCACAGAGTTTCTGTGCCGTCAGAGTAGAAGACAAAGCAGGAATAGCCTTTGGTCTTCCCACTGACAGCACAAAAACTCGCTAGTGAGCTCTGGCGGTGACGGCGGAGAGTAGGGTATACTCACCGTCGTCACCGTGGAGGGAACCTCTGGTTAAAGAGTAGGAGGAGCCTGGAATAGTCTGTAATTAAGTAGGTTATTTCATCGTAGTTTGAAGTTATTTTGAACAAAGGATCACAGAATTTGTGGCAGACATATGGGAGCTACTGCCGTCTGATTCCTCAATCTTGAGAGGAATCGCTCCATAGTCTCGACCGTCAATTAGCAGGTATAGTGGCTTGCAGGTGCCGTTGGCATGGTCAAAAAAACTTTGATGAGGGGAACAGGGAGTATAGGCACTCACTAATCATTTTGATACCCAGGCCGAGGTTAACAGGCCTTAATAAATTATTAAAAATAAAAATCCCGACTGATGCTGCAAAGGTCGAAACAAGGTTGATAGCAGACGGTACTCATTTATTTTTATTCAGTTTATAATTTACAAATGGGCACCGCCTGCAATCAAACTTTTTTCTATCTTTTCAGCATCATTCGGGTTTTTTATGTTTAGTAATTAGTTTCTTTTATCCTTTTTAGTTATGACATTTTTCTACGTCCATTTGGTAAATTGCTTAATACATCTCAATAGTACTCATTTCTGCCAAGTCGTGTTACAATGAAACCGTACTACAATAAAACTTTTTAATTTTTTATGGCTATGGCATCAAATAATCAAAATATGATTATGCCAAAAAGCGCGCGTATTTGCGTCACGACTAAATTAATTAGGCTGTATGGATGAATTGCCTTTGCCTTTCACTTGTGGGATTATAACAACAAAACAAACAACATTGCGCGCGCCGCGCTATTTTCGGGCCATTGTTAACTTTTATCTGCACTTATAAATAAAATTGGTTTATTTATTTCATGGTCGTAGAAAAAGTTTTGTATGCCACTGCCGCAAACAGCTATTGTAATACTCGTGCTGATCTATTGTGCCACTCAGCTTCGCTTCGTATTACAACTACGGCACTACTGGCATAAATAACTATTTTGTAATCGCCTTATAATTTCCTTCATTTTGATAACCTAATCGATAAGTTTGAGTCAAAATATATTTTTGACAACATTCATTTTGGCCCTTAACATCTAACATATAACTTTTGTCACGCAAGAACTATTGGGAGAAGAATGCCTTTTATTTGATATACCAATCAAAGAAATCCATGAAGTGGTTCCGAAGATACCTATGAGGTAATAAAGAAAATTACAAACCTACATACATGATACGTGCGAAAAACACAACCCTTCGGCAGTCGGATAATAATACAAATACACTCAATATTCAGTTAAATGATGATTAAAAAGTTTCCCTGACGCAGACTTATATTGAATTATTTCATTGTTACGTATCAATGTTAGACGATTTTCTATGTTTACCGAAGGTGTTAAGTTAAGTCACATATTCGTTTGACGATGGTGGGAAAGGATTAATCACTACAAATGAATTCTCACTGCATCGTGGTCCCCTGGTAGTCTCAGTCCATTCCGGACGGATCTAGTTAATTGAAAAAGTAACAAATGACGTCGTGCAAAAATGGAGCTGTCTAGTTTTAAAAGCTTTTGTGGAGTAGAAATGGACATCTCCATCTCTTCCTGTGGCGTCATAAAGGGCGACTAAGGGATAGGGCGATTCTCTAACCGACAGTAAACATACAGCACTAGACAAAGTGCCCGCTAAACGGCACCGGCTTGCACCCAATTACATGGCTCCATAAATCATAGTTGACGAAACGTGGGTGTTAACACACCTCTACCTACCCCTTCGGGGATTTACAGGCGTGAGTATATGTATGTGTCGCCACCAACTTAGCTTAATCAGCCGTTCAATTGATTGCCTAGGCAGTTAACTAAACGCCGCCATTCAATTAACGGCCTGCCCCTCTAGACAAGTGGCAATTCGCTAGCCGGCGTTTGATGGAATAGAATGACAAATGTATGGGATTTGACGTATTTGACATGCGTTAACGACTGTCATATACGTCAAATCCCATATTTTGGTCATTCTATTCCACCAAACGCCGGCTAGCGAATTGCCACTTGTGTTAGAGGGGCTGAATGGTGTTCAGCCAATTAATTAAATAACTAGGCAAATATCTTGGATCGATGACGTTTAACTACTTGCCTAGTCATTTAATTAAACAGTTGTCATAATGACTTATTTCTGCATGGTTATGAAAAAAAAATAACCACGAAGGATAAATGCGGGAGGTATGCTCCGCTCCCGCATTAGTCTTCTAACCTAACCTAACCAAGTCGGATTGCGCAGCTATCACAATAAACCTATTACTAATTCTCTGTGAATACACCTCTGTCTACCCCCTCGGGGATTTACAGGTGTTACGGGGTTTCTATCTTATTTCGAGGTAGTGCCCTATCTTACGATTGGCCTAAGCATTAGCCAGCCAGGTTGTTAAATTATGTAAGAAACGAGACGGCTGAATATCATTCAGGCCGTTAATTGAATGGCGCCGCTTAGTTAACTGCCTAGGTAGTTAATTGGACGGCTGATTAAGCTAGTTGGCGGCGACATATGTATGCATTTTATAAATAACTATTTATTCTATACCGACAGTCAATAACGACAAAAATAAGTGTGTATTCCTTATACCGAGGTCACCGTGCCCTAGCCGGTTTTGTTTGTTTTACAGGCTTGGGCCTTAAAGATCATGGAAGGGCCCCATACACATCCGTTTTATTCTGGACTATACAGATGTAAACATAAAATAAAAATATAGCAAATTATAATGTAAAGAAACTGCTTATATTCAGATTTAGAGAACAAAGCAAGCGTGTCCATTCATTTCGAAGTGTTATCGCGACATTCCGATAATCGTGAAAATCATGATTTCATAAAACCTTTTACAAGATAATGTTATCCGACAAACAAGTTTTCTCAAGAACCCAGTAACAATTCTTACAACAAGACTTTTCTCTAACAATATTTCTTTATTTCCATTCTTCTTTTACTTGAGGAAAAATCCATTACTTTAGTAAGCGAATAAACTATTATTTCGTATCTTCAGTTGCGAAGTTATTAAAGTAAATCAAAGTTATTTAAACGGTGTAGGTACCTAGATATATACAAAATAATATATGTGTACAAATGAAATATTTGCTTAGAAACGCTAAGTGATTATGGTATGTAAAAGGCCTGCAACTGACGAGCATGTACCAAAAAAATGTGAAAGGTGTTTACAAGAATCATCCCTAGTGGAAACAGGTGTCTCTGCCTGGTCTATTAAGAAAGAGGTGTGACTGTATGTTTTGTATGTATCTACGTGATTAAAGTGCAGTTTCATTAAAATTATAGACATTAAACGTATCGAATTCCTACATTATTGAAGCTGAAAATAGGATGTGCGAGTGTGACCAACTTTAATATATGTGTGACCAAAGCATTTCGCTGTAATTATCCGCATGTCAACAGTTAGGTTTAATTTGTGAGTCCGTTTGAACCAAACTCAGGCTTCAGCCCGCATGAAGCCTAATTGTTAATTTGTCGCTCGCTCCAAATAATTGTCATTCGGCTCCAGTGGATAGACATGCGTGGGTGGATTGACATACATTTCAACATTCATTTAAACATTACTTATTCGTAAATACACGCTTATAATACTTAGAAACACCCAGTTGAATGCAATGCAATTTGAATGAGTTTGAATGCATATTCTGTAATATTCATGCATAGAATTGTTTGCAATTTTGTGGTAGGTAGGTATGTCCCAGAATATCTGGGGGCACTGTCAAGATAGGACAGCGGAGCGGTTACCTACCGTGAGAGAAATGCCAGTAGCAATCTCATCCTCGGCATTTGATGACACAAGACGGGGAGTGCTTTAAGTTGGTTCAGGTCCGATATAGCACTCCCGCTGGCTCCAACGGGTGTAGTGGGGGTAGGGGGTTATCCTATAGGATGCCCGCGCTATATAAAGAGTGCACTACCTACATCTCTCAAGTGTTAACTTCTTAGGAACTAGGAATATGTATTGTATGTTATGACTTTGACTTCAGCTCACCATCAGGCGAGGTAAAGTGAAATTTACGTGTCCTATATTTAAAAAATAAGTGCGATTTGAAGTTTTTCAGGAAGATTATACTCGGAGGTTATAAAATCCAGTAACGACCTCAGTAGCCGAGCAATAAATGTGGGCGGGCAGCTTACGCGACCATGTGAAATAGAGCTGAGTACGAGTATAGGGGCGATACGCTGTTTTGTAACGCATAGCTTGCTATTACATAAATCAACAAAATGACTATAAAATACAATTGGTCAATTTAAATAATTGCAGGTAAATTCTACGTTGCTACTAAATAAATCCCTCGCGTCGTAAAACGACTATAAAAGGTATGAAACGAGTGTGTTATAAAAATTGTCGTCTGGGCCATAAACTTCTTTGATTCGCCCTTTCAGAGGACAAATATTTTTATACGTGTTTTATGACGTGCTTTAGGAGAAAATTTCTTCACATATAAATGTATGAAATACATGGTTGCCTATAAACATGAAAATATGTCACAGACTTTCTTCCTGCCCGGTAGAGAATTTGGTCTATACCGATCCGCAGAGTTCGCGAGGCGAGGAGGCGACTCAGATTTCGAAAGACGCCCTACGACCTCCGTCCTCCACGAGCTGGGGTCTCTCTCGGCCAGCTTCTGCTAGGGTGGCTTCTTCTGTCACCCTAGAGGCGGGTCGAGATATGTATCATTTACCCGATCCGATCACCGTATCCGTATCAGCGTATCACGTATCAAGCCCCGTATCAAGTTGTGGATGCCTCGATTTGCTCCGTTTCCGTATATTAACAATAGTCATGATCGCATATCAAATTGCCCAGTTCTGTGTCAACTCTCGCTGTTGCTTGAAGTGTACGAGATTTTAACAATTTGGTGTGGCCAGGCCTCCTGCTTCAAATTCCTGTTGTAATAGCTTTTGTGGCTGGGGTCCCATAATACGTGCTTTACAATGAAAATGCTATTAAATTTCATTGCAATATCATTGTTCCAATTCATTGTTTTTACTACACGTCGATCGAACGTGCAACGCGAATGACGCGTCCAGATTGACCGGCGACAGTATCTGTATCACCTTTGATGATGGGACAAAAGCCGACACGACATGAGACGGGCCGTACCATGACGGCGTATGGAGATCGCGTCGGCGATTCGGATACGGTGATCGGATCGGACGAATGATACATATCCGCCTTATCAGAAGCTGGCATCTCGTACACATAACAGTTTCAAAAATATTACGAAAATGTACATAAATCGACGATGAATTCCTTTGCCATTAGCATTTTCAACAACAACCAATAAAAAAAAACTCCACAATCTTTTGACACCTATCTTTTAAAAGCTTTTTGAAAATATGCTCCCGAAAATGGCCGCGAAATTATCAAAATATGTTTTGTCAAAGTATTTGTAAAGTTTTCCTGTTTATTTAATGTTCAGTTAACCCTTTGGTTTACGAAACGGAATGTCGGGGGAGTCTTCAGTGAAAGTTAACATCGTTTGAATATTTGATAAATTCCATCTCCCCTTCTTTCCGGCTTCGGCGGTGGCCATGGTGATTAGATTAATCCCTTTCCTGAATTAATTATGTTACAAGGCTCTCATAAACAGAGGCGTCAATAATTATGAAGGAACAGGGTTGTATTGTATCAATGTAGCTCTTAGTATTGTTAAATGTTAAGTGAGTTATGTAAAGCATGAGTACGGAGCAAATGACATACAATGTATATATGTATTTTTTACTGTGAATGTCCGAAATTGGTGAATGTTAAGATTTACCGGTGTATATCGTCAATCACTAAAATCGATGGTGTAAGTGAAATTATTCTTAATTTATACTTGAATCGGACATACATCTGTGAAAGTTAACATACACAGAGGAGATACAGTGAATCTTAGATAAGGCGACTTACAGCTTGTGTGAATTTTAAGAAACGCCGGTGTTTTGTTATTAAACTAACGATTTGTGTTCAAAATAATAGCTCATCATAATACTTTTAACTCAACATTATCATTACTTTCGGTTACGTGTATAAAAATACAGAATTAAAAAATCCGAAATAGGTATCGAAATACTGAAAGTACGATATACTGAAGTCCTCCCTGCGCAATCCGATTTGGACAGATTAGGTTAGAAGGCTAAAGCGAGAGCGGAGCTAGCCTTCGTGGTTATTTTTTTATAACCATCCAAATAAAAATACCTAAAAATCTTATTTACAGGATTGGAACTTCTGGATTTTAAACTTTGAGATTTTGTACTTCGGGATTTTGTACTTTCGGTATTTTGAATATTCGATATTATGAGCTTCGGAATTTTGATATGTAGGTAACCTTGCCTTTATATATAAATAGCTATTTATAGTAAACGAAGCCGACGTAACCCCGCTTACGGAGCTCCTATTTCTTTGTGCGTTATCACAATAAAACCAATTTCAAATTTCAAATTTATTTATTTCGTGAAGCATAGGTTACAGAGTAGATGTTATAAGTAATATTAGTAGTAGTTCTAACCTAAGCTATCCTTGTCAGGGTACAGTGCGCGGTGTCCACGAGCTCGCTTCATTTGCTTCCTCGCGTCATAATTTAGTTCATAATGAACAATGACCAATGGTCATGGTGTATGTTACCTTAACATATCCTGCATTTCGGAATTTCACAGTAACATATATAGCAGGCAAATGGGCAGGGCTTTTGAATTGTATTTATTTAACTAACTTATACTTACAGTTAGCATACATATGACACCGACCAAACTAACAAGACATTAAAAATGACGGATCAGTAGCAATCGAAACGGCGTGCTATCATAAAAGGTTTAATGACAGAAGAGGAACCTCGTGAAGTGTGTCAGGCAGAAGCAAATGGCGGACTGTTGTGTCTGCCCACCAAAGAGGGAAATAGGCGTATCTATAATATATTTCCGTACAAATGAGCAGTCTAACTGGGGAAGTACCTCCGCCCTACAGTATACCGCGGCCATAATAACCTCGTGTTGTGTTCCCGGCGGTGAGTAGGGTAGCCAGAGCTCACTGGCGAGTTTATGTGCTGTCAGTGAAAAGCCCAATGGCTATTTTTGCTTTGTCTTCTACACTGACAGCATAGAAACTCTGTATTTACAGGGTGTGACTCCCCTGGTGTTGCACACGTCCATAGACCACAGTTACCACTTTCCAACAGGTGGGCCGTGTGCTTATCTGCCACTTAGGTTGTATAAAAAAAATGTGTGAAAAAGCTGAACGGATTTGGACAATATTCGACAAAGAGATAGACGAATACTACTTAGGGTACTTTTTGTTATGGGAATAGATTTCTGGAGGTTGGAACCGTGGGCAATGACTATTAGATTATCTATTCTATGCTATTAGACAAGATGTACTTCAAATATTCTACTGCCCTTCGACTTATATCACGAGTAAGTTTATCATAATTTTTTGATGGTATTTTGCAACAGAGATTAATATTTTAAAATGAATATCAGATAAAGATCCAGAGTTAAGAGCACAGTATTAAATAACTTTTTAACAAAAGAGATACCGACGAATAGAGTAGGTACCTTCATCTTTTTTGACATCGCTCATCATTGTCAACTTGGTCTATTTAAGAATAAAGTACCCACTCCTTATAAAGCTATAAAACATTATGTTGCTAAAGTTTCGTGATCCGATCTTAGTCAAGGGCTGTACCAGATTGTTGGCAGTTCAAGTCGTAAATTTAAGTGTAGTTGAGGAATTGTGTGGGACAAAGTTTTCGAATTAAAATAAATCAAGCTCTCGTAGAAGGCTGACACTCTCGGCCTTTACGAGACAATGTTGAGGAACTATGAGGCACCTTACGCAGTTAGAAAATACCCGAGAATCTAGTGCGTCAGCTGTACGGTAAACTATTGGTGGTATTGTTTCATGAAAAGTTCTTTTTATTATTATTTTTTGAATTTAGTACTAGGCACAGACATCCGATATCCGTGGTGTTAGACTATGTTTGTGGCTTTCTATGTGTGGAATCCTGATTTCGTTTTCGGTGTCCCACAGATTTTTGTTCCCAGGACAAAATTATTGAGATAATATAACTAATCTGGCTGAAGTGTGGTATACGTATACCTAGTGTGGTATATATAAGTGTGGATAAAGAAAGAAAGCGGATAGCGAAATCCACCCAAAACAAACATTCCTTTACTTAAAAAAAAAAACTGTATTCGTAGATTTTTTTAAACTTGCTTGCCACACCTGGTGATCGAACCGACTATAATCCGAAAAAGTACCTAACATCCTGTATTTTATGGTATCGATCGATAATGTCAATCATAAGTATCAGATCTCTTAAATAAACATAGTAAATTTTAAAAAAAGAAACCCAGAATATCTTTTTTTCTTTTTAAAATAAAGAAATGTTCCTTTTGGGTGAAATTCACTACCTCCAGTATTTAGAGTACTTCCCCTCCAGGTAAGGTCAAAATCTTCCACCCTGTATATACCTACCTAACCTACTTACCTGCATTCTATCACTATGTATTGCAGTTAAGTAGGTATTCTGAAATAACACATCATGCTACATTCTTTATCAAGAGAGTCAAATCTTAAATTAAATGCTTGGACTTCTTGGATTGCATGTTTGATAGATTTTTAGATAAAACAATAGTGATAGCATTAAAGGCACTTCAACTAGAAAAAAAGGGTTCCTACAGGACAGGCTTAGCCTAGTGTAGGAAGCTTTTAGCAATACCGGACTTGTTCCTATGTAAAACTGTTGTGTGCACTCCCGGTAACACATGTATGTAATTATAAGCAGTTTTGTAATGGCAAATAAATAAATTTTTACTTTTACTTTTTACTTACTAGTGATGCGGGAACGAGATCGGAGTATACAGGCAATAACTAATATAATAGTCCCACTGTACCTAATTTCAGGTAGGTACTTTTGTTGTAATAAATTTGAGTAAGATCCGTTCAGCCATTTCAGCATGATGGAGAAGTAAATATCTTCACAATTAGCAGGATTCTAGGCATATATTATTCACATCAACTTGCAGAAACTAGTACACCTAACCTAACCAACATACAACAACAAACGCCAACAAACTGGCCATATTTTGGGGAAGTATATAACTTCCCCAAAATATGGCCAGTTTTCGAGAAATTTCGCAATTTAATTCTAATATCGTAAGTTGACAGTAGTATACCGTATCTGCCTATGCAAAGGACCCAAGACGTGGGGAACTTGGAACAATATAAATATTTGGATAGGACCCGTGCCCTTGTCGCGGGCCCAAGATATTGGCGCACTGGGGCTGTGTCAGGTAAAGGGCCCACGTGGGTAATTTGAGTTCATTGAATTTGTCACAATGAGGTTTTTACGGTTCACTGTAGGCCAACGTACGAAATACCGTGTAATGTTTTTTTTTTTTGAAAATTTGTCGCCTTAGTATATTATAATTTAAGACCCCACAATAAGAATATTAATGTATTTGTACTATTTAAGACGACCTTTTTTGTATCGAAACTTTAAAAAAGAAATGCAACAGACCTAATAAAATTTAAAAAAAGAATCTATAACTCACTTGCTGTGAATTATAAACATAACATTGTCTGGCTGTGTTGGACTATAGGTGTCATTATGAGTCTAATTACGGTGAAATTAGAGCCATATTATGAGCAAGTGTGATTAAAAAATAGTTACTAGGTCAATCGAATAAAAGAGAAAAAATTTAATCGGTCTAGGCGGGGTTCGAACCCGCGATCTTTGACTTACAAGGATTTGACGGATTTGAATTTGACCACTAAGCTACCAGACCTCGCCCTAACCAATTCGAATTTCTCCTTCTATATCTGTCTTTAAGGCGACTGTGGAACATCTACCGACATTTTTTACGAACTATCGGAACCAATGAATGATTTTTCAATCATTTTTAAACATTGATTTTTGACTACTCTGCCCATATATTTGAATTTAATTTTTAAGCGTTTTTCATGCTAAATAAAGGGCAAAGATTACTAAGCTACCAAAGGCAAAGATAGCGGGTTCAAACTCCGCCTAGACCGATTCAATTTCTTCTCTTTAATTCGATTTGTATATTTAGCATAAAAAAGTCGGTATACGGGCGAAAGTTTTACGTGACAACGACTTTGAGTGGTAAAATAATTTTAATGTGAATATTCATTCGTATAGTAGGAAGAAGGATGAATTTTATGTCTGTCTCTCTCGCTCTTAGGCGGGCTAACCATGCCCGAGTGGAAGGGACTCGTGCCTCTCACTCGCTCTCATTGTGAGCGCATAACGTGAGCGGAGCGTAACGCAGTTTCTTGAAGTGTCACCCGGCAAACCAATTTATAAGACGTTGTCACGTCAAAAATGCTTGAAAATTCATTTAAATAGTTACTAGGTACTTTGGTACAAATTGAAATATACATACATCTCATCCCATGCACACATTGACAGTTTAAAGAAGAATATTGGCGTTAAATAGGTAAAATCGAAAGGTGCCAACCCGCGGAATTTGGCGAGTTTATTGTTAGCGAGTTGACAAATGACCCACTCGCACATAACGCGTGTTTCACGCCGTATTTTGTTAGAAGTGCTGTGTGTATACAGTATACTAGTAAGAATACTAGTTGATGTTCACTCCACCCGGGTGATATTTTGATGCCGTTCATGCTACCCATAGGAACTTATTCCTGGGATAAGAAGTAGCCTATAGGTTTATTTATTCCAGACTATATGTAAGCTAACCCTGTACCAAATTGAAGCCGCCAGACTCCTGCAGCCATTAGGACGTGATTTAATAAGAAAAATCTCAACATCTCCACAAAATCTCATATTAAAATATTAGTAGGATAGTAGCACAGATAATCCATACTAATATTATAAATGCGAAAGTAACTCTGTCTGTCTGTCTGTCTGTCTGTCTGTATGTTACGCTTTCACGCCTAAACCACTGAACCGATCTTGATGAAATTTGGTACAGTGGTATATTAGAGCTTGAGAACGGACATAGGCTACCTTTTATCACGAGAAAGGGGGTTTAAGGGGGGGAAATAGGGGATGAAAGTTTTTATGAAAGTTTGTCATTTCTGAAGATATCTTAATGAAATTTGGTACAGAGGTAGATTAGAGCTTGGGAACGGACATAGGCTACCTTTGATCGCGAAAAGGGGGGTAGAAGGGGGTGGACTAGGGCCTTGGGATGAAAGTTTGTCAATTTTGAAGATTTCCTGATGAAATTTGGTACAGAGATAGTTTGGAGCTTGGGAACGGATATAGGCTTCCTTTTATCGCGAAAAGGGGGGTAGAAGGGGGCGGACTAGGGTCTTGGTATGAAAGTTTTTCATTTTTGAAGATTTCTTAATGAAATTTGGTACAGAGATAGTTTAGAGCTTAGGAACGGACATAAGCTACCTTTTATCGCGAAAAGGGGGGAAGAAGGGGGGGAAGACCAGGGCCTTGGGATAAAAGTTTATCGTTTTAGAAGATTTCCTTATGAAATTTGGTACAGAGATAGTTTAGAGCTTGGGAACGGACATAGGCTACCTTTTATCGCGAAATCCCCCCATTTCGCGAAATGGGGGGAAGAAGGGGGAGGGGACCAGGGCCTTGGGATAAAAGTTTATCGTTTTAGAAGATTTCCTGATGAAATTTGGTACAGATATAGTTTAGAGCTTGGGAACGTACATAGACTGCCTTATATCGCAAAAAGGGGGATAGAAGGGGGGGGACTAGGGCCTTGGGATGAAAGATTGTCATTTAAAAAAATTTTCTGATGAAATTTGATACAGAGATAGTTTAGAGCTTGGGAACGGACATAGGCTACCTTTTATCGCGAAAAGGGGGAAAGAAGGGGGGTCCAGGGCCTCGGGATAAAAGTTTATCGTTTTAGAAGATTTCCTGATGAAATTTGGTACAGAGATTGTTTACAGCTTGGGAACGGACATAGACTACCTTTTATCGCAAAAAGAGGGATAGAAGGAGGGGGGACTAGGGCCTTGGGATCAAAGATTGTCATTTTTGAAGATTTCCTGATGAAATTTGGTACAGAGATAGTTTAGAACTTGGGAACGGACATAGGCTACCTTTTATCGCAAAATGCGGTAGAAGGGCGGGGGAGGGGAGGGGAATAGGGCTGTGGGATTAAAATTTCTCATTTCTCAATGGCACAAAAAGGGGGTGAATATGGCATAAATAGTAAGAATTTCTTTTAAGATGTCCTCATGAAATTTGGTACAAAGGTAAATTAGAGCTTCGGAACGGACATAGTCGAGTAGCGAACCAAATATAAAAGCGAGTGGAGAGGCGAGTATAGAATCAAATAGAATGCAGTAAAGGATTGAGTAGAGAGGCGAATAGGGAGGCGAGTGGAAAGATGAATTTAGTGGCGAGTAGAGATTGAATAGAGAGTTGAGTAGAGGTTCGAGTAGATAGGCGAGTGGGGAGAGCCAAGTAGAGAGGCGAGAAGAGAATCGAATGGATGGGCAAGTAGAGAGGCCAATGGAAAGGCGAGTATAGAGAAGAGTACAAAGTCGAGTAGAGAGGGGAACAGAGAAGTCAGTAGAGAGTCGAGTATAAATTCAAGTATAGAGGCGAGTAGAAAGTCGAGTAGAGAGTCGAATATAGAGGCGAGTAGAAAGTCGAGAACAGAAGTGAGTACATGGTTGAGGACAAAGTTGAGTAGAGAGGCGAGTAGAAAGTCGAGTAGAGAGTCGAATATAGAGGCGAGTAGAAAGTCGAGAACAGAAGTGAGTACATAGTTGAGGACAAAGTTGAGTAGAGAGGCGAATTTAATGCTCAATAGCGTCGGATCAACACTAAGCGATAACCGACATCCACGCGGGCGGAGCCGCGGGCAACAGCTAGTATAATATAATTCTTATACAGATAAATAATCAGCAACAAAAACACTCTTAACTTCGAAAAGCAGGCAGGCAGCTTTTTAGTTCAGGAGTTATAGCTAGATGACGACATTGTGTTCGCAAACTTTTCTTATTTTTAGTATAAAAATTAACTTATCAAACATAAAACGTACACTAAACACATTATTGAGGAAGACTGAATAATATAAATATTCTAATCTCTATTGATTCTGCCAGATTCTGCAGTTATTGAAACGTTACAGACATAATGTTAATAAATAAATGGCACGATTGTCACGAAACACATTACCAACGAGTTTTATATGCTTGCATGCTTATATTGTTTAAGTTCTGAAATAATTTACGCGATTCTAAGTCAGCAAATAAGCGTTTTAACTTCTTCATTTCTTTAAATGAATCTACTAGTGCCATCTATTCATTTTCGAGTATAACTAAAGATATTTTCTTAGTATCGGTACTCCATGATAGTAAAGTTAGTAGGATTAGTAGGATGAATTCAGAGGGACAAACCGGGTGTGTGAAACCAGCCTTAATTTCTAAAACTCTAGTAACTTTAACTTTTTAATGGTTTCAACACAAATTACCACATGACAGGCTTTCAACCTCATTGGAGAAAAATTTATAGCCTTAAAAGGCGTGGCTGGTCGAGTCAGGAGTGGAAGTACCGAGGAGAGGTGTGGCCACATTCAGCTGAGTCATCGGCTTCCTTATAGCTGTCAGTGGTATACTGACGAGCTTATGGGTACGTTCTGCTGCGCCAGAGATAATAACTATGTTCTGAGATATTTTAGCGCTATCTTTTTTTCTTTTTGGTGTAAGTGATACTTCATTATCCTTAACTACCCAGTAGGTATGCTTTTGTGACGTATTAAACAATTCGCGATAAATTAGATAAAAGGCCGATTCGTAAAAATAAATACTTTATAAGTCTGTTTTTTTTAATTTCAGATAGTAAAATGACATTACCTGTGTTGCCAGTTTGTTGCAATTAAAAAATAGTTTGTGCCACCAGTATCGAAAATTGTCGATAAATTAAATTTAGTACACATTTTTGTAGGTTATTTTATTATAAATTATTTTATTTTAAATTATTAAAATTTATTATAAATAAATAAATAAATAATTAGCTTATCTGGATAATGTACGAAACTAAAAAACTTTTGATTTAACTTTTTTCTTAAAATATAATAAAGCCAAACCACTTTTATCTAGGCCACAAACATTGTCGATAGTTTCAAACACGTCACTAAGCACTCAAAGCTCTGTGTGTCTACCATGAGTTTACATCGTAAACTTACGCGCTAGCGTCAAGCTCGCTAGCGTCATAACGTGGTTAAGGAAGATTTCGATAATGCTTGTACCATGAGTTTTAAGAGGTCTCACGGAGACGCTAGCGTGAGCTCGATTGCAAGTATCGTCCAACCAGTGTTGCCAGAGCCTAATCAGCCCAGGTTGCCATTTGTAGGTTCAAATGTTGCCATCTGAAACCAAAGGTTGCCATTAAAAAAAATCTGTAAAAGAAGCTGTTTTTATTTTAATAAAAATATTTATGCATATACCTATACCTATTGGGTACTGTTTACTGCTCTGCATTTTGGTTGATAAAAATTGAAATCCAAAAAAAAAAAATGTTTGCCAAAAAATTTAATCCTTTTGGTTGATAAATAGTTAATTCCACAAAATTTGTTTTCCTTAAGAATTTATGCTTGGTTTGGCTTTGGGGTCAGATGTCCATGTGTAAGATGTCCCGAATATATTATTATAATTTAAATCTATGTATTACTGAAAATAAAATGACTTCATAATATAAATAAAATAAAATGAAAATAAAAAATAAATTAAGACTCCTATTTCACAACACGAACACATTTTTCTAGAAGCTGAAATGATTTTACGTATTTAAAAATAAATATGCGTTAGTGTCCATGCATTTTAAATCCAATATTAAAAACATGTAAAAAATAAATATTAATTTCCCAGCACCTTTAATCAGTGGTTAATATTTTATTTTCCTATCCAACATGGTTTTTGTTGGCTCGAATGTAACTGCATCTTTAACAGATGTTTTCACAGCCATTAATGACGATATCGTATTTGTATTGAGACGGTTTCTGTTATCAGTCTTTATAAGTTTCAGTTGACTGAAAATACGTTCCACGCAGGCATTTGAAAAAGGCAGCACAAAAAGCATGTTCACAACTTTTTTCAAATTGGGGAATGGTTGGTTATTTGATGCATTTTTAATTTTAAATATAGTTCTCCAATACTCTTCGGCATTTTCTGTTTTACAATCAACAGAGTCCAACAGCGCATGGCTCGTCCATTCCGTATGCAAATCTTGGATGTTTATGTGAGCTGATAAGTTTGGAAAACGTTTAATAACATCATATAAAACTTGATGATCGTTCGCCTGAGCTTTTTGTGGATCTACGATTTTTTCCACCACGTCAAAAAGTGGGTCTGTGAAATCGAATCTTTTAATAATTTGACCAACCAGCTCAATATAAAATGCTAAGCAACTTTTTTGAAATGTCTGGATTTGTTCCATTGGTGGTTGGGCTACTTGTTTCAGTTCGTTTATTGAACTTTGTGCGGCTACTCCCAAGTATACTTTTTCCAAAGTGATAAAGTATCCAGGATTCGAAAATTCAATATTCAAAGGGTTGACGGATTTGCAATAATTGATTTTCATGTAATTGCTTGCCACAGTTTTAATAAGTTTTTGCAGTTCCGGTTTAAGAATGTGCAAAAGAGGTCTCTCAGATTGAAACAGAATGTTAAAATCTGTGAGCAGTCCCAAAACATACGACATGAATTCGAGATATATGCGTGTAAATTTATTGTTTAAAGCTGATAGGATGTCGTCGGTCACTTTACTGGGGTCTTCGAGAACCTCTACTCTAAAATATGCAACCAGAACATCATATTGTTCTAAGACCCTATCTACGCAGGCCTTTAATGATAACCATCTAGTGGTTGCTGGGCTCAAAATTTTGTGGATATCTACTTTGAAATAGTCTTGAAACTCTTTCAATTTATCCTGCCTTAATGAGCTACGGCTGAAATGTGCGCCAACGCTTCTTAGCATATCCTCAATTGATTTTGGCAGTTTCAAACATGCTTTTGATGCCGCAAGATGGATCATGTGACACGAACACTTTACACAGGCAATATGCGGAATCTCTTTTTTTAAATGGCTAAACACAGAATTGTGCGCGCCTACCATGCTGTTTGTTGTGTCTGAAGCAAATCCAACGAAGTTTGTCAAAGGAATTTGTCTTTGTTTAAGCCAGTCAAGCAGGCTCTTAGTTAAATCTTCCGCTTTTCCTGACTTAACCTCGTATATATCTAGAAATTTTGTAACAATAGCATCCATTTCATCATCAAAATAGATCACTGCCAAAGCACATTGCTTAACGACACTGATGTCAGTGGTCTCATCCATTATGATGCTGAAAAATGAATTTTTCAACTTATCCACGAGATGTTCAGTGGATATTGGTCCTAAGACATTTGTTATGACTGCTGTGGTTTTGGTTCGGCCTAACTTTAATGAATTAGCTATTTTTGAATCCGAAAATGTATTGGCCAAAAATGGAATCAGGCTGTCAGTTAGGGATAATGGCAAGTTATTCTTCGCAATAAATGCAGATATTTTCAGTTCTGCTCTCTTTCTCAGTACCTCTTCATTAGTGGGCTTCAATAATTCTTCAATAGGTTTATTGTTGCTTGCGAGTCTGATCTGGGCAATGTGTTTTTGTGATTCCATGTGCTTGACAATGGCGAATTTTCGGTTTACCAACAAACAATCGCAAATGGTGCAGTATGGTTTTTCTTGACCATTCTGCTCTTTCTTTAAGATCCAGTTTTTAAATTTGATATCAGTTAGCCATTTTTCTGAAAATGATCTCGGTTTAACTGATGTACTTGAAGACTTTGAAGAAGAGGCAATTGGTGTTAGAAATGTGCTTGAAGACTTTGAAGAGGAAGTAATTGGTGTTAGAGATGTGCTTGAAGACTTTGAAGAGGAGGCAACTGGTATTGGTGAAGTACTTGAAGACTTTGAAGAAGAAGCATCAGGTGTTGGTGTCATGATAGTGGTCGTAGCTGTTATCAATTTTGTTGCATGCTCAATGCTATGAGTTTCATTAGAAATACACATTTGAGGGTCAGAAACAGAAGAAACAATTAAGTCGTTGTTGCTTTGAAAATCCATTGAAGGTTTTTTTGTTATAAGTCCTTTCATAGCTCTTTTTTGTTAGTAAAAACCACACCATGCAAAATAACCATGAAACAAAGAAAATATTTGCATCAAAAGCATCATTCAAAAGCAAAAAATAACAATATCAGATAATAATAATTGCAAACCAGTTGTTACACACAATAATATCAGTCGCTTTGTTAGTTGGTCCAATGAAATAAGCTTGTAACCCAAACAATATTGTATTTATGTATAAGGTGGTCAATATTTTTACCTGTTTGTTTCTGTTTTTCTTGTGGTGAATGACTCGAATCTTTTTTTTTTGGAAGGAGTTTCATGCAATTCCGAACCCTCCGCCACTTGGTCATCGTTTTGCCGAGATTTTGCTATTAAAAATCTCTTCATGACGCTGGTAATTTTTAAAAGGCAAACCATGCAAAATAAAAACGAAAAAACTTATAAATAAATAGTGCTTCCCATTACCAAAACACAAAAAGCAGTGTCAAGTAACTGAAAAATAACACTCGCCTAGGTTTTTCGAAGTTTTTTGAGTAACTTACACAATGGGTTGGTGAATTCCAACTCAGTGAAAAAAATTATCTGAAAAAAACAGCCGTAAGTAAACAAAAAATTATAATCTTAGCCTATCCTATTATGGATCAAATGAATAACTATTAATCTAAGAAAATTGTAAGATGGCAACACTTTCATTCTTTCATTTGTTTGATATGGCCAAATTTCTATGTAACCAAGGCTATGAATAAATTGAAAAAAAAAAACATTTGTTTGACATTGACAGATGAGTTTCAGTAGGCATTTGTTTGTAGCATTCTTATGAACTCACTAGATGGCGCAATCTGTCTCTTTTGGAATCTTATTTGTGTAAAGTTTTCGGCCTTTAAGCCACTTCTTGGTTTAATGTTTCAAACACTTCACTTATTTGACTGGGATAAACTGGTGGGGAAATGGGTGGTTATGTTAAGTTTTTTAAATTTCGTGCTTATAAGGTATCAACCAGTCATACCCATTTAATTTAATAATATTCACTGGCTGAACGCAATCAATAGCTTACATAGTAAATCAAATTTTAAAAAAAGTTGCAAGAGCTACCAATTTGCCATCTATCGAAAATGTTAAAAACCAACTTTAAATACCTACTGAAAAACTCATTGTTTGATCCAACTGAATGCAACTAGGTACCTACCATTTGCCTAGTTTTATGTTTTATTAAAGCATATTTTTGTTTTACAAAATATTTAAAAAGTAAAACTGAAATGAAGCTGTTCTCGAACCTAGTGTACCTAGACGTGTACACCAAACACAGATCGCGCTTATAGTCTTGCTTGACACTCGCGCGAAATGCGCGGCAAAATTGACAGGCGTTTTAGTTAGACGAATAAATTCTGAATGCAAAGTAATATTCAGAAATGTTAATGAATATCAGTAAGTCGTTTTGTTTAAAAAAATATAGGCTGAAATTCATATTATTTAGGACAAAATCTGAAACTCGAAAACAAACCAAAAACACTCTTGGCAGTTGAAATTACCTACTTAGGTAAATTTCGTCGATTTCATGCGCATTCACTTATGACTCTATGAGCAATCTTAAAAAGCGTCTTATTCCTATCCTAGGTACCCAAAAGGCTGCAAAGAGTATATAAGAGTTAAAAGGCTGGGAAGGACGCTGATTATAAATAATGAATGAATGATGATTCAATCAGTAAAATTGGTTTTTCGAGGTATAAGTATAGGTAGCATTTTAGATTAAAACAATAAAAAGAGAACTTACCAATAGATTTAAAAACAAAAGTATTTGTAAACCACGATAACTTTCTTCCGTATATTACAATATTACAAAGTAGATACTCTTTCGCTTTCTTAAAGTTTCTTTGCACTGCACTGCACACTGCACACAGAGACACATAGGCGTAGTACTTATATTACTTTATGCACATAGGTACTTTCTTCCATTTTTCGAGTTTTTATAAAATTACTTTTATCTCTAGACTCACCAAAATAGACCTTTTGCTAGTAGAAATACGGGTACAATTAGTTTGTCTACTAATTATGTATTGTTTTCAATTGGGAATAAAAATGCGTTCAAGGTTTTGATTTTATTCAATTCGTTGCGCTCAGTTCATATGCGAAAGATATTCGATATGTTTTTACTGATTATCACGCGACGAGTCGAAAAGTTGCCAAAAAGTTGCCATTTGAGCTTGGTTGCCATTTGGTTGCCACCAAGAGTCAAATGTTGCCAAAATGGCAACCAAAGTTGCCAAATGGCAACGCTGCGTCCAACAGCGTCCTTGACATTCTTATGTTGGCACTTTGTAGCTAACTAGCTAACTTCACTCGTATGTTTTATTTCTTTCTATCATTACTCGAAGAAAGAGAAAGAATCAAATGCTCAAAGTATTGTTCTAAAGTGATGCTAAAACTCACTGTGAATATCCCTGTGTCACACACACTTGTCACAGACTGCCAGAGTCACTTGAGTTTATTTGTGTCATTGAACCGTTCGTTAGCGGGAGTTTTGAATCTCTAAATCAAGTTTTATATATTGGCAAAAAATAACAAAGAACACAAAACCTGCAAGTAGATAACCACAATCTATTTGAATATTGGGGAGGTACTGAGAAGTGCGATCATCATCAATGCCTTTTTTTTTCAGCTATCAACCACACCAACTCACCTTTGTTTGTAATGTAACTCTGACTACTCTGACTTTAAACCCGTTACACTTAACAATGAGCACAAATCTTCAAAAGCTTCTTTAGAGAGTCTGTATAGTTTAGTAAATTTCCTATCACTTATATTTTCTAATTGGTATCCAAAATGAACTCGCATATTATTTTGAAATTGGGATTGTTCACGTCTTTGGTCTTCATATTCAGCAACCACTAACATATTCCATGCTAAATAAGCTCTTCCAGACATTATTATCCAATTCAACACCGAAAAATAAACACAATTTTGATATCAACAAACGTTTTCACACTTCAAAATGCTAGTGAGTTACGGAGAAACAATCGCAATAGAAAGCCTCGCTAGCGTCTGTCAAATTAGTGACTCATGGTGCCGTTTTGTAGGCAAAAGCTGAAAAACGCTACGAACAATCGAATAGATTTCTACGCGTTTTATAACTAGCGAAATCTATAGTACTCATGGTACAAAGTTTAATTCTTTCCGTGACCGCCAGGGGCGCTGTACAAAATTTCATACAAATGATTTACGGCGACGCTAGCGTGAATTGACCGTGTAAACTCATGGTAGAGACACTTATCATTATTTCACAATTTGATATTTACAGTTGTCAATTTACTATCTGAATACAGTGTTTTGATACATAAACATAAACTACAGAATATTATGCGAGTAATAATTCTAAATCCTAAACTTGCATATTCTCAGAAATGGTCACGAATATAAAAGCAGATACACAAGACAAGAGCGATATCATACCTAATTATCTGCTATTACAGTTACAAGGTCAAATGACAAATAGGTCGAAACCACAAACCGCCAAGACAAGCAATTCGTTTTGTATTGTAAAACAAAATGATGAATGTAAGGAATTACCTAGGTATTTGACTGACTAGTCAAATTAGTTATCTACTGTTTACTAAACGTCAAATCGAAGTTATAAGGAGACTTGTATGAAATAATTAATTATGACGATTAATTATATGAAATATTATTATAATATTTGACAGTCAAATCATTTATTATTATTTATTATAGATGGTGTGAAGGTGTGAATGATTAAAAAGGAATAAAAACGATAAAAAAAATTAAGTTGCAAAGGAGGCAGGACATGACGGTATTTCCGTCTAAATGGGCAGTCAGACTGGGGAAGTACCTCCGCCCTGCAGAATACTGCGGCCATAATAACCTCGTCCGGCGCGGCCATAATAGCTTTGTGCTGTCAATGGTAGGACCAAAGGTTATTCCTGCTTTGTCTAAACACTGATAGCACAGAAACTCTCAGTGTTTACAGGGTCGGCAGCACGAGTGTGACTCTCCTGGTGTTGCACACGTTCATAGGCCACAGTAACCACTTTCCCTCAGGTGAGCCGTGTGCTATGTTTGCCACCTCAGTTGTATAAAAAAAAAACTTGAACTACAAGAAAATACATAATTGACAGTTATTTTGACGTTTATGACAGTCGTCAACATATGTCATAAACAAGTGGTAACAAAATTTATTAATACTTGTTATTTGTGCTGGTCGAGACAGAGCATGTTCAAACAGTAAGTATCTGTGCCTGACGCCATTTATTACGTAGGCCATTTCTTAAATAATTATATTCAGGTAAAAGATCAAAGCTGGACGTGTATCCGAATGTTTCAGGCTTTTACTTTGCGAAAAGTTTAATATATTTTGTTCAAATTTAATTAAGCCCCATACATTTTTAATTTACCTTTGAAATGAAACAGCATTATGATATTGCTACGTCGGGCGCTTGGCAACTTCAATCGTCATTTTCTCTGTGTTAGAGACGTTTCAGGAGGCTGAAACCAGTTTTCAGGCCGTTCCAGACCACTCCCCGTCGATCCGCGGTATTACTCTGGGAACCCTTTTTCAGGCATTTTCAGGACCCCTTATGGGCCTTTTCAGTCAACATCAATATATGGCCAAACATAATTTTGTCTGAAAGATATAAAAATAAAACCTTTTTAAGGTTTTATCCTAACAAATAAGGCACAGCTGGGGCAGTGATTTATGCGATTATCTCGCCAACTGCTACATGAGTTCCTTCCAAATAAAGTGAAGGATGATCCTTGATAAATGAATGAGGTCAGTATGAATTGGATGAAAAATTAATAGGTGGTGTATGACCTGAATGTTAGGGCATCATTTATAAAAGGGTTTAAAAATCAAGTTTAAGAGACTCTTAAAGAGACTTTTAGATTTCATTTTAATGGCAAGTAAAGAGTAAAATCAAAAATCTATGCAAATCCGTAGTTAAATAATTATGTTAAGGACCGTTCAAAAAAGTATGTATCTTAGTAACTTTTTTTATTTATTACTTAGTAACTTATTTTATTCTTAGTAAATTTTTATAAAATTCTTGGATAATACGACCTATGCTTAATTTGACCTATGGTCTAGTTAGCGATGTGTGGTTCACAGAGTATTTATTATAACTGATATTATGAAAACAATATTTTCTTCATGAATTAAACTTTTACTAATAATTTAGCAGTATGTATGTAACAGAAAGTAATTGATTTTATCTTTCACTGAAGTCACAGATTTTTATTCTTTTTTATCTGTAGACTAAACGAAGGTATTCCGTGACAGGATTCAATTACTTTCCGAACACAAGCAGTATTACAATCTCTTGTTAAGTATCACTTTCTATTTCTCGCTTATAAAATAAAATATTACATAATAACAGCCGCGAGGGATTCGAGCAGAACCGAGATATCTTTGAGAGACAATTTCGAGATAAACTTTCCGCCAAAAGCATTTATGTTATCTGTGAAGATACAGTTTTCGGAAGATTAAACGCAGCGTCGACATTTTTTTTTTAATTCAAGGCATCTAGCTACAGAGCCGTATGTAAGCACAGTTTGTAATAAAGTTCACAGCGGATATATGCATTTAAATAAGTAGATTTAGTTTTGTACCGAACATACGACGATCTTTCTGTTGTGGTGGTAAAGTCTTCAAATCCTTCTTTCCATGGAGAAGGAAAACTTAATCATATATTGGTCTCCGTGGCTCCGTCCTTCAAAAACATGTTTTTAATTAAACTTAATAACATTTTCCTTCACACACAAAGCGGCTGTTGTTATTTAGTATAACACTAGACACTTTTCTCCATGAACTCAAAATTAATATTGACGTATAATATTTCTTCATATATAATTCACATAGCCAGCTCAGCTTTTTTTATTTTTATTTTGTTTAAACCAAACTCACCAAAAGAGATGTATTCATCATCATCATCCACGGGTGTTACTTTACTTTGGGCTAGTGGAAAAATGTTGCTTAACATCTGAAATTCTTTGATATCTTCATTCGTCTTCTTCATCCTAACATTAAGTTGCTTCTGAAGCTTAAACCTCGGAGTCTAGGGTTCTTTTTACCAGTCCATTACATTTCGTGAAGTGTCCTACCGTTTAACCACCACGATCTATTGTCGATCGATTGAAGCTAGACCACTTGTTGGACTCTTTAGAGCTCCAACTATCCGGAACGGCTGTCATAGATCTTTAACATTTCCATTATTTAGTACAATATTAATAAACTAATTAGTATTCGCTGAACGCCAGCTGTTATACTCGTAAACTAGAAATGTTGTAAATATTTTAGTTTACTGTGGTTTTATAACTCTGTTTAGTAGTAAAAGATATGATATATATTGCCGGTTTTTAACAACTTATAGGTAATTGGGAGTGTATATTGGAGTAATGGTGATAACAAAAAACAGTTACATGATAAAGTCTTATCTATTGGGTATCAATGTTTGATTACACTCGTAGTCTATTAACATGTTAAATTTTTTAGGCTTGTTGCGTGTTTGTGTCAGAGGATGCTTACAAAAAATCAACAGATAAACCATAAAGCCCATTTAAACCCCTTTTTATAAGATTGCGGCTGAGGCACAAGGGCTGCAGACGCACAAACTGGAATTTAACTTTAAACTGACCCTCCCCATGACATTTAGAAAAGAAAATTGCATCCTCTGACAAATGCGACTATAGTGGTAAATTTGATTCCAATAGGATACATTATTCGTAGTTCCAATGACAATGTGAGCAGTGACAGTTGGTATCAAAATCGAATAATATCGGAAGTCACAAAGGATGTTCCGTAAATGGTTACTCTAACTTTTACCATTGAGAGTAAAATGGATCAGAACTCTTCAGTTTCAAAGCTTTTCACTTGAAATGTTGTTTTGTAATAGATTTGGAATTGAAATTGCCATAAAAACGGCATTAAAAAAAAATAGTAGCCTGAAGGAGAAATTTGATTCTCAAACAAACATAGGTTTGGTGATAATATAAAATGACTGAGAAACATGCAATCAAATTGGGGATTTTAAAACGATGGGACGTTATTTGCCAAAAAACACTTAGTAGGTACATTAACAGTAGGTATACGACCAGCGAACCCCGAGACCCCGTGGGCTCCAAAAGTATTGGTAGCATCCTGCAGACACTACCTAATACAACTGTATCTTCAGAATTTGACATGCTCAAGCACTACTTTTTTTATAATGTATTTTTTTGGGTCTTGCCAATGCCCACGAGGCTGTGATTTATGTAGGGTAATCAGTTTTTGATACATTTACTTTTTCTTAGCTGCACCATAAAAACTAGCAAATTATTTATCATTAGATTTCTCATCATAGGTATCTTTTTACTTTACAGTCTACGACAGAAAGTGGTAGTGAACAAGGCCGCTACGCAGGAGACGCGAGTTCGATCCACGCTCAAAGCAAATATTTGTATGCATGAATATGGGTTTTTAGTTTTAAAATATCTTTATTATTTCATAACACTTACAAATTATGTACAGTACCAGTGTATCAAGTCCCAGTAGCACAACTTCGAACAACAGTATAGATTCAGCGAGCATTGTAGCCCATATAGAACTTATGGCATGACAATTAATTACTTTAATTAAATGCAACAATAAGAAGCACTACAAGACACCATTATTTAAAAAGAATTTACGTATGTCTTAGTAAAAACAGTACGTTTTTAACTTAATTTTTATGGAAAAAGCATTCGGTGGAAGGTACAAGGATAATAAGAATGTACATGAGTTAGACACACACACAAATGCGCACGCGGCCTGAGCCACGCCACCTTCATCCTACATATCACCTGATAATAAGGACGATTTTGGTTTGTGACACACACAAAACAAGCGAGTGCGACCATGTATGTGGTGTGATATAGTGATGTGGTAACTTGTATCGCTTGTACCTATCGATATAAGAAATATTGTTCTTACGAGATTTACAAATGTTTTTAATAAGTTTATTCTTCCTGGAAGGATTAGCATGGATATAAAAATTTTCAGATAGTTTATAAATGAATATGGGTATTTGCATTGGTCTGGTCGTGCCTTGAACAGCACGTTGAGCCGTCAGTCCTGGTTACCAGGCAAAAATCTGAGGCAATCGTTCGTTACGGGTAGTAGGATTTCTCAAAAATCTAACAACTGGTCTAACAGCAAAGCTTCGATATTTGAGTTGTGGAGGTCAGAAGGCAGTCGCTTCACGAAAAATATCAAAGTTCAGCCAAATCAGCAGTTGGAGTGGTAAAGTGGACTCCAGACTCCAAGTTGAAAGCTTCAGATGCGACTGGGATTAACGCTAGAATGAAAAAGGTCTCTTTTTTTACTAGTACATATTAACTCACGTATCTCAAGCCTAGACTTTTCAGTTATCCCAACATCCTCATTAAATCCATGTAATCGAATTAATCATCAAGGGGTACTCCATCAAATTCTGAAGTTTTCTAATAAAGCATACCTAAAACTTGCGGTAACGACTTCATTATACTTTAATTTGTTCTTGGCTTACAAAGTTATAATAAAACTTTCCGAGTACCAATCCCGGAGTTTTATTTATTCAACCATATCAATTTTATCCGCGTTTGTAAGATTTGTACGAAACCTGTGAGATCTAACATGAAATGAACATTCGAAATTGTGGGTTTTTTTATTTTTGTAATATTCAGTCTTTCAATTAACTGTACCTCGTTCATCCTGCTAGGTGATAAAGAAATTACAAGGGTGAAGTTACTTAGAAGATACGGGCCACCATTTCAGATTCTGATGAACCTAAAATGGCGGATCCTGCCTAGATGGTTTCACCAGTCCGATGCTTTTTCACTCACCTGTAAATTATTTCAACAGTAGCAGTCAAGTTCAACAAGGGACTAAAACAAGCAATAACGACACGAGATGTTTTAGCCACCCGAGCGAAGCGAGGGTGGCTAATAGTTTGAGTGTCATTATGGTTGTTTAGTCCCACGTTAAACACTCTACTTTTCACTTTGAATGCGAGGAAAAAAGCGACGTTTTATACAAAATTATAATATATAAAAAAAAAAATAGGCAAATATCTGTTTCAACCTAAATATATTAATTTATCATATCGATAACGGGGTAAAGCCTCCGTGGAGTGGCGGTAGTGAACGCGGTCGCTACGCAGGAGTCGCGGGTTCGATCCCCGCTCAGTGCAAATATTTGTATGCATGGATATGGGTATTTGCATTGGTCTGGGTGTTTCTATGTATAATATGTATGCATTTACAAAAAAAAATATCTAAGTATGTTTATCCGTATTCTAGATTCCATAATACAAGGTAGTAAAGCTATGCTTACTATGGATCTAGATAGCGTTGTGTGAAATGTTGTGGAATATTTATTTATTTATAATAACAAATTTTCTAAGTTGCACAATTAATTGGTGTAAGTAATTGGTGATTACAACGCAAGCTTATTACGAATAATCTATTCAAAATTCAAATTGCAAAGAAATTTGTCCCGCGGTTTTTTGTTGTTGTTAAGTGACGTACGGTTTATATGCTTGCATATATATTTAGCCAACAGATTCAAGCTTGAAAAATAATTTAAAACTAATTGGAAATGGATAATAAAATGAACTTATCCTTAATACTTACATAATAATTAATTAAATTAATATCATTAATCGTGGTTCACGAAATAAATGGGATTTTTTGATTTTTTTTAAATGTCATTTTGAGGTTATTTCTATACACAATCACTAAAAAGGTGATAATCCTCCCATTCACAAACACCGTGATTGGCTGTTTAGGAGTTATCAAAGTAAATTAAAAAAAAATTACTTTAGTCCCTAGAGATTAATAAGGAACTTTAGTCCCGATATGCAGGGAGTAAAGTAACATTTTAAGAGCATGAGAAGTGAAAAATACATTATAAACTACAGATCCGTTGTCCGCACTCTAAAATATAGTGATAAAATTGAGGACGGTCGTCCTCTTTTACGCACCAATCAGAGACGCGACAGTGCACTTCGCAAAAAACGTCATTAATAACAAATAGGCAATAATAAAAATCACAATTCTAAATGAACCAATCCCCTTGGCTTAAGCCCGTGTTAGGTTCACACATACCAGCCTAAAGAGCAGAAGTTCAATCTAAACAATAATATAATTCATATAAATCATAGCTAGTACTATATATTACATTATATCAATAATAATAAGAATACAAGTAAGTAATACAAGTAATATAAATTAATAATATTGACGTATTAATAATAATTAGTCGCTATTTAGTGTTGTGCCAGTTTTGAAAGCCGCCATGTTTTTTCATTGCGTATTAATTAAAAAGTAGTATTAGTTCAAACGATCGAATCCTTTGAGCTTTTCTATGATATACCTAATACGTAATGATATTTGAATATTAATTTGAATAACATGTCTGTTCTTTGAGTACGTTAATAAATGTAGCTAGACATTATAAGTTTTGAGTTATTGTGTAGAGGTCTTTTGATCTTTAGATGATTTAATATTTGTAAATTGTAAGTTTTAACTTTGTGAATTTTGAATACGTGGCCGCACCAGCGAAGGTGACTCTCTTACATTTTATCTGCGATGTCACGGACATGAAGGCAGCCGTGGATGCGAGAGTTCCTCACGCGTTCTTCAAGCGTGACTCCGCACATCTATCGCAGCATTTTCGTCTCTGTGATACGTAGCGCCTGCTTGTGTCGCTATAACGGCGGCCATGCGTCACAGCCGTGTAAAAGGACAGACCTAATGATCGTCCTATAAAACAGCCCCTTCAACCTGACTGGCATTTTAGGATCGCATGTGACGCCAGTCATTACCCGCCACTTGGCCCACGCGGTGGCAATATGCGCCTTGACGTCGGAGTCAATGTCACTAGTAACGTGAATTACAGATCCCTTACAGGACCCGGAGTGGAGGTTATGTTGGACTCGAACCGACTAAACCGCACGCTGTCTGTGGGTCGTTGTGCTAGGCCGAAGGTGAGGTTGTCATCGACATATCTCTCGCACCCCGGCTGACCCAGGACCAGTACAGATCCCAATTACTTAACCTGGTTCGTGCGCTCGACCAAGTCATCGCCTACGCTTCCGGGTGTGGGATCTGTTGAGTTTAACGCCAAGTATTCTGTCTGCGTCACATTTAGCTTAAGCACTTCCTTCCATAGTTTCTCATGTCGCATAAATCTGCTCCTGTCTGTGTCCATCAACGCAATGTCATTAGCATACTTGAGCAATCATGGAGCCTGCTTATGTGAGTTTTGATGCCGTCCGACAAAACGTTCAATACCAAGCTGAACAGGTAAGGACTAAGTACGGATCCTTGGTGTACCCCGACGGTGATGGGGAAGGTTTCGTGTCGCCAACAGCGGACCGAATTACGGAATCGGAATCATGGTACATGTTTCGGATGGTGTCAATGTAGGCGTCTGTGATTCCCTTGGACTGCAGTGCCCATCAGATTACCACACAGTCGAAGGCCTTCTGCATGTCTAGGAATAGGCAGTACACGGAGCGTGTTCTTCGCTCTTTATATCCCCGCGACAATCCTTAGGGCAAACACCGGGTCCATGGTTCCATGTCCGGGGCGAAACCCATACTGACATTCCAAGAGCGCACTCTCCTGTCGATTATCCTCTCATAGAGCTTCAAGGTGTGGGACATTATCTTTATAAAACGATAGCTTTTTAACAGATTTGTGAGGATGCTCACACCACGGGCCCCCATTGCCTTTCAAGTTTCAATGGGGATATCACCAGGTCCGACAGCTTTCCAGTTCTTCATGCGGCGAATGGCAGTCTGGACTTCTGTAGGCGTTATTAGTGGCACTAGTCTTTGATTTGGAGGGAAGTCTGGTGGCTGCACCTCTTTATGCTGCTAGTTTAGCAGCTCGTGGAAGTATTAGCGCTATCTCTCCTTCACCGTGTCTTCCTCGTATAACAAGTTGCCCCCAGGGTCTTTAATGCAGCGTCACTTGGATAAAGAGTAGACTGCGCCGCTCTAGCCCTGAAACGCGCTAACTTATAGATGAGTTTTTGCCCCTCAGACGATTCCAATTTGTGGTACAGTGGTTGCAAGTGGCCTCGTTTGGCCCTGACTTTTTTCATTTCATTTTTTCATTGTTACCAACATACCATATTGGATTAAGATCAGCATCTACAGTTGACTGCCATACCTGCAAAGATTAAAAAAAAAACATGAGCTTTAGCTTTAGCTTAGGAGGTAGGATACGACGATATTGTTTCCGGTGGTGAGTAGGGTAGCCAGAGCTCCCTGGAGAGATTTTGTGCTGTCAGTGGGAAGACCTAAGGCTTGACCTGCTTTATCTTCTACACTGAAAGCACAGAAACTCTCTATTCTAACAGGGTCGTCGCGCAAGTGTACTGCCCCTGGTGTTGCACACGTCCATAGGGCACGGTAACCACTTTCCATCAGGTAGGCCGTGAGCTTTTCTGCCACCTTAGTGGTAAATAAAAAAAAGTTCCTCACCTAACGGCTCTGGTCGTAATCAGCGGTAATCACAGATACACACGTGTATTGGTGAATGATTTTCAACACTCTTGTGAATAAATAATACTAAAATAGATATTTATTCTAGCAGTTTTCAGGTAGTAAACTTTCTATAACGTTAAGGGCTTCACATCAATCACATTATATATCGGACGTTGTATAACATAAATTATTTTCTTCATAACTAGTACCTGTAGACATTTTAATTAATAAATAACAATAATTTTAAAAGTGAATTACGTGTTGTGAATTTGTTTTCGCAATAGCGGGCAAGAAAAAATAATTCGCGCACATCTCGATCGTCCATAGACTGAAAGAGGTTTCTTTTTAAATTTGTCGCGGCCTAATTGGGGAAATTATAGTTTTTACATAGAAAACAAAAGTTATTAAGGTTAATTGATTGAAACTTTTGTTTAATAATAAAAACGTACAAAATAAAATTATCTATTTAAATACGGAGTTGTATGAAATGAGCATGTAATACGTATATTAATTTATTTGAACTATTGAACACGACCTTTTTGTTATCGAAACTTTATTTAAAGAAAAAAGTAACAGAATCAATAAAATTAGGAATCTGTAACTCGCTTGTGAATTATAACGATTAAAAAGCAATAGTTTGATTATATTATAGGTGTCATTATGTGCCTGATTGCGATGAAATTAAAGCCAGTTTATGAGCAAGTGTGTTGAAAAAAATTAACCTAAAAATAATCCGTAACGATTATCTTCAAGAACTTAATCGTCATATTCTTCTTGACCTTAACTAAAGAATTACAACTATAAAACGAATTCCAAATTCGACCTTTTACCTTCCTAATTGCGATTTACATTTAAGGAGATTAAGGCCAGCCTCAAGGTGTCCTTAAAACCGGCATCTTACTAAATCTCTTTACGATTAACTCGCGCTGATTCTTCAGCCAAATAAAAAAAAAGTCTGAATATAAATTGTTAAGTTCTGTAAAGTCGGTGCTTTTACGTTAATGGCCGCCTTTACCGCGCCTTAAATACATTCAGTAATGAAAGCCTCCGTTTTATTTTTAGATTACGTTTTCTTAATATAACACTTTTTATTACGACGCCTTTGATGTATGGTTGAGAGGAAATGTAGGTTAATTGAGTTTTAAGGACTAGCTGCTTTAAATTTTTATGACTTTTAGGAAAGTACGTATTATTTTAACGAGACTATGCGATAATGTCGTGTTTATGCAAATATTACATGTTATGTGAATATATATCTACCTATTTCTTAAAGGTTTTTAAATTTCAAACATTTCCCCTCGCGTGGATGTCAGTTTTCGCAACTTTTGTTCATATCTCCGGTATTTCTCAATAAATTACAACAAGGAACACTACAGAAAAATATTACTTTGCAGCATGATTTTTGCTTTAAACTGTATGGGATATTAAAAATCATTAACAGAGTGAGACGATTTTTCACGCCGGTGCAGCGGTGTCTTCTATACAAGACCCAAATTCGCTCCTACGTGGAATACTGCTCGCATCTCTGGGATGGCTCCGCAAAGTACTTATTAGATGCTCTCGACAGGTTGCAGCGACGTGCGATCCGCATTATTGGGAATCCCAAGGTCACAAGCACCCTTGAGCCTTTGCAGATGCGTAGAGATATTGCATCCTTGGCAGTATTTTACCGTTTCTACCATGGTGAATGTTCTGATGAGCTCTTCCAATTGGTCCCGCCCTCTCCTTTCCTACATAGGACAACACGAGCAGGGCTAAGATGTCACCCATATACGGTGCAGAATAGTCCTTCAAGAACCTAGCAGTTTGGTGACTCCTTTCTTTGTCGCACCATTAAGACCTGGAACTCCTTGCCAGCTCACGTGTTTCCTTCTTCCTACAGTCCCGGGTCCTTTAAGCGGGTGTCAGTGTGTGTATGGAGTGCCACCATTGTTAACATGGTACGTGTATGTAATGGTGACCCTCTTTTCTGAGACTTTGCCTTCAGATTACCATCAGTCGAGGTGAAGTCAAATTGACGTGTCTTACATAAAAAAACAATGTTGAAAAATGATTGAAAAATCATTCATTAATTCCGATAGTTCGTTAAAATGTCGGTAGATGCTCCAACGTCTCCTCAAAGACGGATATAAAAGGAGAAATTTGGACTGGTTACGGCGAGGTCTGGTAGCTTAGTGGTCAAAGCATTGCCCCTGTAATGCAAAAATCGTGGGTTCAAACCCCGCCTTTGACTATTTGGCATGAAAAATATTGGAGAAGTGAATAAATAATGTTCCATCTATATTGTGTACTGATTAGGTACTGCAACTAGAGATTAGTGAAAGACACAAACATGTTGCGCCGACCCCAAATAAACTAAAAATAAGGGCAGGAGAATGAATGAATGAATGATTGTGTATTGATTAACTTCAATGTAATGAGCGATTGTATTATTAGTGTTGTGCAACTTCTGAGCGTAACTGTTCCTCGCCGAACTTTACTGATTTAATATTCGCGTAAATTTTCGACCAATGTCCAATTAGATGTTTATGAAAATAATAAAATGATCCTCATAATCCTACTTAAAGCACATTATCAACGGAAATTCAAAGGTAGGTTTATTGAAATGTTTTTGCAATCGTCGAAATTGAGGGTCTAATCGGATTAGCGATTTTGTATAGCCGATCCACAGATTAATCAGTGGGGTTCAATCGATGGGCCTCAGTCACATGTACTTGACCGTCTTATTTATCAAAGGGATTACATTCAAGGGGAGATCCCTTGTGCATTTGATACTATGAGTATAGAGATAAATATTATTCCATAGTCCTTAGGATGCCCCGTCATCTACAAAGCAGAACTTTTAATGCGGATTCTAGAATATAGATATTATTTTCTCATTTTTTTTCTTTTTTATTAACAACATTAGCAACCGAAAATATCGCAATTACTAATACTCCCTTTAACCCCTCCAACTAAGCTAAATTGCTTGTGCTAGGAGTGGGTTCACGTCGGTAATGTAATGGCCAGGATTCGATCCTGGGACCTCTCGATCGTAAGGTCGACTACTTAACCACTTAGCTAAATCTACATACATACAATTTTCATTTCTGAAAATGTTGTAAATCTCTGAATTGTATGAACACCCACATTTTAGCAAACTACGAATTTCAGGCTCAACGGTACAAGTTGCGAGCTTATTGAATCCATAAAATGGCATAAAATAGCGGCATAATAATAACGCTATCACTTATATCTATATACCTATGTTTACAAATGAATGAATGAATGACCAAAATTGCCGCGTGGTTGCCGGCGGAGTAGAATTTGGGCCACCCCATCTTTTCCCATGTGGTGTCGAACAAGACGACTAAAGGATAGGGATGTTTAAGATCAGATGGATATATACAGCCCAGACTCAGCCTCTGACGCATGGCTCGACTCAATAATAGTGCCCGGAATACTGCAATAGGCTCAGCCCCTATTACGACGGACCGAATACAAGGATTGATGAAATGTGAGTGTTAATTCACCTCAGCCTAACCCTCCGGGGATAAAGGCGTTATTATATTTATGTAGGTATGTATGTGTCGCCGCCAATCTTGCCAAAGCCTTAATCAGCCTTTCAATTAACTGCGGCTCTTTACTGAATGGCGTTTAATTAACGAGCTGTATGGTGTTCAGACATGTAATTAAACGGCTAGGCAAATAGCTTGGAGCGATGACGTTTAACTGTTTGCCTAGCCATTTAATTAAACGGTTAGAAAAACGACTTTTTTCTGCATGGTTATAAAAAAAATAACCACGAAGGCCAAATGTGGGAGCTACGCTTCGCTCTGCTCCCGTATTAGCATTCTAACCTAACCTAACCAAGTCGGATTGCGCAGCTTTCACAATGAACCTACCTATAACTTACTGTGAGTACACCAAACCCTCGGGGATTTACAGATGTATGTATATGTATGTAATTTCATATCTTATTTCGAGGTGGTGCCCCATCTTACGATTGGCCTGAGCATTAGCCAGCCAGGTTATTAAATGATGTAATAAACGAAACGGCTGAATATCATTCAGTCCTTCAATTGAAAGGCGCCGTTTAGTTAACTGCCTAGGCAGTTAATTGGACGGCTGATTAAGATAGTTAGCGGCGACATATTATGTATGTACAAATAAATAAACGAATATATATTTTTTGTTATATTGTTGATCGAGGACATCTGGTGGAAATTTATCCCGACTTGTTCCGGCAAAGTCGCAAAAAAAGACCAAATTCGGAACTAAAATTGTCACCGTCAAATTATGCATACTGTTTTTTAGACATCTAAGTCAATTGACTAACATTGAAGGGACAATAGCGGTATCCTTCAGTTCACAGATTTCTTGGTCTGTGTACGACTATACTATCACTTATTAAACATATCGAGAATTAACGCGGTCATGGTATAGGTACATGGTAGGAACCTGGTCAAAACGTCAGATAATCAAAGGTATGTAAGTACCTATATGGTTAATTCCCATTATCTTTTATGTATATCATGGAGCGCGAGAGTTAAAAAGTTAGTTTATACTATCATCCTACGCACTCTCAACATGTGGAATTAACTAACTGCTACGGTTTTCTCAAGCGACAACAATATGTGGTTCCTCAAGAAGGGTATCAAAATGTTTAGATGGCAGCGTTGCACACAGGTCACCGTAACCACTTTCCATAAGGTAGGCTGTGTGTTTGTCAGCGACCTAAAAAGCATACCAAAAATACTAAGTGACGAGACACGCTTCAACCTCTTATTCATCAGCGAAAACATCCTTTAATGCATGAAATGAAAAGAGAAAAAATAAATGTTTTTTTTGTTTATGTAACGGCTTTACCTCCTCGATATCGAGGCCAAACGGTCCGTTTTGCAGATGTTTGACGTAAAGGTCAGGTAAGGGAGCTGCTGGGCTATGAAGGGACCCGGAGCTTATATTATATTGAAATGAAATCTATTCTCGGGGTGATACACACGCCGTGATAAATCGACGGTGAATTCTGGGACAGGAAATAACATAGTTTCGTATTTATATTGTAACTACTTGAGATATGGAGAACGCTCGATTTGACGGAAATATTCTATAATAATATAAGAGTGTTATGGTTGCTGATAGAAATTGAAATACGTCATCATTTTTTTATACCTAACAGCCCCGTAGTGAACGCGGCTGCTACGCAGGAGGCGTGGATTCGATTGAATGATGAATGTATGGAATTTGACACATTTGACATGCGTTAACGACTGTCATAAACGTCAAATCCTATACATTCGTCATTCTATTCCATCAAACACCATCCAATGAATTGCCACTTGTCTAAAGAGGCTGTGCAAATATTAGTATGCATATATAAAGCGAACTCTGTATCTTACTTGACTATAATACTGACCTTCATGGGCGTGCTATTAATATTAATATTTTGTGGGTGCAATGTATGAAAAAAAAAACTGTTCTGAAGTTTTGCAATAAACATTATTTATTTTATTTTATTTATTTGTATGGCTATTTACATTGGTCTTGTCGTGTCTTGGAGAGCACGTGAAGTTGTCGGTCCCGGTTGTCATACGAACATTCATTGCATTCGTTATGGGTAGTTGGAGCCTACAAAAGTCTAACAACTCATCTAGCAATGCTTCGATATTACTAATGGGTTGTGGAGGTCATATGGCAGTCGCTTCACAGAGAATATCGTAGTTCAACCAAACTCGCAGTTAGACTGGAAAATACGGACCCTGGAGGAGAAAGCTACGAATGTGACTGGAATAATCGCTGGGATGAAGAAGATACCATTGACAGTGAAGCATAAGGCCTACTGATTATATTTCCACCCGCCACATCAGCCATAATTAAATGCTGATGATCTCAAAATAGTGGTTTTCACTTTGACGGGCTCGACAGAAGCTTGAAGAAACCCGGATTGTAAAGAAAAGCACGTGTTCGGGCAGAGCATTCTACTTAGGTATTTTTTGAACGACTAAAGTATTGTTTTATATTTTGCTCTTTTTTAATTCATGTAAATTTTTTATATCTTTTATAGGTATTAATTAAAGCATACGGTCCACCTGATGGAAAGTGGTTACCCTGGTCTATGGATGTGTGCAACACCAGGCGAGTCACACTCGTGCTACCGACCCTGTACCTTCTAAGTCCTTCTTGAAGAATTTTTAATTTATAATTTCAAAAAGTTACTATCCACTTTTGACGCTGCCAGTATGTGTCTTACAATAAAACTGTCACATAGTATTACACAGTCCAGTTCCATGGGACAGCCGGGGTGCGAGGGGTATGTATGAGCTACGTCACCTTCAGCCTTGCACTGCGACCCACAGATGAAGTGGCAGGGATTACGCGCACGTACAATAAAAAACATAGTCCAGTGAAACTTCACAATTGTTCCACAAGGAAAATTAAACTATTCAACATTGTTCTAACACATTGTGGAACAGTTAAGTTTGTTGTTTTGTTTTTGAACAGGTTATATTATTACCACCAGTGGCATTGTTGCTCAACTTTGCGGGATTTAATAATAAATGAGCTCGACCGTAACCTGATTTATTATTTAACCCAGTTAATACGTAACGACATTCATAATTAGTTCAAATACCTAGTATACGCCTTGGTATTTGAATTAGATTGTTATCTGTATGATACTGTGAATTTGACACAAAACCAGTGCGTTACCACAGACCCTGTAACCAATGCCATTTAACTGTAGACTTTACCATTATACTGTAAAAGTCTTAAATTAAACGACAATCTTGTAGAGTGAATGAAAAATGTTATAAACTTTTTCTCTTTTCATTTTGGACTTTAATACTCAGTTATAAAGTCTAAAGTTTAATGACATTTAATGCAATGTCAATGGTATGATAGTGGTTTTGTAGGAGGGCCAGACCGAGAGGGATGGCCCTGGGTCAGCCGGGGGGTTTTGTTATGTGGTAAAATTAGCAGAATCGGGGGCCTGGGCAGTTAGTAGGGTTGCGTATGATAATAACTCAATGTGTTATAACTATTTTCGAACAAAAACCTTAGTTATGACGAAAATATTTAATAACTTTAATTATTATTATGATAGATATTTAAATGAAGGAAATTTTAAAGCACTTAGCATTCTTACTATTCAAATCGAATAAAAAGCCTGAACCAATTGAAAAAAAAAAGACGGGTTGCACTCCAGGAGTGCCGGCAGAAGTGAAAACTTTTTCTTTCTGTCTTTCTTCATTATGTACAGAGAAAAAGATAAAAAGAACACACCATACCATACCATACCTATAACATAGCGCCAATCATAGAACCTATCACTAATTTTCTGTCAGAAGAAATTAATGAATTACAAAAAGAAAAAATAATCACAAGAACTAATAAATTACAAAAAGAAAAAATAATCACAAGAACTTATAAATTACAAAAAGGAAAAATAATCACAAAAAGTAATAAATTACAAAAAGAAAAAATTATCACAAGAAGTGTCAGAAGCCCGGGTTCGAACCCGGTACTATCTGAAACCATAAGGACTAACAGTCGAAGCGTTTACCGCTAAGGCACAAAGCTTCTTAATGCACGTAACAAAATAAACAATCTGTAGCTGTTGTAATGTTGTTTGACGTCAGTCGTCGGTTACGGTTCAAAGGTCAAGTAATCCTGACGCGCGAGTTTAACAATTTTTACCCATCCAACGCCGCTAAAGAAGTTTGCACTTCAAAAACAAAAATTGAATTGATTTTTGTAGTTATTCTTCATGTAATAATTTTTCACTCCTCCTTTTTCTGAGAGCCATCTTTGCTGACCTTAATACACGACTGACACCTCTGGTGCTGTAAACTTTCGAGTCAATGCCACCATTTACCATTAAGGATCGTACCACCACCCTTTGACAGTAATGGGGGTAGTGCGCCGGTTAGCGACCACTTAACTGAGTTGCTCATTTTACACGTGTGAAAATAGGCTCTATCTATTTCCAAAAGCTGATGTTATATTGTTACTGCTATACCTAGTGTTATATTGTGGAAATGGGGTCACAGTATATCTTACTGTTTAATTTATTAGAATTTACACAAGTCTTACAGGATACAGTGCACATATTTCGAAGGATGACAACTGTCCGAGTCCGAATCACAATACGAAAGTAAAGTAATATTGAAATAATATTACTTTTGAGAGGTAAGGCCCTAGGAAACTCGACATTCTCACTGAATACATAAAATATAAACACGATAACCACACTTTGAGAGTACTTCATCTCATTCTCAAATGTTAATCATGCAATTTATAACATCTCGAGTAACGAATTAGTGGTTTGAAGGTCGAAAATTGTGTGGCAACAACTCATTCACAGAAAAAACTGTATTTAAACAGAGTTTCCTTAACTTTGGGAAATATTTTACCAAGTTTTATCCTCGTTATCTGCCATTTTTCTTTAGAATATCTTATGACACTGGTTAAGTTTTTTTTGCTTTGTTTTATGAACAAGTAATGGGTCAAGATTGAGTTACGGAGTTTAAAATTCGTTACTGTCTTGTATTTCAAGGTCTTATCAAGTTTAACCCTTTTATAATGAAATGTAAATTTTAAAAAAACTGGTTTTGCACCTTTTGAACTAAAGATCTCTTAAATAAAAACCTATTTAGGATACTTTTTATCTACATTATAGATTTTAAAGCATTGTCAAGCTAGGCTTACTTTGGGCTAAATAGCGCCGTGTAAAATGACGTAACTGAGTGTGAACGAAAAGGAATTGTGAAATGATGAACTGATGAGCCGTATCCGAGGAACAGTATTTATACAGCAAAGGAGAAAGTTTGTTGTAGGAGGGACACGAAGATATTCCCGTCCTAATTGAATAGTCCTACTGGCGAAGTACCTCTGCTCTACAGAATACCGCGGCCATAATAACCTCGTGTTGTGTTCCCGGCGGTTAGTAGGGTAGCCAGAGCTCACTGGTGAGTTTTTGTGCTGTCAGTGGGAAAATCAAAGGCTTGCCCTGCTTTGTCTTCTGCATTGACAGCAAAACTCTCTGTTCTTACATTGTCGTTAACGCGAGTGTAACTCCCCGGTGTTGCACACGTCCATAGGCCACGGTAACCACTTTCCATCAGGTGGGCCTTGTGCTTGCCTGCCAGCTAAGTGGTATAAAAAAAGTGTGATAAAGTAGGCTAGATAAAAAAAAGCAGGATATCTAACAAAGATGAAATTCGAAATCATAACATACCTAGGTAAATAACTGAATTAGTTCACGGCTCTATGATCAGCCCCTCCAGACAAGTGGCAATTCGCTAACCGGCATTTGATGGAATAGAATGACGAATGTATGGGATTTGACGTATTTGACATGCGTTAACGACTGTCATTACACTTTTTTATACCACTAAGCTGGCAGGCAAGCACAAGGCCCACCTGATTGAAAGTGATTACCGTGGCCTATGGACGTGTGCAACACCGGGGAGTCACACTCGCGTTGCCGACACTGTAAGAACGTAAGAACAGAGAGCTTCGATGCTGTCAATGCAGAAGACAAAGCAGGACAAGCCGTGCGAACAAAGCTTTGCGATTGGACCAATCACAATGCTCCGTTCTCTCGATACGTTTTCGTTACGAATTCGAAAATACTTTTCGTGCACGGAACCCAGAACTAAATTGTCCGAAACGACCGAAATAAACCACTCTAATAAAATAAACGACCAATATGTCCCCTTGACCCTTCTTGAAGAGGTTGTCAGGACATACGTGATCAGAATTTGTTGCCTTATAATACAACGTAGGGGCTCACGGTGATCTAGCAGATCAAAGAACATATAAAGTCATAAATATATGTACCATATGTAATTATTGGCAGTAAGTATACATATCTCTGTCTGGTATTTCCGAGCCTCGGTGAGCACGTTAAGCCTTCAGTCCCGGTTGCCAAACGAACGTCTATGGCAGTCGTTATTGTACATAGATCTTTATATGTCAAGGTGTAGGTATACTTATCCCTTATGCCGTGGTGAAGTCTCATTCAAATTCGGGTATTTCTGGATAATTGAATGTCAGCACCAGACCTTAATCTAAAATTTGACGCAAATCTTTAAAATAGTTCTTAGCCTTTCGTCTGTGGAGTGTCAAAATGTCATTATGCCCTATCTGTGGATCCCATTACAGGACTTTCAACAGATAGGGGTTTAAGCACATTTTTTGCGAACATGGGAGTAGAAAACCATTATTTTCTCTAAATCTAATTGGAATTTAGAGGAATTCCTATTGGAATTATCATTTTAATAAATGTCTTTTTCTTATTCCTTACACTACACTTGACTTTGAATTGCCTTGTAACCGTTATAAGAGAAATAATATGGGTTACCCAGAACTTAACTTTTATTTTCTAATTAATAAAAAATAAAACGCCGGCTGGATATAATATTATATATTTTATATACAATCTTACATACTTAATAAAATAAAACCAAATGGCATTATGTTCCAATACAATTTTTTTATACCACACCTGTTTTTAAAGTTTGATGAAAAAAGTCCCTCTTCAAAATGTCACTAAGTGGGTCTCATTTAACTTTAGTTTATAGTACATTATTGGCGTCAGGGACAAGAAGTGTTTTGTTTACAATAATTTAAGCTTATCGCCTAACTAGTTTAAACAATGATATGTTGTTACATTCTATAGAACTTGAAAAATAATGTATCAAATATGAGACTCATAACTGGTACAAAAAACAATGTCTCATTTATACTAAGATTTTGCAGAATATGTGCATAAAAGTGTTATAATAATTAATTATTCAAGATTTACATGAAACTAGGCGTTTACTCCATTGAAAAAAACTACATGTTTGGAAGAAAAATATGAAAAACCATGATCTTAAACATAGTGAAAAATTAGCATGTTTGCTCCATGACGGTTAAATAGTATGGATACGACTTAGTAAATGCAAAAATAAATCAGTATGTTTTTTTTTAACTTATTTTTATTTATCTATTGATAAGCCAAATATTACAATTACTGTAGTGATTATATGCTTGAAGATAAAAAAAAAGACGGGTTGCACTCTGGGAGTGCCAGCAGAAGTGAAAACATTTTCTTCTCTCCTTCTTCGTTATATACATAGAAAAAGATAAAAAGAATATACCATACCATACCATACCATACCATACCATACCATACCATACCATACCATACCATACCATACAATACAATACCTATAATATAGCGCCAATCATAGAACCTATCACTAATTTTCTGCTAATTTTCTGTCAGAAGAAATTAATAAATTACAAAAAGAAAAAATAATCACAAAAAGTGTCAGGCCAGGTTGAACCCGGTACTATCTGAAACCATAGGGACTTACAGTCGAAGCATTTATCGCTAACCTACGATGCTATTTATCGTATCTTGCAAAATAGACAGTCTATAGCTAATGTTGTATGACGTCAGTCGTCGGTTACGGTTCAAAGGTCAAGCGATCCTGACGCGACAGTACGGATGAATGTAACAGCATTTTTATCTAGTACAACAATATGGATGGCAATTTATATATAACTCATTGACGACAGTTTTATTCTACATAAAAATCAAATCAATAAAACTAAATCATTTCATTTTTTATATGAAGTTCAAAAGTCTTATCCATATTTTATGAACGGGCAGCCATTTTGTGAGTTAAAACCTATATCTGTGGCGAGTCCCAGAATAGGACTTTATGTTGTTATATTATTTTTGAGGTTGGAATTTTTGCATTTACCACGTAAATACACGCATTTTGTAATAATCACATTGCAGTTTATTATATTAGTGATCTGATTACACACATTCGCGTCAGTTATAATAATGTTTCAATCCTAATATGATCAAGCAAAATCCATTACCAATTCGTAAAATGACTTGCCCATCGCTTCAAAGCTTGTTTTTGACTTAAAATATAATTAATAGGCCCATGTTAGAAAATAAACTGAAATATTACTTATTGTTCCATCGTCTTTTCTGTAGAAACACACCCAAAACTTAGGAAATATTGCACGAACTAGCAAGAAATGCGCTGCAATCTATGACTGAGCAGGTCACAGATTAAACTAAAAAAAATCATTTTTTTCGTACTACAGACGTGTAACGTTGCATGTCAGAGGGAAAAGTCGTTCATTCTTATTCGATTTTTAACGTGTGCGAAAGAGTAAGAATCGTCTTTACTCGTTAAAATAAGGCGCGAAATGAGCATCTGGTAGGTCAAGTGGCGAGTCCCACCACAGGACGCGCCACAGACAAGCACTTTTTAAAAAGTCCCATAATGGGATCTTCCACGGACGAGGGGTTAGAAATAAGTATAAAGATAAGATAAGATTAATTGTTATTGAAGTTTTTCTTTACTGCACAAACGTTATGGCACAGAATAGATAATAGTACTGTTATGGTTATCTGACATGACAGCTACGATAAGAATGTCAAAATGTGGTTTTTAGTGATTGCCACAACGCGTCTCAAGTATTTTCATAAAAACCCCGACTAGCTCCAACACAATTTTTTGGGTTTTAATGATTTGATCAAATGGAAGTTTAAAATACAGTACGAACTCCTTTTGTATTAGTTGTCTATATTTTAACAGTATGTACACAAGGCCAGCTTAATATTTGATGAGTTGATTCGCCTCTGATACTAAATTATACGATCTTTGATCATCGGTGTACATTTTCAATATTGGATCATATTATTTTGCGCTATATTTTTACGCTATAATACGAGTATATGGAAGCAATATTCAGAAAAATATAACGTTAATAACTCCTTGGTGTTATTTTTAGGGTTCCGTACCCAAAGTGTAAAAACGAAATCCTATTACTAAGACTTCGCTGTCCGTCTCTCCATCCGTCTGTCACCATCAGGCTGTATCTCTAGAACCGTAATACCTAGACAGTTGAAATTTGCACAGATTATGTATTTTTACTGTGGCTACAAAAATAAATACTAAAAATTAAATAAAAATAATATTTAGTATTTAGTATACATATATTTACTTTAAGCCTTTTCTCTGGTACGGAACCCTTCGTGCGCGAGTCCGACTCGCGCTTGGCCGGTTTTTTATTTGCATTGTAAATAAATTATAAATAATTTATATTAGTAAAATGGCAAATTTTATAAAAATCAAATATTTATAATTTTTTTAATTTACATCCTCGATGAGGTGGATTGAAAAGTTACGGGTTGCACCTCGAGTGCTAAGATTTTTCACCTCGTGCTCATTAGATTACCTTGCTAACGCTCAGGATTATTCGGTCATCAAAATTAAGCACGCGGTTAAGAAAGTAACTTTTCACTCTTGTATAGCAAATAATTATTTTTCACGATAGTCTGTGGGGCCCAACTTTGATGTCAGCCAGTCTGAACTGTAAGCTGGGGTCATCACTGCATCAGTCCTGGTTGCATCTAAATCGTACATACTTTCGACATCAAGAATCAGTTTTCCTACTGGTTCTCCTCAACCCTCCAACCAGCTTACGTGTCCCTCTTCCTACAGTTCCGAGTTCTTTAAACGGGGCGTGTAACAGCATCTGATGAGGCCGTCGAGCTGAGCGCCACCATTGCAACATGCTACGTGTCTGTAATGTTGACCTTTTTTATGAGACTTTGCCTTCAGCTTTCCATCAGGCTAGAGGAATTCAAATTTACGTGTCCTATTTATTAAAAATAAAGCTTGCATTAGAGTGCCGTTCGTCTAGGAGCAGGTGTACTACATTAAAGGTGAGGTTTACTTGAGCCCCAAAGTACTTGACTGGGCCCTAAACACACATAGCAATAACTGTGTTGAAAAAATCCTATTATATTATGTCAGCATAGATTCCTATCACGTCCTGATAAGTAATAAAAGTAAAGGAGCGTGAAAAACTTTCGCCAATTGAATTTGGTACAATTTGGTGAAGTAACGCGAGACGCTCGGATCAGTTGCTTGTAACGTAAGAGCCACGCACTTGCGATTTTTAATGGGTGGTATTAAATCTTACGAGAAATCTTTGCGATCACACTGTTGAGGCTATGCCGATAAATCGATGCGTGTGAATGATAAGAACTTTACAGTTTCACTACATATTTTTAAAAGAAACACGTATCGATTAATCGGTGCAGTTTTATTGGTACACCGTGATCGTAACGATGCCGTTGTAACAATATCTCGGAGCATGTATGTCCACCCTTATAGTGATAAAGAAAGAAAAAAAGCATTCGATATTTAAACAAAGGCTTTGAGACAAACATATTACGCTTCTGCAGACAAATAAACGAGTTTTCTTTGGGATAAGGATGAATTTTAATACTTTTAAAATACAATGTTGATGCGTTGTTATGTTAGTAGTTGAAGTGTGTCAGTTATGTACGTGATCAAAAAACGAACGACAGGTTGGAGCGAGATGGAGCGTAGACATCTATGTTTATCTCAAAGCCTTTGTTTAAATATCGAATGTTTTTTTTCTTTCTTTCTCACTATAAGGGTGGACATACATGCTCCGAGGTTTTGTTACAACGGCATCCTAAACTGTCACATTTTTTTTCAACAGGCAATAGGCAGTATGGTAATTTAGTCTCTATTGGTTGAATGGGGCCCTAAGATATTCGAGGGCCCTATCGATTGAAAATCTCCAGTGTGCGGTTGCTCTTCCAATACATTTTCCTTATACGAGCAGGTAAATTTCCCGTCAGGAAATACGCAATCATAGAAACTGTGACTGTGACATTAGCGAATGATTTTCCTTTTTCCTTAATCTTGTGAAATAGTTACCGTTGAAATACGATACTGTGGATACATTTCATATTGGATAATGTTTCTGTATTGTGGAATATAATAGCAGTATTATTCAGGGCCGTTGGCAGAAATAAGGATAGAGAAATGATAAGGGTCTGTAGACAGCGTATAGAAAGTGATTCGTTTCGAAGCGAATCACTATTAGTTATCTAATGAATAACGTGATACTACCTTAATTACGTTAATTCCAACATGTGAAGTTATATTGATGTCTCATACGGAAAAAATCATGCTCAAAAGGCTGTACGGATCTGACTGATCTTTAATACCGTGATAGATTTTTGTCTGAAATAACACATAGGCTACTTTTCCCTGGATTAGGTTAGGGTCCATGCAAGCGGAGCCGCGGCAACAATTTTATTAAGTGAGAATGAAGTCTTATTACTATAAACGACGGCAAAGAAACTCTGTGTTTTCAGGGTCGGCAGCATGAGTGTGACTCATACATAGCACACGTATATAGGCCACGGTAAACAATTTCCATCAGGTGGGCCGTGTGCTTGTCTGCTACTAGTTATATAAAGGGGACTTAAAATAAGGTTGTACAGGTGCTTTTGTGGTAGGGTCCAAACATAGGGTATAACAATAAGGGTAGCCCACTAATACTATTTTCAAACTATCAAAATTTTTGCCCTTCTAGACAAGTGACAATTCATTGGCATGTGTATTAAAAATTTAAGGAATTGACACGTACTTTGACATTTATGACGGTAATGACAGTTATCGATGTATGTTAATCCCATAAATTGATCAATCTATTCTATTATGTTCTAGAAACGTATTGCCTTTTGTGTAGAGAGGCTGTTTTATTGAAAAAATGCTTCACTAAATAAGAAACTACGTAATTCAATTCACGGTACGGTTAACAAAAGAGATAAATGGAATAAGAGCTCACCTATTCCACAGAAAGTCGTTCCATTGTAGATTCTTTTTGAACAGATTATCACGCATGTCAAATACGTCAAGTCGTATACATTCGTCATTCTATTCCATCAAACGCCTGCTAGCGAATTGCCACTTGTCTGGAGGGGCAGGAGAGTTTGGCTTGTTCCTATACCTACTCTGACCTTGAGTTCAAAGACACATTTTAAGTAAGGTTATCCTATTAATATTATTAATTCCTATTAATATTATTAATGCGAAAGTTTGTGAGCATGAATGGATGTATGTATGGATGTTTGTTACTCTTTCACGTAAATACTACTGAATGGATTTTAATGAAACTTTACAATAATATAGCTTATACATCAGAATAACACATAGGAACGGAGCAGTGATCATTAATGTCAACGAATGTCATCCACGTGGGCGTAGCCGCGGGCAACAGCTATTTTTTTTATTTAGGACATGTCAATTCAGAGTTACATCAGGCGAGGTGAAGCTCGCCTGATGTAAATCTGAAGGCAAAGTCTCAGTTTTATTGAAAAAATGCTTCACTAAATAAGAAACTACGTAATTCAATTCACGGTACGGTTAACAAAAGAGATAAATGGAATAAGAGCTCACCTATTCCACAGAAAGTCGTTCCATTGTAGATTCTTTTTGAACAGATTATCACGGTTGACGGGCCACTGAAATCTGTCGCTCACTGAACTGATTTCGGATCGCCTTAGAGGAGGCAGCCTTGCTTTCAGTGTTGTACAGTTAGCGTCAGAAATATCTTGATTACAAAGTCCCAATATGTGTCTTAAAACTAAGATATTAAGAGCAAATCGAACTGTTTTGTAAATACGCCAGTGACTCAGGATTCAACATCAGTCGCAGAGAGGTCGCTAACAAGGAGAAGTGTGCACACCCTGCGCCATTGAAGATGTCGACTGCAGTGATCGACGAAACGTCTGGAACGCAAGTGTCATATGGACCACGGTCAAACAGCCCGGAAGTAGTATATTCTACATACATACATATAATCACGCCTTTATCCCCGGAGGGTTAGGCAGAGGTGAATTAACATCCACATTTCACCAATCTGTATTCGGTCTCACGTAATAGGGGGTGAGCCTATTGCCGTATTCCGGGCACTATTGTTGAGCTATGCACCTGAGGCTGAGTCTGGGCTGTACATATCTGTCTGATGTTAAAGTTAATCAGCCCTATCCCTTAGTCTCCTGGTACGACACCACATGGGAAGAGAAGGGGTGGCCCAAATTCTACTCTGCCGGGAACCACGCACGAACCCTACATTTATATAAATTGTATTATTGACCGCAATACTAAATATAAGAATAATCAGTCTACAGAAAAAGAGGAAAACCAAGGCATTAAGATCATTTTGAATACTTTGTTCATCAAGATAGATCTGATGCTGACTGTATCTATCACCCTCAATACACTCTGAGCCCTTTTCGAGTACACACCTAATAAGATATTTGAATTTTCATCTTAATTCTTTTGAGTACGTTGTGAGAGACCCAAATTATTCTCAGAATTTCGATCAAACTATTTGAGTGATTATGGTATGGTTCAAAAGGTATCTCATTTAATTTATAAAAGCAATTTATTATGGATGTTTGGCTTTAAGGTTTTTGTAGTCTGTGGACATTTTAATTCAGTGGATTAGCTTTGGGATTTGCAGACTAATAGCGAATTGCTTCAGTGTCTGATCAGACAAGAAATAAGGCTGACTTGAAAATGAAAATGCGCTTAAAATTTCTTTTAAAACATCTGATTTCTGTTCATAATATATTTCTAATCTACAAAAAATGTAAAGAAGCTCTCAATTCACCGTAATCAGTAGATAATAATATTCATAATCATCAACTCAGTTTCCAAAGCATTCCCAGAGTCCACTTTTTCCCTCTTTACCTTGATTAAGCCTATGTTGGACACCCTAGAAGCACAAGACCTCGAGGATCTGAAGGTGAAACAGATCGTAAGATTCTGCAAAGAAACAGGTAGTTTCAACGGAACGCCGTGATGGCCGGACGCTTGTTGGCCTCTAAATGGCAGAAATAGGGGAATTGGGTGAAATGGCCCCCGCAAAAGGGCAGATCACCCGTCCTATCTACGGTGTCCCCTGCTGGAAGTAAGTAAGCCTATCGTGGCTTTTATGAGAGCAATTGTCTAAACATCCAACTAACCCGGACAAGAAAACCCACGCTAGAACTTCGTCCATCAATAACTGGGTGGCACTGGCTTACAGGTGATTGGTTTGAGCCTCGAAGAACTTGGTGGAGCCCCATGTATACTTCCAGTTACATAATGACACAGTCAATCTTCAACCAATTAGCCTATTGCAGTATCACTGCTGGGCTGTAAACAACTCAATATTAGGAGCATCTGGCCAGCGTGGACACAGTAGGCCAAAGGCTCCGGCAGGACGCTGGCCGGACAGGGTTATATTTGGAATTTTCCTTATTTCACTGTGAAATCGCCTGAGTTTTTTTCTGTACGTTCCTTACACCCTTCGGATGTGAAAGGATGGTGAAGTTTCTTTAGTAAAATAATTGCACATCGCGCGTTGCGCCCCTCCCCATACTGAGGGCGAGTCGGGGATCGCGTGGCCCGAGGAAGGCCAGACCGAAAGGGATGGCCCTGGATGAGCCGGGGTGCGAGAGATATGTCGTCTGACAACCTCAACTGCGGTTTAGTCGGTTATACCTAGTCCGTAGGCCGACATAACCTCCCGCTCCGGCTCCGAATAAAAAAAAGATATAAAATAATTTTAAAACTTCGTAGCTGAGTATATGTGTGCACGTGTAATTTATGATATTTCAATTCTGTTTACAGAATTGGAAACAATATTCCAAACACTAAACAAACAAGTTGGATATCTAAATTCAAAGTTGTACTGTGTTCGTATTATTAATTTAGTACAGAGCCCAAATAGTCAACGCTTGGCATAGCTGACCAAGTTCTTGCATAGTTGAATCGTAGCACGAAGTTCTGTTATAGAATTAATTCGTATCCCGACTTGACTGAAACATGAATTTGTGCACGAAACTAATAAACAATCTTATCTTATTGCATCTGAAGATTTAAATTAAACTGTTTGTAATATCAAGCGAGACTCCCTTCCGGCTGCATCCAAAACTTGCTATTTATGTGCCCGGTATCAGCTATTCTACTCCTTTGTTCTTCCTGTCAGATGTTCTCTCCTCAGCCACTCCCTTTCTTCCTATCAAACCATATTTTCATAAACCTTTCTCTATTCCTAAATCCCTTACATTCAAACATTTATACTTATATAGGAAAACAAAGGAAAGTACTTTAATAATGATATCTAACTTATATTGCTTTTTGCGACAACAAATTATCTAAGTTGTGTATAAGAAATTGGCAGATGTCAAGGAGATATTTCAATTTGATATTAAGTTGGCTATGAAATGAATACACTTTTCGTAGCATGTGTTTCTATTTCTAAGCTTTTATTTAACCAGTTTTGTTAGTGTGGGTCAATCTTAGGAGGCTAATTTAACCAATCTCTTACTTTCGTAGCGCCAATCTCGGTTGCATCCAAAAATTGCACATTGACTTGCCAGGTCTTAATGGTACGGGTGGTATTCCCGGGACTGCCATCGAACCTCCCAACCCCGAGAGAAAACACGGCACGAGAGTCTCGTCCGTTGATTAACAGCCCCTCTAGACAAGTGGCAATTCGCTAGCAGGCGTTTGATGGAATAGAATGACGAATGTATAGGATTTGACGTAAATGACAGTCGTTAACGCATGTCAAATACGTCAAGTCGTATACATTCGTCATTCTATTCCATCAAACGCCTGCTAGCGAATTGCCACTTGTCTGGAGGGGCAGGAGAGTTTGGCTTGTTCCTATACCTACTCTGACCTTGAGTTCAAAGACACATTTTAAGTAAGGTTATCCTATTAATATTATTAATTCCTATTAATATTATTAATGCGAAAGTTTGTGAGCATGAATGGATGTATGTATGGATGTTTGTTACTCTTTCACGTAAATACTACTGAATGGATTTTAATGAAACTTTACAATAATATAGCTTATACATCAGAATAACACATAGGAACGGAGCAGTGATCATTAATGTCAACGAATGTCATCCACGTGGGCGTAGCCGCGGGCAACAGCTATTTTTTTTATTTAGGACATGTCAATTCAGAGTTACATCAGGCGAGGTGAAGCTCGCCTGATGTAAATCTGAAGGCAAAGTCTCAGGAAAGAGGGTCACCGTTACAAATACGTACAATATTAAGAATGGTGACACTCATCAGATGCTTTTTCAAGCCCCGCTTAAAGGACCCGGGACTGTAGAAGGAGAAACGTTAGCTGGCAAGGAGTTCCAGGTCTTAATGGTACGACGATGGTCTTTGTCCTTTGTTATAAGTCACCGTATGCGGGTGACATTAAAGCCCTGCACGTGCTGTCCTGTGATGTACAGCGTCCTACTAACGCCTACTCTCATCTACTGACACTGTGAGGCAGTAGCTTCTTCATTCCTCCACCTACTGCCTCACGGACTCGAAGACGGCGGGCCTGCACTGCTGAGCCAGTCAGCCTATGACCACGGCCGGTGTAATCCAAAACAAAGGTATGTTGGTACCTATACCATGCTCGCGTTAATTCCCGTTATCTTTATTGTATACTCCAACTTTGTTTATTGGTTTATTAAATGAACCTAAACTAAAATGACTTGGCGCAGACCACCTCAAGTCGAAGCAACATTAAGCAAGTTATAACATTATCATTGCTTGGAGTAAGCTTGATCTACGAGAGAACATTAAGTATTCTTCAATAACTTAAGCAATATAATCAAATTACAAAGTTTCAATAACTTTATTACCGTTATTGATACTTCAGTAATATAAATAGGTGATTTACAAATTTTCAATTGGCCGAATAGTAATTAATAATTCAGATCGGTGGGCCTATTATGACGTGCTATAATCGATCGTGTTTTTGGCCATGATCTAGCAGAAAGAGACAGAGAGAGATATTCCTATAAATATAGCTTCCTCTCCCTCTGGATCGCCTACACTATTGAGAAATTCGTCTCTAGACCACAGTTTGGAATAATGCTAAATACAGCGTATGTATTTTTGGCTGTCATTGCTGACGTCACGTTGGTCTTTCAATGATAATATTCATCAAGAACTTGTTGTGATTGTTTGTTCTAAACGTTTGTGTGACCATCCAGGTTAAGATATCGGATTTATGAATTTGAGGCAGTATGTTCAACCTTAACACAGAACTAGTATTGATAGTGTGTTTTCTTTTAAAATGATAGATACATTAAGTACTCAGCTCTATATAGACTCAAACTAAACATAATTTTTGGTATGGGTACTAGATTTTTTCTTATATCGTTCAGGACAAGGACACGATTGTTTGATAAGTTTTTTTTTGTGTATCTATAATTAAGGCTGTGACTGGGATGAAGCAGTTAGAATACTTAGGTTAAGCGAAATGCTTGTGCACAAGCGTCGGTAGCTTAGTGTTTAAGGAGTCGGCCCTACGATCGAAAGGTCCTGGCCATTACACTACCAACGAGAACCCACTCCTAACACAAGCAAATTATAAGTCTTCAGGCTTGCGTTGCATGTAGAATATACTGCTTCCGGGCTGTTTAGCCGTGGTCGATGTGAAACTTGCGTTCCATACGTTTCGTCGATCACTGCGGTCGACATTTTCAGTGGCGCAGGGCCGGGCGATGACGACTTCGGTGACCTTGCCTCGCCGGCCACACGCAAATTACAAGCAAATTAACTTAGCTTGAGGGGTTAGAGAGAATAAAAAAGAACAAACAAATACCTATTTGTCGAATTGATGATTTTCTCCTTTTTGGAAATTAGTTAAAAAAACCTTGTGTCTAAGAAGTAATGCAACGAAATATTTGTTTTGTAAAAAAAGTAACTTTGTGGTTCACAAGTCGGCCTTACGATCGAGAAGTCCCGAGTTCGAATCCTGCCCATTATACTACTGGCGTGAATCTATTCCTAACTCAAGCATCTAGCTTAGCTGATGGAGTTAGTGGGAATACGGGTATTCATCATCATCATCATCATCATATCAGTCACACACAGTCCACTGTTGAACATAGGCCTCTCCAGACTTCCAGAACGACCGGTCATCCAGCAGTTCCGGACGATCAGCAATATTCTTTATACAACAAAGTTTTTTGCTCCATCGGCCATCTGTTCAGCTAATCCATTGGTCTACGTCGGTTACTTTTGTTCTCATATGGATATCATCATTTCTGACGAGATCGCGTTTTTTATATGTACGCAAGAACCTAGATCTTTTAAAAAAAACTCTGACGTACACAATTATAATACGAGGAATAAAAATAAACTTGTAGTGCCAAAACTCAGACTTCAAAAGGTTGGTAATTCATTTGTAGGTAACAATATTAAAATGTTTAATAAAATTCCTCAAGAGTTGGTTGACATGCCACTAAATAAGTTTAAAATCGAAGTAAAAAAGACTTTAATGAAAAAAAGGATATTACAAAGTAAACGAATACCTTAATGATAAAAATGCATGGTCATCCTAATCTCTTTGCTTGCTCGCACAATATAAACCTACGAAAAAAAAAAACAAATTGTTTTAAAAAAAGAAACTATAATATTGTTCACTGAGTTTCTTGCTGGTCTCTTCTCAGTAGAACCAATTACCGAACCAGCGAAAGAATCATTTTCAAATGATTTATTTACTTAATTTAATATATTAGTAATTTCTTGACATTATTGTAAAATTTTGACGTTCATATGTGCTCTTTATGTGCCTAAACTGAATAAACGAAATTGATTGATTGATTGATCAAAAAAGGTCGGGAATGGCTAACGCGTACGGGTAAACGTGGTGTAGGACGCCCAACGGCCAGATGGAAGTACGACCTTATTAAGGTCGCCGGGAAGCGCTGGATGCGGGCTGCTTTAGATCGGTCATTCTGGAAGTCTATAGTAGAGGCCTATTTTCAACAGTGGACTGTGTATGGCTGAAGATGATGCGACAAACAGTATTCCTTCCACTTAGATACATCATTTTCCATTTATCCAAGAAAAACATGGTTCACTAGCAAAATACGCAAGACTAAACCCAAAAATCCAAACACAAGTTCAAGTTCAAATCGCATCCAAAATTAGAAACGTTACCACATCAGCAAACTAGAAAGTCACCACTGTAGCTACTAATTACGTTTTGCAACTGTCGGTTTAACTATGAGCAGTTTGTTATAAAGTTGTTTAATTAAGTACTTTCGGACTTTAGAATGGCTTGTGTGGACTTGGGGATAAGTGGAGGCTTCACTTTACGGATGACTGAAGACAAAAGCATGAACTAAAGCTGTTTGTTGAACCTTGTAGCTTGGGGGTTTGGCAGTAAAGTCAGCGCCAGAGCGAACTTGACTATTTTTTTTTTTTTACGTGCGGGAAATCCCCACGGATACCCCCCCCGTCGGAGCCGAAGGGGGAGGTTATGTCGGACTCGAACCGACTAAACCGCACGCCGTCTGTGGGTCGATGTGCTAGGCCGGAGGTGAGGTTGTCTTTTGACATATCCCTCGCACCCCGGCTGACCCAGGGCCATTCCTCTTGGTCTGGCCCTCCTCGGGAGGGGGGACCACGCGGTCCCCGACTCGCCCCCGGTATGGGGGGGGGGGGCGCGCATCGTCCTACTATGCGCGCCGCCGCCGTGGCCTGCTTCTGCTAGGGTGACGAGCGGCTCCACCCGTCACCCTCAGGCCCGCGCTCATGGGGGGCGGAGGTCGGTTTGCGCCCTCCGACGCCCGAGCCGCCTTCGAACGCGGCCAGCGATGTCCGCGAGTCTTTCTCGCTCGCTGCGCCGCGCCCGCTCTGCTGTCTCCTTCACGAGCATGACCTGCTCGCAGAAGGAGGCGCTGGCCGCCCACGCATCCGCGCAGCGGACCATCGCCGCGAGCAGGGTGGAGAGCGTGAGCACTCTCACCCCCAGGGCCGTCACAAGCTCCCGCCTCGGCGCTTCAAACGCCGGACACTCGGTGAGCGTGTGCAGCCCCGAGTCCACGTTCGCGTCGCAGTGATGGCACTCGGGCGTTGGCTCTATGCCCATCAGATGCAGGTACCGCCCGAAGTTACCGTGTCCGGTAATGACCTGCGTCTGAAGGTACGAGAGGCCACCATGTGGCCTCTCTAGCCACTCCCCCATGATGGGTCTTACCGCCGCAATCACGGCGTGCCCTGCGCGTGGTTGCTCAAGTCGTAGCTCCCACTCGGTCACCATGGCCCTGTGGAGCCGGGACTTCTCGGCCCGAATTTCTTCGGGCTCGGGATCGTGTCCCCGCCCCCGCGCCTCCTTTCGGAACTGATAGAGTGCCGAAAGGGTCCTCGCTTCCAGGATCCACGGTGGCGATCCGGCCAGGAGACTCGACGCTTCAAAGGATATCGTGCGGTACCCCCTGATGGTCCTGGAAGCGATCTTGACTAGCAAACTACTCAAATTGATCAAAGAAAAATTAATCAATCAGTCATTTTGTTTATTCAGTTTAGGTACACAAAGAGAAATGTGTGATGTGCGTCAAAATTTTACAATTATGTCAAGAAATAATCCCAATAACTTTAATAAATTATATTAAATAAAATAAAATCATTGAAAAAATATTCTTTCGCTGGTTCGATTAATTGGTTCTACTGAGAAGATACAAGCAAGAACCTCAGTGAACTAGATTAGCCACCCTTTTTTTATATCTTCGTCTTTGAGGTGACGGTAAAGGCGCCTAAAAATACCTGTTTTATTGACTTAAATTGTATTATCATCCGAACTAAGGTGAGTACCAAATATTAGAACAATCAGTCGACAGAAAGGGAGGAAAATCAAGGCATTAAGATCATTATAAGGGCTTTGCTGTACAAGAATAATGCTGACTATACGTAGATATATTAAAACGTATAAATTATATTAAGGAACGGTTCCAGTTACGCAGTTTCGTATAGATAAAATATAAATTATAAAAGTTTGCCAAAATAATGTCAGTATCTAGTTATATCTCCGAATAAAAAAGTTACCTACCTGCTTTTGGAACTTCGTAAGTTCCAAAAGCAGGCAGGTAACATTTTTTGAAGTGAAAACTTCTTTAGCGGCGTTGGATGGGTAGAAATTGTTAAACTCGCGCGTCAGGATCACTTGACCTTTGAACCGTAACCTACAACTGACGTCATACAACATTAGCTATAGACTGTAAATTTGCATAATATGATAAGCAACTCTGTAGCTTAACTTACCAAGTACTTATGGTGTCAGATAGTACCGGGTTCGAACCTGGGCTTCTGATACTTATTGTGATTATTTTTCTTTTTGTAATTTATTACTTTTTGTGAATGATTTTTCTGTTTGTAATTTATTGATTTCTTCTGACAGAAAATTAGTAGAATATTAGTGATAGGTTCTATGATTGCCGCTATATTATAGGTATGGTATGGTATGTTCTTTTTATCCTTTTCTCTGTATATAACGAAGAAACAAACAAAGAAAGAGTTTTCACTTCTGCCGGCACTCCCGGAGTGCAACCCGTCTTTTTTTGTTCCTGATTGTGCATGTGTATAACAATTATATTATGTTATCTGTGCTATTACCAAGTCCACTACTCGATTAGGCTGAATAATTTATTTTTGACAACATAAATCTACCGTACAGTTTTTGTTCATATGTTATTTACCTATCATGTAATACTCGGAAGAAAAGCACTGTATATTTGGGATCCTATTCATTAAGTTCTGCCCAGCCACTAGGCCTAAAGGGAACAAAGAATACCTACTGCATAACTACGCCCTTAAAACATTACCCTCGCAGGCGCAGTCGGGTAAAATTAGCAACTAATACCTATTAAACTTGAGGATAACCATTTTCTTAAAAAAATTTCACTATGAAATATTTCAGCCTCGTTTAGCATCGTTACCTAAAAGTTCATCCACCCTAATTCCACATTTCATACTAGTGTTAAACAGGGTGTAAATATGTAGATTATGAAGATACGTCGAGCCGACATCCACATTCCCTGCATTCTAAACGATATAAGAGTAAGTCACAAACAAAAGGCTCAAAGTACAAAGCCTGCGCTACAGCCATACCGTCCCTTAGGACTGGAGCAAATATTTAGGCGTTCTCCTTTTGCTGTGCAAGCCCACCGTGACAACTAAGTTTGTTAAAGGCGACATGGACAATATAGCTTTATATGTATACTGGTTGTCGGTTCTCGCGACCAAACATAACCTATGTCCTTTCCAAAGTCTAAGCTATCCCTATACCAAACTTCATGAAAATTAGTTCTGTGGTTTAAGCCTAACAGACACACAGACAAACAGAGATACTTTCGAATTTAAAATATTAATATGGAAGTATGGATTAATATGGAATTCACTAATTTTAATTTAACAACTAAATGAAATTTCAAACCAGTATCTATTATTAAAATCACGATTAAAATATTCTGAAATAAATAAATATTTACACACGTCGTGAAATTCCTCCGTATCATCGCCGACCGGTAATGTTTCCAGAAGGCTGGCAGCATTACCACGTTGGATGGCAATGCGATAAGCATATTTGGAGGAACGAGGTGTGATGTTCCTCCAACACAAAGGGAGGATCCTCCGACCAGGCAAGGTGATCACGCCTGGCGGGCCGCGGCCCAACGATTGTCGTTGGGATGTTGTTTATGCATTGTACCAGCGCGGGAACTTCACTTTCGCGATGCAGGATTTGTATTATCGTAGTAGTTCTGCTCGATGTCGCTAGATGGCGCCTGGTACATGTGGTATCGCCACACATATTTTAATTTTGATTCGAATTTCATATTTGGAAATTGACCGTAATATAACCTAAGATTATTATAATTCCATCTAACTTTTTTTTCATGACCTAAGAAACTATGAAAAAGAAACTATGTCCAATGAGATCATCATCTTTGCGTTAAGTAGTCGGAAGCATTCACCTGGGAGTGCGAGCTCCACTTGCCTGATTTTCCTCCTTCACTTCGCACGGTCTTGCTTGAGCATCCATGGTGGTGAGACCATTGGCATGCACGTCATGTTCCCACGAAGCCAGACCAGCACCTTTTGGATCTATCCCTGATACCGGGACCCTGCTACGGGGTAAAACTTGTAATACAAATTTTGATAGTAAACATAAAATTACCGTCGCTCTAAAGACAATTTAATACGCAATTAGATAGATCTGAGTATTAATTCACAGGCTTTCTAGCTTGTTTGACAAGCTTCAGATCCAGATGAGATTCTCGGCTTTCAGGATAGGGAATTACATGCCCATTGAGGAAAGATTACTTGAGGAAAACCGTTCGCACTTGCGAACTCCATTTCTATTAACGAATGGGATTGTTTTACTACGAAATTGTTGTGATTTTGTTGAATAATTTATGTTTATAAATGTTTAAGAGTTTTTTCACAATATAAGTAGCAAATAATTATAAGAATTAAAACCTCTGACTGAGGCACTTATTGAAAAAATGTTTTAGCACCAAAAATTCGTCATTCGATTTTTGACGAGCAATAAAAAGAATCGATTTTCAAAATACGTTTAGAAATCTACATAGATAGATATACCACAGATAACATATATACTAAAGTACAGATACCTCATCCCATACAAAAAAATGAGGCCATCATAACTCGGGCTATTTTACGGGCTAAATTTAAATATTAATATTCGCCACTAGATGTCAACAATATAGCCCGAGGTTCAGCTTGTGGCGATACCACATGTACCCAGCGCCATCTAGCGACATCAAGCAGAACTACTACGATAATACAAATCCTGCATCGCGAAAGTAAAGTTCCCGCGCTGGTACATTACATCTACAACATCCCAACGACAATCGTTGGGCCGCGGCCCGCCAGGCGTGATCACCTTGCCTGGTCGGAGGATCCTCCCTTTGTGTTGGAGGAACATCACACCCAGTTCCTCCACAGTGGTGACCTCGACGTGATCTGATCACGTAACCTTCGCTGAGCATATCAGCAGCATTCTCATCGTCACATCCCATTCACTTATTCCGCATGAGCGGTAATCAAGTCTTCGCCATCCAGCACCTTCGGCCCTTACAAGGCTACCACAGCATGCAGCGATCGCTGCAGCCTGGTTACCCTTCGGCCACGCCTGCATCTACGGCACACAGTACACGTTCATACGGTCACGTAAGAAGAGTACATCTCTCCCGTCTACGTAGTCACTTAGCCACTTCGCCCCAATACACGGGGGACTACCTCGCCTTATCGAGGATTCGCCCCGTCACTGCCGAGAACTCACTTCAACTCACCGAGGATTCGCCTCGCCTAGCGGCTCGCCGAGGTTTCATCTCGACGCTTCGAGCCCCAACTCGCTGGGCATTCAACGCAGGACCGCAGCACCGCAGCACCGCACTTGCCCCGCATCTTCGGGACCAGCGGTAGTCCCGACTCACTGGGACTAGCGTGGATGACTGTTCCGTCAATGGAATATGCGGCGTCCAGATCCGACGAAACGGAACTCAAGACTGGCACTGGCACGCTCCTCAAGAGAGCTAAGACAGCTGACTCATCGCAATCAACCTCCGGTATTGGAGGGGAGTGATGTGGCGATACCACATGTACCCAGCGCCATCTAGCGACATCAAGCAGAACTACTACGATAATACAAATCCTGCATCGCGAAAGTAAAGTTCCCGCGCTGGTACATTACATCTACAACATCCCAACGACAATCGTTGGGCCGCGGCCCGCCAGGCGTGATCACCTTGCCTGGTCGGAGGATCCTCCCTTTGTGTTGGAGGAACATCACACCTCGTTCCTCCACAAGCTTACGTTTTACAGTAGTAGCTACTAGATGGTGGTGTACTTTATTTTCAACGATAAGAAGTGTCATACATAAATGACAATATAAATAAACATAGGTAGGCACATTACTACTACTATTTATTTAAGAAGATTGACTGTGAGTGATATTAGTATAGACCGCATCTCCAAACTCGCAATCGGGCTTTTTCCACAGCGGATCTTCGCAAGAAAAAAAGGGTAATCCCTCGTTTGCCAGATAAGAGGGTTCTTGAGTGAGTCGAGTACGAATTTGATGTCATTTTTGGGATCCAATATGGCCGCCGCGGTGACCTAAATAAATTTCAATATGGGTATGGTTTAATGAGTGTTCGAGTATGCTGAGTTTTGGTCTCCAATATGGCCGCCGTGCTGTAGGCAGAAAATTGCAATATGGGTATGGTTTAACAGGTTTTTGAGTATGCTGAGTGTGATTTTGATGTCATTTTTGGAATTCAATATGGCCGCCGCGGTGAGCTAGATAAATTGCAATATGGGTATGGTCTAATGAGTTTTCGAGTATGTTGAGTTTTGATCTCCAATATGGCCGCCGCGCTGTAGGTAGAAAATTGCAATATGGGTATGGTTTAATAGGTTTTTGAGTATGCTGAGTGTGAATTTGATGTCATTTTTGGAATCCAATATGGCCGCCACGGTGTCCTAGCTAAATTGCAATATGGGTATGGTCTAATGGGTTTTCGAGTATGCGGAGTTCGAATTTGACGTCAGTTTTGGCCTCCAATATGGCCGCCGCGCTGTAAGTAAAAAATTGCAATATAGGTATGGTAGCAATATAGGTTTTTGAGTATGCTGAGTGTGAATTTGATGTCATTTTTGGAATTCAATATGGCCGCCACGGTGTCCTAGCTAAATTGCAATATGGGTATGGTCTTATGGGTTTTCAAGTATGCTGAGTTCGAATTTGACGTCAGTTTTGGCCTCCAATATGGCCGCCGCGCTGTCTGTAGAAAATTGCAATATGGGCACAGATAGCATAATACTAAAGTACAGATACCCCATTCCATACAAAAAAATGAGACCATCATAACTCGGGCTATTTTGCGCATTATTTCAAATATTATTCTTCGCCACTAAATATATATATAATACCACTAAATGTCATGTTCAGTCTACATTTCGCAATAATAGCTTCTAGATGGTGGTGTACCTACTATATTTTGTCAAGAAGTATAAATAATTAATCTAATATTCTCTTGTTATAATCTATATGTTATGTGTCCAAAACGGCTCGACCGAAGTCTGAGAATCGGCTACTATTTATTTTTCATACCCCAGTCCGCGATAACGGACATCCACGCGGGCGGAGCCGCGGGCAACAGCTAGTAATAATATAAATTACCAAAGAGGTAAAATAATATAGATCGCATCTTAAAACTTGCAATCGGGTAACTACTTCACACTTCTTGTATGCTGAGTATGAATTAGATGTTAATCAAAGTCCAATTTATACAAAACTGCAATACGGGTATGGTCTAACTTGTTTTTGAGTAGGTGTGCTGAGTACGAATTTGGTGTCATTTTTGGTGGTTATGTTGAACTCGAACCGATTAAAAACACACACCTCATGCCAGAGTAGGTATATCCAGTCGAGTTCAACATAACTGTTATCACCGGCGGCTGGCACGGCGGCACGGCGCACAGTAGGCTCAATTTAATTTCTCATAGAATTACGATATAAAAAAATTAACATTTTTTTTTTATTATTCTTTTAATGGTGATTTGTTCTACTAGTCCACACGAGTCTTTAATGGTACGGGTTCATTTTGTTTACAGTCATATTCTAAAAGTTATGAAAGATTTTTTTTTTGTTTGAAAAAATATTAAAAAAATTAATATTTCAAAAAGCTCACATAATCTCCAAATATGATTTATGGTGTCGATAAATAAGTTAAATATTCTATCTTTACACATAATTCGAGAGCTTCGAAAATCCCCGAAACTGCGTCATTTTGGACCTCATTTTTTTATTTTTTAATATTTGTTTATTCTTTTGTGGAGGTTAAGAACCATAGTGCGTAAGGTGTTTATAGTAGTCAGTATAAAAATTAGTCAAGTGCGCAATTTTTTTTTAAATAAATAAATGTTTGGACATTCTCACACAACATCATCTAACCCAATTTAAGCCAATATAAGCTTGAGCTATGGGATCTAGACCACTGTTAAACACACTTATATATTTCTAAAGACATAAAGAAAATAAATAAATAAATATTTTGGACAATTACACACAACGCCATCTAGTCCAATTTAAGCTAATTAAGCTTGTGCTATGGGTCTAGACAACTGATAAATATGTATACTTAAATACATTTGTTTTTGTAAATACATACATTATTATAGATAAATTACACCCAGACACAGAATAAATCTTTATGCTAATCTAATACATATAATTAAATTATACATAGAAAATACCCAAACTCCAAAACAAACATTCGTGGATCACACATATATTTGATTCGACCCGGAATTGAACCTCAGGGACGGAAGTCGCACTCTCATACCACTATGGGCCACTGAGGCAATCTGGTTATTAATTTTTTTTACAACTACCCTCAAGTCATCAGTCTATTATTCTGTCAGTATGTATTCTATTAGTCCGTTTTTTGCTTTTGTGATTAACGTACGCTATTATATGTTCGAATTATGGAAGGTTTATTTTCTAATCTTGACGTATTTTTAAAATTAAAAGAAAGTGGAAGTTTAAAAAATAGTGAGATAATGTTCAATCTCGTTATATCACATTTAACGGAACAGTTAAATGACGATCAAAACAAAGCTCTCAAAACATTTTGTAGGACATATTGTTTTAATCTTCAAAGAAAATGGACCTTAGCGGGTTGCAAAAGTTCTGTTTTTGTAAATAAATATAGTTCTTGGTTAGATTCGCGTGTAAATTGGCCTGAATTTATCAATAATTCAGCAAGTGATAGTGAGAACGTGCACTCGATTGCTGGCCCTTCTTACGTAAGTACTCCTTTAACAACTAAAACCGTTGGAACTTCGACTCAGTTTAGTCCAAGGAAACCTTTTTCTGATTTAGGGCCTAAACAGAAAAAAAAGCGAATTGAAAATACTGAATCTAATTCCTTCTCTTTTGACAAAGAAGAAGAACAGTCTTATTTTTATTTACGTTCATTAAAGGCGTGTGGTAAAAATGATATTGCTGAAATTTTAAATTATCTGCTCAAAAATCCTGAAGAGGTAAAACATGTAAAGGAATTCATTTTTGTTCCGAAAAAAAACGTTATGTCTTCTGAAAAAGCCTTAGGTAATATGTTATCTTTAAAAATGACAAAATGGCAATATAATGCTATGAGAAAATCAATTCAAGACGAAGGCGTAGTTTTACTACCCTCTTACTATTTTATTCAAAAGGCAAAAAATGAATGTTATCCATCAAAAGATGATGTGGAAATAACAGATATTTCTGCGCAAATAAAATTACAGGCTCTTTTAGACAAAACGGCAGAAAGACTTTTAAAATTAGTTGAAATACAAGACGATTACAATAACCTAGAATTAACTAGTAAATGGGGTTTCGATGGTGCCTCAAGTCAGTCTAATTATAAGCAGAAAAGTGAGACCAATGATGATGATAGCAGTATATTTATGGGAAGCCTAGTTCCTTTAAAACTAACATGTGGAGAACAAGTTTTGTGGGAAAATAAAACACCTAATTCTACTTTTTTTTGCCGTCCCTTGTTTTTTAAATTTATGAAAGAGACGCAGTTAATAATTAGGAGTGAAAAGGAGAGGATAGAATCCGAAATTAATTGTTTAAATGAAACTAACGTTCTAGGAAAATTGATTCGTCACACGTTACATTTAACTATGATTGATGGAAAAGTGGCATCAGTACTGAGTGAGACCTCTTCACAAACTTGTGATATTTGTAAGGCCACACCTAAAGAAATGAATGAGTTGGACATATTGTCACAAAAACAATGGAATACTGAGGTGTATAAATTTGGCATATCATCACTTCACGCTTGGATCAGATTCATGGAATGTATTTTGCACATATCCTATAGACTAGATTTTAAATCTTGGATTGCGAAAGGTGTAAATAAAGCTAAGTTGGAAAATAAAAAGAAAGAAGTTCAAATAGCTTTTCAAACTAGAACTGGTCTGCTTATTGATATTGTTAAACAGGGTCATGGTACCACTAATGATGGGAATACGGCCCGCAGATTTTTCGAAAACGTAAATACTACTTCTTCTATTACTGGAGTAAATGAAAATCTTATTAAGCGGTTTTCTGTCATTTTAGAAACATTGTCATCGGGGCTTCCTATAAATACATTTAAATTTAAGGAATTTACAGATGCTACATTGGCTTTGTACATTGAGAAATATAAATGGTTTTATATGCCTGCAAGCGTGCATAAAATACTTGTGCATGGTGCAGACATCATTGCCAATTTGGGTCTTATCCCAATAGGAAAATTGTCTGAAGAAGCCGCTGAATCGAGAAATAAAGATTTCAGGAGGTATCGAGAACACCACTCAAGGAAATTTTCTAGAAAAGCAACAAATGAGGACATTTTTAATAATTTTATTGTTACATCTGATCCACATATTTCTACAATTAGACCAAAATTCGTTAGGAAACATAAAATAATATCCAATGAGGCACAATCCTTACTATTTACTACTGAACAAGATAAAGAATATGACGAAGAATGAATGAAATATAATATTCGAGGTTGATTCTTACCTGAGGCCATTTGAGACAATTTTTTTTTCAGGTTTAATATTGTTTTTTTATTAAATAATTATTTTTATGTCAGGTGTATAATAGACAGTCCATATAATTATTTTTGCCAGTGGATTAGGCCTCTTGGGGACACCACTTAAAAAAAAACGCACTTGGTTCTTAACCTCTGGGGTAGTGTGGAATAGAGAACATACACATTATGTATAATTAATATTTAATTAGTTAACTATTTTTAATTATTTCTAAGCATAACATAAGAATTAATTAACTGTTTCATGTTATAACATTGTTACCGTATAACTTTTGAAATACTAACTTTTTGGATTTATGCCCATAACATAAAACGATTATAGACAGAAAAGGAATCACTTTCTATAGTTTTTTCTCCCTAATTCCACAAAACGATATTTCAGTCCACTGTGCGGCGGGCTGGTCGGTGGATATGTCGCACTCGAACTCGAACCGACTAAGCCGTCGTATATATGTCATATATGCCGCGTATATGTCGAGTACGACATAAGCATGACGTCGGCATACCTAGAATGGGACAAGAATATGTAAATATCGTATGTAGGTATCTATGCACCTATAAACACGAATAAATATGACTAGGTTCCTTCTCTCGCCATTTTGTTCCGGCACGACGAACGACTCAAAAAAAAAAAGACTCAGGCCCCATGGCTTTTACTTGTGCTACCGCCATTTGATCTGGGCCACTTAAATCTCAAGAAGAATACGTGCGGTACGAATAGCTCAAAATAACTCAGCCCTTTGACTTTTACATGAGCGACTGCCGTTTGACCTACTATCCTCAAGAAGAAAAATTGCGTCAGAGTCGCATGCATTAATCAGTGGGTGTATGAATAGCTCAAAATGACTCAGCCCCTTGACTTTAACATGAGCGACTGCCGTTTGACCTACTATCCTCAAGAAGCAAAATTGCACTAAAGTCGGATCCGTTAATCAGTGGGTGGTACGAATAGCTCAAAATGACTCAGCCCCTTGACTTTTACATGAGCGACTGCCGTTTGACCTACTATCCTCAAGAAGCAAAATTGCACCAGATCCGCATCCGTTACTCAGTGGGTGGTACGAATACCTCAAAATGACTCAGCTCCTTGACTTTAACATTAGCGACTGCCGTTTGACCTACTATCCTCAAGAAGAAAGCTTGCGCTAGAATCCCATCCGTTTATCAGTGGGGGTGTACGAATAACTCAAAATGATTTGGACTCCTTAAATTTTACCTGACCGACTACCGTCTGACCTACGAGTCCTACCCCTACTGCCCTACCCAAGAGAAGAGCTAATGGAATCTTTCAACAAAAATTCTTTAATTGAGGAATGGTCACCAAGTCACCAATCGTATGAGTGATTTGACATCGGTCTTCGAAGGGCTCCAACTTCCTTGCCATAGTTCACTTTATGTACTTAGGTATAAATGTTACCCTACTCCTGTTGAGTAATTGATCTGATATTAAATTTGATAGGTAGGTAGGTAAGTAGGGAGGCGTGTGTCTTTTCGGACGACAATATCCTACCTGCCCGAGATGATACTTTCAATTAATAAAGCCGTTTAACTAAAAACTATTAGGTAGATACCTACCTACCTTCTTGTTATTTTCATGGTCACCCATCCTTAAACCGACTTGGTTAATATCGCTTAAAACTTCAAATGTTAAGAACGGTCACCCAAGGTTGTGCAAAAGTAGTAAGAATACTAATTTGGATACGGAGTCTCAGTTGGGCGTCAGCCACCAGGGGCCTAAGCTCCAAAACCCGGTACTTACCGATTGGAAAAGTAATTTTAAGAGTTCTAACTCCAGTGGAAACTGGCAAAATGCCTGTGACAAAATTATATAAATTCATTATTTACACTACACCAACTCAGAAAGTAACCCAGTAGATAGGTAGTCTTTAAAAAATGAGGTAGAAAGTAGGTACCTACCGTTATTATTTCAGTAGAAATATGCGAGAAATATTCCAAAAATCTTTTTTTTTTTTCAAATCCGTATTCAGCATGTTTAAAAGCCCTTGTTATTTCTCATAGGTAAGAAGTAGGTACTACCTACCTATCTAGTACTGCCTACCTACCTAACCTAGTATTACCTACACAACGCGCGCGCCCCAGGAGAGTTATTTTTCGTAATTTGTTTAAATTGCTTTTAATATTTCGGTTACCAAATTGACTGCTCCCCGCTTAATGGTAAACTGGGGTGCAATACATAAAATAGTGACCGCTATTACAAAATGCTGTCCCTAGTTTGACAGTTTTGACACCCTCAGCAGGTATTATGTAAGTGCCTTCTAATTTCCCTTTATTTTAATTTAATAACCTTATTGATAAGTTAGAGCGAAAAAAAAAAAACTTGACAAAATACATTCTGGCGCCAAAAATCCAACGTTTTGCTTTTGTTCACCCAAGTACTAATATGTGAACTAACATGAACAAATATGTACCCTAGAACACTGGGGAGAATTATTATTTTTTAATTTTAAACAAATAATATTATTATGATTCCCCCGTTCTTTTCGCGTGGGGGTTCAAAATAAATAAGCATTCTAAACGTTTTATAGGATTGTTTAATTTTCATTGACAAAGTGACAACCCTTACACTCAAGTTGGCGGTGGTGTATGTTCGGAACAAAGGGCGATACCTACGAAATTCCGTAGATTATAAAAACAGCGGTTTTCGTCAACAATAAAGGTGGTACGTTAAAAAAATACAGAACAGAAGTAACTTTTTAATTGTTAGTTTTAATCATACTCCTAAAATAATTAAAAAAGACACTAATCAATTGTTAATTGCAGTAAATCTCGTTCGATATTTTTTTTGTTTGAGTAACAGCTGCGAAATATAGAGAATTGAATAACACGCCATCTATTGTGTGTATCCTAGTGCACAGAATCGGCAGTATCATTATAGTACCGAAAAAAAACGCGAAGGGCGCTGCATAATTATAACAAATTGTAGAAATTAGGTTTAAAAGTTCATTATTTTATGTTTATGAGGAACAAATATTAAAGTTTTATGAAAAAAATATATTTATAGGATTCAATTCTTGTTAATTTAGAATTTTATGTTCAATTGATACACATAACGCCATCTAGAATATTTTATTAGTCACTAATAAAATTTGTTCGTAGTGGGCACCCAGTGGTTATACTATGGCCAAACATAGATATGAACATAGGTACACATGTTTAGATCAAACAATCACAACAACTTTTTAACGAGTATTATCATTGAGAACCTAACGTGACGTCAGCAATGACAGCAGAAAATATTTACATACTCTATATTTAGAATTATTCCAAACTGTGGTCTGGACAAATCTCCCAATACTGCAAGCGATCCAGAGGAAGAGGGAGCTATGTATATAGGAATCTCTCACTCTATCTCTTTCTTCTGGATCACGTCCAAAAACACGATCGCTTGTACCACGTCATAATAGGTCCACTGATCTCAATTATTAATTACTATTCGGCCAATTGAAAACTTGTAAATTGCTCTTGAAACTTGGAAGGCAATGTCAGCTGGTTGTCTAGTCCCTTACAAAGTAATGTCTCGAAGTTTGAACATGTGTTATTAACTTATTATGTCTAGTTGCTAACGAGCGATGACGGGTAATAACATTACTTAGGTACGTTGCTCGTATCTTTAAGTAATGAGTATCGATTTGGACAGTTCAGTTACGATATTGTTGAGTGTATGTAATAGTTGTATTTTGTATGATATTTGTATGGATATATAATATACAGCCTAGACTCAGCCTCAGCTGCATGGGTCGAGTCATCAATACGGCTCGAAATACGGCAATCGGCTCATTTTGGGACCGAATATAATGATGAAATATGGGTAGATATTAATTCACCTCTGCCTAACCCTCCGAGGATAAAGGCGTTTTTTATATTATTGAGGTGGCAGACAAGCACACGGCCCACCTGATGGAAAGTGGTTACCGTGGCCTATGGACGTGCGCAACACCAGGGGAGTCACATTTGTGCTGCCCACCCTGTAAACCCAGAGAGTTTCTGTGCCGTCAGTGTAGAAGACTAAGCAGAAATAGCCTTTGGTCTTCCCACTGACAGCACAAAAACTCTTCAGTGAGCTCTGGCTACCCTACTCACCGCCAAGAACACAACACGAGGAGGCGTGATTATGTATGTAGTTGTTTGAGAGCAGAAAGAAATATTATTCTGTGTTGGTTTAATAAAAAAAAACAACTAGGTATGTACAAAACTTCATGACTGTCAGTGAAGTAGTGATTAGAGCTGCAATTGTCATAGATTTTTTATCGGTAAATACGGTTAAATAATTTTTGAACGGAAATAAACAAGGATAATGTCACAAAAAATATGATATCAACAGGTAAATTGAAGAATACTTTTTAACGGTAAATTACCGAGAGATAAAAACACCAGTGATGCAGGTGGGTGTAAAAGCGCTTCAAAACATTTTTGCTTCTTATATATTTATTATGAATATACTAGCTGTTGCCCGCGGCTCCACCGGGGTGGTTGTCCCCCCCCCATGAGCGCGGGCCTGAGGGTGACGGGTGGAGCCGCTCGTCACCCTAGCAGAAGCAGGCCACGGCGGCGGCGCGCATCGTAGGACGATGCGCGCCTCCCTACACCGGGGTTGAGTCAGGGACCGCGTGGTCCCCCCCTTCCCGAGGAGGGCCAGACCGAGAGGGATGGCCCTGGGTCAGCCGGGGTGCGAGGGATATGTCGCATGACAACCTCACCTTCGGCCTAGCACTACGACCCAGAGACGGCGTGCGGTTTAGTCGGTTCGAGTCCGACATAACCTCCCCCTCCGGCTCCGGAGGGGTGGGTATCCGTGGGGATTTCCCGCACGTAAAAAAAAAAAAAAGTGTGGTTGTCGGTTATCGCGACCAAACATAGCCCCTGTCCTTTTTCAAGGTCTCATCTACCACTATATCACATTTCATCAAAATCGGTTTAGTAGTTTAGGCATGAAAGACGGACAAACAAACAGGCACTTGCCCATTTATATTATTGGTATAGATAATATAATGTTTGTCCTAGGTTGAGAAATCATTTCTTACTGCACCAAAAAATTCATGAAAATGAATTCAAAACTATGTGTTATTTTCGCTGTGTTGGAACTATTCAAACCTGCACAAAAGATGCTTCAACATTTTCAAACTGGCCCGAAAATATAACATTATTTGCATAATTCGTTTCATTCGTTGCACGTTATAGAACTCCACGCCTCACAGTGAGTGCACGTTCTACATGAAGTAATGAGGCGTACTCAATGACGCCTTCAAGTGGAAAATTCTACTAATATTATGAATGCGAAAGTTTGTATGGATGTGTGGATCTATGGATGTTTTTTACTTCGCTACGCAAAAAAGGCCCTAATGAATCTAGATAAAATAGCATAGCACACAGCCTGCCTTTTATCCTTGGAATAGCTTTTGAGACGTAGTTGTGTTAATATGGCTCCACTAATTTACAACACTTGGTCAGCGTCGATTTATAGACCTACCTTATAAAAAAATTGTGTTGCATTACATAAATTGTTGGTGGACGAGACCTTTTATACAGTGGAATACTTTTTAAAGAAATATGCATGTCGTTCGTACCACTACAGAAATGCGTTGTAGCAGCCGCTGTGCTCTTATTTTGACTGCTATATTTTTTATGTGCTGTATTTTTATGTGCTGTATTTATGTGTATTATCTGTTTGCATGCCAACATTATGGCGAAATGTGCTTGGACCACGGAGGACAAAATATGATTCTTGGACTTACTTACGTACTTACTTACTTACTATGTTACCATCTCTCATTGTACCACATTACACGCAAATGAATAAATTAGTTTGAATTTACAATACTCTTCTGTATTTATCACTATCTCAACACTGTTCTTGGTTGCATGCATTGCGAGTATTTCACCTCGGAGCCCGCAGGCCTTTTGCTCCTTCTCTTTTTCGATTCGAGGAGCGAAAGGCCTACATCAGAACCTTGTCCATCAATTAAGAGGTGTGCGGCTTGCAACCGAGGCTAGCTAGCTCACTAAGGCCCCAAACACCTACTATTACCAATGTATGTTATGTGTACAAGCTAAACCATATACAAACTCTATATACGATCGACGCGTACTGCACGCGTCAATCGTAACGAATTGTTACTATTTAAATTTTAAAAAAAAATTAGCATATTTTTTGCCAAAATTCAATTTCATTAAAATAGATAAAAAGGAATCGGTCGAGGCGGGGTTTGAACCCACAATCTTTGCCATACAGGGGCAATGCTTTGAAAATTTAATTCAAATTGTATGGGCTAAGTAGTCAAAAATCAAAGTTTAAAAATGATTGAAAAATCAAAAAGTTCCGATAGTTCGTAAAAGTGTCGGTAGATGCTCCACCGTTGCCCCAAAGACGAATATAAAAAGAGAAATTTGAATTGATTCGGCCGAAAAAAAAAAGAAAAAAAAGAAAAAAAAATTGTCTACTTAGCTCATACAATTTGAATTAAATTTTCAAAGCATTGCCCCTGTAAGGTAAAGATCGCGGGTTCAAGCCCCACCTAGACCGATTCAATTTCTCTGTTTAAATGGAATTGTTACTACTTTAGTACAAGTTCACATAACTATACATAAATCTCATAGTCATCCCATAGTTTGAAGAATACCGTTGACATTAGCTAACTCACACAAATGCGATGCATTTTGTAAGCTGTGTCTATACATACAGTATATGATTTCGATTAAAGCGACGTGTATGTAGGTATTGTGTCGGATAATACAATTCCACTAGCTCTCCGTCGAGTTAGTCAGTTTAAAGTCAATTATCGACTAGTTCGTAAATTTTTATTTTATTTCCAAACACGAGTGGCCTTATATCGATTCCACTGGGGATTGGGGTTGTAGGACTCACTGTGAAAACAGTTTAGGACAATGCCTTCAAGTAAACATCCAATAAAATGAACTAAAATGTTTCTCTAAATGTTAAATTTTTTTGCGTTCTTGAAAAAAAATAGACACTCAAATGTCTTATATGTACTTATAGATAGACATTATTTGTCCAGAAATTAAAATGTTTTGAGATTTTCGTAACAAGATTAACGGCATACAAATAAATTATAATTTGTCTGTTGCTAATATTAAAATAATTAAAGATTGCAAATGAAAGAAAGAAACAAAGAAATAAATACCTTTTATTTAAAAATAGCACAATATTATATACCTATGCGGTACATAAAATATAAACGCATTTTTTTAATTTTCTTTTCTATCTGTTGGTAGCGTTTGGTTAAAGTTCTTTGATAGGAAGCCGATGAAACTTGGCATTATCTTAAAACTCTAATTGTGATTTTGGTAATAGTAGTGGCAATTAACCATACATGACTAAGGTATGAAAAGAGAAGCCGGTAGGAATAGTGTTGTATGGACTCTTCGCCACTATTTTCTGTCTATCTGTTTACGTCGAGTCCCTACAGTAACCATAGATAACTGATACTGTAAGCCGAAACTAAGAGTACTGTTATTTTTAAAGAATTAGCGTCCACGCTGATGAAGTTGCGAGCATAGCTTTTTTTTTACCTGCGTTAAATCTCCACGGACAGTCGGTGAGCGTGTGCAGCCCCCAGTCCACACTCGCGTCGCAGTAATGACACTCGGGCGTTGTTATATCAGATGCAGATACCACCCGAAGTTCCCGTGTCCGATGATAATCTGCGTCTGACGGTACGAGAGTCTACCGTGTGGCCTCCCTAGCCACTCCCCCATGATGGATCTTACCGCCGAAATTACGGCGTGCCCTTGTTGCGAGCATAGCTAGTTGTACACAAAAAGAACAGAGTATTTATTTGTCAACACAATGGTATCCATCTTACAAAATACATTATAAAATAATAAATAAACGTGTAACGTGCCCTCAAAATCAGTTCTTCAATTCTAAATGAAATTTGTCATGGCTCATGAGACGCGACTGGTGCCACGAAATTCCCTTTAAAACCGCGGTTATCTCACAACGTGGGTAGTCTGACAATGTACGTCTTGATACTAGCTGTCGGCCCGGCTTTGCTTCGATTTATAATGATAGTAAGCCTTAGTTCTACAAAGAAATAAAGAAAATATTTATTCAAACATATATACGAGATACAGAATGAGAAGGAGAGAGAAAAGAAAAAAGCCTTTGGGAGGGTAACCTACTTTTGTAGATCAAGCGTCTTGGGTTTGTGCCAAGAAGGGCGGTTTATGTGATTGTATGAGAACACGGAACAATGCTATTTAAATTTCATGTGTTCCACTTACATAAACGGCCATCATAGTGCGGCACACTATGATGGCCGTTTTGACATATTAACTAAGTTACGATATTGATCGAGTAAAACGGTCTAGTCATCTGTAGTTGTGTTGATAAGGTAGTAAATACGGTGGTACTTAACGGCCGTGTAAAAAAGAGAGAAAAAAAGCAAGCAAGCTCTGCCAAGTTCTCTTATTACTTAACGGCCATTGTCGTGGACTGTATGACTTTTATCTCCCTATCAGGATTCACTTGAATAAAACTCCAATTTGCAGCCTTGCAGCTTTATTCTTCTTTATTTCCAAATTGTTCTGAAGACTGTACTGTGTAGTACTGTACCTCTTCTTGTTCTGGATCGCTATCAGAGCTTTCCCAAACTTGTGTTCAACTGTACCGCTGTACGGGCGTAACATGCTCGCTTAAGTACTACATTTTTCGTTAGCCCGCATAGGCACTTAAGGAGCAACCTAAATGACGCGGTTTGCTACCGTGTCTTACAATGTATTCTTAACACTACTTATACACTAATATACTTATACATTATATATACATTATAGACCGTTCTTCATGCGGCATGACTCGGCGTACTGGACAGTTCTCCCCCCAGTGCAGCAGTTTGCGGAACGGCTTTCTCCAGTACGACGATCTTGCTCACAGGCCTTTTGAACACTCCGGTTTTTGTTCTTACGTCTGCCATCCGGATTCCACCGTCAGGTCCAGTGTAGGTGCGTGTGACTTCTCCCATTGGCCACACGTTGCGTGGTAAAACATGATCCACTATTACCACGATGTCCCCAATCTGCAGGGGTCGTCGTTGGCGGCTGCGGTCGTGCTCTTCTTCTTCTACATATTCCGCAGTCTCGTTCTATTGTTCGAACCATAGATATAGTATCCATAGATTGGTAATGTCAACTAGCGGACGAGACTAAAATTGAATTGTCTATATGTGCACGTAATGTCAATGTGTGCGTCAAAAATGTTGCTCCTAATCTTTTATCGATATCGATGAAATTTGTCGGCAGTGATATATTTTTAGAAAGTCCATCATCCTTTTTGACTACCACTAAATTAGTGCCCAATAATCTAGCCATATTTATATTCGATGGGATCCCATCAAAAGTTATTGATATTACTCTCACATTCGTTTCTAGCAACGCACTTAAACATCATAAGCATCATCATCATCATCTTAAGCTGGGCTATTGGAAATAATTAAGCATAACTATTCCTTACTGGCATAGTTAGATATGGTTGGAACAGAACCATGTAGTAACCTCCTCCTCTGTTTACCAATTGCTGAAAAGTAGTTTTCATAGAAGTGTTTACTGCATATAGCAGAATATTTATGTGGAGACCAATTTGGTCTATTTAAAATGCGAAGCCATTTGTCTCTGACATCAGGTTTTACAGGAAATCTGCATATAAATTATTTGTTACTAAGGGAACAGGATAAATAATAGTACTACGTACAGAAGTATTACATTAGTACCTAATGGCTTCATGTAAATATCAAACAGTCAATAATCAATGAGAGACAGAATCATGCATACAATCGATACTATTATAATATTCTAAATGGCGCAGTACTATTATATTGTTACGAGCGTGGGGGTCGGTTTAAATAGAAAATGCAAGCACAACCGTTGAAAACAGATTTTATTCAGCTGCACTTAAATTAAAACATTACACTAAGTTCACAAGAAACAAAATTTTCAACCTTCAGCCATCACAATCACATTCGATACAACGAAATAATGTCGCGATCACATCCCTACAAGGTGAGGTTATAATTATCCTGATTTTCTGTATTAATTATATCTTAAAAAGGACACTTTCATTTATTCTAATTCATTTCAGTGATTTGCATATTGTTTTTTTTTATTATATATACACCAAAGCTGCCACATTTATGTATTTTTTTTTAAGAAACGATGATTGTAAACAAACATTTAACTTACTGATGAAATGAATAATTTTGGGGATTATTCTTCTTTGATGAATCACAACCCGGTACTGCACATAAACGCATCATAAAATGTTGTTGGTTTTACTGCTATGACTTTGAATTACATAAATAATCATAAAAAATGTTTAAGCGTTCACTCAATAGTCCCCTATTTCCCAATAACAAATACATGTTTGGTCTCGCTGACAGCATCGTTTACTCTCTCTTTCTAACACATAAAAGTACTAATAGATGCCGGTGCTCTCTTTCACTCCTAATGCCAATCTATGGAAAAGAAAAATACTACATCTATGGTTCGAACGGTAGGTCGCAAATGGATGATCCAGTATCGCTGCCGCAGGTCGTTCGTAACCCGTTCGCGCCCGGCGTGCCCGGCGGCCTGATGTTCGCGCATCACTATCAACTTAGTGACGCAGTGTCGGGCGTCGAGTATGAGGGGCTTCTTCGCTTCAACTGGCGCGGTAGCTGCTCCGATGCGTCCTTTGACTCGTAGTAGTCCATCTTCCAAGATCGGGTCCAGCTTATACAGACGACTTGCTTTAGAGATAGGGCGAGTGGTCTGTAGTCGCTCAATGTCTTCTCCGAAGCTCTCGTGCTGCGCGCGGCTGATAATTGCATTCTCAGCCCTTTCGATGTGCGTAGTTCCTAGATGCTTTGTTAGTCGGCGACACTTGTCCACGCGAGCCTCCAGCCGAGGTATAGTCTGCGTGCGTCGTGGCGCCACTTTCGATTTGGCGGCCACGAGGCATAACCTGACGCTGCCGTCCGACTGAATGATGCGCCAATACGCCACTGCCGCGTACGCTTGTTCACTCGCGTCACACAGCACATGCAGCTGTAGGTCTTGAGCTTCGTTCAGCATGTAGCAGCGTTCGAGTCGCAGGCAGGCTAGGTCGTTAAGTCGCTCTAACCAGGCTGCGAAGAGCTCATTTTCTTCTTCGGGTATAGGTTCGTCCCACGACATCTGAAGTCGCCACAGACTCTGCAGCACGATCTTAGCGCGTATAGTGAAGTGGCTCAGCAGTCCGAGGGGGTCATAAATCGACATGACCGCGCTGAGGGCTTCTCTCTTCGTCGGCGCTCGCGTCCGGTTGATCACTTCCGTGGGAACTCGGTTCATAGAGATGTTGAACCCAAGCTCATCTTGTTCCGCGTTCCAGATGAGGCCGAGTATCTTGTTCTCGGGCCCATCTCTCCCCAGTGGCGTCGGCGACGTTGCTCGCAGCTCAGCTGGGACGTCGCGGAGCACGCTAGCTTGGTTCGTGTTCCACCCTCGTAGCTTGAAGCCGGCAGCTGCGTGGACCGTTATTAACTCGGAGACGGCTCGCTGGGCTTCTTCTCCATTTTCGTAACTGGCCGCCAGGTCATCCATGTAGTGGCTTCTCGTAATCGCTTCGAAGGCCGCTGCGTGAGTATCTGCATGGGCCCTCGCGTTCGCGTCTCGAACGTAGTGTGCCATAAATGGGGAGCTGGTAGCACCGAAGATCATGCTCGTCATCTTGTAGTGCCGGGGCGGTATATCTCGGTTTCTTCCCCTCCACAGGAACTGTTGAGCTGGCTGATCTTCGGGTCGTGTCTTTACTTGCAGGAACATCTCTTGTATGTCCGCTGTGATGGCGATCGGCTTCTCTCGGAACCGGAACATAATCCCCTGTAGTGACATCAACAGGTCCGGCCCCTCAAGCAGGTGATCATTCAGACTGACACCCCAGCTCTTGGCTGCTGCATCGAAGACGAGTCGCTGTTTACCAGGCTTGTTCGGGTTATGCACTGCGAAGCGAGGTAGGTACCAGCAGACTGGACTCGTAGCCTCGGTGCCGTCGCATGGTGCCGCGTATCCCTTCTTCAGCAAGTTATCAATTTGCTTGGTGTAGGCTTCAGCGAAGTCTTGATCGTTGTCCATTTTTTCTTCGATCTTTTTCAGTCGGCGCAGCGCAGAGTTGTAACTTGGCGGGAGCGTGACGTTGTCTTCTTTCCACGGTAGCCCTACTTCGTAGCCTTTATCAGTTCGCTTCAACGTAGATTCTATGGTAATGGCCAGCTCTATGGTCACGGGAAGAGTTCTTTTAATAGCGCGCGCGTGCTTGGACCCCACGGACCCAACGTTTCGACTCCAAAGGGCTCAAAAATATAATTACCCGTTAAATTGGTATATCTGTTGACTTCCAACTTGCAAACTCTGGTCCTTAGTAGTCAATAGGTCCCTACATCAGGTAGTTCAATGTTCAAAAATTATATTATTATGTATACGTACACACAAATAGATGACGCAATAATCTCAACAGCCGAGATTAATTTACTCTCAGCTGGAATGCTAATAACGCTTATCGTCAGATTATGGGGAGCGTACAAAATATTAATGTCATGTTGTTTAACGTAATACTCTAGGTATGTTTGGAAAACCTCGACTTCTTATTTAAAGCATTTAGTTTGAAATATTTAGAGCACTCTATGTACTCTATGTACGGTATACGGAGATAGGACACAACGGTATCTCCGTCCAATTGAGCAGTCTGACTGGGGAAGTACCTCCGCTCTACAGAATACCGCAGCCATAATAACCTCATGCTGTGTTACCGGCGGTGAGTAGGGTACCCTCGAGAGAGCTCACTGGAGAGTTTTTGTGCTGTCAGTGGGAAGACCAAAGGCTATTCCTGCTTTGTCTTCCACACCGACGGCACAGAAAGTATCTGTGTTTACAGGGTCGGCAGCGCGAGTGTGACTTCCCTGGTGTTGTGCACGTCCATAGGTCACGGTAACCACTTTAAATCAGGTGAGCCGTGTGCTGGTCTGCCACCTCGTTTATTTTTTTTTATTTTTTTTATTTATTTATTATATATATATATATATATATATATATATATATATATATATATATATATATATATATATATATATATATATATATATATATATATATATATATATATATATATATATATATATATATATATATATATTCGTCATTCTACCATTTTTACAGGTTGCCCCCAATGCAATGGTAGTAGACCACAATAATTACAATTTCTATTACATATAATACAATGGTTTTACAATAATTAGACTTTACTCCAATATACTACCCATCCCCCATTAGTTGAAATCAAAAATTAATATAATCAAGATAAGAATAACATAATTAATCAATCAAATCAGAATTAACATTACCTGTTTTATGTCAAGTTTCTATTCTATGTCAAGTCACAATGGTCTAAGGTAAAATTAAAAAGATTACAGTTACCTATACCTATACAATTTAAATAAGTCAAATTCCTATTTATGGCAAGTCAGAATAATCTAAGGTCAAAATAATGGAATTACAATTACAATATAAATAAGTCAAGTTTCCATTAATGTCAAATCACAATAATCTAATTTCAATGTCAAATCAATGAGATTACAATTAAATTAACAATATCATAATATTGGTATTAGATAATAGCAACAATGTCCAATCAAAATAATAACATTATATCACAGAAATAATATTTAACCTATTTACCTACTAAGTGTCAATTACTTAGTATAGTCATGTACACAGTTCGTTCAAAATAAAATAACTGGCCCTTGTAAATTCACTCAGTGAGCATGAGAACACACACAAATCTAGTTGGTCTGCCATCATGTTAAGCGCACGAAGCGCTCGCATCAGCGGCGCCATCTGCAGCAAATTGGTACGAGCGCGACCCACGTACAACAGCGGGGGGCGGCGCCGCCGCACGACGTACTCCTCTGGTACATACAACCTAATCTCCTGCAGGATAGCCGGGTTATAAATTAATCCGCGAAGCACTTTAATCAAGTAGGTGGCCAAAGCCACCTCCCTCCTAACCTCCAACTTATAGTATCCCGTCATCCCCAGAACGAACAACGTAGGATACAATCGTGGATAACCCGGATAGACACCAAATTGTTTTAAATATAAAAAACGAAGGAACTTATTCTGGATCCGCTCTAACATTGTTTTATATTTGTCTTCGTGTGGAGACCAGACCACCGCATTAAACTCCAGGTGACTTTTTACGAGAGCCTCATACAACGCCCTCAAAGCAGCTATGTTAGAAAATTGGTTTGCTTGACGCAAGACAAACCCTAAATTTCGGTACGCTTTTTTACAAGCACCGGTAATATGGTCTCGGAAATGCAAATCCGTTCTAAAGCTGACACCCAAATCCTTAATCTCGGTTATACGTTGCAGAGGAGCCCCCCCCATATGATATTGGTAGTGACTTGGATAGTGGGCACGGCTGAACGACAACACAGAGCACTTCGCTACATTAAAATGAAGTTTATTTTGTTTAGAAGGTTCCTATAGAGTCAGGAGCACGAGTGTGGTTGGAGTTGTACATGTCCATAGGCCACGGTAACCACTATCCAACAGGTGGGCGGTTTGCTTGTCTGAAATCTGAAAGTCAACATGATAGACATCACGTGGAATGCCCTCCCACGTCATGCCTATCAAGTTGACTTTCAGATTTCGGTCTATTTTATTTATTTATTTTATAGTCGGAATTCAATTTTACAAAACTTTAGAGACACGTTTTGTAGTTCATAGAAAGTTATTGGGCCAGCTAAAAATCTGTACAAATCTTTTCATAGCCCTTAAACTTTGCTAATGGTTTAAAAGATTCCAAGTTTTATATGAATTAATACAATATGGCGGATGATGGGCATTTCGGGAAAATAGAATAGAAATTCAGCATATTCATAGACATTCTTTAGTGTATACTTTTATGCTGTTTTTGTGGTGAACAAGCCTATCTCTTCTCTCCATCTCTACATGTGGCAAGTAATGGAAAAACTAGGAACGATTTTATTAAGCTTTGTCAAAAATATAAAAAATCAAAAGGTGGTACTTCTCCTATCGAACCAAGCCTTCCTCTACCAACTTAAACTGCAACATTGCAACTGCATTTGGGAAGACTGCACAGATATCTTTCAAAAAACGAAGTAATACGATCATTATCGATCTCTCACTCTTCTTTCCGACGTACCAAATCATATCGCTTTATATAACTTACAACGAACAACTGTGCAGTTACCAAATGTAACTGCACAGTAGTTCATTGCTCAGTAGTGCTGTACATCACTACAGGAACTGAGCAATAATTCTCTTTTAATTTATACGCCTTAGTAATTATTTTCAACAAACATTGTTAAACTATAGGTCATGTTATTATTACTTACCTAGTTGGACTATTACACAAAATATAGCTAAAAGTAAGTTAATAAATTAAACCTATTTGTAGGTACGAGTATGAAGGAGTCAAAGTAAAAAGAAATATTATCTACAGTCCGTCAAATCTAAGAAGTACCGTTTGACAGTTCTGACAATTGAATTATAGGGATGGGATGAAAAAATCGATTACTATAATATCCGAACTTTAAGAGATCGATTACTATAATATCCGAATTTTAAGAAATCAATTGTTATAATTAAATTAAAGAAATGTTTAGGATATTTTTTTATTCACTACTAGTACTAGTATCGTCGTCTTCGTCATCATCGTCATTTAAATTAATGACCAGTTGATTGTCCATTACATTATCAAAGTACGTCTCTTTCGAAGTCGTCCATTATTATTTTCTTTGTTTTTTGTACTACTTTACTCCAATCTTCCTGTGTAACTTGGGCACATGCTTCCTTTAATAAACCTTCCATTTTCTTGACACTGAAGGGTGGTTTTGTGTTGTGTCTTGCTGCATAACCTGTAAAACAATAATGTAACTATTTGATAGCAGACGAAAACCATTGTTTAAATTATAAATGTTAGAAGTACTCGTGTTATTATTATAATATTATAAAATATTACCTTTAACTTGGGCCCAAATCAGTTCAATGGCATTATATTGGCAATGGTACGGAGGAAGTCGTATGACTTTGTGCCCGTGCTCTTCGGCCAATTGGTCAATTACATATGTCGGTTTTGGTGGTTTATGCAATTTCACTAACTGTAATAATTCAGCTTTTAATAGTGACATGTCGGCATCCACTCCTTTTCTTTGCAGCCATGCCACCAAATCTGCTTTCTTATTGGCTGACGTAGGTGCTTTATCAATTTGCACAGAGTGGTATGGGGCATTATCCATTATAATTGTGCTGTTAGGAGGGATATTCTGTAATAAATTTAAGAACCACTCTCGGAACCTTACTGCGTCCATTTCTTCATGATACTCTTTAGTGCTTTTGGATTGGAAAGCTAATAAAGAGTTTTCCACGAAGCCTGTAGACGCTGACCCAGCATGGCATATTATGAGGCGTCCACCTTTTCCTATCGGCACCTTCGAGCACGAAGCTTCAGAATCATCAGTCCATGTTTTCGGCACAGAATGGTTGGAATTTAGCCAAGTTTCGTCCAAAAATATTACATTATCCCAGTTTATAATTTGTTTAACTTCGCGCAGGAATGTTAGTCGCTGCATAATTATGTCATGTCGCTCTATAACAATTTTTCGTTTGTCAACTTTTTTGTATCTGAAGCCAATTCCTGTTATTACCGTTCTCAACGACTCTATGCTTCCCTTATACAGCCCGGCATCTTTTAAAGTTGCACATAACTTTGCCAATGTTGGAAATTCGCCTCTTGTAAAATACCCGTATATATGGTTTCTAATAGCATGACTATCGAATTCATCGATGCCTGTCACAGGTTTATTTCTTTTTCGTTTTTTCGGTGTGTGAAGTACGTTACTGTCACTCCCCGAAGGCCCATATTTTTCACTTAATATTTTGCCAACGGTGCGGCTACCAATACCGAGAGCTTCACCGACGCGATCCCGAACTTGTGTAACTGGCAGTAGAAGTCCACCATTTTGAGATTCACGCTCAAAATACTCGTGTAATTTCACCACCAATTCACGAGCCTGGCTGTTCAAAGTACGTCCTCTTTTCGACATTATTAATAAACACTTGCTTAGTTCGGAGTCCAGTATAAATATTGCCAAGGTAAACGGATAAAGAATGATCAGTCCAGAAAAGTAATAGCCAAGTCACAAATTGTAAAACACAAACGAGAAAGCAAGTACGCGCACAGTCAGCTTCCAAGATGGCGAGAGACTGCTGACGCCGAACCGACCGAGCGGACCGCGTGCGCTTGTAGTTGGCAGTGTTGCCAGAAAAAAAAATTGTAGAGACTTGGACACCTGCGATTTTGCCTATTGACCTAAAAATAATTAAATTAATTTATTTTAGGGTATCTGTGTATTCAGTGCATTATGCGGTCGCGCAGTAACGTCGTTAATTTATAACATCAGGCAACAACATTTTTGTGAATGGGTTCTACATACCTTATTTTTATTAGTTTTAGACGTAGAAATAAGACTTAGAAGAAAAAATTGTAATTGTAAAATCAATGGATGTGCTTGTTAAAAATTTGTTTATTTCTCTGTAATATGCAAACCCATACTATCATACACAAAAATAAATGTAAAAAACACTATCCCTGACTCCATTTACTATTTCGACAGCGTTAGCGCGAGAAACCCCGACTTATTTGGGCGCGAAAATCAAAAATCGACAAATCGCTTTCGACAACTTTTTAAAGAAGCAAATATATTTATACGATTATATTATACGATTATATTATATATACGATTTATAAATACGTATTTTTGGTGAATGGGTTTTATCTCATATTTTACGATTACATAACTATTTAGTTATGTAATCGTAATATGTGAGATAAATCCCATTCACATGAAAAAATATTTGTTTGGTTGTCAAGTGTAATTTGTAAATAATACATTCGATTTTTCGTATATGTAAACGATTTTTTTGCATACAAGTGTATCCGAAGAGTCGCAACAGTTCAGTGACCTAACTACGTAACTTTGTAATGCGGTCAAGAATATAACTATTAGAAATTATTTACTGTGTAAATATGTGTTATTTTGCTTTGTTTGAAAGTTTTCAATTACATTTAGATATTAAGAATTGTACATTTTTAGATACAATAATGAAATCTTTCTAAATTCATGGTTTTATGAAAAAGGTTATCGAAACTGAATAATGTACGTATGAACAAAGTTGTTTCGGTTTGAAAAATATGAAACGTCAAACGGTACCTCTTAGATTTGATGGACTGTAATTATTATTAGAGGTATCGGGATATTCATCATGTTGTATTGTGTCGAGTTTCCGATATTTCAAGCGCCATGTTTACGGAGGAACTAGAGAACTAAGAAATATCAATTCTATTTGAGTATCAGATTGTCGAAACCTCTGCATCGCTAGACGTGAAATACGTAGCGAGCTGTCAAAGCAACTGGGTCAATTCAATAGACAAGGAACTTCTTGTCATTTTTTTAATCATAACTGTATTTCAAATATAGTGTGATATTCATGCAGACATAAGTCTTCAGGCTTTCACGGCTGGCGTTGCATGTAGAATATACTGCTTCCGGGCTGGTTGGCCGTGGTCCATGTGAAACTTGCGTTCCAGACGTTTCGTAGATCACTGCGGTCGACATCTTCAGTGGCGCAGGGCCGGGCGACGACAACTTCGGAGACCTTGCCTCGCCGGTGGCTGACGTGCGACTGGCGCGATGCCTTGAATCACGGCTGTATTTATAGGCACGGTCGGAGCGGGGAATCGACTCACTCGATTCTGATTATCCAAGCGCTGTGGCGCGGACGTACTCGATCCTGATTGGTTGTTTGCACTGTGATACCGAGTGGCTCTCAGTGCTGGGTACCAATCTTTTTGGAGCTGAAATCCCTCGTTCTTTCGGTAAAAAAAAAAGCTAGCTACCACAACACATTTTTTCCCACGTATACTTCGAGAAGCCATCGAAATATTCAAGCATCCCAACAACTTTAACCGAAAAAACGAGGGATTTCAGCTAAAAAGATTGGTAACCAGCACTGAGAGCCACTCGGTATCACAGTGCAAACAAACAATCAGGATCGAGAACGTCCGCGCCACAGCGCTTGGCCAATCAGAATCGAGTGAGTCGATTCCCCGTTCCGACCGTGCCTATAAATACAGCCGTGATTCAAGGCATCGCGCCAGTCGCACGTCAGCCGCCGGCGAGGCAAGGTCTCCGAAGTTGTCGTCGCCCGGCCCTGCGCCACTGAAGATGTCGACCGCAGTGATCGACGAAACGTCTGGAACGCAAGTTTCACATGGACCACGGCCAACCAGCCCGGAAGCAGTATATTCTACATTCATGCAGACAATTTGGACAAATAATTAGTGTGCTAATTTTTCCAACAAATAATCGAAAAGAGTCAGTCCCCAGGATGGGATGTTAAATCCTGTCGTTTTCCAGAGGGTCTGACCAAAACTAATTGGACCTGTACCGAACAGCCAAAATTAAAAAAAAAACGAATTAAGGCAACGTTGGAGATCTTTTTAAGAGCACTAGTAACCAATTTTTTAAAAGACAAGGGTCTAAGGCACATAATGTTGAATTAACAACAATTCTTTAGAATTTTATGAAGAATAAAGTTGAAAAGAAAACGTTTTAACTGATAAAGCAATCGTATTAATACTACGAACTTACTTGTCTGTTAATATAAATTTACTTTGAGTAAGCGAAAATAAAAAGTCTACAAAGGCATTGTCTCGGAGAATTATGAATACGCGAACCACTTTATTGTTTTAAAATATCTATTTAAACGCTTTTTGCAGACGTTTAGTATTTTAATATATACGTGAATAAGAAATTTTACACAGCTTCTCGTCGAACTAACGAGTGATTTTTATGACCTAGAGGAATTTAAATGAGTTTTTGAAGCAATCACTTATGCTGGGCCACAGTATCGTGATATGGCAATAATTACCGCCATAATTTCAACAAGGCCTAGGTGTAGTCATTATTTAACCTCTAATTTAATGACATATTGATTGTTATAACATTGTCACTTCACAATGCCAAAATTATTGCGGTAACCAAGATGGCAAAGTACTGGGGCCACAGCATTACTGTGTTAACATTTGCTTGTCTTTTGAAGTCGATAACCAAAATGCTATTTGTTGTCAACGTGATACCGTCTTAAATGTGACGGGGACCGCATGGTCCCCCATCCCGAGGACCGCCAGACCGAGAAGAATGGGTCAGCCGGGGTGTGAGGGATATGTCGCGAGACAACCACGCCTTCGGCCTAGCACATCGACCTCCTCCTCCGGCTCTTGTGTATCCGTGGGGATTTCCCGCACGTAAAAAAGAAACCGTCTTAAATGTGTGAAGTGAATATTCCAATTAAGTATACATATATATATTAAGTATACATACATATATAAACAAGAGATAATTCGAAACTTTAAGAATGGTAAAAAAGTGGTGATAAGTGAATTCCGTTTTTATTTATAATAGTGTTGCTTCTATAGATTATTCTGGTAGGCGTTAGTGAAAAATTCAAAACCACAGGAGCTGGTTCTACAATTTACTTGATGAATATTGAATTACATTTTTGAAATACGTCCGTTTGGTACAAGGTTTTGAGGGAAGAGGTCGTCTGTGTTGCCATTAGGTATACAAGATAAAAATTACTAAAACAGTTAAATGTAGTGTTGCTATCCGCAACAAATAGTAATAAAGTAGTAACCCAACCTATAATAGTAAATTACATACATACATTTACACATTTAATTCCCCGAAGTGTATTTACACCTATATTTCACCAACTACGATTTTTGGTCCCACGTACCTAATAGGGGGCGAGCCTAATGGCGTGAAGCGGGCACTTAGTCATAGGCTGAATGCCTCCTGTTGGATGGAGATCTGCCCTATCCCATAGTCACTTTCTACGGAACTCACAGGAAGAGATGGCGTGGTCGTATTCTACTCCACTGGGAACCAACACGGCTGATAGTAAATCCTACTAATATTAGAAACGCGAAAGTTTTTAAGTATGGATGTGTTAAATAAAACAGCTAATTGAAAATTTAATTGATTAGATTTATTGAAACCTAAACAAGTGCACTTCACATGTAGATAGCAAAAGGAAGAGGAAATAACAGCATACGTCAAACTAACGTAACATTACAATGTTGCCATTTTTAAACTAAATTATTTACTAAATAAACAAATTGATGTTCTGTATTGAACAGGATGGATAGATGGATGTATGGAAGGATGTTTGTCACTCTTTCACGTAAAAACTACCGAATGGATTTTAATGAAACTTTACAATAACATAGCTTATACATTAAGAATAACAAATAGGCTACAATTTATAACGATAACAGATATTATAGCGATAACCGAAATCCACGCGGACGGAGTGAAAATTATTTTTAAATATGACGTCACAAGTTTTGGTATAACTTATCGTTTTGAAATTTAGTAAAAAGTTAAATCTTTTGTGTTTCTGTGAGGGTTTGTCTGTGCGTGTGTGTATGTGTGTGTAGGCACTTCTCATTTTGACATCATCTCATTTTTTAACGTCCATTATGTGCTTCGCAATTTATATCGGAAACATTTTCTTAACAGGTACCTATATATCATTTATCATGTTAAGTACTTTCGCTCAGGGAACTTTTAAGGCGCATAATATCAGAGCTTGTATGATTCAAGGATGACAGTGACTGATGTATGGCTTTGGTATTCCTTAACGTTTTATGTTCGCAGAAACAAAACATTTTCATACCTTTTTTTTTATAATACTTAATAAATAAATAAAAATAATTTAACTAAGGTAGCAAAGCCTTTTTCAACACTCTTGCTCAAAAAGTGGCTCTAATTTCACCTCAACTAGGCAAATTATGACATTTGTTATCAAACTATGAAATACAAGTGAGTTATAGATATTTTTTTGATTGAGTTGCTTTGTTAAAAATAATCGATACAAAAAAGATGGTATTCAATAGTACAAATAAATTAATAGACCTACCTATTACTTGCTCATTTGCGTGTTTAATAAAGAAAATTTTCACTCAATTAACTAATTACTTTTGTTTTCTCTGTGAAAACTTCAAATTTCCCATTTAGTCCGTGACAAATTAAAAAAGTAACCCCGCGCGCATAGGAAAACATATTAAGTTTTCCCACTGTGCGAAACCAAAATTTCAAAACACGTTTTCATTTTGAAATCATAGTTATTTATTAATTAAAATATTTTATGAAGAAAATGATTTATGTTGTACAACGTCCGATATATGATTTGATTGAACCATTAACGTTATGGAAAGCTTACTACCTGAAAACTGCGAGGGCAAATATCTATTTTATATCATTACATTCACAAGAGTGTTGAAAAACATCGTATGACACACGTGTTCATTGATGATTTCAGTTCTCGGCTCTCTTAAGCCAAACCCAACGGCTAGGGTCTCAATGGCGCTTCAGCGGTAATCACCAACCTTACACACTTGTACCATAATGTACTATTATGGCGTAGCGGCAAAGGCGACTGTGGTTTCGATTCTCACTCAGTGCAAATGTTTGCATGCGTGAATATTCGATTTGCATTGGTCTGGGTATTTCTGTGCCTCGGGGAGCATATTAAACCGTCAGTTGCCATACGAACAACGGTTAGGGGTAGTTGGAGGCCGTATCTCTGAAGGCGGTAGGACACGATGGTATTTCCGTCCAATTGAGCAGTCCGCCTGGTAAGTACCTCCACCCTACAGAATACCGCGGCAATAATAACCTCGTGTTGTGTTCCCGGCGGTGAGTAGGGTAGCCAGAGCTCACTGGAGAGTTTATGTGCTGTCAGTTTTAAGACCAATGGTTATTTTTGCTTTGTCTTCTACACTGACAGCACAGAAACTTTCTGTGTTTACAAGGTGTGACTCCCCTGGTGTTGCACACGTCCATATGCCAAGGTAACGACTTTCCACCAGGAGGGCCGTGTGCTTGTCTTGCTGATTTTTACCTCAGTCGTGAAAAAAAATAAGAAGACTCCGGAATAATCGTGGTATGAAACCCACTGGTCTAACTACGGAAATTCGTTATCACCAGTAGCTTCACAGAAGATAACGAGGTTCAGCCGCATTATAGTTAGCCTAGAAAGCCGACCTAACTGAGATGGCAAAAAGGTGAATGCCCAGGTGGGACCCGAACCCAGGAGGAGACCGAGACCCGGGAGTCAGAGCATTCCCCCAGTAAGGGAAAGATCGTGGGTTCGAGTCCCACCTGGGCATTCACTTTTTCCTATCTTAATCGATTTGAAAAGTTAGCATAGTAAATGCTTCAAAATTTCATTCAATGGCAAAAAGGCTCAGAGAATGACTATGGTAGCAAACAAGCGCAAAGCTCATCTGTCGGCAAGTGGTTACCATGGTATATGTACCGTAACTTTCGAGATTAAGCATAAGTTAGGGTTTCCGAGACTCTCGCAAGCCTTGGCGGAGGCGACCAACTGAAAAGTCTTCATTATTTATGTATTTATTTAATCAGCTTTTAGATTTATTCGAAAAAGATCAGTTTTTTACCATAACAGTACAACGAGAGCATTATCCACTTACTGTCACATAAAATGACAAGATCATTACGTGACCAAATACATACTGGTAAACACCAGCCAGGACTAGACCAGCTGTAAACACTTTAGTATAACGGCCGAGAGAACATGTTCTTTATACACAATACATTTCGTAAAATCTTTTGCAAACAACGCTCACTGGAAACTACAAAAGAGGCATTGAGTGTACCGATACACTAAAAGCTTTGATATCGTTGCAACCACAGATTCATGGTAAGCTAGATATCGCATAATCGATTTAAAAAAAGAAATGGGTTCTCAATTCGATCGGTTTATTTTTTTTTATGCAGGGAGGACACGTTTTGCGTTCTACAACCTGTCTGGCGATCCCTCCCCCTAGACAAGTGACAACCGCCACCGGCAACTCGATACACAGTTTGGGAGTCCGGGTAATCGTCTTCTGATGAAGCACACGAGTCCTAGAGTGGAGATTACGAGTCAATAAACGTGAAAGTGGATGGACTGAATACCTAAAAAGGCAGCTTGGACAATGAGGTTGAACGTAAACCGCCATGTAAACGTAAGCCGCATCTAGAATCTTCTAAATCTGTGGCAATAAGTCTCTGTGACAGCTGCACATTACACTAACATGCATTTAAACATGCAAGTAAAGTCTGAATTTTCAGTTAAATCTCAAAGCAAACTGCTTTTAAACGCTTTTGAAGTGTTACACGAAGGATTTTCATCGTCCTTTTGATGATATGGTTATGTTTTAGATATTCTTTTACTAAAAACGAGAGAACTGCCTTACGCTGAATTTCTGTGCTTCGTTTTATGAGGGGGTGCTGTAAAGAGCCAGAACGAGAGAGATGACCTTGGGTCAGCCGGGGGGTGCGAGGGATATGCGCTAGCTATCTCACCTTCGGTTTTGCACTGCCACCCACAGATGGCGTGCGTTTTGGTCGCTTCGAGTCCAACATAACCTCCCCCTCCAGCTCCGGCGACTTTACAGTGGGAATTTTGCGGATATACAAAAATTGAGAGTACTAGGCTCCACATAGGGGAATAGGGTGAAAATCACCCACGCAATAGGGTAGATTACTCTTTAAGTCAACGGCTTAACCTGCTCTAAGTAAGTATAGGTAAGAGGCTCCATCAAGATCTTCAGAGCGCAAGTCAACTTGCAGCATACCCGCCGATTGTTATTGTAGTAGGAAGGACAGACAGGACTCAAGGGTGGGTGATGCGCAATACATGACATTTAACCAAATGTCACTTAGCCTAGCCCCACCAACTCCACTCCCACCTGCACGTCGGTGAGCCCTGCACTAACAGACGGGAGATCGGGGGTCCGGGACTCGACCACTTTCCATCTTGGGTCATAAGTCCGGGATTACCACCAGGAAGTGAGTCAACCTGGTGGTGTGGCGGCTGAAGGGCGCAGTTACACAACAACATAAACACTAACCAATAAACACTAAAATCACACCGAGCACTACTAAACACATAAGCTGACCAGCAGTTCATAACAATCAAGTGTAGGACCACACACAACACGACAAGCCCAACAGCCGACTCCTACGCGAGGCCGTGCCCCCGCTGCGCCGTCCGCGCAGCGAGGGTACGGCCTCTAAAATTCCGTGCGTAGTCGATCGCCGTAGGTATTACTAAGGAGTCCTGGGGGGTTGAGCCAAATGCACCCGGGTCAGATGGTCGCAGGAGGCAACACGCCCTCTTTGGCCCGGTGTTGTACCACAAACGGTGCCCGCGGCCTAGCCAGCTTCGGGTAATACGGAAAACGCATCGGCCGTCATAGGCTGATAGCGGGCGAGGGCTCTGGGCAGACGGGTAAGCAGAGGGCGGCGCACGGAGGACGGGAAAGCGACCCGGTTTTCCCGAACCGGGGATGGCACCCGCCCCTCTTTGTGCCTCACCGTCGCGTCTTGCTCCCTGCTTGCGTAGCAGCTGGCACCTGTAGGTCCCCGGACAGTCCATCCGGACAGGAGCCAGTCAGAGCCCTACACCCTGGCGGTAGGCCCTGGCGTTCCTCGGCCATTCTTTTCATATCACCGAGGACGTCCCCACCGTTGCGGGCTCCCTGGAGGGTGGGGCGCCGCTGGGGTAGAGTACACATATCCACTAAAAATCATGGAACATAGGGACAAGACCGACACACCACAAACACAACACACATCAAGCCCACATTCACTACACATCACACACACAAACACACAGACAGCACACGGGTCAGGATCAAGCAGTGACACAACTCCACTAGTACCTAGTGGCCTGACACCCGCGACACCGGCACCCGGAAGGTTGTTAACAACCTCCTGGCAGCTGGTGACTCGCAAGAAACAGCAAAAACACAGCGCTCTACAGGAAGCGAGCAGCCTCACTCCTGAAGAGCGTAAGAGGGCGAAGATCGAGCGGAAGAGGCAGGCTCGGAAACTTCGCCAAAAACAAAAAAGGGCCAGCGCAAGGAGTGACGACGCTGCCCCCCCACCCAAGGCGAAACTGGACGCGACAAGCGGTGAGGTTCTGGCTCCCAACACGGGGGTGGGACCAACATCCGTGAGTGCGGAAAGCGTAGCCAAGGAAGGGGGAGTAGTCGCCGCCATGACGGAAGCTGAGCCCAAAGCTGGTACCTCGAGGCAAACCGAACCCGGCGGACTGACATCCAAGGCGAAAGCCGAGGAAAGACGTCAACCGGCGGAGGCAGCCAAGAGGGAAGGCAAAAAAACCAGGGCAGAGCGTGCGGTACATGCCGCTGGCGCCACCGCCCCCAGGACACATGAGGCGCCTGGGGGCGGGGACGGCAGGGGTGGGGGTCCCGCAAGCCCAGCCCTACCTAACAAGAGGGGACCAGACGCGGGCCATTCCAAAAGGCCGCAGGGGAGGTCCAGAAGGACGAAACGGAATCGTCTAGACGACACCGTATCCCCGAGAGGTGACACCAAGCGCGTCAAGGTTGTACCCTCACAAGTCAGCGGACCAGGAACGTCGTACGCAGATGCAACCAAAGCGGAGCTGCGTATGGCGATCCGACTGACACCTGCGGGGTCTTTAACCCCGGACCAGGCTAGGCTGGTCGAGAGGCAAATCCTGGACCGTATGGACAACATACTGGTACAGGCTCTCGACCAGAAGACAGTAATCCCCTTCCTCCCTGCCTTCAAAGGCAGGCCACTCTACGGGGACGGAGTCCTCAAACTCTGGTGCGAGGACAAAGAATCCGTGGCGTGGCTAACGGAAGCAGCGGGATTACTAGAATCCCCTTTACCAGGTACCACACTGGAAGCAGTGAGGGCATGTGACCTGGTAACCAGGACCAAATGCGGGATTCTTCTCGAAAACGAGTTCCCGACCGATGTCCGACTGGTCCAGGCTAGACTCATGGCGCAGAATCGTGGCCTTAGCACTGAGGACTGGATCCTATATGATCTGGATCGTCAGGCTAGGGGCACATTCCTAACGCTAGGGGTCCCAAAGCCGCAACTTGACCAGCTCAAGGAGAAAGGTCGGGCACTACACTACGGGACGGGGCAATGCTACCTCCTCGTCCTCGAGAAAGAAAACCCACGGCCGCCAACGGAGGAGCAAAGCCAGGTCGGGTCTGGCAATGACCAAGAAGCCACTCCAGGAGGTGGTATGGACACGGGTGAAACCGAGGCAGACCCCAACATAACTGCCTCGAAAACAACACCGAGCTCCAACATGGACCAGGGCTATCACATGAGGGACCCTGCCCCTGAGGTAGCTAGCTCGGACGAGGACTTGGTGAGCAGTATCGAACATCTTCTCTCACCAAAGTCCGATAGCCTATAGAGCCATACAAACTAACCTCCAGCACAAACAAATCGCAACGGCTACCCTTCGAAGAGTGCTGGAGGTTAACCAGGAGACCATCGCCCTAATCCAGGAGCCGTGGATTAGGCGACACACTATATGTGGTCTCAACAACATCGGAGGTAATATATTTTTCAATAACACTGTCCGTAACCCTCGAACATGCATATACTTACCATGTAATTTAAATGCTACCTTACTTGATCAGTTTAGCACAAGAGACTTGACAGCTATAAGACTGGATCCACAAACCACCAGGGACTCTGAGACGACCATAACCACAGTACTAGCATCGGCGTATTTCCCAGGCGAGGAACCCATTCCTCCAAAGGAGCTGGCCGACCTGGTACAACACTGCGAGACAGCTGGTTTAGAACTCATCGTGTCAGCAGATGCAAACGCGCACCACACCCTGTGGGGCAGCGAATCATGTAACAATAGAGGTAAGGACCTTGTATCATATCTTTTTACCACTAATCTAAATATTCTAAACAGGGGAACGAAGCCAACCTTTGTGACCTCATGTCACCAAACCTTAATAGACATAACACTAGCAACGACGGGGGCAATGGAGATGATCACCGACTGGCGAGTCTCCGATGAACCATCCTTCGCTGACCATCGGCGAATATGCTACAACATAACAGCAACTGCGAAACAGATAATTCCGTATAGAAACCCAAGGAAAACCAACATAGAGAGATACACGACCGAGCTGGGAGTACTTCTGTCTAATATAACTATTAAAGATATGCGTCAACACAGGGCAAACATTGACGACAACGTTGACCTATTAACAAAAAGTATAATCACAAGCTACGAGAAGGCATGCGAGCCTATCACGCCTCACCCGAACCGTGACCGCAAGGGGTCCTGGTGGGGCCCGGAGCTAGACAGGCTGAAACATAGGATGAGGAAACTCTTCAACAGGGCCATGAACACTAGGTGCGAACTTGACTGGGTGGAATACAAGCAAGCCCAGAAAGTATACAAAAAACGAATAAGATTCCGCAAGAGCGAGTCCTGGCAAAGATTCTGCTCCAACATAGAAACCTGTAGTGCAGCAAACAGAGTGCGGAAAATTATCACGAACAGCGTGACTAGAACAATAGGATCACTGAAGAGGAGTGACAACACCTATACCAACACAGATAAAGAAACCTGTGAAGTCCTACTGGAAGCCCACTTTCCAGGGTGCACCCTGACAGATGACACCGCCTGGGAAGACAACACAGGCGAGACCACAACAGAACAAGACTGGAACACAGCCCACAAAATCATATCAAATGATAAGACTAGATGGGCCATAGCCAGTTTTTTACCTTATAAAGCAGCTGGCCTTGATGGAATATTCCCCGCACTGCTACAATGGGGAGAGAAGCAAATAAACTCCCAATTAACAGAAGTATTCACTGCATGCATAGCACACAGATATATGCCCAAACAATGGAGAGAGGTAAAAGTGATCTTCCTGCCGAAACCGGGGAGAGCAGACTACACAGATCCAAAAGCGTACAGACCCATTAGTCTGACATCCTTCATGCAGAAAACGCTGGAGAGGATGTGTGATAGACATATAAGAGACACCCACCTGCGAAGCAAACCACTACACCGGAATCAACATGCCTTTAGTACGGGTAAGTCTACAGATTCCGCACTACACAGCGTAGTCACCACGATCGAAAGATCCTTGTCCACGAAGGAACAGACCCTAGGGGTGTTCATTGACATAGAAGGCGCTTTCGACAAGACGGGCTTCAGGAGCATAAGCAATGCTTTGACCAAATATGGGGTGGAACCAACGCTATGCGAATGGATACACAACATGTTCAAACAAAGGGCCATACGATTCACAGTGAACACTACGACACGTGCTAGAGTAGCCAAAGGCTGTCCACAAGGAGGGGTGCTGTCACCCCTCCTCTGGAACGTGGTAGTGGACGACCTGATAAGACGGCTGAACGACAGATACTACCCAACGATAGGGTATGCGGACGACCTAACCATTCTGGTTAGTGGGAAGTTTGAGAACACCCTATGCCTTCTAATGCAAAACGCCCTAACCATAGTGGAAGCGTGGTGCACAGAACACCAGCTGTCTGTGAACCCTAAGAAAACTGAAATGGTACTGTTCACGAACAAAAGGAAACTAACAAACCTGAGACCACCAAAATTATTTGGCACAACACTACAGTTCGCAACGGAGGTCAAGTATCTAGGACTGATACTAGACAGCAAACTAAACTGGAACAGTCACATGGAACAAAAGACAAACAAAGCCTGCATTACCCTGTGGCAATGCAAACGCATGCTGGGGATAAGATGGGGCATACAACCTAGAATTATGCTCTGGCTTTATAAAACGGTAATCAGACCAACAATAACATATGGTTGCATAGCATGGTGGCAAAGAACAAAGTTGATTACCGCACAAAACCAATTACAATGCCTACAAAGAATGGCATGCTTAGCCACCACAGGCTGCATGTCCACAACGCCCACAGCCGCCCTTGAAACGATGCTGGACCTCCCACCACTCCATCTATTTATACAGCAAGAGGCAGCCATTAAATAGGGCGGACCTACGGTTTGTAGTAGGGACCATAACAGGGCACAGTAATCTTAACAAACATCTGTATGTTTTAGGTCTAACGGACAGTCCATTATGCCGAGCGTGCATGAGGACTGACGAAACACCGGCCCACGTAGTCATGAACTGCAGCGAGGTCGCGGAACAACGGGCGCAACACCTGGGAACACCAAGCACACTTCGAGAGGCCTGCAGCAGACCCGGCAGCCTGGCCGCTTTTTGGAAGGAGCTTGGATGGTTGGAGTAGGGCAGTGGAAACCAAAAACCACAAATCACGCAAAAAGGCCCAACTAAAAGGGACCACATGCGGAAAAAGAGCCCGCGAAAGAAGAAGAAGAAGAAGAAGAAGAAGGGTAGATTACTCTTTAAGTCAACGGCTTAACCTGCTCTAAGTAAGTATAGGTAAGAGGCTCCATCAAGATCTTCAGAGCGCAAGTCAACTTGCAGCATACCCGCCGATTGTTATTGTAGTAGGAAGGACAGACAGTCTTTATCCTAGCGTTAATCCCAGTCGCATCCGAAGCATTCAACTTAGAGTCTGGAGTCGACTTTTACCAGTCCAACTGCGGATTTGGCTGAACTTCGACATTTTTCGTGAAGGGACTGCCATATGACCTCCACAACCTAAGACGATGTTAAAGCATAGTAGTTAGACCAATCGTTGGATTTTTAGAGGGCTCCAACTTACCTAACAAATGCCATAGATGTTCGCATGGCAACCGGGACCGACGGCTTAACGTGCTCTCCGAGGTACGACCGGGCTAATGCAAATTCAATTGTATTGAAATTACTAATAAATTATGTAATGTGGTCCCTAAGCATGTTGTTCGACGGGAGGTGTGCGTGCCCAGATTATTTTACACAGAAAAGTGTAGAATAAACGCGGGGGAGCGGGCACCTGCGCGCCGATTACTAGCGACCCACAACTTACATTTTGTTGACCTCGATATTTTAAGAAAATGGTGAAAATAGTAAGATTTTTAGAAAATGGTGTCTGAAAGTCTCGCAAATGATTTCTAATCGGGTGTCATTCCGTAGGCGGTGATTTCTTGAAACCAAATTTATTTGTTTAGTACGCGTCCGTATTTTTAAACATTTATTGAGTATTTCGTGGACAATGAATAATTATACAATACTGTGAGTTTGTAAACTTAGTCTTTTGTCCCTAATAAATGAAAAAAGATACGCATATTCATGCATACAAATATTTGCATTAAACGGGGATCAACCGCGATAAAAACCAAGATAAGTTTAGTCAAGAAAAAGAGCAGGCAGGCGTACTACGACCTCCAAAGTGCAAACGTTGAATGCATCCAGGGCTAATGCTTTACTAACACATACAAAAAAAAACAAAATAAAGATTTTTTTTTACCACTAAGGTACCAGAGAAGCACACAGAAAACCTGATGGAAAGTCTTTATTGATATGACTGTTCTTATGGTTTTTATTATAATGGAGAAATACCTACTCATTATTTCGCATTTCGCGTATATTATAACTGTAGTAAGATTTTTTCATCCTCCTAAACAATAAACCGCGTAATGAGCATCTCGTTGTGAGCCCTCGAGGTGTAATAAACTTGAGCTCAATGCTCATTACAAACGAACAAGTAATTTTCGAGCATAATGAGACGTATAGCAGAAATACTTTACATAGTAATACTGTTTTTATTCATAATAATATTATAAATGGGAAAGTGTGTGTGTGTATGATCTTTCCCTTACAGGGGGAATGCTCTGACCACTGAGCCACCGGGCCACACCTGAAGCTATCCAAATTCTCCTATACTACCGTCTTAGGGCGACGGTGGGAGCCATCTACCGACATTCATACGAAATATCGGAAACAATCAATGATGTTGCAATCATTTTTAAACATTGTTTTTTTGATGACTCTGCCCAAATAATTGAATGAAATTATGAAACATTTACTATGCTAACTTTTCAAATCGATTAAGATAGGAAAAAGTGAATGCCCAGGTGGGACTCGAACCCACGATCTTTCCCTTACAGGGGGAATGCTCTGACCATTGAGCCACCGGGCCACACCTGAAGCTATCCAAATCTTAATCGATTTGAAAAGTTAGCATAGTAAATGCTTCAAAATTTCATTCAATAAACCAATATTGATTAAATTTGGTATATTCAGAAAAGACATAGGCTATGTTTGACAAAAGCTAGTAAAATAATAGTTGTAGCTTGCGGCTCCACCCGTGTGAATTTTAATTCCCGTTCCTGTAATCCATGGGAACCTATTCCCGGGAAAAAAGTAGCCTATGTGTTATTCCAGAATACAATCTATCCCTGTCTTCAATTTCAGACTTTTTTATACTACTTAGGAGATAAGCACACGGCCCACCTGATGGAAAGTGGTTACTGTGGCTTAAGCACGTGTGCAACACCAAGGGAGTCACATTCCCTTGTGACTGAATAACAAACATCCAAAAATCTTTACATAGTTTCACATTTATAATGAATCAATCAATCAATCAGCCCACTGTTGGACAAAGCCCTCTCCCATCGTGTGCCATTTCGTACGATCCTCCCGTACGAGCCTTCCGCATCCAGTCTGTTCCAGCCACCTTTTTCAGGTCATCAGTCCATCCGACTAGGGGGCGTCCTACCCTTCGTTTGCTCCGGGGACCGCGTGGTCCCCCCTCCCGAGGAGGGCCAGACCGAGAGGAATGGCCCTGGGTCAGCCGGGGTGCGAGGGATATGTCACGAGACAACCTCACCTTCGGCCTAGCACATCGACCCGTAGACGGCGTGCGGTTTAGTCGGTTCGAGTCCGACATAACCTCCCCCTTCGGCTCCGAAGGGGGAGTATCCGTGGGGATTGAGGATGGAGACCCTTCGTTTACCTTCTCGCGGTCTCCTCTTTAGGTCTCATCTGCTTCAACGGCCATCAGTCCTTCGACAGACGTGGCAAACCCATTAATTATTAGTAGGAAATACAACTAAATAATAAAACTAACAATTATATTTTATTTTATTTTAATAGTAAGACACTGGCCGGGTTATCTTCTATGTTTTTTTTTAGATTCAGATTCAAATTCATTTATTTTCATAATCGAGTATCCGATAGCCGATAAAAAAATGTACAATTTAACCAGCTTTCTTGTGTGCTCCTCCCAATTTGTCCTAGAATATTCTTACTATGCAGTCGCGGAAAAATAATTGTAAATCAAGTAACGAAAGTTGTAAGTAGATAACTGTTTGTAACTGTGTGTAACAGAACTCCACACGATCTTCAAGGTGTCGACCTTGGTCGTACTGGCAGCTTTAACGAGAGCCCGATATATGAGAACTTTCCCCGAACTGATAATATTTCTCGCTCGAGTGTTCCAAACGTGTGCCGATAAAGTAGGCGTGTGATCTTGTTACATAGGGGCCGATTTTCATCTCTGCTTCACGAGGAATTCACGATTTGTAGGTAATATTATAAATATTACTTTCTATGTATGTATATTTTTGTTAGCTTAGTGGTTAATACGATCGAGAGGTCCCGGGTTCGAATCCTGGCCATTACACTACCGACGTGAACCCACTCCTAGCACAAGCCATTTAGCTTAGTTGGAGGGGTCAGAGGGAATATTAGTAATTTGGATAATTTCGGTTGCTAATATTCATTGTATAAAAAAACAAAATTGTGAAGTAGCTGTATCTGCACATTGAAGATATTAAAAAATTTGGGATATGTTATTTTAATAATAAGTAATGAACAAAAAAGGAATTCTTGGCGGTTTGTCCGCCGTGGACTCAAAAAGTACTGAACGAATTTTGATACAGCTTTTTATTTGAAAGGTCTTGGTAAGACTTAAAGTGAGAAGAAAGAAGAAAAGAAGCATCTTAGTCTATTTATTAGCATCCTAGATCCCATAACAAAAGCTAGTGCTTAACTAGCTTTTGTTATGGGATATCACGTTGGGTTTAGATAGCGCTGTGTATTATATCGTTGAATATTTAATTATCTGGGGGCACGGCGGTGCCCCCGTCACGACCGTTGGATGGTGCTAAATACACTCGAGAGCAATGAATCCGGGTCACTCAAAGAATCCAAAAAATCTCGGAAAGTAAGAATGCTAGGTTAATTCAATAAATTGTATTTAATAGACAATTTAATACTCCTTAAATGAAAGTTAAAAAAATATGAGTCACCATACATTTTATTTACACAAAATTACATAAAGAAAAAAAACTGCTGATCTCTCCTTAAAACAAAAATAGGAAACATGAAATTTTTGAACTTTATGACGATTTTCTTGAATTTCAATACTTCGTATTACCTCCTCGTGCTTCCATTACTGCGTTTACGCGGTTTGGCATGCTGTACACCAAGTTCCTTATACGATTTTGGGGAATATTCTCCCATTCCTCTGTGAGAGCAATTTTGAGCTCAGGAAGCGTGATTGGGGGAGGGTTTCGTTGTTTTACGCATCTCCCTAGCTCGTCCCAAGCATGCTCGATCGGGTTGATATCCGGGCTGCGCGCTGGCCACTCCATACAAGTAATGTTCATCTCTTGAAGGTAGTCATTCACAATCCTACCTGTATGAGGTCGGGCATTGTCATGCATAAATATAGCATCCTCACCCAAATTGACCATAAATGGACCAACGTGTTCGTTGAGGATTTCTTCCACATATCTTACGCTAGTTAAAGAGCCGTTTTCTATGATCACCAGCTCGGTGCGACTTTCAGAGGAAATTCCGGCCCACACAAGTACAGACCCACCACCGTAGGCTACTTTTTCTTCGATGCATGCTTGCTTGAATCTTTCCCCTGGTCTTCTATACACTCTGTGTCTTCCATCGTGCTTGTAGAGCATAAATTTTGATTCGTCGGAGAACATAACTTTCGACCAATCTTCAATACTCCAATTTACGTGGTTCTGGGCATATCTTAGTCTTGAAATACGATGGCCACGCTCCAGTTTAGGGACGTTTGCAGGTCTAAGGGGTTTTAAGTTAGATTCAGCAAGCCGACGTCTTACTGTCCATGCACTTGGGTTACTTCCTCCGAGGCGTCGAAACTGATTTGTGAGTTCAGTTCCTGTGAGAAAGCGATTTCGAAGCATGGTGTTCACCAAGTATCGGTCTTCTCGTGCTGTGGTACACCTAGTTCTGCCCGTTCCTGGTCTGCGTAGGTTAGAACCAGTTTCTTCGTAACGTCGGAGAACTCTTTGTACTGTTGACAGCGACACACCGACAGTCCTGGCTGTATCGCGCTGACTCCGGCCGGTTTCCACCAATGTAAGTATTCTGGTGCATTCTTCAAGTGTAAGCGACATGATTTCAGCTTGAATAATGAATATTGAGCACTATCAACCTGGTTTATGTACCAACATAAATGACAGATTACAAACAAAAGCAAAAACAAATCCTGTAATTTCGTAGTTCCATCTTCGACAGTGTTCCCTTTTCAAATTTGATTTTTTTATGATATAACTTTACAATAACTAAGAAGTTTTAATACTTTCATTTAAGGAGTATTAAATTGTCTATTAAATACAATTTATTGCATTAACCTAGCATTCTTACTTTCCGAGATTTTTTGGATTCTTTGAGTGACCCGGATTCATTGCTCTCGAGTGTAGTTAAAATTTTCAAGATAGAATGCCATCGGTACAATCAATTAACATACAAAATTTGAATGTCGTAGCTATCGTATATGTCGTCACTGACTCATCACTCACTGATCATCAAAATTGTTAGGGTACTTCCTGAAGTCCTAAAAAGCTGAAATTTGGTATATAAGCTAATATTACTACAAGGACAATATAAAAAATTTAAAAAACCTAATCTAACCTATCCCCTGGGACTAGGAGGTGGAAGCACAGATTACCTACTACGGTGGAAGTTTTTATACGAGACTTGTACTACAGTTTGTGCTACATAAGTCAAAATTAATTAAAACATTTCTTATAACAAATAAAAAATACGTACGTCATAATTTTTAACCAACTTACAAAAATAAATGAAATCTCACCAAAAACATTTTCATGTTAACATTTGGCAAAATTTTTACATGAAAATGTTTTTGGTGGGATTAGTCTTACTTCATTCAAACTTTGCATTCATTTTATCTCCACAAACTTGTTAATAACCATTTAGTCACAACTTTAAGAGGTTTAGTAATCAATTAATTGTTGTTCAAACAGTAGGTAAATGAAATAGCAAAAGTTCCAAAAACTCTTGAAACTTGAAACAAGATAAAGCAATTACTTTTAGCTGGTAAATATCTTCTAAGAACACGTAGTACATCTAAGTTACAAATTATTTCGGCAGCGTATTTAGTGAATAATATATTTGAGTACGTACCTTACTAATAATTACATTTATGGGCCGTTTGGCGTTAAAACGTTGGGTCCGAGGGGCCCAAGCGCGCGTGCGCTATTCAAAGAAATAGCGAAGCGACTAATCGACTCTTCCCGTGACCATAGCTGGCCTTTACCTCCCTCAAAGAATTATTATCGTTATTCAACGTGGCAATACCGGCAGCCTTTTGGGCACGGTTCCAGTAGAGGTCGATGGGGAAGGAATTTTCGATGCCAAAAGTTACAGTCTCTTCCCCTTTTTTTAATTAGTGATAGAGGAAATGAAACCACTACTTGTATCGTCTAAATAAGAATGAATGTACTTTACACACATATAAGAGGTTTGACTTGTGTCACATTTTCACATCATTTTGCAGTGTTGAATTAGTTATAAAACAAACACGTACCGGCGCTTGGCAACTGCAATCGTCATTTTTTCTGTGTCAGAGACGTTTTCTGGAGGCTGACACCACATTTTGGCACGTTTCAGAAGGTGCTCTTTCACCTCCCGAAAAATCAAAATTTTGACTAAGTTGCCGTTATTTCAGGCGCTTGAAAACAGTTTTCAGGCCGTTTAAGAGCCATCCCCGTCAATCCGCGGCATTACACTGGGAACCCTTATTCAGGCATTTTCAGGACCCCTTATGGGCCTTTTCAGTCAACATCAATATATGGCCAAATTCCCATAGGAGTGGGCGAGACGGCACTATAGAAAAAGACAGCATGCCTTGACGTCACTGTTCTAGAAGGAATCGAATGAATAGAACGAGACGTCAGGCTAGAAAGAGACATAAGACCCATTCCAGAATGTTGCTGTCTTTTCGAGAACTTTCGCTACTCGGCCGCGCCGGATATAAAAGGCGAGCTAGCAGCCTGCGCTCAGTCAGTCTACGACTAGTATTCGAAGCGATCACAGCGATAAAGTGTGCGAAGCGATACAGTGCGATTATACAAGTCACTGTGTATTGTGTAAGGAAGAGTTTTCGAATTTCTACGGGCTTTGCTGTAATTTGAGTGCAGCTGAATAAAATCTGTCTTCAACGGTTGTTCTTGCATTTTCCATTTAAAACGACCCCCACGCTCGTAAAAATAGTTACAACGGTGAAGATATACTAGTTATGAAGAATTATTTTATCTACTCTGATACTATAATACAAAGCTTATAAAATTGAAATCAAAACTCTTATGACAAACATTACGCACAGGCCAAAAAAAAAGTTTTATTACGATACAGGTCTTGTATGGACACCTATATCATAAAATAACTTTTTAATCGTGCCAAAGGGAAAAAAAAAAAAAAAAAAACTTTTTAATCATAACGATACACCTATACAACCTCCATCTGGACCAAACCTCAACTTTAAAAAAAGAATCCGCCGATTCGGGAAAAAAAAAGAAACACGCATGCGCAATCGACGTTTGCGCCTTGGCGCGAACAATTTTTTTTTTTGTTCTATACATTTAAATTAAACAAAGTGTGGTTTGGTTTGTAAAATAAATTAGTTTATGTATTATAGTATGAGAGTAGATAAAGTAGTGTATGACACTGTACATAACTTGGTCTTATAACACTCGTGTGATAATATAAAAAAACTCGCCTACGGCTCGTTTTTTTAAAACACACTCGTGTTATAAGAACCCTTATTATGCAACAGTATCATAAACTACTATATGTTGTACAACGTCCGATATATAATGTGATTGATGTGAAGCCCGTTATGGGATTACTATTTTTATATATATTAAAACACACTTTACCAGTTCCACACAATTATATTTAATTTTGTCACTGTCAAACAAAATATAATTGTGTGGAACTGGTAAAGTGTGTTTTAATATATATAAAAATAGTAAAATGAAGTTCCGTCAAGAAGTTTCAACAAATTCAATCAACTACCGTTATGGGATGTTTATTACCTGAAATCTGCAAGGGTAAATATGTATTTTAGCATTATTTTATTAACAAGAATGTTGAAAAACATCGTATGATACACGTGTGCATTGATGATTACCGTCATCGGCTCTCTTAAGACCCCCACCTAACAGTTAGGGTCTCAATGACGCCTCAGACGTAATCACCAACTTAACACACTTGTACCATAATGTACTATTATTTACTAATGGGGTCCGAGCCGATCTTACCTGTAAACCAATACACTTACTGATTGACGGTGGAGTTGCTAGCGCAGACTCCAAGGGGTTTGAAGTCGTCCCCAAAAGCATAGTGAACATAAACAGCAAACATGAACATTTGGTTTATACGTCTGGACGGCATATCCGGACACGGACGCGAACAAAGTTTGAATTGAGTTCGCGCACAACCTTTTGGGTGATTAGAGTGATTCATAAGATATTGTTTGAAGCGGATCCTAGATGGTGGAAAACAGATTTGTATAAAAAATAAACGCCTGGACTCTTCCAAGTTCTATGCGAACAGTTCTGTTGCATAATATTTATTAAAACTATTCAAACATCGTCCATAGGTCAAGCTGGCCTCAAAGAAACTTGGAGTGCTCAACAGGGCGAAGCAGTACTTCACTGCGGGGCAACGACTTCTGCTTTATAAGGCACAAATTCGGCCCCACATGGAGTACTGCTGTCACCTTTTTGCCGGAGCGCCTGCATACCAGCTTGGCCCCTTCGACTCATTGCAAAGACGGGCGTTGAGGCTCGTCGACAATCCCATACTCACAGGCGATGTGGAACCTCTCAGCCTCAGAAGAGACTTTGCCTCGCTGTGTGTGTTCTACCGCCTATAAAATGGTTTGTGCTCAGATGAATTGTTTGACATGATGCCCACCGCTGCATTCTATCATCGCACCACTCGCCATAGGCAGGGAATTCATCCTCACACACTGCGACCGGAAATGGTACGCACCGTGCGTTTTGAAAGGAACTTCATCCCACGCACGCTCAGGTTGTGGAATGAACTTCCTGCCGTGGTTTTCCCAAGCGACTACAATATGGGGTTCTTCAAGAAGGGTATTAGAAGGTATCTACAGGGTCGGTAGCACGATTGTGACGCCCCTGGTGTTGCAAACGTCCATAGGCCACGGTAACCACTTCCCATCAGGTGGGCCGCGTGCTTGTCTGCCGCCTAAATGGCATAAAAAAAAAACATACAGATAGGATCCAAGAAACCGATTATTCGATGTTTCGATGTTTGTTAGTGGTACACACGTGCGAACCAAGTTTTTGCCTGACGTGGCCTTGTCAATGAATGGCGCCTAATTTCTGTTCGGAGTTTTAGGTATTGACGCTAGTACAAAGTTATATCGACCATTGTGTGTGAGCTGTCAGAAATAAAATAAACGAATGGACAGAGTATATTAAGTGTGTACACGGCTTAAGGCACGACTACTAGGAGTTGAAGGAGAAGGCGGACCTTAGGCTGTGAGGTGGTAGCCTCGGATGCAATCGGCCACGATGCGGACATGACGATGATATTCCTGTCATATTGTATCTTTAATCACTCCTCAATGAAAATATGCAAACCTTATGTCTTTTCTTTTTGAATCGCAAGAGAAAAGGGGCCATTGATATAATCTATGATTGATAAGTTTGAGTGGTTTGAGCTTCTTTGCCGCCATAGCACCCCATACTAAGGATAGTATGTGATAGTATGTCTCTTTCGAGGATTAAAAGACACATTTTATAAGATGTAGCAAGATATATGCCAGATAACTATACCTAAAGTATATCAAAGAATATATAATTAACAATTCAATACTATTAAATTATAGCCTCTAAATTATTGCTCTTTATCTCGAAGTAAATTCTCCAATACAACTCGAATATTATCCCAATATCATAAGCCTCAATTGGGTAATCAAATGTCGCAATTACACCTCGGTAAGTAGGTATATTATCGGTAATGTGATCATCTTCAAGGTGTTAGCACTTCTATTTGTAAAACCACTTCTGTAAACTATTTTGGCTTTGATCTTCTCACTAACAGGTATCTACGTAATTATTATGTTATGTGATTATTATTGGGTGTGATTTAAGCTGTCGTCAAGATAATAGTGTTTGTCTGCAAAATTGTAATTGTAGTCGTCGAAATATAATTTTATTACGAGTGAAACGACGACGGGGGTATTTTTTCGTGGATCATCAATCTTTTTTAACCTGTATATATGTGTGCCGCTACCGTATTTTGCGGACAATAAAGGATTTGTTTGACGACGGATCTTCCATTTTGAGTATATAATGTTCACAGGGCCGGCAGCATGAGTGTGACTCCCTTGGTGTTGTACACGTCCATAGGTCACGGTAACCACCGGGAAATCGGAGACGGTTATGTCGGAGACGGTTATGTCGGACTCGAACCGACTATACCGCACGCCGTCTGTGGGTCGCAGTGCTAGGCCGAAGGTGAGGTTGTCATGCGACATATCCCTCGCACCCAGGCTGACTCAGGGCCATCCCTCTCGGTCTGGCTTCTTCGGGAGGGAGAACCAAGCGGTCTCCGACTTGCCCCCGGTAAGGGCAGGCGCGCATTGTTCCGCGGTGCGCACCGTCGCCGTGACCTGCTTCTGCAGAGCGGGCCGTCACCCTAATGACGGCCCGCTCTGCTGTCTCCTTCACGAGCATGACCTGCTCGCAAAAGGAGGCGTTGTCTGCCCACACGTGGAGAGCGTGAGCACTCTCACCCCCAGTTACACCCCAGTAACTTGCAACTATCGAATCAGAATGAGCCAATGGAAGAGTATGTATAAGTTCAAATGGAAATACAACCTTTTTTAGAGAAATTCCTAAGAACAAGGGTACAGGTAGCCCGACGGCTTTCGTTGATGGTTAGATTAAAACCGGACGCTGTCTCAGGTCTCAAGTTGACTCTGGTTGACCTTGTGACATCTTCAGGGAGGTAGGACACGACGGTAATGCCGTCCAATTGAGCAGTCCGATTGGGGAAAGTACCTCCGCCCTACAGAAAACCGTGGTCATAATAATCTCGTGTTGTGTTCTCGGTTATGTGATTAGCCAGTATTAGTCGGTACCCTAGTGGTATGGGTAATGAACTGCTGAGACGAGGTCTTGGGTTCGATCCCAGGTTTTCCATGGCACACACCAATGACTTTTCGATGCTTTTCGAAGTCATGTGTGTATTTATCGCAGGTTATAAGTGCCCAGTTAATGGCAATAGGCTCGCCACCTATTACATTGGGACCTTAACATAAACTGGCGAAATGTGGGTGCTAGCACCTCTGCCTACCCCTTCGGAGATAAAGTCGTGAGTTTATGTTATGTTATATGTGTTCTCGGTGGTAAGTAAGGTAGCCAGAGCTTACTAAAGAGTATTTGTGCTGTCAGTGGGAAGAGCAAAGGCTATTCCTGCTTTGTCTTCTACGCTGACGGCACAGAAACTTTCTGTGTTTACAGGATCGGTAGCACGAGTGTGACCCCCTGGTGTTGCACCCGTCCACAGGCCACGGTAACCACTGTCCATCAAAAACTACGGATTTCAGATGGCCTAAAATGACCTCGTACTAAAAAAAAAACTATTCATTAAATTCAAAATTTACAATTTCAATACATATTCACTAACACAGACTTTGGGTCTTTGAAGTAACCGAAATTAATGTTGAGTATGCTTCAACGTAACGCCTGATATATTATCTGTCTATCTTCAAGCATTAAACTCACCACAACGTCTGTTCTAAGGGCAAAGGAATGAACGCCCGGCCTTAGAGACCCCAATTAAAATATGTCTATACTAATTTAATAAAGCTGAACCGTTTACTTCATTGACCACGGTAACTTCTGAAACTACATGTACAGTTAAAGACAACAAATTCTAATTTGTTAAGGCACTTTTTATTACCTTTTTTTAAAAGGAAGATTAGCATCCGAAATTATCGAAATACTAATATTCCCTCTAACCTCTCCAACTAAGCTAAATTGCTTGTGCTAGTAGTGGGTTCACGTTGGTAGTGTAATGGCCAGGACTCGAAGCCGGGACCTCTCGATCGTAAGGCCGAGCCCTTAAACACTAAGCTACCGACGCTTTCTTTTTTTATACAATTTCGGTGAAGATAAAGGATACGGTCCATTAAATCGAAAGGGGTTACCGTGGCCTATGGACGTATGCAACACCAGGGGCGTTACACTCGTGCTGCCGACCCTGAAGAAACATTCTAAGTACCCTTTTACGAAATAATAAAGAAAAATTTAAACATAGTAACGTCATTCTCTGGGGATTATAAAAATACTTACGTGTTCCATCACGGAGTCAACAATGGTGCCCGGAATTCGGCAATAGGTGAGCCCTCTTTTTTATTATGTGGAACCGAATACAATAATTGGTGAAATGTGGGTGTTAATTCACCTCTGCCTAACCTTCCGGGTATAAACGCGTGATTATATGTTTGTATTCCAATGTAAAGGGTTGTGAATTTTTAAGTGTTAATCAAAATTTGTCATTAATGTGCAAAATCAGCTGAAAGTTTGTAACAGTATAGCTTTTATTTATATACAATACACTTGTTTTTATTTTATTCATAAATACAGTGGTTATGATTTTACAAGCATTCAAAATTCTTAAAAATGTTTAAATTTTTTACATTCGATAGCCAAATAAAAAATAAAATTAGGCTATTAAAGATAAATGTGACTATGATATATTTTAAGATAAGGATTATTTTAAGTGGTAGTCTTTATAACATCCTACTTATATTATACACGTAAAAGTTTGTAAATATGGATGGATGAATGGATGGATTCAGATCACGTAAAATCTACTGAATGGATTTTAATGAAACTTTACAATAATATAGCTTATACATCAGAATAACACATAGGCTACAATTTATAACGATATAACAGCGATAACTGACATCCACGCGGGCGGAGCTGCGGGCAAGAGCTAGTCATACATATCGCGACTAAGACATGTTCTCTGATGTTCGAAGGGGTTTCACTGTGTTAACATTGGTCAGCCGTTCTAAAAACTGACCTAGCTTGTGTTGCTTACCCTTATAACATGCTAACCCACTTGGCTATCTTTTAACTAAGGCTCTTCAACCTGAATAAACTCGTTCCTGTGATTATTCTTTTCCATACATACATAAATATAATTACCCCTGAAGGGATAGATAGAGTACAGGTGTGTTATTCTCCTATCCCACACAGGACAACACGAGTAGGGCTTAGATGTCACCCGTATACAGTGCAGAATATTCCTTCAAGAACCAAGCTTTCGGTGACTCCTTTCTTTGTTGTACCATTAAGACCTGGAATTCCTTGCCAGCTCACGTGTTTCCTTCTTCATTCACTCCCGGGTCCTTTAAGCGGGGCGTGAAAAAGCATCTGGTGCGGCCGTCAAGCTCAGTGCCAACATTGTTAACATGGTACGTGTATATAATGGTGACCCTCTTTCCTGAGACTTTGCCTTTCAGGCGAGTTGTAGTCAAATTGACGTGTCCTACAACAAAAAACACCGACAATTCGCACACTATGATTTTCTTTCTATATAATACGGGATACGTCAATCGGGTACTAGATCATGGGCTGTACTGCTGTTTATTATTGAATGAATGGCAGCTCTACCTCTGAGTCCTCTTTTACTACACTCATGGGAAGATTTAGGACTATTCTATTCTATCAGGAACGGTATTCAGAATTAGGTAATATAATTCTGATCGAATAAAGAGAAAAAATTGAATCGGTCTAGGCGGAGTTTGAACCCGCGATCTTTGCCTTACAAGGGCAATGCTTTGACCACTACGCTACCAGACCTCGCCCTAACCAATTCAAATACTTCTCCTTCTATATCTGTCTTTGAGGCGACATTGGAGCGTCTACCAACAATCTTACGAACTATTGGAACGAATGAATGATTTTGACGTGACAACGTCTTATAAATTGGTTTGCCGGGTGACACTTCAAGAAATTGTGTTACGCTCAGGCGTTACGCTCCGCGTTATGCGCTTACAATGAGAGCGAGTGAGAGGCACGCGTCCCTTCCAGCCCGCCTAAGAGCGAGAGAGACAGACATAACATCCTTCTTCCTACTATACGAATGAATATTCACATTAAAATTATTTTACCACTCAAAGTCGTTGTCACGTAAAGCTTTCGCCTGTATACCGACTTTACAGGCAACCAATTTTTTGTTGTTTCAATCATTTTTAAACGTTGATTTTTGACCACTCCGCCCATATTATTTGAATTAAATCTTTAAGAATTTTACATGCTATATATTTAAATCGAAAAAAGAGAAAAAATTGAATTGGTCCGGCGGGGTTTGAACGGCGATCTGTACATTATAATATTTAGCATGAACAATGCTTAAAGATTTCATTCTAATAATATTATTTTAGCTGAAATCTACGTAAACAGTCCACATTGCAATCAAACTACTTTTTATCACTAGAAGAATTGTTTTGTTCCTCTACGCGCTGCACGATTGCCCTCGCAGTACGCTCGCTAGATTTAATAAAACCTATTCAATCGGGACCAAACGGAGCCCTGAGAAATACGATCTATTTTGCACGTGACTTCGGTGGCGATGTAACAAAAGGAACAAAACTCAATCCTCAAAGTTTCCCTTTGACTGTGAAAGGTGAAAAATATCTAGAGGAAATCCTTACAGTACCGTCAGAAACAAAGTAAGTCAAAGCATAAAAACGTTTATTCTGTATAGACCATTTAAATGGCATTTAGAAAATACAAAAGTTACAAAATATATCAAAGCCTATAGTAGCGAAATAGACTACTACATCTAAACAGTTTTGTAGGAGGTGGGACATGACGGTATTTCCAGCAACCAGATTTTTGGGACTTCACTTGCTAGCCAGTATACCTGTTGATTATTGAAAAGGCTCCGATGCAGGCTTTTTCAAGGTCGCTCCCGTAAATACCAAAATAAACAGAGCGTGTTGCAGAGCGCACCCTTGGGCTCCAAACTACAAACATCGCGTTTAAAGTAAGATATATGAACATGTTTAAAACACAAGCAATTTCAATACCAAATTATCGTTTCCCAAATTACCTTATATTAACACACTGTTATAAATAACAACATAATGTTGTTAAAACGACGTGTTAGCATAGTGTACAAAACCTTTTATCGGGTCGTCTCAATACATCACCGCGCCGGTTGCCGGCGACCGGCGACACATCGTTGACAAATTATGTTCCTAAACGAACACGGCTTTGTATTGTCTGCTAATGTACACAAGTGGAGATAGTTGTTACTTTTGTACTTACTTGTAAACTAAAGTTTTATTGGAATAAAACCACTTTATACCAATTCTATCGTGATTTATTTGTTACTAGCTTTTACCTGCGGCTCCGCCCACATGTCAGTTACCGCAACCAAACATAGCCTAAGTCCTTTTTCAAGGTCTAATCTATCCCTATACCGAATTTCATCAAAATCGGTTCAGTGGTTTAGGCGTGAAAGATGGACAAACAAATACACACACTCACATTCACATTTATAATATTAGTTTGAATGTTGGCTGATTTTTAAGCGTTTAAGGGCACAGTTTCGATTGCAAAAATCATCAGAAAGTACTAATTTGGCGAAAATATTCTTTTCTATAAATCGAATCGATTTCGATGAAATTTGGCACATGGATAGACTAGAGTTTAGAAAAGGACAGGTTATGTCTGGTCACGATAATCGTCATCCGCGAGTGTGGAGAGGCGGGAAACAGCTAGTATTATACACATACCGGCAGAATTAGCGGAACACATAAAAAAGGAGAGTATAAAATAGTTACCTTTATTTTTAAACAAATAATAATTGAACATGAAACAACAGTTAAATTAACATGTTTTGACATTCATTTGCAAGACCATACTTAAAGTTTAATAAAAAAATAACTAAAACAAAATGCGTCTTTCTTAGATTTTTCGCAGCAAGCCCAGACAGATGGAAACCTTCATCAGGGCACGAGGGGGAAACACTCGTTATTAAACATTCATTTAATTAATATTAAACCGTCATAAAATATAAAAAAATCAACTGTTTCTCTGTCACTACGAAATCTAAAAAAAGGGATGTTTAGTTAAGTTTTTTTTTATTAAACTTTAAGTATGGTGTTGCAAATTAATGTAACATGTTAATTTAACTGTTGTTTCACGTTTAATTGTTATTTGTTTAAAAATTTAATTGTTATGTGTTGTGTGTGTGTGTATCACTAGTGTTTCAATACAAGTGCACCCTATCATGTACTTGTACAGTACTGATTTTGGCAGTCGCACGTAGCAGATCCACATCTGCTACGCATGGCTGCATAGCGTTTTCTGATACTATCTGATACTATGTAGCTTCGTAGCCGTAGCGTTTGAGTAGACTGTGCTACGATTCGGTTGCACAATCTTACATTACAATGATAAGTACCTACATATACGTACAAAATACATTTTTCATCAGATGTTTATAATAATATCGCTAAGCACGGTAATGCCTGTGCCTAATCGGATTCCGTAGGTGTCAGTAGGCGTCAGCACAGCTGGTCGCTAAATCAAGCCATTTGCATATCGGAGTACACACATTAGCTCGTCAGCCTACCTTTATGTCAAAGCGAATAATAAAAAGGCTTTTTGTTAATATTGAATTATTTTTAGAGAGTATTTTTTTATATGATTACTAACTTTGTTTATAATTTTCTCGTATAAATATTAAGGTCATCATCATCAGCTTTGTTTGAACCTTTTTCTCAATATAATTGGGGTCGCCTTTCAAGTGTAACTACGGCGCGGCTGAACTTCGATATTTTTCTTGAAGTGACTGCCTGCCACCTGACCTCTACAACTAATTGGCGATCTGTCGTTAGACTAGTCGGACATTGAGGGGTCCAACTACCCGTATGGATTATTACCGTATATCAGGTACCAGTTGAGGTTGATTAGTGATTTTAGTGCAGCTTCAAAGTTATAAAAGATTGCACTATAAAGGTCTTATTAGAATATATAACGATGAAGCTTAAGGTACACTGAATATTGTTATGCAAAATCTTTTCACCCAATTGGATATTTTTCTGTAGTTAAATTTAATTAGATAACAGAGCTTATTAAATTAAGAATTGTAAAAGATCGGTAGAAGATGTGTCTATTCTTATTTTATCGTGTTTATTTCACATCATACACGCAACATATAATCACTATGGATTATAATATGCAAGCTTACTTTTGAAAGATTATGTCAAGTCAAATAGTATGACATGGAGGCTTTTGTGACCCGAGCCTTGCAGACGAATCCCTTCACACCTCCATTTTACAAACGGTACTTAGATGACACTTTTAAAATATTTCCGACAAGTAGTTATTCTTCTTAATTCCACTTTAATTCAACTTAATTCCATCCATAACAATATACAAGTACTCCAAGACAACAAGCTCAAACAACCGTCATTCACGGATCCCGAGAAAAACCAGCCACGGTTGAACGCCAGCCCGCTGTACTACCATATGTAGGAGGTATCACTGACAAAATTGGCTACATCTTGAAGCGAGCTTCAATCAACACATACTACAAGCCACCAACGAAGATAAGTCAATTCTTATCATCTGTCAAGTATCAACTACCTCTACAAGATGCAGATGCAAGGGTCTATAAAATGGACTGTGACTGTGGGCTCTCATATATTGGACGAATCAAGCGAAGCATTGGCACTCGCGTCAAAGAACACATAGCTGACATAAAACACCAACGCTCAACAAAGTCAGCTGTATGTGTACACGCGCAAAATGATTGAACCTTACGTAACGGTAGGTCCGTTACGTAAGGTTGATAATCCACAGGTATTCGCTAAAAAGCATAGATATATACCGAGAATAATCTGCGAGGCTATTGAAGTTAAAAAAACCCAAATTTTATTAGAGAAGATGTTTGGAGCGTAACACCAGCCTGAGGCCCAGTCATCCACTTAATGAAACAGCAAAATACAGCAAGACTTAACGACACAGTCAGCTCATTCTGCGTAACACCAACAATTCATCATGATTCGGGTTCTTTGAGATAACTTACACTTCAAACTAAGTGACAGCTACCGTCCTTAGTCAAACCGCGAATAAGTCTACTAAAAAGTTGCCGAAACTTCGGTCTAAAAGTAAATAACAACAAATTAATTTCGATAGAATTAGTGAAAAAAAAATGGTTTTATTTTAATGAGTGATATTCGCGTAAACCTTTACATGAATTTCAAGGTGATTTATTGTGTGATATTTGACAGGCTCCGTGGCGTGGCGGTAGTGAACGCGGCCGCTACGCAGGAGGTGCGGGTTCGATCCCCGCTCAGTGCAAATATTTGTATGCATGAATATGTATATTTGCATTGGTCTGGGTGTTTCTATGTATAATATGTATGTATTTACAAAAAAAAAAAACGTATCTAAGTATGTTTATCCGCATTCTAGATTCCATAACACAAGCTAGTTAAGCTATGCTTACCATGGGTCTAGATAGCGTTGTGTGAAATGTTGTGGAATATTTATTTATTATTATTTATTATTTACACTGATCCTAACTATTCAGTTGATTACAGTACTTAGTACTATAAATATATGTATAATATATTGACAACTTTTAATCCGTATACAACACAACTTTCACGTTTTGGCGTTGTCCATTGAAAGTAGATTAAATAATTCTTAATTATAAAAACAAGGCTATAACAGTTTCCGTAAATGTAACTAAGTTTTAACAATTATATGCGATTCGATTATTTGCAAGGAATACACTCTTTCCTAATAAAAGTTCTTTGACATCAATGGCGTTGGATCGAATGTATTCGTAAGGACAAAATCAAAAATATTGAACCTGTTGTATAACCGATTGACATTTTTTCATAAGCAAAGTCGATTGTCATAATATATAATCGTGCTAACTTTAAAGCGACACAGCTGCTGGAAAGTAAAAAGACAAAATTATACCCAATCACAAACTGAAGTGATGACGTTACTTTCGCTATTTTAAATGCTGAGTTTAATCTTATTGCGTATTCAAAACAGCGAATGTCGATAAACGAGCAATTAGTACGCCACTTAATGGATTAAAAAAACATCTGCGTTTGTACAGTCGACATCAGATCGATATTGACGTACATAGTACTCAAAATGAACTCAATACCTTGGTATAATCCCCTTTATATTCACTGATTGTACTGATATTTGGTACCGTACTCATTCATAATATCGACAGACACTGCATCGATGGTCGCTGTATCGAAAACGTTCCATCGACGGGCTAATGTATCGACAGTACCCCAAATCGTTGGTACGCTACATCGTTAGTACACTAAAACGACGGTATGCGACATCGACAGTAAACCAAATCGATAGTACGCTGCATCGACTACCCGACCCGAGCCAGATTTAAATGGTTTTTATTGTGATAGCTGCGCAATCCGACTTGGTTAGGTTAGGTTAGAAGGCATTAGGTCTTCGTGGTTATTTTTTTTTATAACCCTGCAGAAATAAATCATTTTTCTAACTGTTGCTCGGGTTGGGTACTCGATGCAGCGTACTATAGATTTGGTTTAATGTCGATATAGCATACCGTCGTTTTAGTGTACTAACGATGTAGCGTACCAACGATTTGGGGTACTGTCGATGTAACGTACCATCGATGGAACGTTTTCGATACAGCGACCATCGATGTAGTGACTGTCGATATTATGAACTAGACCCATTTGGTACACGCCTTTAGATCGGACAATATTAAAAATGAAACCAATTAAACAGTTTGGTATAAACATGATTAGTAGATTACTTCGGGACACGTATTTTGCACCTAAATCATGAGATAAACAAGGCAATGGCACGCGCGGGTTTTGTTAAAAATCTATGTTTAAACTTAAGGTCGTCCACTGCAGTAGCATCCTCTGTTATCTTCGAAAGACAGCAAACTTAATTGGAAAGAACATATAGAACATGTTTGCTCAAAAATATCTCAGCATGCATATGGACTGTATAAACTACGAAATACAGCAAATTTAAGCACTGTTATTACAGCATACCATGGTATGGTTACATCTACCTTGCGCTATGGAATTATTTTTTGGGGCAATTCCACTGACTGGTCTCGTGCATTTATAGCACAGAAACGGTGCATTAGAGCCATGTTCAATATTAAACAAATGGACACTTGTAAACCATACTTCATAGCCAATAAATTAATGACTTTGCCCTGCATTTACATACAGGAGTGTGCTATGTTTGTCGAACAGAATATGCAACTATTTCACAAAAAACAAAGAGCTCGTCACGCTGATAAGCTGTGTTTGGTTCCTAGTAAAACGACCTTGAAGCACCAAAGTATACTCTGCATGGCACCACATTTATATAATAAATTGCCTAAACATATATAAAATATGCAGAAAATGTGCGTTTGTTCAAGAGGAGCCTACAGGAGATGCTTATACGGAAATGTTATTATTCTGTATCTGAATTTTTAAATGACAAAACCTTAGATGCTTAATTGTTGAGTCTGTTTTTCTTGATGATCCATTGGACATTGCTATCGGATGGACAGTATGTATTTGACATTATTTATTTTGACATTAAGACATTATCTACCTGCTAATATTGACATGAAATGATATATTGACGTTGAATATTTATACTTGAATTTGCATAATTTCGAATTATAAAGTTTTCGTTATATTTGTGTACTAAAACTGAATAATAAATATTTGCATGCCATGACTGGTGATAATACAATGTACCGACCACTATTATGTTTTTATGACCATCTGATTCTCACATGTATTATGCAAATAAATAATTTGAATTTGAATTTGAATTTGAATTTGAATTTGACACCCAAGAAACGTATACAACACATTTTGAGCATATTATAGGTGCAAGATTTATGTCCTAAGTGATATTAAGATAATTTTGGGGTTTTGTAGTCAAGACTGTTCTGACGTAGATCCTTAATGTTGAATGTTCATCGAGCGTGTTGTTTCACGAAACATTAGCAGTCCGCCAGCGCCGTGCGAGAACCGCTTCGTGTAATTAAAGTTAGATTTTCTTACAATTGCTCTTTTGTTTTGTTACACGATTTGGTAACATCGTTTGGTTTGAAATGAGATGAGAGTAATTTCAGTAGGTAATTACATGTACTATATTTTGATGGTGCCCCAAGACGGTTATATGAAGAATTTTCAATGTCCGAGACGTAAACATGTAGCTAAGTTGGTCTGAGCATTCCCCCTGTAAAAGACTGTTCGTGGGTTCAATTCCAGTCTTGGAAGTTTGGAAGTTTACTTTTTTCAATCTTCTTCTTCTTTTCGTATGGTTAGTGGCCAATCTGTGACAGAGTTTTTCAAGTCGCCCATATAGGCCTCTTGACCTAACGACTGTTGACAGCCGGGACCGACTTTTGACGTGTCCTCAGATGTAACACCACTAAACGGTCACCCATCCTAATGGTAACCTTCACCTAGGTAACTTAACCAACTGATCGTTTACCGAATAGTGAGCGCACCTTGCCACGAGGGTTTCATCTAAATATAAGTACTATATTATCTAAATACATACACTTTCGCTTGTATACCATTTTTGATCCTGGTTGTATACGAGATTTCCTTTTCAGAAGCTGAGGTCTATTTACTTCCCTTCTTCTTTTGAATTAGCTTATATCTACATCAGACAGATATATACAGTCCAGACTCAGCCTCAGATGCATGGCTCGAGTCAACAATAGTGCCCTGAATACGGCAATAGGCTCACCCCTTATTGCGTGGGACCGAATACAGATTGGTGAAATGTGGGTGTTAATTCACCTCTGCCTAACCCTCCGGGGATAAAGGCGTGATTATATGTTTATGTATAAGAATTTCATGGGAGCGACTGACAGGCGAAATTATTGACAAGCTTGTATGACGAAACACAATGTGGTGTCAGCCGGTTCTTCGTTAGCTTTTTTCATCAACAAATAAATGATGGTTTTCTTCCTTTCTTTCTTCGCAATATCAAACAATTATTTAGACAAACTCTGTAGTGCAACTCATTCATAAAAACATATCCTTTGAGAGCAGGTAAGTAGTTACCTCGCACATATAGCATCCATCTTCAAACTCGCTCCCAAAAGGGCAACTAAACACAGTTTACGACACAGACGAGAATTTTTCCACATCCCTTTCATCTCATAGGGCTCTTTATAGTTCTTTTATGACCACCCTTGTTCTATTATGTATTACATTTCACCTGCGATTCTTTGAATTGCCCTATTGTACTTTTGGATTTTATTTTTATAGCTGATGGTGATGAATGCGGAGTATACAATTTAGAAAAGTGTTTCTACAATGCGGTGAAGATATTTAACATAATAAAAACATAACATACTGGTGAAAGTAATTTGACCGTGCACGATTGCGAAAAACCCATCCTAGTAATCCATTCTCGGTTGGATTGCGTTCAAGGGGTCAGCAAGTGCATAGCCGGGTAGAGGGATTGTTGTCGCAGCACTAGTGGGACCGGTGGGTCTCACGCGATGCTGCGACGACAATCCTCTTTTGATGAGACCGTCAACCTGAGTGCCGCCATTGTTAACATAGTACGTGTACATAATAGTGACCCTATTTCCTGAGATTTTGCCCTTTGGTTATCATCAGGCAAGGTGAAGTCAAATTGACGTGTCATAATAAAAAAAACGTAAAAAAATCAAGTGAGACCTAACCTCACCTTCGGCCTAGCACATCGACCCACAGACGACGTGCGATTTAGTCGGTTCGAATCCGACATACCTCCCCCTTCGGCTCCGAAGGGAGGGGTATCCGTGAGGATTTTCCGGACGTAAAAAAAAACCCTAAATACACCTTCAGGGCCCCATTTAATCCCGGCTTTTAGTTGGTGTTGACAACAGCTCCGCCCTAGTGGCACTCCGGTCTCGTTTCCGCTTCCCATGGAAATTTTATTCAAAACACAAATATATTATCGTCGTGTTATTTCAGTCTATAAAAATACAAACATATAATAAATTTATTTCGAATAAAAACAGTTTTTACACAGTACAATGTGAGGATGAAATCTACAGTAGTAGAAATTGTGAATTTCAACATCCTCTCATGAGTAACGATAAAATTCCGACATCTAAAATACTCAAAATGTAAAATATCCAAGATCTATCTATGTAATTGAATGAAATGTCCAAACTATGTAACTGTACCAACTATGTAAATGTCCAAACAATTGAATGAAATTTTAAAGCATTAAGCATGATAACTATTCAAATCGAAATTGCAGTGGGTTCACTAGTATGTAGGCATAAAAGGAATTGAGGAAGCTGACCGTTTAGCGAAATTTTGAATTATTGGGGAGAAACAGGTAGATAGAAGGTATAGAAACTAGCTATTTAGATTTATTTCTCAAGTACATAAATAGATGTCACGTGTGATGGAAATAATATTTTGATGAAAGATTGAAGAATAAAGGGATATGGTACAAAGCTATCTAGTCGGAGACTAGTCTATCTATCTAGTAGATACAAGTTGTTGCGGCTAGCCACATGGCGCTCAATAAGTTTGGATTTTTAATGAAAAAAAATTGATTCACCAAACTGTATGGCGTGTGGTACTGTGGAAGATGTACTTCACTTACTGGCAGAATGTGCTTGATATGACGCTGCTAGAGAGGAGCTATTTAAGTAGCTAAACTTAATTTTTTATGATGTAGGTATCTTTCAGCAAATATTGTGTACACTTAAGCCTTAAGCTGCTTTTAGTCTACTTAAGTTTGTCATGTTACGATGTGTTAGGTGATTAAGTGGGTATAAAAGGTAAGATGGGAATGACTTGTACGTTTGTATTAAAGTCCCCAATCGAAACTACTATTATAAAGAGGAAAGATTTGTATGTTTGTAATGAATAAACTCAAAAACTACTGTGCCGATTTCAAAAATTCTTTCCTCTTTGGAAAGCTACATTCACCCTGTGTAACATAGGCTATATTGGATATCCACGGGAACGTTTTTACCACCCGTGCGAAGCCGGGGCGGATCGCTAGTAATAAATAAAGAGAAAATAAAAATACTATTCAAAGCGATTATGATAGGAAAACGACTGAACCAATTCAAAATGTTTCCTATCTGAATCGATTTGAATAGTTACCATGCTAAATGCTTTAAAATTTCATTAAATTGTTTGGGCGGTGTAATTTAAATTCAATGCTTAAGAATGATTCAAAATCATTAATTGGTTTCCATAGTACGTAAAAGAATCGGAGATGGCTCCACCGTCGCCCCAAAGACGGATATATAAAGGAAAAATTTAGATTGACACAGGCCAGTCAGTGGCTCGGTGGTCAGAGTATTTATCCTGTAAGCGAAAGATCGCGGGTTCGAATACCGCCTGAACCAATTAAAAATTATTCCTATCTCCATGTACCTAAACTAGATACGTTCAGCCCATAGGTTCAGCCACTTGAATATTCAAATATCTTAAAAAATCCACATTTATAATATCAGTAATAAGTGAGATGGCAATAAAAAAGAAAATAAGCTTAGCGGAAATGTCGCCCATCAATATTTTAAAACAGAGAATATCTATTCTAATGGATCTCAAATTATATTCGGATACGAGCGTGATGAACGACAGAATTCACGGATTAATAATTTAGTGAGCTCTCAAAAGGTTTTACTGAAAAAATTACAATGAGAAGAAATCATTTAAAAATTTCGTATACCATCTAATATTTTATTTCTTACGTAATAAATGTGAAAATTCGTGAAGATGTTCAGAAATTTGTTATTCAATCACGCTCAAACGTCTAAACAGATTTGGCTTAAATATAGTAAGTACAGTTAAAGATCACATAGTCTGGAAAAAAACAAGCTACTTTTTATTTCTAGAATATTTCCCATAATTTGCAGAGTTTCCAATGGAAAGCCAAAGCAAGGTAATTCACAACCTCGTGTTGTGTTCCCAGCGATAAGTACGGTAAACAGAGCTCAATGGACAGTTTTTGTGCTGACAGTGAAAAGACGAACGGTCCTGCTTTGTCTTCGACGCTGACGGCACAGAAATTCTATTCTTACAAGGTCGGCTGCATGAGTGTGACTCCCGTGGTGTTACCTATACACCATTGGCCACGGTAACCATTTTCCATCAGGAGGGTCGTGTGATTGTCTGCCACCTAAGTGGTAACAAAACGGTATATTTTCTTACTGACAAACTTGTTTAGTTATCTTTATCACCCTTGACAACAAAAACATTGTCTAGTTACTATTTGTAAGGTACTTAATATTTAAATTACCGATTCATAAATATCTAATATCATAAGTTGTTCACGCATGAACATGACTTATAGCAAATTCCTATATTCTGACGTCAATGGACACTACGTGATATCCAAATAATAAACTAAGATGCTCTTATCATCACGTAGTGAAAGTGACGGACGAGGAAAAGGACTGCTGAAGTTGCATGTACACCAATAGCACACTAAGACGTAGTTATAGTTGTGTACATATGATTAAATTAGTATTTAAGATATAGTGAAAGTAAGAATAAACCAGTCATCAAGTTGAGCCCGACTTTGACTCATTACCTATCCAACCTCTCACTGTGGCCAAGACACCCTTAGCCGTCAGTACCTGATCGGTCTTGTGAGCCTGCTTGACCGGCAGTGAGAAAACCTTACCACCTGCACCCCAATTCCTGTCTCTGTCCGTCTGGTGTCTTAGGTCGCCTGGCATCAGATATCCTGTACCTATTATATATACGTATTTTAAATACTTATAGTAGGGCTAGGGTAGTAGGGCTAAGGGAGTAGGGACGCGTAGGGGTACCAACGACGCACCGTAGTGACGTACACGAGCGGAGGTCTGTGTCACCGAACACCACCGAGTACCACGCCGTGACGAACTATAGGTTAGGGTTGCGAACACAACTTGGTCTGCCAACGAGCCCCCGAGAACCAAGCGTGTATTGCACCATAGGGTAGCAGTTAGGAGGACGTTAGGATTACAGTAGTATAGGGTGACGGGATTAGGATTAGTTAGGATACTTTTGCCTTAGGAGTACCGTAAGTACTCCTTCGTTAGGATAGACTAGGATAGAATATTAGGTTAGCCACACTTTCCTGAACAGTCGAGGTAAGTGCTGTTACCTCCCTGTTCAGTTTGGTCCTTCGAGCCGGATAGTATAGCTCCGAATAAACTACAAGAATTGAAAATATGGTGGGAGGGCCCAGAATGGCTGAAGAAGTCTACACTACCAATCACAAAAAATATTCCAAAGAATTGTGAAGAAATGAAACGCAGTAATCACGTAACCATAACGCCATGTGTATCTATATTTCATAGATTCTCAAGCTTTAACAGAATGATACGAGTGTTATCATATTGCTATAGAATTATACATCGGCAGAGAAATAAGGGTCCATTAAGCTGTGAGGAAATTAAGGAAACTAAATATCGAGTCCTACAACTTATTCAAAAGGAGGAATTTTCGGAACAGTATAAAGCGATCAATAATGGGATAGCGCTAAAGAAGGGCAGTAGACTGTCATGTTTAGACCCATTTATTGATGCGCAGGGATTGTTACGAGTCGGAGGAAGGCTTCAAAATTCAAGACTTCCGTATGATCAAAAACATCCTATTTTGTTACCCCACAATCACCAAGCAACGTTAAGCATAATACATGATGCACACCTGACGACATTACACGGGGGTAACAGTTTAACATTATCGTATATAAGACAACAATATTGGATTCCTGGAGGGAAACGTATAGTGAAAAATTACATAAGAAGATGTGTGAAATGCATACGATATAGATCATCGACGAATGGACAGAAGATGGGAGTCCTGCCGGAAGCCAGAGTAACAGAATCGTTTCCGTTTACTCATACAGGAATCGACTATGCAGGGCCCATACAAGTAAGAGCAATGAAGGGTCGAGGTCATAAATCATATAAAGGATACATTGCAGTCTTTGTATGCCTATCAACAAAAGCTATACACTTAGAATTAGTGGGAGATTTGTCCACTGAGAGCTTTATAGCCGCATTAAGGAGATTTACAGCACGGAGAGGTCCCGTGTCACACATATACAGTGACAACGGTACGAACTTTGTCGGAGCAGCAAAATTTTTACAGCAAGAAGTATTAGAGATAACCAAGTCGAAGGAGTTTCTAAACAGAACAACAGCCATAGGGATACAATGGCACTTTATTCCGCCGGCATCGCCACATTTCGGTGGTATTTGGGAAGCTGGAGTAAAATCAATGAAACATCACTTACGCCGAGTAATCGGGGATCAGACATTAACTTATGAAGAATTATCTACATTCTTGCATCAAATTGAAGCATGTCTGAATTCAAGACCGTTATGCGCGCTAAGTGAGGATATAAATGATAACTTAGTGTTAACCCCGAGTCATTTTCTAATTGGAAGAGAAGCAGTAGGAATACCTGATCCACTATCTAACTTAAATACAGATATTTTAAATAGATGGAAAAATATTCAAAAAATGAAAAGGGATTTTTGGAAAACATGGACGCACGAATATTTACACCAATTACAACAAAGATATAAATGGAAATCTAATCAAGAAAACCTGTCAATCGGCACCCTGGTTCTTATAAAAGATGAAAATATTAGTCCAAGCAAGTGGCCAGTTGCGAGAGTCAAGGAAATACACCCAGGCAAAGATGGGTTAGTGAGAGTAGTCACTCTAATAAAACCGTCAGGCGCCACCCAGAAACGATCCATACATACGCTTATTCCGCTACCAGATGAGGCGGGTGTAGAGAAGCGCTGCAGTAATAGCACTGTTCATGCAAACGTCAGTGCCAGGTCAAATAGCAGTAGAAATCAGAGGTGTACAACGTCCAAATGGTTTATATATTTACTAGTATTTATACAGCTATTTACTAGTCTACACGCAACATTAACTTACTCGGTGAAAAGTTTGTCACCCGGATTTTATGTGGAGCAACTAGGGATTGCAAACATAGACCGAGGCATGTTTAGAATAGAAATTGTATACGAACGGAACCGCCTCAGCCAAGAACACGCTGAAATAAAATCAACAATTGCTAGATTTAAACAAATGTGTGACAATGCGGCCGTCGTGACGACCGAAACGCATTGCGAACAGTTCTATCAGCACTTACTAGAACAAGAAGAAAAATTTGAACGAGTAAAAGAATGCCTAACAGAAATCAATACAACAAGAAAAAAAAGGGGCTTACTAGGGCAATTTATGACATCAGTGTTTGGGGTAAATGACGAAGTTTATCAAGATATAGACTCGTTGAATAAAAACCAGCAGAAATTAATTGAAGCGGCCAATCATCAAACGAAGTTTATGATATCGGCTATGTCGCAAATAAACAGCACCGAAGCAAGGATAAGTAACAAGTTAGAAAACTTTCATACGAAATTATCTCAAGTGATTGAAAAGATAAATAGCTATGATCACTGGTATGTGACAACCAACCACAATAGCATAAAAATCCAAATCATGCAGACATATCAGCTAGCGAATAACTATATTGAAGAAATATTAAACCACTACAACGGATTACTAGAAATATATTTAGCCAAAGCAAACGTGTATAGTGTACTATCACAAAAAAATGTCAGTGATTTAGTATCGTCAGCCAACAGAAAAATGCCATCAAACTTGAGGATATTGCAGCAGCAATTGTTAGAAACCAGAATAGCGGAAAATAATACGCACATACAAGTACACGCCTATTTCCCTATTCAAGACGTAACACGATATACTTTGATTCACATAACAACGGTTCCGAAGAAAAATGAGGACAAGTCATTTCAAAGCATAGAGGTGCAAAAGGCTTATATAGCACTGGATTACAACAATGAACAATATTTTGAGCTGGACCGAGACGAATTTAGCAGTTGCATTCAACGACGGGAGCATCTTATGTGTTTTCCGAGGGTCGTGAAGAACATGCAAGTCCACGAGAATTGCATTGTTGAACAGCTTCTCAGGAATCAAACTAGTATGAAGTGTCCGTCAAACAAATTCGTAATACCAAATACCATCATATGGAAACAGCTATGTATGCAAAATTCATGGCTATTCATAGCAAAAGATCATATTACCGTATCCATCATTTGTGATGGTCAACGGGAGGAGATAGTCCTTCAAGATGTCGGGGTCATCAGAATAGCCGACAACTGTTTAATTAAATCGGCTAACAGCAGACTGACTGCCAAGCGTGCACTATCAGTGCAGGTAGTCTCGTCATACACCAAACCACTGGACTTCAACATCAGCACCTACATACCCACTACGAGGGGGAAACTAAACAAGTCAGCTGAAGACGTGATAGACAGTACAAGTGATTTCTATCAACATTTAATCAACAAAGAAGTCAACTTAGAAACCAGTCTATCAAATAATGTGTGGTATCAAATTCAGTCACATACCTACTTAGTAAGTATAGTATCATCGATAAGTATGTTGGTGATAATTATCATGCTAATTGTTTTTGGACCCAAGATCGCGAGCTGCCTCAGCACAACGTGCCAGCGTAATAAGTATCGCCCCAAGGTATCCAGGAGAGAGCGGCCGCAGCACGCAGAGCAACCCACCGCCAATCAACCTCCACCACACACTATATGGGATGCTGTCTACAGCCAGCCGAACCGAATACCGAAGCCAGCAAGACAACATTCGGATGACAACCAAGTTCCAGCCAAGGAGGACGCCATTGAGCTCTACGAACTGAAGGCGCCTACCTCTGGGAGTGGCCAGAATGTTCACGCATGAACATGACTTATAGCAAATTCCTATATTCTGACGTCAATGGACACTACGTGATATCCAAATAATAAACTAAGATGCTCTTATCATCACGTAGTGAAAGTGACGGACGAGGAAAAGGACTGCTGAAGTTGCATGTACACCAATAGCACACTAAGACGTAGTTATAGTTGTGTACATATGATTAAATTAGTATTTAAGATATAGTGAAAGTAAGAATAAACCAGTCATCAAGTTGAGCCCGACTTTGACTCATTACCTATCCAACCTCTCACTGTGGCCAAGACACCCTTAGCCGTCAGTACCTGATCGGTCTTGTGAGCCTGCTTGACCGGCAGTGAGAAAACCTTACCACCTGCACCCCAATTCCTGTCTCTGTCCGTCTGGTGTCTTAGGTCGCCTGGCATCAGATATCCTGTACCTATTATATATACGTATTTTAAATACTTATAGTAGGGCTAGGGTAGTAGGGCTAAGGGAGTAGGGACGCGTAGGGGTACCAACGACGCACCGTAGTGACGTACACGAGCGGAGGTCTGTGTCACCGAACACCACCGAGTACCACGCCGTGACGAACTATAGGTTAGGGTTGCGAACACAACTTGGTCTGCCAACGAGCCCCCGAGAACCAAGCGTGTATTGCACCATAGGGTAGCAGTTAGGAGGACGTTAGGATTACAGTAGTATAGGGTGACGGGATTAGGATTAGTTAGGATACTTTTGCCTTAGGAGTACCGTAAGTACTCCTTCGTTAGGATAGACTAGGATAGAATATTAGGTTAGCCACACTTTCCTGAACAGTCGAGGTAAGTGCTGTTACCTCCCTGTTCATAAGTAGTCATTTTATGTTTCAGTGAATACTATATCAACTCATTTATTTTAATATAAGTTTTTATAGTTAACAAAATCAAACCTATTATATACAAATTAAATTAAATTAATAAAGTTACTATATATACAAGAATACTATTATATTAAGTTTTAAATAAAATCAATTTATTTTCCACGAAGTTCAAATGGTTTTGCTACGAGCGTTCATAAAAAGCTATTTTACTTTATTACATATTCATAAGCTAAATAGAATATTCTTATTATGATGTTTCTTTTAAATTTTTTAATGAACGCAGCAGTTTGGGTCAAACTACATTAGATTTCTTTCTTCTACTTCTAACATATTTTATGATATTCGTCTAGTCTTTTTCTACAATTTTTTTTATACAACTGAGGTGGTAGATCACGGTCCATCTGATGGTAAGTGGTTACCGTGGCCTATGGACGGTATGAATTTATTTTATACCATTTTTGAAGTAACTTAAAACTGCATTCTTAGATGAATAATAAAAAGTGTACAGAGATTTTTTTAATAGTGTCACTTTTTAATTTATACATGATAGATGATTTATAGATGTGAGGTATCTCTAAAAAAATAATATTATCAAATACATTTACAAAAAAGTAAATAATACTTTCGGCAATAAAATTGTACATACCCTGAATTTCTATGTTCAATGACTGACTATCCCACTAAAACTAATAGTATAAATGTAAAAGTTTGTGAATATGTTTGCATGTTTTATAACTCAATCATGTACTTTCATCCGAGCGGATCTAACTGATATTTAGTACAGGAGTACAAATTATAATCTCGAATCACTTTAGACGACTTTTATCCCTTTGTTTTCGTGCTTTGTCTTCTAGATTGACGGCACAGAAACTCTCAGTGTTTACAGGGTTAGCAACACGAGTGTGACTTCCCTGGTGTCGCACACGTCTATTGGCCAAGGCAACCACTTACCATCAGGTGGGCCGTGTACTTGTCTGCCAGCTCAGTTGTATAAAAAAATGCACATATTGTCAGCTGTTTTTTTTTTTTAATAAAAATTCATGAAAATTTAACAAGTAAAGTCATAAAAGAAGTCCTTGTGTCAAAATGTAACAAGTTAAGTAAATGCTAAAGCGACTACATTGAAACCTTAATAGACATTACTCAAACTGTACTAGGCTACTTTATTACCCACTTTGAGATGTAAACAGAACTTCTGTTGACTTGACGACTGGCTGAGGGTGTAAATGAGGCAAAGAATGGCGGCGATTTTATCCTCTTGTAACAAAAACTTATCTAAACGAGTTCGATGGAGTTAACATGTATCCCCATCTTTTTTCCTGCTGAAGGTCAGACAGAGATGGATGATGGATACCGTTCAGTTTTTGTAACAAGGAATTGATAGCAATGTGGTAGATAGAATTCTACTTATATCTTATATGTGAAGCGAAATCGTTGCGAAAACAGTTGTTCGTACTTTTATCAACATGTGGAAGATAGTGAGATTTGGCCATATTTTAAGTCCCATTACGCTCATGCCCCTCTAGACAAGTGGCAATTCGCTTGCCAGCGTTTGATGGAATAGAATGACGAATGTATTGGATTTGACGTTTGTGACAGTCGTTTACGCATGTCAAATACGTCAAATCCAATACATTCGTCATTCTATTCCATCAAACGCTGGCAAGCGAATTGTCACTTATCTAGAGGGGCTGTTGACTAGTCGCTGAGGACGCTGGTGTCTACTTGCATTAGTTCAAAGCGGTGTCTATGCATGTAGTCGCTAATCGTTCGCCTAAGTTTTAGTCGCCGAGAAATTGGGTCGCCGGCGACTACGACAGTGCCTAATGCTTTTAAATAGAAAAGAAATGCAGGAACCTAAATCAAATAACAAAAAAAAATTGTTGGGTCTCGTATTCTAGAAATAGGCTCAAGGATAGATATTAATACAGATCACCCAGTCATTTCTTGAACGTGAAATCGTTACTTACACATCGGTCTTATTCTAGAACTGCCCTAAAACAATTCACCTAAATTTAAATATGAATCTTCAGTCACATTAAAAAAGAAAAAAAATTGTTTAAGGTCAACCGGGGCAATTGCGTCATATTTCTCGATCACTCCAAGTTATCGCCTTATTGTGAGTGAATTTATGGCATTATGCACTTTTTGAAACTCTAGTCTCATAATATGGCTATTTCTGTACAAAATCCTATTATTGATTTCTTCGCCAGAGTTTTACAACTGTGTCATATTGATTGTTTTAAAAAAATTGGAATTTTAGACGCATTTTCCCCGTCTGGGGCAAATGCGTCTTTCTTGAGTAAATACTTAATTGGTAAGCTATTCGTGAGAAAATCAAAGTAGTTCTTTTCGGATCAAATTTCTGTGCAAAAGAATGACAATTAAACTAAAAAAAAAGAATAATTGAGGAATTCAGAGACAATTTAGTAAAAATTGGGGAAATGCGTCTGGTTTTTGATGGACGCATTAGCCTCATACTAAATGCAGACGTTGTCAACATTTTACCTCGGTGGTTTGCGCTTACTATTTCAGGAAAAGTAAGCACAGGAAAAGTAGGCAGGTACAGCTTAGCATAAAAGTCGTGAAAAAATAGTGGCGCCACTTTCTATACCAAAACGATTTTACTATGGCAACACTTGTCTTCTTTCATATGATGAAAAAGGTGATGTTACCGGTGAAAATAAATTGAATTTTTGCCAAAACTGCAAGTACTTATAGTTGTGTCAGTTGTGCACTTTTGGATGGGTAAAAAATGTAAAGAAGTTTTCACTTCAAAAATTTGTAAAAACCCACTACAGTTTATTAAATTTATTATTATTATTATTATTTTTATTATTATTATTATATCAAATTACTATTTTTAACAGTTTTAGAGAAAAATGGTAATATGGCGGATGCGGGTGGTAGAACCATCTTACCCGCTAATCCTGCCGCTAAGGCAGCAGTGCTTGCACTGTTGTCGGTGTGGAGGGTAAGACAGCCGGGGAAATAACAACACTAGAGGCATTCCATCTTAGTCCTCGAGGTGGCAATGCATTCGCAGCTTTTAGTTGCTGGTGTCCATGAGCGACGGCAGTTACATACCATCAGGTGACCCGTGTGCTCGTTTGTTGCCTATAATATAAAAAAAAATATGGATTTGCACAAACAATGTTTGTTGCAGCGCCCCCTGGTGATTTGTCACCATAACATCTATCTAAGAACATGCACCAATTAAACCCGAACCCATAACTGTAAACTACATCAAAATCGGACTAGTAGTTTGGAGAAAAATGGCAACATGTATTTGCACAAACATACTTATACAAACATCCTCTCACCCGAAACGCATATACCGTCTCCGTTCCGGCGTGGGTAAAAATGGAGCAAAATGGACACCAGAAAAATGAACTTTCCAACATCACTTGTGCATTTTGAATTATTATACTACCTATAATAAATGATAAGGGATATTGGGTATTATGTTTCTTGGCATTCCACATCATTGAAATAAAATTTCACTTTCGTATTAAAATGTGCGGACATAAAAAGGTTGTCGATTTCTGTTTTCGGGGTAAATGCGTCCCACAGTCGCAATTACCCCGTAAAGGCAGACGCATTTACCCCCAGACATTAATCCTAACCTTAAAAATGGAGATACAATTATTTCTTTAAATAAAGCTATTACACTAAAAATTGCTGTCTGTGTAAGCAACCCATTGACTATTCTTTACAATGGTTATTGAATAAAATCAGTCAAATAAAGAAAACAGAAGATTAACATGGATTTGGTTACTCACCTCTCGCAGCGACAAGTTGTCCAGAAACGTGCAATTTACAAAATGGCTACATACTTCAATAAGAGAGCTAAAATGCCATCTGTACGAACATCATGTAAAGTATTTAGTTTAAGCAAATGTAACTAGATGGCAGAAATCAATGTAGATTGAACAGTTATCGAATAATTTAAAAAAGACGCATTAGCCCCGTAGACGCAATTACCCAAGTTGACCTTATTTATATTTAAAAAAATACAGCACGTTATTTTTGACATCTGCCAAACTGCACAGCAGTTTGTTGGCAGCTGCATCTCCCGTTGTTCCTTCAATTATCTAATACATAATATATCCCATACCCACATACAATTTCAATCATCTAGCCTATCCTTGGTACCTACCCACCTTATCTATTATGCGTAAGCATTCAATTCTCCTTACATACACTTGCATACCTACTCACACACTTTATATAATAGATATAATCTAGATATGCGTATCATATCCATATATGCAAGAAATAGGGCACGTGACACATTTACATACCCTATCTACCTAGTACTTTTTTATACAATCGAAACTAACTGCGAAGTGCTAAGTCCAAAGAAATAATTTTATTCAAAAAAATCTTTGTATTTGGGTTGATATGATTTGTGTGCTGCAGTAAGCTGAAATAAACGCATTTTTTCTTCTTTATTTTTTTCTTTTCTACCTTTGATTTGTCTGATGATTCGACCAGGTTACACCGGCCGTGGTCATAGGATGACTGGCTCAGCGGTACACGCCTTGTCTTTGAGTCCGTGAGGTTCTTCACATACTCGATATACCAGTTATACCACACTCACAGTGCCCCTACTCGATTTTTTTGCATATTATAAAATGATCAAGTACTGCTAATTATTATGATATAAAATTACTTCATAGTTTGCTAACTCCATCTTTTTATATTAGTAGATGAGGTATAAACACGAAATTCTCGTCTCTATCATCTTGTGTCTTATTTCGCTAAGTTCGCACTTTTCTTAATTAGTCCTATAGTAATCTTAATTTACTGTCTGACAACGTTAATAGGCGTGAGGGTCAAACGGTACAATTTTTGGATGATGGTGATATACGGCTTTGTAGCCGACAGCAAAAGGGAGGTTCATTGGAATATTTTTTATGGATGTTAGTGATAGATCTTTACTTCAGTGTTCGACTTTCTTAGGAATGGGAATTTCTTTGTTGGATTTAAAGGTGAAGACAAGAAGACTGATGATGTTATTAGACTCATAAACAAAAAGTCAAAGGGACAGGAAAACGGGTAACAATTTTTTTTTGTATATGTTTGACAAGGTAGATGAGCCTATGTAAAGTTATAAAGTAAAGTCTAAAAGAAGTAAAAAATGTAGCAAAATTTCGTTATTATATTATATTTCATTACGACACAATTTAAATTCACTATTTTAGTAAAGGTTCAATAACAGTAGAAGAACAAAGGCGTGAATGTTATTTAAGTGTATTAATCCACCATCGAATATTTATGTCATCTCAGAAACATCTCACTCCATTCTTGTATGTTGTATAATCACCACCAAAATTAGTACAACGTGTTCCAAAGATCAATTTTCCAAATAAAACAAAGTTATTTCATTCCTCGAAAGCGGCAGCGGATTAATCAGAGCGAAGTATTCCCACTGGAGCGTTTCCAGTTCCCAGTGGAGCGAAACTGGCAGGAAACAGCCCTTTCTCGAATGGGACTTGAAAAAGGTTTGTTTAATAATTCGTTTGCGGGCTTTTCGCTATGATGGGTTTACAAGGGCGGAGGAAATGTTCGGTGACTTAGATTGACGTAGCCTGTTTTATTGTGTGATTAGGTGGGGGATTTAGTTGAAGAGTTTTTGACACCGCACACATATACTCACGCCTGTAAATTCCCCAAATGTAAGAGGGTATATTAACATCCACGTAACGCTATGATTTTTTAGTCCCACGTAATAGGGGGCGAGCCGTCTGTCGTACTGCGGGTACTTAATCTGGGCTGTATGATTATTGCTGGATAGAGAACAGCCCTATTCCTTAATCAGTGGCGTAGCTTGCCTTGTCGGGGCCCCGTATAAAAATCTTTTTGGAGGCCCTTATATGGAGGTAAAGATTTTTCACAAAAGAAAAAAAAATATTGTGAGAAGAAATATTTATTTATCACATAATTTACCCATTTTACAAATAAAAATCGAATTTTAAATATTCACTCTCCTTGCCTTTTTTTCGGCAAACTGATTAATTAAATCATTTATGGCAGATGATGATTTCAGTTTTTCTAAAGTTTCTGCCTCTATGGACAATAGTGAGATGTCTGACAGTCGTTCTTGTCCCATCGAAGTTCTTAAGTAATTTTTTATTAGTTTTAATTTTGAAAAACTTCTTTCTGCCGTTGCAGTTGTAACTGGAAGGGTCAAGAATAAAAAGCATGCTGTGATTACCTCGGGAAAACTGGATGCAAGACTATTGAATTTTACTAGTAATAATTCAATGAGTTCTTTGATGGAATATTTTTTTTAATTTCAGAATTTAAGCATGTTTTTAGAGCCTTCAATTGGTCACAAAGATTAAGTGAGATGTCTTTACTGTATTTAGCAGACAGTTTTTCGGAAGCGTTTAATATCTCTTCGCTTGAAGAAGATAGGAGTTTCTCCGGTTGTAATATTTCGAATATACCACTCAGGTTGCAAAGGCTCTGAAATCTTTCTTTAGTTTGAGAAATTAATATATCTAAGCAGCAATAGTATACATTGACTTTGAAATAGGATTCCGGGTCGGAAATTCTCTCATCTTGTGATAACTCATCAAAAAAACGCTTCGTTATCTTTCGCCTACTGTTTTTAAAAACAGTTGTTACCCCCCACTCTTTTGCTAAATCTTTGGATTCATTTAGCAAACTATTAAATGAATTCTGATTTCTTAATTGGCACAGTCTATTTAAAAGATTACTTAATAAAATACTAGATTTCTGTAAGTCATTATTTTCATGCTGTAGAGCTTTAGAAACAGGATTAATAATTTCAAATAGTGAAGAAAAAAATGTAACGAGCACTAAGAAATCAAAACTCTCTAAAATATTAATTATACTTTTACATTCTTCACGTTCATCTTTTTTATTTGAAATTAAATTTAGTTGGTACAAAGTTTTCATGATTAGTAAAAATTTTTTCTTTACTGTTAATAAAGCGTCGTTCCTAGAAGACCATCTGGTAGGACATACCTTTTTAAGGGTAATCAAATATTTTTCAGATGAATAGCCCAGCGTTTTATACTATTGCCAAAAAAAGTATATATTTTTTCTAAATTATCGAAAAAAGTCGATACTTCACGAACATGTCTCGCAGCATCGTTCAAAACCAAGTTTAAAGCGTGCGCAGCACAATGAACATAATCGGCATTTGGAGCATGCTCTTTTATTAGGGTTTGTAATCCTCCATACACACCCGACATAACATTTGCTCCATCGTATCCCTGTCCTCTACATTTAGTCAAATCAATTTCATATTCTTTAGTCAAATTTAAAATGACAGTTTTCAGACCTGCAACACTGCAATCGGTTACTGCTATAAATCCTAAAAAGGACTCACAGATTTTTATTTCTTTAGGCACATTATCATCATTTTCTGTAACCGAGATATATCGAAAAACTACAGATAGTTGGTCAATTTTTGACAAGTCTTGTGTTGTATCCAGAATTATTGTCAGAAATGGAGCTTTTTTAATTTCTGAGATAATATTATTCCTAACGGTGGTACCCAAGCAAACTAATAATTTCGTTTTGAACCGTAGGGCTTAAATAATTTATTTCACCTTTCGGTTTTAGAAGAAGTTCTTTTAAAGTTGCATCATAGTTAGATAGCAGACGTGAAATTGCCATGAAATTGCCAGAATCAGAATCATGCCCCCTCAAAGGTAGATTACAAGATACTAAAGTAATTATAACATTAATTATACGATGCAGTACATCTCTCCAGAATGTAATTTTACTATCGATTTCACTTTTCAATAGAGTATCGATGGTATTTCCTTGCAACCAATTATTATAAGAGAGTGAGGCACTAATATGCTGCTGTGACTTTTCATGGTCAAGAATAGTTTGTGTGAAATTGCTTCTAACCGAAACACCGTTAACCCAAGCAGAGGAGTACGATTTGTTTTGACGATCTGCTAATAACCAACAGAAGTGACAGTACGGTTTGTTTAAAACGTTAGAATAACATAACCATGGTCTTATAATTTTTATGCCTGCCTGATTGAAATATGAATAATAATAAGCCGAAAAAGGTCGGTTATTTTCTGAAACTTTTGGAAATGGTCCTTGTGGTTTAAATAGACCCAATTTAAAAATTATTCTTCGTTCGCATTCAGTTAAATTGTCACCAAAATTTCCTCTATCTGATGAAATTATATTACAATCTGCAGATATATCAGAATCGTTGACTTGGGGTTCCTCGATTTCTGGATGGACATCTGATAAAGTATGTGCTTGGCTTTTTTCTATTTCCGGATGGATATGTGACGAAGAACATGCGTCAGAAGAATCTAAAAATAAACGAGTAATTGTTAAAAAATAAATACGAATGCTTTGATACTAAACTAAAAAGAGTTATATATAAATAAATAACGTTACTAAGGGTCACAGTTAGAGAGTGTTCAGTTCAGACCCACACAGACTCTACGCGGATTGTGCTCGTACCTATTAGTAGATACAAAATCACCTGCAGCCCGTCCGTGCATTACTATATACCTGCGTGCTATTTAAACGCAGCGCGTAGTGGCCATACAAAACGAGAACCCGAAAGCGAGTCTGCACATCTGAAGTTCTCAACACGCAATTAACGATACGATACGGATCAGATGTCCATCCAGAAATCGAGGAACCCCAATTCCTCGATTTCTGGATGGACATCTGATAAAGTATGTGCTTGGCTTTTATCTATTTCCGGATGGATATGTGACGAAGAACATGCGTCAGAAGAATCTAAAAATAAACGAGTAATTGTTAAAAAATAAATACGAATGCTTTGATACTAAACTAAAAAGAGTTATATATAAATAAATAACGTTACTAAGGGTCACAGTTAGAGAGTGTTCAGTTCAGACCCACACAGACTCTACGCAGATTGTGCTCGTACCTATTAGTAGATACAAAATCACCTGCAGCCCGTCCGTGCATTACTATACACCTGCGTGCTATTTAAACGCAGCGCGTAGTGGCCATACAAAACGAGAACCCGAAAGCGAGTCTGCACATCTGAAGTTCTCAACACGCAATTAACGATACGATACGGATTGATAGACAAACAACAAAACAAATCGATCCTATAGATAAGTTAGAATTTTGTTTTTTTTAAATCAATGCACGGAACCCTAAAAACAGTATAATTGTGAAAATCGAGGGGGGAGACAACTTTTTGTGACGGACAGATGGACAGACCCAAATTAAAAGATTTCCTTGTTTATCACTACAGGCCCCTAATAAATGGGTTGGGTAGTACTTACCTTTCCAATCTAAATCACTCACAGTATCTTGTCTCTGAAAAAATGAAGAAATTTTGGGGACTTTTTTTATAACCTCGTCCCTTTTCTGTTTAATTTTTCTTTTCTCAGCGCCGCTGGGATAATCTCTTTTCCTTTCACTCATTTCTTTTACAAATCACTACTAATGCTGCTAAACCAGAAGAACAATATTGTTTGTACTGAATTACAATGTAATGCACATTTATATAAAGCGCGTAAATAAACAGTGCACTGCACTCCGTGGTTTAACATCCAATGCAAAAAGTACAACAACGTACACGTACATCGCGATATCGATGAAGGATTCCCGGGAATTCCCCGCTGAGTTGAAGATGAAGTAAGTAAAACGGGGAAGCCCCGCAGCCCGCCATAACGATGTAGAGTGTTGCCAACTTTTAAACGCACGCTTAAGGCGGGAAAAAAAGGAATTGCTTTATAGAATTTTGTCATTTGTGAAATAAAATAAATTAGAAAGTTTTTATTCTTTTTCCTTACACACTTTGGGGGCCCCCGTGACCCGGGGGCCCCGTATAATTGATACGGCATATACGGTGGTAGCTACGCCCCTTAGATACATCATTTTCCATTCATCCAAGAAAAACATGGTTCACTAGCAAAATACGCAAGACTAAACCCGAAAATCCAATCACAAGTTCAAGTTCAAATCGCATCCAAAATTAGAAACGTTACCACACCAGCAAACTAGAAAGTCACCACTGTAGCTACTAATTACGTTTTGCAACTGTCGGTTTAACTATGAGCAGTTTGTTATAAAGTTGTTTAATTAAGTACTTTCGGACTTTAGAATGGCTTGTGTGGACTTGGGGATAAGTGGAGGCTTCACTTTACGGATGACTGAAGACAAAAGCACGAACTAAAGCTGTTTGTTGAACCTTGTAGCTTGGGGGTTTGGCACAATGAAGTACAGTCAGCGCCAGAGCGATCTTGACTAGCAAACTACTCAAAATGATCAAAGAAAAATTAATCAATCAGTCATTTTGTTTATTCAGTTTAGAAACTCAAAGAGAAATGTGTGATGTGCGTCAAAATTTTACAATTATGTCAAGGAATAATCCCAATAACTTTAATAAATTATATTAAATAAAATAAAATCATTGAAAAATTATTCTTTCGCTAGTTCGATTAATTGGTTCTACTGAGAAGATACAAGCAAGAACCTCAGTGAACTAGATTAGCCACCCTTTTTTTATATCTTCGTCTTTGAGGTGATGATAAAGGCGCCTAAAAATACCTGTTTTATTGACTTAAATTGTATTATCATCCGAACTAAGGTGAGTACCAAATATTAGAACAATCAGTCGACAGAAAGGGAGGAAAATCAAGGCATTAAGATCATTATAAGGGCTTTGCTGTACAAGAATAATGCTGAGTATACGTAGATATATTAAAACGTATAAATTATATTAAGGAACGGTTCCAGCTACGCAGTTTCGTATAGATAAAATATAAATTATAAAAGTTTGCCAAAATAATGTCGCTCTCTAGTTATATCTCTGAATAAAAAAGTTACCTGCCTGCTTTTGGAACTTCGTAAGTTCCAAAAGCAGGCAGGTAACATTTTTTGAAGTGAAAACTTCTTTAGCGGCGTTGGATGGGTAAAAATTGTTAAACTCGCGCGTCAGGATCACTTGAATTTTGAATCGTAACCTACAACTGACGTCATACAACATTAGCTATAGACTGTAAATTTGCATAATATGATAAGTAACTCTGTAGCTTAACTTACCAAGTACTTATGGTGTCAGATAGTACCGGGTTCGAACCTGGGCTTCTGATACTTATTGTGATTATTTTTCTTTTTGTAATTTATTACTTTTTGTGAATTATTTTTCTGTTTGTAATTTATTAATTTCCTCTGACAGAAAATTAGTAGAATATTAGTGATAGGTTCTATGATTGGCGCTATATTATAGGTATGGTATGGTATGTTCTTTTTATCCTTTTCTCTGTATATAACGAAGAAACAAACAAAGAAAGAGTTTTCACTTCTGCCGGCACTCCCGGAGTGCAACCCGTCTTTTTTTTGTTCCTGATTGTGCATGTGTATAAGAATTATATTATGTTATCTGTGCTATTACCAAGTCCACTACTCGATTAGGCTGAATAATTTATTTACCTACACAGGAAAAGCTAGGGTCGTCCTATTCGACTCCTCCGAGAACCAACACGGCATTACGGCAATAGATATTTATTAATTCTATTGAAAGAAGTTTATGCTATGTGTGAAGGGTATGTTGGAGCCGACGACGAAAGAATTCAAGGGCCATCCATCGACTACAGGCACTCGGATTTCCGTACTCTGTGCTCTCCCCGACAGGTTCCGGGATTTAAAATTCATTTATTTCCTTAAACCACGAATCACACAAGCAATATTATTATTGAACCACAAACATACCAGCACAGTACGAGAGTAGCACACAGTTTTTGGTTTATTAACTGTATTATATTTAAAGATATTTAAATAAAAAAGTAATGCTTGAATAATAAGTTTAACTGTTTTTTTTAACTCCGAGTTGTGAAAAAATCTGTGCAAATCGCCATTTTGTGGTAGTAGCCATCTTCGACTTAGAATGAGACTGAATTTATTAGATTGTATAATAAAAAGTATAGGAATTAACGCGATCATGGTATAGGTACTTACATACCTTTGATTGCCTGACGTTTCAACCAGGTTACACCGGCCGTGGTCACAGGCTGACTGGCTCACAGACCCGAAGACGGCGAGCGTGCACCGCTGAGCCAGTTCAGCCTGTGCCCAGTGTGTAACCTGCTCCAAACGTCAGGCAATCAAAGGTATGTAAGTACCTATACCATGATCGTGTTAATTCCCGCTCTCTTAATTAAATATCAAGAAACGCGAGATTTTAAAACTTAGTTTATTAGATTGTATTGTCATCAAGGTGTGTACCAAATATCAATAAGATCAATTAATCAACAAGAAAGAGGTGTAGTTTTAATTACTAAAAACCCACCAATGAACATGCCAAGCGAATATAAAACCTTTTAAAAATACTATTACTAAACTTAAACTGTTTCAAATTTCAACCCGCGAGGGTTTTAAGGCCACACAGGCAATATAAGACGCACTTTCTGAAAGGTCCATAAAAGGGAAAAAGTAATTTTCACATACTTGTACTTCCAATAAGAAAATACATATATGATGCCCCTCAAGAGGTCATTCTAGTTACCGCACATTTACAACATATAAGTCCCACATACTGTTTTATTTAACTTGGTCAGACTTTAATAAGTTCGCAACTGAAGGGAGAAGGGGAAAACAATAGTTTGCTCGAGACCCACCGGTAATGAGTTTTCCTTGTATTTTTATATAAATATTTGGGGCAACAAAGAATGTTGAATCATTTTGGCAGCCAATTCCCTATTTTTCATACAATATAGGTGACAGACAAGCACATGGGCCACCTGATGGAAAATCGATAACGAGGTCTTTGGACGTGACCAACACCAGGACGTCACACTGCCAACTCTGTAGAAGAACCCCATATAATAGTCGCTTGGAAAAACGACAGAAGGGTGTTGATTGAGCGTGCGTGGCATGAAACACACGACAATTGGAGCCCATCCTTGGAGCACATTCAATTATATCTGAACTGTACTACCACTAATTTAGTGACTGATATGAATTAATACTTTTTTATTTTATTTTATATATAGAAAAAATTGAATCGGTCTAGGCGGGGTTTGAAGTGTTAAACTCGCGTCAGGATCGCTTGACCTTTGAACCGTAACCGACGACTGACGTCATACAACATTAGCTATAGACTGTCTATTTTGCAAGATACGATAAATAGCTTCGTAGCTTGTCGGTAAACGCTTCGGCTGTAAGTCCTTATAGTTTCAGATAGTACCGGGTTGAAACCGGGCCTTCTGACATTTTTTGTAATTATTTTGTTCTTTTTGTAATTTATTACTTTTTGTGATTATTTTTTCATTTTGTAATTCATTAATTTCGTCTGACAGAAAATTAGCAGAAAATTTTTAGCGTTAAATTAGTGATAGGTTCTATGATTGGCGCTATATTATAGGTATGGTATGGTATGGTATGTTCTTTTTATCTTTCTATGTATATAACGAAAAAAGAAAGAAATAATAGTTTTCACTTCTGCCGGCACTCCCAGAGTGCAACCCGTCTTTTTTATTTTAGTCTATTAGTGACTGATAGTTAACTTTTGCTCCGAGGGCATCTTGGTCTCGGATGCAATCGGGATAACGTCTAAACGTCGATGATGATGAGTTTAAGTGATTCTATGTAATAGAATGTTAAGGTTGAACAGTAAGTAACCTTAAAATATATTTTATTGTGTGAGTTATATTAAAAGCTAAGGAACTGAATATAAAATAAGGATCTATTAGAGTTTCACAAATCCAGAATGATCTGAAGAGTTCTCCAATTACGTGAAAATGCTGCTAGCATTATCTACCGTCGGTTATTCGCGGTACCCTCACAGTGATTGAAGACTCTTGAAGGCTATTGAAAGAAATGGTTTCTCGGGGTACGCAATAATATCTCTTAATTTTATCCATACTAATATTATAAATGCGAAAGTAACTCTATCTGTCTGTCTGTCTGTCTGTATGTTACGCTTTCACGCCTAAACCACTGAACCGATCTTGATGAAATTTGCTACGGAGGTATTTAGAGCTTGGGAACGGACATAGGCTACCTTTTATCGCGAAAAGGGGGGTAGAAGGGGTGGGGAACTAGGGCGTTGGGATAAAAGTTTATCATTTCTGAAGATTTCCTGATGAAATTTGGTACAGAGATAGTTTAGAGCTTGGGAACGAACATATGCTACCTAATGACGCGAAAATGGGGGTATAGGGGGGGGGGGCGTAATAAGGGATGAAAGTTTGACTGCTTTGAAGATATCCTGATGAAATTTGGTTCAAAACAGGGATTCATTAGAGCTTGGTAACGAACGGTAACCTATTGAAATATCGAATTTCTGTTACCCGAATCTTAAAACTTTTAAATGACATATGTAATGAATGACAACTACTTTCTATAATTCCGTTTTTAATTTCCCAGATGAATCAATTTCCAGGTGCACTAAAACCAAATGTTCAAATAGTATAATCCCATATTGTCATAATCCAAATATAATTATACCAGATTCTCAGAATATTTTTTTTTGTTTCCCATCGTACCATTTTCTAAATAAACTAATACCAAATTTTCACAATCTTTCTATTTAGTTCCCATACAATCGCTAGCAGCTAAACTATATACAGGTATAGTAAAACTCAGTAAATTTATACGATTCATTTATTAGGTACAGTAAGTAATTTAGAAATTTACATTAATTTAGAAATTACAGGAAATTACTTTTAAATATTTAATTTCAATTAAATTGACATAATTCTCCTCCGCTCCGCTTCGCTCCCGCCTCCGTCTTCGTGGTTTTTTTTAAACAACCCAGATGTAGGAGCCCCGCGAAGCGGGGCTCCGTCGAGCTTAGTTAGTAAACGCCATATGAGGTTTCGTTTTAGGTTTAAAAATCTGAATATTGTTTGTCTGGATATCAATTAACATTTCAAAAATTTGTCTTTTAAAAATTCGGCTTTCGTGCATATGTATTACGGTCATCTGGATTTTGTGCATTTAGATTTCGCGTGTCTGGAACTCGTTCGTCTGGATTATAAAACGTCGTAAAAATGAATAAATGGGCAAATGAAATTCGGAGTAGCGATTATATGGCAAATAAAAAATAAAAAAAAAAAAATTTATTTCCTAAAAACATTTACATAATATATAAATGAATAAATGAAACTTTGGAATTTAAAAAATTGGGATTATGAAAAAATGGCCAAACGTTTTCGGTAATATGATTATGATATTCGGAATATTAAAATTCGGGATTAAGATAGGTACCTAACCGTAACGAACATATGCTACCTTTTATGGCGAATAATTTGGTAAAAGGGGGGTTGGGGGGGGGGGATTATGACTAGATAGTATGAAAGTTTGTTATTTTTAAAGATATCCTGATGAAATTTGGTACAGAGATGGATTAGAGCTCGAAAATGGACATAGAATACTTTTTATTGCGAAAAAGGGAGTTGAAACGGTGGAAAAGGGCTAAAGGATGTAAGTTTATCAATTTTAAAGATATTCTGATCTAATTGGTATAGAGATAGATAAGAGCTTGGAAATTGACATAGGCTACCGCTTATCGCGGAAAAGGGGGTGGAGAATAGGGCTAGGGTATGTAAGTGTGACAATTTTGAAGATATCTTGATGAAATTGGTATATAGATTTATTAGAGCTTGGAAATGGACATAGGCTACCCTTTATCGCGAAAAAAGGGATAGAAGAGGGAGGGGGAAGGGGAATAGGGCTAGAAAAGCTATTGTTTGTGGTACTATTGTAGCTCTAAATAATAATTAACTCCCAAGCAATGTAAACTCGGCTAATACCCTGTGTATAAATGTTATTTTATTTTGTTTACGTCTAACGATTCCCAGAATCCCGAAATTAATTTATCCTGAACAAACTGGGAGTAGCTCAAGAATAATAATAGGAAATATGCGGCTTGGCTTCAGGGAGAAACGTAATAAGTTACTATTTTTTGTTAATTATAAAGAGTGGTATTCTGTTGTGAAATCATTGGAATGAAACAATTAATTTTGTTCATACCTGAATTCAGAACACAGCTTGTGCTGCTTGCAGCTTGCAGTAGAACGGCGGTGAGTAGGGTAGCCAGAACTCACTGGAGAGTTTTTGTGCTGTCAGTGGCAAGACTAAAGCCTATTCTTGCTTTGTTTTCTACACTGATAGCACAGAAACTCTCTGCATTTACATCAGGGTCGGCAACACGGATGTGACTCCCGTGCACACGTCCATAGGCCACGGTAACCACTTTCTATTACCGCCTGGACCGCGTGCTTGTCTTCCATCTCAGTGGAAATAAAACCACATTCGTCTAAAACCAGTTTAGTGTTGTTGATAACTTTATCGAAATCATAGAACCCGTAATACAAGCTATTAAACTATGCTTACGTTAGGTCTAGGTCTAGCATCGTGTAGAACGTCCCAGATTATTTTAATTACTAATCTATTCAGTCAAATTCTTTAATTGTATAAATATGACCTGGGAATTTTCGAAGTGGAATGAATACAGAACAAATCATACCTATATATATCGGGTTCATATCGAAACATCATTATTTATAGGTATATGTACAATCTTCTCTATCTAAATACTATATTCTACATACTATCTAGGTACTATATACGAATTAGGTATCGAATTGGATCATAAAACGAATTCTTTTCATAACAAACTAGACAACTTGTTAAAAACTTTTAATTGGGTCTATGAAATACTTTCTGATTAAGCTCATTACAGGAATCATGTAATTTTTACGTGCCAATCTTTTTCCGTTATATATATAACCTAAAAAGGAGTTCCCTTCGAGAGAATTTGTTGAATTAGCAACACAACCGAATGTGTGTGCATGAAAATGAAGGTGCACACAGGAACACAAACCAGATGTATATATTCAATTCGAATTTTAAAAAGAAACATAAAAATAGTAATCCATTTGAGAACCTCCTCCATTTTGAATTCGGTAAAAAATTTTGTAAGATTTTTTTTTAATGCTTTTTAGGTAGCAGATAAGCACACGGTCTATCTGATGGAATTTGGTTACCTTTTTTTTTTTTTTTTTTTTTACGTGCGGGAAATCCCCACGAATACCCGCCCCTCCGGAGCCGGAGGGGTGGGTTATGTCGGACTCGAACCGACTAAACCGCACGCCGTCTGTGGGTCGTGGTGCTAGGCCGGAGGTGAGGTTGTCTTGCGACATATCCCTCGCACCCCGGCTGACCCAGGGCCATCCCTTTCGGTCTGGCCCTCCTCGGGAGGTGGGGACCACGCCGTCCCCGACTCAACCCCGGTGTGGGGAGGCGCGCATCGTCCTACGATGCGCGCCGCCGCCGTGGCCTGCTTCTGCTAGGGTGACGGGTGGCTCCACCCGTCACCCTCAGGCCCGCGCTCATGGGGGGCGGAGGTCTGTAAGCGCCCTCCGACGCCCGAGCCGCCTTCGGGCGCGAGCAGCGATGTCAGCGAGTCTCTCTCGCTCACCGCGCCGCGCCCGCTCTGCTGTCTCCTTCGCGAGCATGACCTGCTCGCAGAAAGAGGCGCTGGCCGCCCACGCATCCGCGCAGCGGACCATCGCCGCGAGCAGGGTGGAGAGCGTGAGCACTCTCACCCCCAGGGCCTGCACAAGCTCCCGCCTCGGCGTCTCGAACGCCGGACACTCGGTGAGCGTGTGCAGCCCCGAGTCCACGCTCGCGTCGCAGTGATGGCACTCGGGCGTTGGCTCAATACCCATCAGATGCAGATACCGCCCGAAGTAACCGTGCCCGGTTATCATCTGCGTCTGACGGTACGAGAGGCTCCCGTGAGGCCTCTCTAGCCACTCCCCCATGATGGGCCTTACCGCCGCAATGACGGCGTGCCCTGCTCGTGGTTGCCCAAGTCGTCGCTCCCACTCGGCCACCATGACCTGGTGGAGCCGGGATTTCTCGGCCCGAATGTCCTCGGGCTCGGGATCGAATCCCCGCTCCCGCGCCTCCTTTCGGAACTGGTATAGTGCCGAAAGGGCCCTCGCTTCCAGGATCCACGGTGGCGATCCGGCCAGGAGACTCGCCGCTTCGAAGGATATCGTGCGGTATCCCCTGATGGCCCTGGAGGCCATCGTCCTCTGCGCCGTACGGAGCAGAGGCAGGAATCTGGCCCCCAGGGTGTCCGCCCACACGGGACACCCATATAGGGCCATGGACCGCACGACACCCGCGTGGAGTCTCCTGCAGGAGGCCCCTGGGCGGAATTTGGTTACCGTGGCCTATGGATGTGTGCAACACCAGGGGAATCACACACGTGCTGCCGACCCCGTGAAAATAGAAAGTTTTTGTGCCGTCAGTTAAGAAGACAAAGCAGGACTAGCCTTTGGTCTTCCCACTGACAGCACAAAAACTATCCAGTGAGCTCTGGCTAGCATACTCACTTATTACAAAAAAAGAATCGTCGATTTATTTTAAAACAATTGTATCTACCTATTCCTTTACATTGGCGCACATGTAAATTAGTTCGCTGTAAGCTGAAGACATTTTAACTTTCAGTACTATCTGAGCTCATTTTCTCCTATAAAAGCAATAAGTAAAAATACAATTAAAGATAGTTATAAATCGAATCCAACGTTCACGAGACGTTAATCACCTCTTTTCTAATTAGCCGGACGCGTCTCAATCTACCAGGAGAACAGAATGCGGTAGGAGCTATTTTGTTCTAATTAATCCTCTCTAACTACCGACAAACTAATTTCAGATTTATCTTCATACACCCAAGGTACAAAATTGGTCCGCTCTTATAATGAACAGTGGAAAACTTCATTACCGCCCCGTGTCAAAGACCATTTTAATAAGCTCCCTCTCGACCTCTAGAACGTTTTATATCGTGAAGCTATTTGGTACGTTTTTATTTTTTGCACAGGTCTCGTTATTCTGGACGTGAGGAAGGTAATCAGCAAAGGAATTAGTCTTTATAGGGGTGCTTGTTTTATGATATAATCGTGTCGGTATTTTTTTGGTCACGAGGAAAATCGGAGCATTTAATATGTGAAAACAACTTAATCTGTAATTCACTTTGATGATATAGTATGCCTGTGTATAAAAGTTGAATGAGCCAGTACTTATCCCTTTTAAGAAGCCGGTCTACTCATTTTTGAGCTTGTGTATTTGCAGAATACCTTTACCAAAGGGAGGCCACGACGGTACCTATTTCTGTCCCAAATGAGCAGTCCGATTAAGTTATAAAAAAGAATTGTTCAGAGGAAACATTGTGGTCTTTTTGGTCTCACATAATGATTACGTGTTCTATTAGGTCGAATATTTTACATTAATTTTACTAATATTTTAGTATTACCCGATCGGTATCGTTTATGTATCACGAAAACATCTATTGCCGCCAACTGGATACTTATCATGGATTATATGAGACTGCGCTACTACCTAAAGTAATTGTGAATTTTATATATATATATTTTTTTTTTTATACCACTTAGGTGGCAGACAAGCACACGGCCCACCTGATGGAAAGTGGTTACCGTGGCCTATGGACGTGTGCAACACCAGGGGCGTCGCACTCGCGCTGCCGACCCTGAAGAAACCTTCTAATACCCTTCTTGAAGAACCCCATATTGTAGTCGCTGGGGAAATTTAAAGTAAAGTAAAATATTTAAAGTAACTTGGTACCTTTCGACTGCCGTTGATGATGATTTTGTCTTTATATTACCTGTAAAATAAAAAGAATATTCAGATTAGAAAGCTGTTATAAAATTTATAAGACTTAATATACTTATCTATTATTTTAAATTGTTTTCTTTCTTATAAATTAAAATAATTTATTTAACTGAGTTTTAAGAATGGTAAAAGAGCAGTAAATGTTACATCTGTTCTTTTGTTATGATTTTTATTTATGTTTTACTATTCACCCAACCTAATAATTAATAGTGTATAGCATGAGTGTGTTCAAAACACACTCGTGTCATACACGAGTGTGTTTTAAAAAAAACGAGCCGCAGGCGAGATTTTTTATAGTATCACACGAGTGTTATAAGACCAAGTTATGTACAGTGTCATACACTAATTTATCTACTTTCATACTATAAAAAATAAACTTATTTATTTTACAAACAAAACCAAACTTTGTTTAATATAAATGTAAAATGTTGGCGCCAAGGCGCAAACATCAATCGATGAAAAAAAAAGAAGAAAAAAATTTTTTTTTTCTTCCGAAGCGGTGGATTCTTTTTTAAAGTAGAGGTTCAGTCCAGATGGAGGTTGTATAGGTGTATCGTTATGATTAAAAAGTTATTTAATGATATAGGTGTCCATACCAGAACTGTATCGTAATAAAACTTTTTTGTTTTTGGCCTGTGCGTAACGTTTGTCATAAGAATTTTGATTTCAATTTTATAATCTTTGTATTATAGTATCAGAGTAGATAAAAATTATTACGCCACAATTTTCTATTGCATGCAAGTTTTATTATAACTTACCGTTTCGACGTTTAGTAAATAGTAAATAATTTGACTAAACAGTCAAATACTCAATTCTCAATAATGACTCTGTCAAATATATAGAGATTCATTATCTGTATTATATTTTATAATGAAAGCAGGGGATCACAATGGACGGAGTCATAACATTATAGGTATTACTCCCAAATCACAGTAGTCCGTTTGACGAATACCATTGCTTTCATAAAATTCAAAACGAGATCTCCATCTGTTAAGATGGCGACAGTAATAATAATAAATTGAAATGCCTACACAACGTAATATTATCAAAATTAATCCATTAAATAGATTAAACTTCACACAAATCGTACTCGATGAGGAATTTCTCATTTAAATTTAAAGCGGGCGTCTGGGACGATACTTCCTCTGTATAGAAATCTACAGACTACAGCTTACCAAAATGTATTTAAGACAATGCGTACCTACTTATATCAATAAAGTTAATTTATTATTCTTAATAATACTTCTAAGACAGTCTAGTTCATAAATGGTACGCAGCAAAACAATTTGGTAATGATCGATTTAAGAGTACTTCACCAGCAACAAATTGCGGAATAAAAAATTTTTCAAAAAATAAAAATCACCGTAAAAAATACAGAAGACATGCCAACCCAAAAAGGCGCGATATGCATGTATAGGTAGGTTTCATAATTGGTTAACAAGTTTATCTAATAATTTCAGGTCCTGGTTGCTATACGAACATCTATAGCAGTCGTTACGTGTAGTTGAAGCCCTCAAAAATCCAACAACTGGTCTAACTGCAATGCTTAGTTATTGCCTTTGGACTGTGGAGGTCAGATCGGAGTCGCTTCACGGAAAATAACGAAGTTCAGCCAAATCCGCAGTTAGACTGGTGAAAGCGGACCCCAGGCCTCAAGTTGAAAGCTCCGGATGCAACTGGAATTAACGCTAGAATGAACAAGAATTGTATCCAAAATTTTATAACGGTTTGGGTCTTATTGCTATTAAATATGACCTGTTGCAACGCATTCGAAAGGTCTGCAAAATTACCTTCCATGATTTAACCGTTATAAAACTATGAGTTTACAACGTGATAGTTTAAAAATTAGGTTTTCTAGTTTTTGCGACCCGTTTCAAATTCGAAATACAAAATTCATTTCCACCTCACCCAGTAAAGTCTTGATAACACTACTGTTACTTTCAATCTTGGGAACAGGTGCCACATGCAGAAACTAGTATTTCGATAAAATTATTTTATATTTAGGTATTTACTTCTAGAGATTAGCACGTTCAACTAAACAAATAAGTTTCACAGCGTATCGATGTAGTAGCAACATGGAAGATAATCCTCAAGAGACAATGTGTAGATACATTTTTGTTCTGTTCTCTTACAGTTCATCGGCCAGACAATCCTCTGACGATGCCAACAGCTATTAACACCTAAGTTAAAATAATAGTTGGCGATTAACGTTATTAAAACTTAGCCTAGCATATACTGCACTGTGTGTAGGTATAACTACCACGGTTGTAAAAAGTAATACGAGATAATAAAGGTGAGAATTGCATTTATTTTGATTAGCTTAGAAGTTAGAGGTCGTGGATTCGATTAGGGTTCCGTGCAATGCCTTCTTCTTCATCCTAATCTTAATGCCAGAGGCATCCGAAGCTTTTACCTCTGAGTTTGGGGTCCACTTTTTCTAGTCTGACAGCGAGCTTGGCTGGTCTTCGCTATATTCTGTGAAGCGACCTGCTATATGACCGCCACAACCCATTGGCAATGTCGATGTATAGAAGTTAGACCTCTTGTTGAACTTTTTAGGGCTCAAACTACTTGTAACGTCTGCCTTACATGTTCGGGACAACTGGGACCGACGGCTTAACGTGCTTTCCGAAGCACGAATAGTCCAATGTCTAGCATACAAATATGTATACTGAGTGGGAATCCAAGCCGGAGTCGGAGGGTGGACTGTGGGTCGCCGTGCAAGGCCGAAGGTGAGGTAGCTAGTGCATATCCCACACCCCGGTTGACGCGGGGCCATCTCTCTCGATCTGGCGCTCGTTGGGTGAGGAACCACGGGGTCCCCAACTCGTCCCCGGTAATGGGGGCGCGCGCAAAGCGTGCTGCCGCCTCTTCCTGTTTCTGTTAGGGTGACAGGCGGCTCCATCCGTCACGCTCAGGCCGTGTTTAGTTGCCTCAGTTGACTGGTGGCTCCCACCCCGTCGCCTCCTTCACGAGCATTACTTGCTCGCAGTAGGAGGCACCAGTAGCCCACGCATCTTCGCAGGTGGGGAGCGTGAGAGCTCTCCCTCCGCCAGCTCCCGTCTCGGTGTTTCCTGCGCCGGATACTCGGTGAGCGTGTGCAGCCCCGAGTACTCGCTCGCGTAAGCCGCAACCCCTGCGTAGCAGTCGCCTTCACTACCGTTCACTGAGGCTCTGTTGGATAACCCCAAATATTCTGCAAGTATTCTGTATACAATATTTAGTCCATTATTTTCCTAATAATGCTCAAATTACGCTCACACATCACATCCATCATCCATAGCTAATCACTCTCTTGTTACTCGCGCCATTATCGCCTCAGATAAAAATATCCGATGTATATTACAGAAAATAATTAGCCTGATCAATACTTAATACGCTCTGATTTACTGCCATCCCGGAGGTGTGACAGATCATTACACAGATTAGTAATATAATTATCATTCATTCGTTCATTACAGGTCTTTATTGTTCCCGTGTCGCAGCAGTTATGAACATGGTTGGGGATTTTTACACGCTTTAAAGATAAGGCGTGTAAAAATGTTTGCGGAGGCTGATTACCCCATATTCCATCCGCTTGTGATTTGGATCTGCCGCTTGTAGGGAAGCGACTGCGATTTGACCTCCTGAGATGAAAAGCCTTGCCCTTTATGCAGTAGACTGGATTAAGCCCCTGAGATTTTAGTGGGCTCAAAAAACACCCAAAGGGCCCTAAAACTATCAATCTATAAACGTAAATTTCTTTTTAATTTTTAAAAAATTGTGTATTTGTTAGTGTTAAACTATCATGTTTACAACAGCACCGAAATATGGAAAACTCAAAACAATACACAGTAAATATATTCCGATATATTTATATTCACAGCTCGTTATAATAGTGTTCGCCCTTTGTCGCTGACTGTACTTATGCAAATTTTTCAGAACAGTTCGTTATCACTGATAACCCTTAATCATATTTAATTGAAGGTCATCAGACCACGATGCCACTGAAACTTCCAATTATAACCGCCATTTGCATAGGGCACCCTCCAGTGTTTTGGAGTTAAGCTCTCGGCCGAACCCGGGGTAAATACCCATTTCTGAACTGATATTTGGCCTGTGGATTAAATCCGTTCCCCATTGCTTTGATTGTAATAATTGATTTAGGTGCCTTCATACGGTTTGTGGGCTTCGTTTATTGTGATGGTGGTAATATTAATAATACATCAGTGGCCTATTACGTATTACATATGTTGTGGCCAAAGTGTATATTGGGCATTATGATAAATATGAGAGGTGGACTGCGCGTCCAGACATGGATAGATATAGGTTAGAAGGTTAAGGCGGGAGCCACCTTTCCATATATGAACCGTAGTAAAATCGCCATTAAACTAAGTCTGTTTAAACTTACATGTTTATCATAATTCCCAGGCATTTTTGTCCCGGCCATTATATAATATAATGCCCAATTTATCATCTGGTTCATAACATATACATCCATGTAACATACATATAAAAGGGAGCGAGCCCCGGAGCCGATTCGATAAATTTAAAACGTGAAACGAGCGTTTGTGGCCCCTGCCCCACTTAGAGAGAGGCGTGGTTGTATGTATGTATAATTTAACAAAGGACGACAATGTATAATAGTATAATTTCAGAATATAGTTATGAGCGAATACAACATATCCATAAAGTATACCTACAATAAAATACCGCAGACATTAAAGGATTTAGATAGTGAGTTACGCTTAGTTACTATTGTACCACGCTGAGTTACTATTGTATTATACTATACTTATTCGAGGACAAATTGTAAGAGTGCCTATCACAGAATTGCTATTACACCTTGCAGGAGTTTTTTGATAACAAACACGACGACTATAAGTGTATTAAAATAAAATAAAAATTGAATGCAATTTTAAAGCAATTTGTATGCTAACTTTTTCAAATCGATTAAGATGGGAAAAAGTGAATAGCTCAGGCGGAACTCTAACCCGCGAACTTTCCCTTCCAGGGGGAACTCTCTGAGCACTGAGCCATCACTGTCGCCCCAAGACGGTTGTATAGGAGAATTTGGATTGCTTCAGGTGTAGCGCGGTGGCTCAGTGGTCACGTCAAATCGCGGGTTCGAGTCCCGCCTGAGCAATTCACTTTTTCCTATCTTAATCGATTTGTAAAACAAAATGTTTAAATGTGGAGTGTTTAAGTTTAAGGATAATAATGATAATACTACCGCATGCTTAATTTTTAACTTACTAATTTTAATATTATGATTAAATTTTAATAAAATGATTTAACTTAATATTATATAAATTTGCTGTGCCCCAACAGGGCTTCATGTTGAAACATAAAATAAGGTGTAAGATCTGTACCTATAACGTCAAAGTCAAATTCTTTATTATTGCGTTCATGTCGCTATAATAAAGAATTTGACTTTGAATCAAAGAATGAAACATACCGGGTCGCTAGGTATGACCTAAGCAAGTTTGCATGATACTGTCAGCTGGCAATATGCCCTGATATCAATGGAATAATATTATGCACGAAATATAAATTAAACTATCAATTAGGTTGAATTCAACCTCAACTTCAACTTCAACTTCTTCAAAATGGCCTCTGCAGCAAATCGCCGCAACTTACCAATGTCAAGTAAAATGTATTATAAAATTATTAATGGCGACACGCCAATGTCGAGTGTACCAGAGCCACGTTAGCCACGCCAGTAAATTTGTTTCCGTGTGTCCGCCCCCAACGAGATTCAGGTGGACGATCAGGACGTGTGGTTAGATTTCAGGGGGCGAATTCAACCTCATCTGCTATTTGGTGCACCTGTCAAACAAATGCTCCGAAATTTATTTCAAGATTATATAACGATTGACGTGATTTGAAACTGTCTCCACAATTAGTGTTAAGTAATATTGATTCTCATAATTGTTGAATAATATGTTTAATGTATTCTATATTAGCACAGTGTGAGAGATTGTCAATTACACTTAACAGAGATTAGCTTTGTCATTTGAGAGTGTGTGCTGTCAATGTGAATAATTTGTATGAGATAATTCAATGAATTTGCATATTAATAGTGAGTTTACGTTGTTATAACTAAGGTCGGGGATTTTCAGTATCTGTGTTTTATCACGAGATAAATTGGTTGTTTGACTGATTTATTAAATCATGGCAGATTAATTTATAACTAAAGTAGTTGTTTAACAAAAAATAGTTTAATTAAACTGTAGTTTCAATAAACTATCTTTATCATCATCTTCCTTTAGTCCCGGTGGCATCCGAAGCCTGCTCCTCGGAGTCAGGGGTCCGCTTAAAGTATGATGTGAGTTAATTTTCTCGTCTACATTGGGAGGGACTACTGTCAGACCTCCCAGCCCGAGTTGAAGTTAGTCGTCAACCTCTGACAGAGTAGCTGTTGACACTCCGTCTTGACTTGACGATTATTACTGATTGATTTTTAACGTATCTCTGAAGTATGTATAGGTTAAGTAGATATTGTAGGTATAGGTAGGACACGACGGTGTTTCCGTACAATTGAGCAGTCCGACTGGGGAAGTACCTCCGCCCTACAGAATACCGCGGCCATAATAACCTTGTGTTGTGTTCCCAGCGGTGAATAGGGTAACCAGAGATCAATGGAGAGATTTTGTGCTGTCAGCGGGAACACCAAAGGTTATATCTGCTTTATCTTCCACGCTAACGGCATGGAAACTCTGTGTTTACAGGGTCGGCAGCACGAGTGTGACTCTCCTGGTGTTGCATACGTCCATAAGCCACAGTAACCACTTTCTATCAGGTGGACCGTGTGTCTGTATGCGACCTCAGTGGTATAAAAATAATAAAGCGCTCAGATAAAATACCACGAACTGGTCACCCATCCAAATCAAATAATTTCATTCCATCCAAATCGTTTCCCAAACAGTGAACGCCCCTAGCCACAAGCGCTTTGAGAACTAAATTATCTTAACTGTAGTACAACTAGACTGTTATGCAGTTCCTGTGCGTATACACGCTCAAAGCTCTAAAGCTCATTACAAAGTTTTGACATATCGTGGTGTTCACTAAAATTAAATTACATACACACATATACTCACGCGTGTAAATCCCCGAAGGGGTTGGCAGAGGAGTATCAACACAAACATTTCGCCAACTATGATTTTCGGTCCCACGTAATAGGGGGCGAGCTTTTTGCCGTCAAGTGGGCACTTATGGAATGTATGTTTACTGACGAATGGAGGACAGCCCTATCCCTTCGCCTACTACGACACCCACAGGAAGAGATGAGGTGACTCTATTCTATTGCACCGGGAACCGACACGGCTTCACTTCAAGGCAAACTTCTTATCGTATCTTGTAAAATAAATACTCTATAGTTAATGTTGTATGACGTCAGTCGTCGGTTACGGTTCAAAGATCAAGTGATCCTGACGCGCGAGTTTAACAATTTTTACCCATCCAACGCCGCTAAAGAAGTTTTCACTTCAAAAATCACTTATTATTATTTATTTAGGTGACAAGGTAATACTAATTAACAAGTACCCAGTTATTGAAGAAAAAATAGCAAGGGCAGTACGTGATCATATTTTGAATACAGGGAATATTTTGTTCAGAGCGTTGAATAATGTATTTATTAGGCTTGTGAGACCAGTCACCACATTTTTTTATAGCATAGGTAGGTAGGCATATAGGTGGCAGACAATCACGCGGCTCATCTGCTGGAAATTGAATACTGTGGCCTACGACCGTGTGCAACACCACAACATTCCACAACATCTCACACAACGCTATCTAGACCCATGGTAAGCATAGCTTAACTAGCTTGTGTTATGAAATCTAGAATGCGGATAAACATACTTAGATACTTTTTTTTGTAAATATATACATACTATACATAGAAACACCCAGACCTATGCAAATATATATATTCAGGCATACAAATATGTGCACTGAGCGGGTGTGGAGGAACGAGGTGTGATGTTCCTCCAACACAAAGGGAGGATCCTCCGACCGGGTAAGGTGATCACGCCTGGTGGGCCGCGGCGTTACAACCGTGCTGCCGACCCTGAAGAAACCTTCTAATGCCCTTCTTCAAGTAGGGTATTAGAATTTATTGTATATTATTGTTAGTTGCTTGGGAAAACCACTGCAGGAAGTTTATTCCACAACTTAAGCGTGTGTATATAGTGGTTTCCGGTCGCAATGTGTGAGGATGAATCCCTTGCCTATGGCAAGCGGTGCGATGATAGAATGTAGCTGTCGACATCATGTCATACAATTCATCTGAGCACAAACCATTGTATAGGCAGTAGAACACACACAGCGAGGCAAAGTAAAATAAAGTAAAAATTATTAGACCACACTTGTTATACCTGCATTCTGTGAATAAATAAATGAATATGAATATGAATATGAAAGTCGTACCCGTTCACGGACATGACACACCACACCAGCTATCGACGTGTTTGTTATATCAAAGGTAAGAACTCCAGCCGATCTATATTTGAGTGACGACCTTTGGAAAGCCCTTGGTTGGTAAAAGAAGTAGTCACTTCATGATGTAATAAATCAAAGCAAGGGCCTTCAAATCTCATTAGAAACCAGTGAAAAGTAAGTACTTGGGTTATGTTACATTTACGATTTTGAAGTTTTTTTTCTTCTTCTTTTTTCTTCGTTTGTTCGCGATCCACGCAAAAGTGAACGGATTTTGATGCACTTTTTTGTATGAAAGGCGTTTCTTACATTTTGTCTATTTTTAATGAAGATTGAGGGCACTGGGTGGAATCCACTACACATATTGAATAATACACTTCATGTGTAATTTTCCACTGATAATATTACTGTGGAAAATACTTTTTTTCATTTCAATTGGTTGATCAGTACCGGAGATATGACTAAAACCAAAAGACCTTCTCCATCTTAGCTTTAATCCCAGTCGCATCCGAAGCTATCAACTTGGAGTCTGGGGTAACTTTACCAGTCAAACTGACCTCCACAACCCATAGGCGATATCAAAGCATTACAGTTAAACCAGTTGTTGGACTTTTTGAGGGCTCCAACTACCCGTAACGACTGCCATAAATGTTGGTATGGTAACCGGGATCGACGGCTTAACGTGCTCTCCGAGGCACGACCAGACAAATGCAAATACCCATATTCATGCATACAAATATTTGCACTGAGCGGGGTTCGAACCTGCGCCTCCTGCGCAGCGGCCGCGTTCACTACTGCAACGCCACGGAGGCTGTCCTGCATTGAAACCAAAAGACCAAAAGATAAAAACGCGGGCATAGTCACGGGTAACAGCTAGTTCGCAATAAATATAAAAAGCATTCAGCGAGCCTTAGAAATCCGTTACCAATACTATCAACCCACGTATAAGATTACCGAAGCCTTTTGAGAGAAAGAAAAAACATTATAGAAAAATCTAGCTCTGAATGTTTAATACAGCAAAAACCTTTGTAACAGTAACAATAATACTCAACTTCATATTTTAAGGGTGACCTACAAATAAGTCGTTCTATTCCATCATAATATCTTTATTAACTTTGTGAAAATTGCTCGACTTCTACCTTTGATATTTATTTTTGTTCGTTTTCTTATTTATTATGTAAGTTTTTTTGTCATTCTCTCTAGGCATTATAGAACAAGGCATATTCTACATTTGGATTTTGCTTAGCTAAGGTTTATTTACTTAACTATTATTTCGTGAAACATAGGTATTACAAACGATCTTGACATCAAATATCAGTGCTCTGCATTATATCCTACCATTAAACATAGTGTACAAATTAAATTTAAATTATGGTTAGTTTTGAACTTAAAGAATATGAGTAATAGCTACATATCAGTCATTCAATTTTTGACTTATTTCTATCACAATTCATAATTATTAATAACCTTTATCTGTGACTTTAGTTATATTTTTATTTTTTCTAATTTTAAGTCATTACCAATTATAATAATAGAAGTTAATTAAGTTTTCGGGATATTTACCATGTAATGTTTTATCGAGTTTCCGATATTTCGGCACTGTTGCAAGCGCCATGATCACGGAAGAACTGAAGTACTGGCGGTTGATGGAGAAAAGTTTTAAGCGCAGACATATCGGTCTACCCTCTTACGCACTCTTTTGTGACGCGTTACATTGTCAGTACCACTACCACTGGTTTCACTAGAACTGCAAACTCGATCACGACTCACTACACTCACAGTATCCACTCGCTATTTTAATTCGGCTGGTTCACGGTTTTTGCATAGGCGGACCACTGGATACCAGACGTTCGGCAGTTGAAACCCTTCCTCACGATTGAAATTTTTATACTTTTTAATTTCAATCGCCTCTCTAACCAATCTTGGTATATAGTGGCGTTCTGTCGCAAGCATCTGAGGGTTATGTAACTCAATCCAGTGGTTTGTACCGGACTCCAGTAAATGTTGAGCGATTGCTGATTTTTGCGGTTCGTTATTTTTGACTGCCCTGATATGTTCTTTAATGCGGCACGTGACGGTTCTTTTGGTTTGTCCTATATAAGAAGAGCCGCAGCTACAGTCAATTTTATATACACCCGGCCTGTCAAGTGGAGAGCTATCTTTAGGCGACCGTAAATATTGAGATAGCTTTTTGAATGGAGTAAAGATAGTTTTTATAGAGACCTTCTTCAGGATGTTGGCGACCTTATCTGTTACTCCTTTCATATATGGTAAGAAGGCTGGATGTCTCTCCACCCTGTAGTCCATGGGTTTGACGGTGCGTCTAGGTGGTCTGATCCGTCCGTTGTACCCGTTTTTCTGTAGAACGCCGCTTATGTGTTTTAATTCATCCTCTAAATGTTCCTCATCACATAAGCTATATGCGCGGTCAGTAAGCGACGTCACGACTGAGTTCAACTGGCTAGGATGATGATGAGAGTTTGCGTGTAGGTAGCGGTCTGTGTGAGTAGGTTTCCTGTACACGGAGTGGCTAAGAGAACCGTCTTTTCGAACACCGATCTTTACGTCCAGGAATGCAAGGGTTCTTTCTCTTTCTATTTCATACGTGAAACTTATGTTACCATGGATGCTGTTTAAATAAGCCATGTAATGTTGTACCACATCCTCATCTCCCTCCATTATACAGAAAAAGTAATATAATGTCAAATTTAAAATAGTAAGTTGAAATGTAGGAAAGTATGTATGGTAATTAAATTTTGGAGCAATTAGAGTGCTACGACAAGTCAATACCAGTACCCCAAGCGCGAAAAACCATTCGAATTCGTAACGTAAACATATATCGTGAGAACGAAGCATTGTGATTGGCCGCCTGCCTACTGTGAACCAATTGCAATGCTCCGTTTTCTCGATACATTCACGTTACGATTTTAAATGTTTGTCGTGATTGGGACATACATCTTGATCTCGCGACCAACCCCTTTCTAGGTACACTGGTTCTTGTCAGCTGAAGCGATGTATTGCTCGCCACCAGCTTCGCCCTAGGACATATGTCCTAGGGCGAAGCTGGTGCTATCCACTAAAATTCTTACGAAGATCTTCGGATCGACAAGGCTGATTTTTTATACCACTGAGGTGGCAGACATGCACAAGGCCCACCTGATGGAAAGTGGTTACCGTGGCCTATGGACGTGTGCAGCACCAAGGGAGTCACCCCCGTGTTGCAAACCCTGTAAACAAAGAGTGTTTCTGTGCCGTTAGCGTTGAAGACAAAGCAGCAATAGCCTTTAGTCTTCCTACTGACTGCACAAAAAATCTCCAGTGAGTCTGGCTACCCTACTTACCACCGGGATCACAAGACGAGGTTATTATGGACGCGGTATTCTGTAGGGCGGAGGTACTTCACCAGTCGGACTGCTCAATGGGGATGCCGACTGCGCTTTTATTCCTACAGAGGGCGCATCGTCGTAATGGCCAATGTTAGCTGTCATCTACGTAGATTTCATTGTTTGTCTGACGATTTTTATGAATATACTCCATCAAGCCTCTTTGTTCAGTACCAGGATGTATGCTTAGTGGAGTGTATTTATTTTCTCAAAATGCTAAGCTAAAAAAACAGTGGGTGACTATAGAGACAGAGGTTATGTCGGAACCACTTCAAGGATAGCGATTATGTTGGAGAATCTGTCTACACAGGTAGTATTCGTTATCTTATCCAATTTAATTGTTTTTTAGTCACTAAAGTAAAGCGAAACGAGATAGAAAATGTAAACAAACAGACCATTACTGAGTTACATTGCGATAGCTAGCGATTATTATCTCTTTCCTTATCATTCATACGCAGCAATGGGGTCAGTTGGTCGACGATAGCTGTGTTTCGTGGTACAGGAAAGCAGTCAGTACCGTAGTTGTCAACAGTTTGGTTTACCATTTTGCATTTTGTGAGCAAGTTCGTTCCTGTAGGAATACGGTCGTATCTTTCGCATTTTTTCGTTTCCGTATTTATTTACCCGTTACTGTTAGTTTTCTTGTTGATTTCTGCCTAACACAGACGACAATCATCAATCAATGAATCATAAATCATCTTTGTCTAGTACAGACGACAGCGATTAGAATATAATCCAAATGGAAATGTTTTGAACCCCTTAACATTTGTTTACATTTTTTATCTCGTCTCGTTGGCCTTACTATAGAAGGTGTTACATCTTTATAATGTCGCTTTTTTTCAGGACAGTTACAGCAACGCAGATACCTAAAAAAAAAACAATTCCAACCCATAATAGCTGGTTAGATACAGTGTTTTAAGATAGATACAGTGTTATTTGTTGCATTAAGAGTTAAATAACACGATATCTTTTAAAAAGACAGTAAAATTTAAAGATTACCCTTCAATGAGATTAGCTTTGTTTTCAGTTAAAGTTGCACCTCTTTTCCGCAATTCTGCTTTGAGTTCTTGCATATTCTAAGTTGAATACATAGTAAAGCACGTCTAGATCACAAAAAATACCAAAAAAGCACGATAGATAACAAAAAAAGTCTCTTCAAATCTGACATTGTTATTGTTGTTTGGTCATTTCGCCCCTGCTGCCATCTACAATTAGTTTTACGTTGGCATCCCCATTATTTAAGAATCTGGCAGAATCAATATAGTTTAGTTCATTCAGTCATACTCAATAATGTGTTTAGTGTATGTTTTATTTTTGATAAGTTAATTTTAATACTGAAAATTAGAAAAGTTTGCCAAAATAATGCCGCCATCTAGTTATAACTCCTGAACTAAAAAGCTGTGTGACTGCTTTTCGAAGTTACGAGTGTAACCATTTTTTGTTCCTGATTGCGCATCTGTATAAGAATTATATTATATTATCTGTGGTTTGCATAGACTGCAGTCTATGAATCTCATAGACTGCAGTCTTAATTATTATTATTATTTTGATTAAAATATTTATAGTTCATTCAGTCGTACTCAATAATGTGTTTAGTGTATGTTTTATTTTTGATAAGTTAATTTTAATACTGAAAATTAGAAAAGTTTGCCATAATAATGCCGCCATCTAGTTATAACTCCTGAACTAAAAAGCTGTGTGCCTGCTTTTCGAAGTTACGAGTGTAACCATTTCTTGTTCCTGATTGCGCATATGTATAAGAATTATATTATATTTTATGTGGTTTGCATAGACTGCAGTCTATGAATCTCACCCATAAAGCTTATATTAAGAGCATTACATTCCCAATTAAGTCGTCCCATTAGTTTTCCTAAAAGCCTGGCCCTAACACCCCCGAACCATTAATCACCCAAATAATTGATCCCCGTATGGGCAGAGTTCACGCACTTCTTTTTTGTTTGTATCCGAAAAATACACATCGTCGCCTCTCGGGACTTTGTCAATAAAAAAACACGGTCACAGGGTATATCCAATATCGGCCAGTCTAATATCCATGGCGCAAAGGGAGTTATTTGCATAAGACCTTTTTGGCACACGTTATCAGTATATGGTGATTCTGTTCGACATCAAACGTGACACAGTCAATGGTTATTTCTTTGCTTTGATGAAGCTATATAATTAGTTTCTTAAACTACGAAAGTGGCAAAGTATCACCAGATGGCAAGAGGTTACCGTGGCTTATGAAGTTGTGACTTATTGATGGAAAGTGGAAGGGAAAAATAGAAAAAGGTAATAATGGCTCGGCAGTATCAAGTAAATTAAGTAATAAAATTATTGTATGACATACTACAAAGCGCCATGTAGAACCAAACTAAGCAAACCTTGTATTATTTGAATATGAATTCTAGAATGCGAGTGAATTAATATCTTTATTTATTTAGGTCAGGAAAGGACATTAAGGTCACACACACACACACACACACACACACACACACACACACACACACACACACACACACACACACACACACACACACACACACACACACACACACACACACACACACACACACACACACACACACACACACACACACACACACACACACACACACACACACACGCTTCTACAACCTACTGTGCTTCCATATTGTCAGGTATAAACGTACTTACCATTTACATAAATAGACAAAAGATTCTCCACACATAAATATACCTACTTACTAAATACCATTTATTTTTCTAAAGACGTACCTACATCAACCTACATGGTACTATGTAGGTTGATGATACCTATCTGGGAAATACCAGGGCCAATGTAAACAGCTACGAATAACAGACATATTCATGCATAAAAATATAATGAGGAAACAACCTTTGATTCTTTTTATAATTAAAACTCGGACAGTCGAAATTAAAAAAAAAACTGCTAAAGTTTTGGGGATAAATATGTAAATTTTCATTGTCTACGTAGGCATGTAACAGATGCTAAATTCTGATTTGAATTACAATTAAAATCTTGGAAGATATTCAGTTTAGATGCAATTAATGATGGATCAGTAACGTCAGTTCGTTTTAAAAATAGTCCTTATGCACTGATTCACTCTTTAGATTCACTGCCATTGTATTTACGAGATATTGGCTCTGCCTGACTATGAAAGAGTAATGTACAGTCAGCCTGACTAGCAAACTAGTTACTGAAAATGATCTTAACCTTGGTATTGATATTCTTGATGATTGATTGCTAAAATATTTGGTACATCACTTCAGTTCGGACGATAATACAATGTAAATCAATAAAATAGTTTGGTATTAACACCATTAGTAGGTATTAAGATCATTTTGAATACTTTACTATACTTACGGCACGCTATGATGGCCGTTTTGACATATTAACTAACTAGGTGTAGGAGGTAGGTCACGACGGTATTTCCGTCCAATTGAGCAGTCCGACTGGGGAAGTTCCTCCGCCCTACAGAATACCGCGGTCATAATAACCTCGTGTTGTGTTCCCGGCGGTGAGTAGGGTAGCCAGAGCTCACTGGAGAGTTTTTGTACTGTCAATAGGAAGACCAAAGGCTTCTCCTGCTTTATCTTACTCTCTGTTCTAACAGGGTCGGCAGCGCGAGTGTGATACCTCAGGTGTTGCACACGTCCATAGGCCACGGTAACCACTTTCCATCTGGTCAGCTGAGTGCTTGTCTGTCACCTAAATGGTATAAAAACAATAAAAAATAGTTACGATATTGACCGAGTAAAACGGTGTAGTCATCTGTAGATAAGGTGGTATTTAACGACCGTATAAAAAATAGAGAGAGCAAGCAAACTCTGTCAAGTTCTCTTAGTACTTAACGGCCATCATACCGTGGGGGTAGTGTAATCAAAATCGTTCTGATGCTGACTGTACCTATACATTTATTATCAGGAAATTATTTACTAACAGAAAGGTTACAATGTAGTTACAGGGTTAATACCTAAACTTGGATCATGTTATTAGAGGCTAAAGACAACATCTCAATTACAACCCAAAATCCCTGCCAGAGTTGAGAATTTAGACGTTGTCTAACATTAATTAAAGTTTGTTAGATCTAGGCTCGGTTCATAGAAATACTTATATCGTAACATTAGGCTTCTAAATTATGTCTAGTTCTGGGCTGTACATATCTGTCTGATGTTGAAGTTAAAGTTGAAATATTACAAGTTTTATTATTGTTGTAAGTTGTGGTTCCCGGCAGAGTAGAATTTGGGCCACTCCCATGTGGTGTCCTACAAGGCGACTTAGGGATAGGACTGATTAACTTCACCAAGACAGATATGTACAGCCCAGACTCAGCCTCAGATACATGGCTCGAGTCAACAATAGTGCCTGTAATACGGCAATAGGCTCACCCTCTATTACGTGGGACTGAATACAGATTGGTGAAATGTGGGTGTTAATTCACCTCTGCCTAACCCTCCGGGGATAAAGGCGTGATTATATGTATGTATGTAAGTGAAGTTCTTTCAAGTTTTATAACCATATTTAACAGGGTTTAAATAGTATATAAACAAGGTCACCAGTTTTATTAAAATAATTATGGGCGTGTCTATCTATTAATTAATATTTTATGGACTTATTTACGTTAAGCTGTTATTAAACCGACATATAAATGTATCTATTTGTACAGAGAATACGTATTTAAACTCATCTATTATGTAGTCGGTTACGTTGGTACAAGAAATTTTTGAGTTTTGATTTAATTATACACCAGAAAATATTCCTATTATTATAGATATTTGTTTCTTAATCACGCTTAAGGACTGAATTTTGTATAGGGAAATACTATATAGTGTGGAATAACTCATAAGCTATTTTTATGCCTAGAATAGGTTCCATGTGACACGGAAATGGTATCAGAACTCCATCCTGGTGGAGCCTTGAATCACAGTTACTTATATAATGGCAAGGCACCACAAATTTGGTAGGTAAAAGCCAAACTTCCAGTAAAACCCGCTCTAGTACGAAATTTACAATTTAAACACTAAATTAAAAGTAATACAATAAACACTCACCTAGGCAACCCCGCTTTCGTTTAGCGAGGCAGAAGTACAATGGATGCCTTGAAGCATTTCTTTAAAGTTCGCAACCGTTTCTCGCCTTAAATCACGGGCGAAAGCCTTTTCACAAAAGGTGAGGGAGGGCACGATCCTGTTAAAGGGTTTGTTGACTTCGGCTGTGTCCAATTAAATTATTATAAAAGTGTGATGGGGTGTGGTTCCCGGCAGAGTAGAATTTGGGCCACCCATTCTCTTCCCATGTGGTGTCGTATAAGGCGACTATGGGATAGGGCTGATTAACTTTAACATCAGACAGATATGTACTGAATCTGGGCTATCCAGCCTCAGATGCATGGCTCGAGTCAATAATAGTGCCCGGAATACGGCAATTGGCTCACCCCCTATTACGTCATCGACTACAGATTGGTGAAATGTGGGTGTTAATTCACCTCTGCCTAACCCTCCGGGGATAAAGGCCTAATTATATGTATGTATGTATGTATGTATGTATGTGTGTATGTATGTATGTATGCTGGTACTGGAGCGGACCCCAGGCTCAGAGGTGAATGCCTCAGTTGCAATCGGGATAACAATATTAAGATGATGATGATGAAAGGTGTATGAGGCCGTATCAAGATTTTTTATTTTATATTTATGACACTTTAATTTTACTTCACCTCGCCTGATGGTAAGCTGAAGGCAAAATCTCAGGAAAGAGGGTCACCATTACATACAAGTATCAAGTTAACAATGGTGGCATTCAGCTTGACGGCCTCATCAAACGAGGATTGTCATTGCAGCACCGCGTGACACCCACCGGTCCCACTAGTGCTGCGACCACAATCCCCCCTGCCCGGCTATGCACTTGCTGACCCCTGAATGCAATCCAACCGAGATTGGATTACTATGGAGGGTTTTTCCCTCCCGGCCGAAATTTGTAACAATTTTTTTGCCATCAAATGACTACCACCAGTAAACCTATTTTGGACCTATGTATCCTGTATGCGCTTTTTCAATTTCTTTCAGAAGTTTGATAGCTGCTTCAGCAAATGACACCTGTCATAAGCTTGTAGTTGTATTGTACTTAGTTCCAAACCTGTAAACGCTTGTTAGTACAATTATAATTATTTGTTAGTATATTGTAAAGCAAACCATAGGGAAGGGGACTGTTGCTCCTTACTACAGGTTAAAACTAACCCATCAGGGAAAACAGAACTTCATCCACAAGATTGTAACAGTAAATAGTTGTAAGACCTACTGTGAATGATGTACTTTTTGTAACTGCAATCACTTTTTGCAAATAAAACATTTATTTATTTATTTATATGAGATGAGATGACACTAATATTGATAGAAATGTTTAAGGTAGTGCTAGGTAGTCCAAAAATGAGGATATACAGGACCCTAACTCCTTTGAAGCCTAAACTAAAACAGAATAATTACGAGCGAGACTGTGACAGACTCTGGAAGTTGGAAATCAAACTTTCGCTTCTGTAGATGACAGCTATATCCATAAGACCAGGTTCCATTTTAGCAAATAAAATGTATGCTGAACACATACCAATAGGGTTGCCAAAAACATACGGTCAAATTTTATCTGATAACATAATATATAGGTATTTCATTCGCTAAACAAATGGGTGAAGGTCGTTGTTAGATCGGATCTTAAACCATATGTTAAACATGAAATGGAAAAAGGACCTCAAGCGCCGAGATGAAAGGGATCAACACCAAAGTAACAGTAACACTTCTTTTTTGATAGTCGTGTTAAAACTAAAAGCTTATAATCGTTCAAAATTGAAACGTGTACTCAAACTTCGCCACAAAACATTTCACCGAAAGTTATGGCACATTGGTTAACAAACAACAAAAATGTACGCGGTTACCGCTCATGGCTGGCTGTAACCGGTTCACACCGGTTGTCACTCGTTCGAAGCGGAAGCGGCCGGTTTTAATTAAATTTCCTGTCAAAATATTGCAACGGTCGTTTTCATTAGTCCGTGACAAATCAACTGGCGGGTATCTAACGCAAAGTATGATTGCTTTTGTGTACCTACCTACCCTCTTAATTAATAATTATTTTTCAAAACTGCCTTTTATAATATTAATTATTATTCTAAACATTCTTTAAGAAACCGACCTCAAAATGGTGGCTGGGACCGATCGGATGCAGAAATCGGAGGATCGGGTGAAATGGCGCATATTGGGAGAGGTTTATGTCCAGCACTGGACTGCAGTTATCTAATTGATTGATTGATTATTATAAAAGGGGGTTTTGGTAGCTGCAATCGGCAAAAGCTCCAGTTAGTTTATTGAGTGTGGTAAAATGATTGGAATTAATATCGATGCTGGTAATATTCATGGCCAGATTTTCCTAACTATTTACGACATAAATGCCTCAGTTTTGATGGATTAATGGTTGAATGGAAGTTTATTACTAGACCACGTCAGAGTGGTTCGGTCGAATCTGAATGGAATTAGTCACCATTAGATATATATTTTTTGTTGACTGTGATGGGAGTTTGTTATAACAAAGTACGACTTCAGGATATCCATACTAACATTATCTGTCTGTTACACTTGCACGCCTAAACCACTAAACCGACTATGATGAAATTTGGTAAAAGGGTAGATTAGACCTTGAGAAAGGAAATAGGCTATGAATGGTCGCAATAACCGACATCCACGTGAGCCGAACCGCGGGCACCAACTACTATGCGTTTCAAATGAGAAGATAATCGCGACCGCAGCAACTTCATTCCGTATTCATCAAAAATGTACAGCTAACAACAAAATTTCCATTTCGGACAGGTTCATACGTGTATGGTAACAACGACTTAATTATTAAATTCTTTCCATTAAGCACTTATCAAATTTTTTAGTAATTATAATTCTTCAAAAATTCAAAATTACTGCCCGATTAAAAATAAATAAATATGAAAAGAACCGATAATTTAATTTCTTACTTAATGTGTATGTACTTATCCTACCCTATCCTTATCTATCTTGAAAAGGGAATATGGTTCAACAATCATCATAAATATTTAATTGGAAATATATTAAGTACTATTATTAGTGTCCAGTAACAGTGAAGTATAAAAATGTATTTGCTGACCTTACGTTACACAATGAAGTTATCGACACGTATCAAAATGTCATTATGACAGTTATCAACTTATTTGAAACGCATAGTATTTATCTATAAATGTGTCTTAAAATGAGGATTGTAAGGGTGTTTTTGAGATTGGAGTCAAATTTTACGGTTTTTTTTTTCAATTACTGAAACAATAAACGTTAGCGAAGTAAATAGTTGAGCTGTTTAGTACAAATAGTAATCTGTACACTTAGTTGGTTGGATTTTCAAACACTGAGTATTTTTTAATCTCCCAATTAAAACTTTACTGTGATTGACAAAAGAACGTGGTGATAACTCTCAACTTCGTTTGTTTGTTCTAAGACTAATTAATTTGATAACTTGTTTTAGAGAAGGTCATTATTAAATGTAACTTTAGTTGAATTTCTAACAGCGATTGTAGGCGGTAGGACACGACGGTATTTAGCAGTCCGACTGGGGAGGTACCTCCGCCCTAATAACCTCGTGTTGTGTTGCCGGTGGTGAGTAGGGTAGCCAGAGCTCACTGGAGAGTTTTTGTGCAGTCAGTGGGAAGACCAAAGGCTTGTCCTGCTTTATCTTCTACACTGACTGCACAGAAACTCTCTGTTCTAACAGGGTCGGCAGCGCGAGTGTGACGGCCTTGGTGTTGCACACGTCCATAGGCCACGGTAACCACTTTCCATCAGGTGGGCCGTGTGCTTGTCTACCACCTAAGTGGTATAAAAATAAATATTTATAATGAACGATGAATGAAAGAAAATATTTTATTATATCCTTGAAACACGATAAATTTATACATGTATCTTATTGTTATTTAGTTTTATACAAGTTATTAGCTCAGTAGGTTAGGTGACACCCCTGTCATGGGTAGTCAATATTAGATCGATACGGACAAGCACAATATTAAAAAGGACCTTGATCCTATTAACAATGTTAATAGCGAACTGTTTTATTGATTTAAACTTACCTACCTAAATAGGTGGGAGAAATTTGATAGCATAAATTTGTGTTTTTTTGGGTGGGTACCATCGTGCACGATTGTGAAAAACCCTCGATAGTAATCCAATCTCGGTTGGATTGCGTTCAGAGGCCAGCAAGTGCATAGCCGGGCAGGGGGCTTGTGGTCTCAGCACTAGTAGTACCGGTGGGTGTCACGCCTGCAAGCTGAGTGCCACCACTGTTAACATGGTACGTGTATGTAATGGTAACCCGCTTTCCTGAGACTTTGCCTTCAGCTTACCATCGGGCGAGGTCACGTAAAATAGACGTGTCCCATACATATTGAACCTCCGTGGCGTAGCGGTAGTGAACGCGGCCGCTACGCAGGAGGCGCGGGTTCGATTCCCGCTCAGTGCAAATATTTGTATGCATGAATATGTAGATTTGCATTGGTCTTATGTATAATATGTATGTATTTACAAAAAAAAAAACACCGTATCTAAGTATGTTTATCCGCATTCTAGATTCCATAACACAAGCTATTTAAGCTATGCTTACCTTGGGTCTAGATAGCGTTGTGTGAAATGTTGTGGAATATTTATTATTATTATTTACATATAAAAAACCTAACTAATTTGTTTTCAATTGTATAATATAAAGGGCTCAGCCTGGGAAGCATGATGTATGAGGCCCTAAAAGAATCTAAGGGTCAAACGAACCTGTTTTTTTATTTTTATTTATATCCGCTACCGCCCACTGGAGGAGTAGACAGTCAGCGTCAGAAATATCCTGAGTCTTTGCCTTTAGCTAACCATCAGGCGAGGTGAAGTCGAATTAACGTGTCCAATAAAAAACAAGACTACAAAGTCTCAATATGATCTTAAAACTAACCGTTTTATTGATTTAAATTATATTATTGTCCGAACTGTGTGAAAGGTATGTACCAAATATCACAACAATGCGTCAACATGAAAGGGGGATCATTTTGAGCACTTTGTTTATCGAAATCGATTTAATGCCGACTGAACACATTTTAAACGTCTTTTTACCCGACTGCCAAGAAGCGTTATATTTTTCGCGCATATCTTGTATGTTTGTATAAATGATACTGTCCAGTACGCCGAGCCATGCCGCATGAAGAACGGTCTATAATGTATACATAATGTATATATTAGTGTATAAGTAGTGTTAAGAATACATTGTAAGACACGGTAGCAAACCGCGTCATTTAGGTTGCTCCTTAAGTGCCTATGCGGGCTAACGAAAAATGTAGTACTTAAGCGAGCATGTTACGCCCGTAAAGCGGTACAGTTGAACACAAGTTTGGAAAAGCTCTGATAGCGATCCAGAACAAGAGAAATAAGAAGAATAAAAGCTGCAAGCCTGCAAATTGGAGTTTTATTCAAGTGAATCCTGATAGAGAGATAAAAGTCATACAGTCCACGACAGATACTAAATTAAACTTAAAACTAGAAACTAAAAAAAAAGCTAAATTAAATAACTGGAATATTTACATACATAATGCGTCATGAAATTCCTCCGCATCATCACCAACTGGTAACGTTCCCAGAAGGCTGGCAGCATTGCAACGTTGAATAGCAATGCTTATCCTCTGTGCAAGATAATAACCAGCCTTCTGGTCAGGCGTAGCGTCGATCAGTCGCTTTGCCAAATTTTTGTATAGAAAGCGGGCACTTGGACCCCGTGTCCCCAACGTTTCAACCCCAAACGGCTTAAATACATAATCACCTATTAAGTTACGGTATTTGCGCCGTTTGAGGTTTTCCGCAGATGCAGCAGCAGCACCGGTACAGCCTGCCGTGCTTGGAAGAGGTGAAGGCGCAAGGGTATCGACACACGTTGCGTCCCACACCAAAGGCCAACCCATCTTCCAAGGCAGCATCGACATACCATCCGGTCTCTGTTTGTATGCATGTTTGTAATATTCTTTATTACCTCATATCTTCTGAATGAGGACCGTACGGATTTCAATCATTCATGTCTCAAATGAAAGGTATTTATTGCCCAAGTGTTCTTGGATACGTCAAATATGAACAAAATCAATATATTGGGTTTTTGACACCAAAATGTATGTGATAAAAAAAATGTTTTTCACTCAAATTTATCTAGTGGTATCTTCATAAAGAAGGAAATTAGACGACGGTTACAAAAATATATGTCATAACTAAAAAGTATAAAATAAAACATATTATTAAGAACAAAAAACTCGACTGATGCAAAGATCGAAACAAGCTTATATAACAGGCGGCACCCATTTGCAAATTAATGGGTACCGTCTGCTATAAAGCTTGTTTAAATCTTTTCATTTTCAGTTGGGTTTTTTATTTTTAAGATGGTTTTGTTAAATATTCTCACTGATTTATTAAATACACAACTGCCAGCTAAAACGCGGTAGACTTTATGACTTATGTTGTGGCAACAACTTTTTTATGTTCCTAAAGTTTCGAGCAATTGAGCTTTGAAGATGTCGGCAGAAACAAAAGTATTGGAGCGAGTTTTAATGGAGACAGTTAAAATGTTTTATTGCAGTCTGAGTCGGGGCTTTATCGTGTGATGAGTTTTTTTTAAACGACCCGCAGATATCACAAGCTAGATATAGAATATTAGGTACATCAAGGTCTTAGGGTCAAACCTTGCCTGCAAGCCAGTATCAGAAGCGTTTTGTAAGTGCCGTTTAAATGGTCTATACAGAATAAAGGACTTTTAAGTTTGACTTTGACGTCTGATCGATCTTGACAAGATGATCTGAGTACCTTGGCCTCCTTTAGGTAATCTTGACTTTGCCTTGCTTACCATGAGGCAATCTGAAGTCAAACTGGCGTGTAGTATATAAAATAAGTACCTATTAAGATCATTTTCAGTAAACAGAGATAAAATAAAACAGAATAAATAAATGGTATTAAGATGATTATAATCATAATAATCATAATCATAATCATTTATTTGCGAAAATGGGTACATAAGGTGTTTACAGAAAATATTTAATTTTTGAACAGCCAAATTCCGCCTCAAGGCATGCAAATATAGGTACTATTGAAATTATACAATGAAATACATTCAAATTTACACAATCATCTCAACTTTCGTAATTAATTCAATTAAGTGATTAATAACAATGTCCATAAACAATAAAAACAAACCATAATCAATGTCACAATGAATAACATTGGAACATAATACAATTAAGTTATACTGAATAGAAAGAAAAAAAAAATACACAATAAATCCAATTTTCATAAAATCAATAACAATGTCAATAAATATGTAATGTCATAATGAATAAAATTTCAATTTATATAATATGTCAAATTTCAAGCAGTAGATAAATATCATAATGTCACAACGAAATAAATTTAAGATTTTGCCAGACATTACATACACTTGTCATCTAAATATTCTTGCACACTATAGTATGCCTTTTGTACCAAAATATTCTTCAGCTTATTTTTAAATTCGTACAGATTATCGGTGCAGCACAGTTCAGTCGGCAGTTTATTGAAGATCCTTGACGTCATACATAAGATACTTTTATTCATTAGAGTTGACTTATTTTGAATTATTTTTATCTTATGTTGATGACGAGTGCCACAGAGATGTTCAAACATCCGCTTATTACCTTTGACAAATGAAGCCACCTCCATGATATATAGGCTTGGGACGGATTTGAAGTCCTGTTTTCAAACATCAACAACACCGGGCATGCAGCCTTAAGCAAAGTAGAATCAAAGAATTAATTTCATTTATTCAGTTTAGGCACATAAAGAGAACATATGGACGTCAAACTTTAACAGTCATGTCAACAAATCTTATAAAAATATTAAATACGATAGATAAACCAATGGAAAATGATTCTTTCGCTGGTTCTGTAGGTTGGTTCTACTGAGAAGATACCAGCAAGAAACTCAGAGAACTATAATATTAGAAATAGATTATCCTTTTTTATTTGGTTTTGTTTACAATTTATATAATTATATTGTACGAGCAAGCAATTAGTATATAGTAATGGATGAACCGGTTGCCGAATTTCGGGCACTATTGTTGACTAGTGACATCTCGCTCCCGATCTTCCCCCTGGTGAGCCCAACGTGATTAATGGACAGACCCTTGGGGAATAAAATCATATGCCAAATGCACCCTTGAATCCCCTAAGCGCTATGCAAGTTTAGATAACCTACTTGTCCTGTTTATACTTTGCCCATGGGCCACGGTAACCGATTTCCATCAGTTGGACCATGTGCTTGTCGGGATGGGAAATCGTTGTAAAGATAACGATGTCAGTGAACATATTCATTTGTAAAAGTTAGTGAAAATGTTTATAACTCAATCATGCTCAACCGGATTTAGCTGAAATATGGCACGGGGAAAGATTATAGTGTGGAATAACACAGTGTGTTCCCGGCGGTGAGTACAGTAGCCGAAGCTCACCGGAGAGTCTTTGTGCTGTCAGTGGGAAGACCAAAGGTTATGCCTGCCTGCCACCTCTGCGGTAAAAAAAAATCGTTTGATCTCTGAAATAAATGTTCTCATGAGCTGTGGAAACGTAAATAGAATAGAATTGGTTAGGTATCATCACAATACCGAATTGCCCGAATGTACGTAATACTTACCTTATTACGATTTACCCATAGATTTACCGAAGTTCAAAATTCTGAAGTTCAGAATCCCGAACGTTGAAAATCCCAAAAATTAATTTTGATACGTTACCGAGTTAAGTGTTTATTGTTTTTTATTTTTTGGTTATCTACTTGTCTTATTAATTAGAAAGGTCTTGGCCAGACTTTTTTTTTCCTGCCGTCGTTGTTTGAACGAACTGACGAACTATGACCAAAACTGATGAAAATCGACACGCAGGTGTAACCGCGGGCATCAGGTATTCGTAGTATGTATAAGTATAGTATAGGACACTTATCTTATCCAAGCAAAATTTGCTGGACGTTAAAAATATCGAGTATTGGATTATAACTCTATGCCAATTGCAAAAATGTACTGACACTGCCTGTGAACACCTATATATAACTTAGATACAAACACTTCACATAACCTACTTATACCGACGCTTGAGAATAATGATAGCCTGAATTTAAATCGACCAACGCCATCTATCGCGAGTGCGAGCTTCTTCTTACCTATACACACTGACCTCTATATCTAGCTGGACTGGCTATTCCATAGAAAATGACAGCTGATTTTTTAAATGACAGCTTTGTTTTTAAAAATGTCTAAAATGGCCATATTGTTAATTTGATACATAAGACCCAACGTTTATATTAAATTATCGATACCAAGACCATTGTTGGCTATCATTAGTATTAGTTCCAAGTACACTCACTACCGCGTGCCGCAACTATCAGCGCCAATATAATATGGCGGTTTACAATTGGACACAATATGGGTACTGATCACCAGTCCAGCGAGTACTATTACAGATCAGTGCCTATACGTTACTACGTTACATTATGGTGGCACTTCGCATGACAAAATATAGTCTTAGTTTACTATTGGGCGTTTATTGTATAGGCAAAATATTTTACTTAGGTACATGCAAACACGCAAATACCTACAGACAAATACAAATTCACTTCACAAAAAGTATTCACTTCAAAGAGGTGTCACATGTGAATTGTCACATTCTGTCTATTATCGAAAGGTACAGGCCATACAGAATTTAAAAAAATACCTTGACAATTGTACGAACCTGGTATTGGCCATATTTGTCAAATACACTGTCTACGATCGTTGTCACTAAGGTCAAAATTGGTTACAATCGCTGTTTAAAGAGCGTTTTCTCTGATATTTTATCTGATATCGGTGTCGGACGCCGATAGTCGACATCCGATAGCCGACACCTTGTGCTGTTTTCATATTTATCCGATAAAATCGGCCCGATACGGCCATTTGCTCGAAAGCACAGACAAGTTAGGGATGCTAGGGATGAAAAAAAAATGAAAAAAAAGTGCAAGCAATTTCCGACCCTATTGTCATGACATGGTATCGAGTTTTCTTTCTTATATTCGTGATCAGCGTCATCAATTAACGCGAAAAGACATGTAACTCAGAAAATGTCCTGAGGGTGAAAATTGCTTGCACTTGCTGTTTTAGTTTCTTTGTGTTCCGATATCGGGCCAAAATAGTGGTGTTGGCTCCGATAACCGATATCGGGCCGGACAATGTGAAAGAGAGATACATATCTCATACATTTTACTTCCTCCGATATCGGATGTCGGATATCGGAAATCGGATGAGTGTGAAAACGCTCTTAGGACCGATTCAGGCAATCTACACTACTATTATAAAGAGGAAAGATTTGTATTTTTTAATGTTTGTACTGAATAAACATAGCTTGTTTAATAAACATAGATTTCAAAAATTCTTTCACCATTGAAAAGCTACTTTCACCCTGAGTAACATACGCTATATTGTATTTCCACGGGAACGTTTTTACCACCCGTGCGAAGCCGGGGCGGATCGTGTATTATAAAAGCGTATACCTTCCCCCTTAAAAGAATGCTAACTTTGCCAAGCCGATAACATCTATATAATACTAGCTGTTGCCCGCAGCTCCGCCCGCGTAGATGTCGCTTATCGCGTAGTGTCGTAAATTTTAGCGCAGAGGCCAGCATTGAGAGCTTAATAGATACTCTTCTCGCCTCTCTACTTGACTCTTTACTCGACTTTCTACGATCCTATAATCATCCCTGTTTTACTCTCTACTCGACTCTACTTAACTCTGTACTGGACTCTCTACTCCGCCTCTCCACCTGCCTCCCATTCACTTCTCTAATAGCCAATCTACTCGACTCCTTAGTTCAAATTCAATTTCTTTATTTCTCAAAATTGTGCAACATGATTACATCTTTTGCCGTCAGATTCTGCTTAAAACAAAGTTTACCACCGCTTTCTAGGCGCTAGTAGAGCAACAAACTCCATTTCAATATGAAGACTAAATATGAACGAATGTAGATTTGTCTAGTATCAAGATCAACAAAAGAATATTAAAAAACCCATGCCTATCTACTCGTCACTCTACTTGACTTTCTAACTTGCATCTCTATTCGACTCTCTGCTCCCATCTTTGCCCCTTACCTTGTTCCTTGCCTGTTATCTCTCTTTTTTATTTTACTATGTCTTTCTCCAAGCTCTTAGCGGCCTTTCTATTTCATCAGGATTTTTTCATTGATGAATTTTCATTCAAAAGGAAGTTCGCAATTCGTTCAGTATGCTTTTTGTTAGTTTATCGCGGTATATCAAAATCGAATTACGCGGTATTAAAATCGAAACGAACTAATTTCTTATGGTGTTGGATAGGGTACACTTTCAGAAGGATCCCATATCGAAGAAGTCCGCATCTGATGCCTAGATCCTATCCTTTTTTTTACCCGTCCATCTTCGTATCAGGGATGATCGCTCTTGATACATTACGACTTGACGGGAGTTAGCGCACGTCATGCACTATTATTTACTTTTAAATTTTAAAGTGGACAACCCTTCGATGCGCGAATGTATCCACTTCTATGTGCCAGATAGGTACACACGTGGCGCTGGACGGTGACAGCATCGGCTCTTGACCTGCCCACCAGCTTGGCGTTTTGTGGCATGGAGTAGCCCTACTTATAGAGCTCTTCAATACTTCAATGACTTTTTGAAAAATAATCCAGATACAGACATATTCTTTGATCAGCCAGGTCTCTTTAGTACAACTGTCACAAAATATTTTTGTAACTTATAGTATTTGTATGCCTAAAATGTAACGTATTCCGTCGTATTTTTAATAATTTTATGATTTCAAGAAATTTAACATTTAAATAATTAATTTAATGTTATGTATATTTATGTAACTGACTGCAAATAAGCGCTTTGGAGCAAACTGTAAACTTATATTGCTAATAATGAATGAATAAATGATTAAAATTATGAGAAAATTTCAAAATTACAGGAAAAAGCGCCTACTTTGTTTGTGGTAGCAATCATTGTCGTTTTCAAAAAGTGAATGTCTAGGCGCTTTCTAATTACAGTACTTATAGTAAAAACCATGGAGAAGGAAATGTAATCATATTCTGTCCTCCGTGGTTAAAACTGATAAAATACAACTTAATAATAACACTCTACAGCACGTACATATTAATCAATACATGTTGTGTATATAAGCGCAGTGACTTTTATCAGCCTTAAGTACGTTTTCTCAGTGGCCCTGGTAGGGAGAATGTTCCCCAGTAAAGCCATAAAGATGCAAAGGGTGAAAATTTTCAAAATGGAAGTCTGTGGAAGATAGTTCCTACCTCGATGTAGTTTATCGAAATTAAACATTTCTCCCACCTATGCAATGGGAAGCCGGCAGGATTGAGTTATAGGGACCCCGCGCCATAACCACGAAATATGAATTCGTATATCAGAATTTCTCCAAATCGAAAAAAAAATTATGCCAATATGTAGTATACCCGGAGTACTACCACGGGCTTTCGACTTCGGTAGCGTTTCCCTAACACCCGGTATTTAATCACGTTTTTTTAGCCATCACATTAGGTGTCTAATTTTACAAATACCCATAAACTATCATTGCATAAACCTAAATCTATTACAATATTATAAATAGGCAAGATTTTAAGGTTTATTTGTAATCAATAGGCTCAGAAAATTCTTTCAATAAATTATTTTCTGGCAATAAATTATCTTCATTTTCATTTTTTTATTATTAGAAAGCTACATTCTTCGTGAGTAATATAGGCTAGATTGGAGTTCCAAAAAGAGTAGATTTCCGTATGAAATCCACGGAATCATTTTTGCCACCCGTGCACTGGGGTGGGTCACTTGGGTGCTTCGCGGTGACTTCGCGTACGGTGCCACCGTCACGTGTTACGCGGATGACACGGTGGTGACGCTGAGCGGGGCTACGCACCGCGAGGCGACCCTGAGGGCCACGACCGCGGTTGCTCGAGTCGTGGAACGGATCCGGCGGCTGGGTCTCGAGGTGGCTCTGCACAAGTCCGAGGTCATGTTCTATCATGGCCCTCGGCGCAGGCCAGGCCCGGGAGCCAGCCTTACAGTGGGAGGCACTCCCATCGACATCAAGCCCCGGTTGAAATACCTGGGACTCGTGCTTGACGGTCGATGGGACTTTGGACAGCATTTCCGAAGTCTGCGCCCCAAGTTGGTGACCACGGCGAATGCCTTGGGTCGGTTGTTGCCCAACTTGAAGGGCCCAGAGGCCTCCTGCAGGAGACTCTACGCGGGTGTCGTGCGATCCATGGCCCTATACGGGTGCCCCGTGTGGGCGGACACCCTGGAGGCCAGATTCCTGCCTCTGCTCCGTATGGCGCAGAGCACGATGGCCTCCAGGGCCATCAGGGGATACCGCACGATATCCTTCGTAGCGGCGAGTCTCCTGGCCGGATCGCCACCGTGGATCCTGGAAGCGAGGACCCTTTCGGCACTATATAAGTTCCGAAAGGAGGCGCGGGAACGGGAATTCGATCCCGAGCCCGAGGATATTCGGGCCGAAAAATCCCGGCTCCACCGAGTAGAGCCAACGCCCGAATGCACTCACTGCGACGCGAGCGTGGACTCGGGGCTGCACGCTCTCACCGAGTGCCCGGCGTTTGAGACGCCGAGGCGGGAGCTTGTGGCGGCCCTGGGGGTGAGAGTGCTCTCCACCCTGCTCGCGGCGGTGGTCCGCTGCGCGGATGCGTGGGCGGCCAGCGCCTCCTTCTGCGAGCAGGTCATGCTCGCGAAGGAGACAGCAGAGCGGGCGCGGCGCGATGAGCGAGAAAGACTCGCTGACATCGCTGCACGCGCTCGAAGGTGGCTCGGGCGTCGGAGGGTGCAGACCGACCTCCGCCCCCCATGAGCGCGGGCCTGAGGGTGATGGGTGGAGCCGCCCGTCACCCTAGCAGAAGCAGGCCACGGCGGCGGCGCGCATCGTAGGACGATACGCGCCTCCCCACACCGAGGTTGAGTCGGGGACCGCGTGGTCCCCCCCTCCCGAGGAGGGCCAGACCGAGAGGGATGGCCCTGGGTCAGCCGGGGTGCGAGGGATATGTCGCATGACAACCTCACCTTCGGCCTAGCACTACGACCCAGAGACGGCGTGCGGTTTAGTCGGTTTGAGTCCGACATAACCTCCCCCTCCGGTTCCGGAGGGGTGGGTATCCGTGGGGCTTTAAAAAAAAAAGGGGTGGGTCACTAGCATGAGTAGTATGAAATAAATTATCGAACAAATGACCAAAAGAATCGTTCACCCTAAAACAGACACAATATCGCAATAACCGTACATTATAAATCATGCGAATATCGCCAAAATTCGTCTTCGCGCGCCAAAATACGTTTATAACTCGGGAAATATACCTTAGCCGCGAGATAAATGAGGCCCTGCGGCCCTCGCGTGCGTTGATTGTTTTGTAATATTCAATCAATCAATTAGCCCACTGCAGTCCACTGCTGGACATAGGCCTGTCCCAATGTGCGCCATTTCGTAATATTCTTGGTGAATTTGAGCTGTTCACCCGCCGTAGCAAACATGGGTCTTTTTAGGATATCACATCCTCAAAAGACAACCAAGAAACATGTTCTGAACGTACAGAGTTTGAGCACGTTTTAGGTCCAAGATATATTTTCCAAGGTATATTTTATTGGTATTATTATTTTTTTACCGTCTCTACCATGGTGAATGTTCTGAAGAGCTATTCCAATTAGTCCCACCCTCCCCCTTCCTATACAGGACGACACGTGCAGGACTTAGATGTCACCCCTATACGGTGCAGAACATTCCTTCAAGAACCAAGCGGTTCGGTGACTCTTTCCTTTGTCGCACTATTAAGACCTGGAATTCCTTGCCAGCTCACGTGTTTCCCTCTTCCTACAGTCCCGGGTCCTTTAAGCGGGGCGTGAAAAAGCATCTGATGAGGCCGTCAAGCTGAGTGCCACCATTGTTAACATGGCACGTGTATATAATGGTGGCCCTCTTTCTTGAGACTTTACCTTCAGCTTACCATCAGGCGAGGTAAAGTCAAATTGACGTGTCCTATTTAAGAAAAAAAAAAAAAAATTAAGAGAGCAATCACGGTAGATATCGACGGAGGTTGATTGATTTCGTTAGTTGAGCCAATATCGGAAGCGCTTCACCGGTAGGTGCCGGTGTGGGAAACTGCCTTATTTGTGATAACTTAGCTCGAAAAAAAAAAGATCGAGATTCGCTTTCGTAAATTTGAAATGTAGGTAGTTTAGTATTTTTGTTTCCTACTTTTTACCCGACTGCGCCAGAAGGAGAGTTATGTTTTTCGAGAGTATTTAATGTATGTATGTACAATTGTTTGGCACGCTCTGCAGCTTGAACGGCTCGATGGATTTTAGCTTGAGAGGTGTCGTTAGATTCGTATTTACTGTGACAGTGACACTGGGTATATCAAAATAAAATAAAAAGCAAAATGGCGGATTTTGGTAAAAAAAATCACTCAAATGTATCAAAATGAAGGAAATTAAAAGAAGATTATAGATTTCATAACTAAAAAGTATAAAATAAAATAAATTATTAAAAATAATAAAACCTGACTGATGCAAAAAAATCGAAACAAGCTTTTTAGCAGGCGGTACCTATTTGCAAATCTCGAACCAGATAAAAAATTATGGATACCGCCTGTTATAAAGCTTGTTTAGAGCTTTTCAGAATCAGAGTCGATTCGCACGTTTTGTGAGAGTTCAATTCGTGCGAATCGTCCAAAAAGCCGGGTTTTTTATTATTAATCATTTTACAACAGTAAAATTGAGACGGGACAGTCAATATTGGGATATACGCCTGTCCTAAGTATTTAGAATATGTCTATTAATATTACTATTTCATTCATATACAATGTAATAACCAGATAAGTTAAATTCACACATTTAGGAGCGTAACGACACGACAAGCTTTTGTTCATGGGTCATAATGAAAAAAAAGGTAGCTATTGACTTTAAAAACTATTCAAAAAATAAAGGAATTCAAGGGAAAAAAACAGGGATCTTTAGAACAAAGCGATATTCAATTGGTTTAAGCGTTTTGGGTACAGACAGGATACTATGATCTTATGCACGTGGTATTTTTAAAATATTCAGATGTTATAATATTTCTAAAATTATCTTGCTTGAACGAATGCAAATATGAAACGATGATATTCATATTGTTGGAATATATTATTTATGATGACTAAGTAGGTGGACTTAATGTAAATGCCATAATTAAGGCACCATATAATTTTAGATTTATGCGAGTTTGATCCATGGATATAAATGGCCAAAATGCAATTAAAAAAATACATAAAATAGAATTCTATCAAAAAAATATAATAATCAGAGCTCCGCCGAGATAAGCGCATAGTACTATAATACTTATGTAATTATATCATTAAAATGCATGACCAGCTGGTTAAATTGGTTGAATTGAGTATATACTGTTGGTGTATTATTTATATTATTATACGGTATCAATTTGCATGGTTTGATATTCTGTAGAATGAAATTAATTACATTGCACGAAGGCATGTTATCATTTGAATGTAACTATAAGTGTGCAAGTTTATCAAAGAGATCGTTTTTTTTTTATTATCATGCTTTGTATACGGTACAGTCGAACCCGTCGCAAGCTACCTGAGGGTGTGCGGGCGGACACGCGGCGAGGGACGCTCAGACCCTGCGTCTTTGATAAAAAGTGATTCCTAACGTTTCGTGAGGCCAGTTGGGATCTGACATTGCTTCGAAACGCTGGTTACTAGCATTCACACGTTTTGGACGCTGCCGTTTTAAGCAAGTGCAAATATTGTGGATGTGATAAGACAGTGTTTTGAGTCGTGTTTTGAAAACAACGCGCTTCTGAATTGATATTTAGAAGTTCCTAATTACTTTATCATACCTTTCTATCTATACCAAAATTCCAAAGATTTGCTACATTGTGAAGTACTTTTAGGTCAATTATTGTTTAAATCTGGAAGTTGAGACTGGCTTCTGGGGGCAAATCGAATACCTTTATCCCGATCATCTAGGATTCCGTGATCTAGTTGTAGGAAAGTCTAAAAACTAGAGCACTCCCTATTCCACGTAGCTAGTTTCAAGTTTGTTTTCCTTTACACAATTCGCAATACACACACATTTAAAATCACACACATCCATGTTCTTCTTGGTACGAGCTCATGGTCTGCGGGTTACACTAGGTTTCTAGCTAGAATGCAGGTATAGACGTTCTATTGCGATATAACCTAGGAATTCTTACGAGAATTATAGTGGTAATTTAAAGATTACGTTTGGTGAAAAGTTAATTTGTGCGTTTATTTTGTGTTAATATAATAATTGAAATTGGGGTAATTATGCGTTATAACAACGTATTATATTTTATATAAAAAAATAAGCAGATTATTGTGCTTTTACAGTCGGGATTTATTCAAAATAATAGTGACAAGTGTAACTATAATTATAATTTGATTAAAGTTAGTATATTAACAATATACCTAAATCATATACATTGATTAACTCTACTTTACTTCACAAAGTCAGTACATTGAATAAACAAAAGGCTTTATTTATTGAGATCATTAAATTCAGCACATAGTTGCTAATGAGAGACTAATTGACATCTACGACATATACAAGATCTCACTCATTACATCATATCAGCCAAAGCTATACTCATTGAAACATCTGTAGGTAAATTCACTTAGCTCCTGGGTCATTTGGACCAGTATTTGAGCCCAAGTTTGTAATGTGTAGTGACACTAATTTTCTGCTGAAGCCTATTTGAGAAATTGACAGCCAACCATTGCTGTATAAGTTTACGATACTGTTGTTCAAATAATAAGACTCATAATCATTATCATTTTACCTTCATAATTGCTTCAGTTGAATCATTAATGTCACGAGGTCTAAGGGTCTATCATTTTGTACTGGAGCTGAACGCTAACACTGAAACCTACAGTACACAATGAAGTTAGCGGAGGTATTACAAGCTAAATTAAATTCATTGTGACGAGTTGAAGGAGAGCTTGATCTGTTGATCAGAGCTATCGATTCTTCGGAATTGATCTAAATCTCGCTTTTCGGAGCTTGAGATAATATTGCATTGCAATACACAACAAAAAAATATATAATTGATCCGGATCACATATTATAAATCATATATGATATCTACGACAATTAAAGGCCTATAAAAATATAAATACAGCTGAAAAAGACGCCCAAAGAGGCCACACACAAATCAAACTATCACAGACCTATATTTTGAATTTAATATTAATTCATTTGATTCCAAATAAATCCACAGTCTTGTCATCATAATATATATTATATTCCGTACATACAGTAAAGTTAAATATACCACTGAGGTGGCAAACAAGCACACAGCTTACCTGAACTGTGAAATCATAAAATATATTCCATATATACATTTAAAGTTAAAAGTTGGGATAGAGCATCATACTTTATATACCACTGAGGTGGCAAATTATCGATTTAAATAGACGCTCTTAGCATTTGTTATACGAATATATACATACGGTCAGGAGTCAATATTGAATGTAAATAGATTAGTGTAGTAGGTTTCGACGATAGCAATCTAGACGATCACAGCCAATGTAGCGTAGGGCCGTAGGCCCTAAGTTCCGTTACAAAATAAATTAAAACAAATTGGTGACGTCAATTTGACTTACATCATTAGTAGTTATTCTCTTTATCGTACACCAAGAACATAAACCTCGATTGTCTTTTCGTGGAGTTGTTTGGATTACGTGGTAGATTTATCTGCTATTTCATTATTCGATGAGATTCGAGAAATGAGTTTTCTTCACCACGTTGTGGAGGAAAATCACACTACATCAAAAGTAAAATGTAGTGGGAACAACAAAACAGCTGGAACTGAGGTTGAACCACCCGTTTATGGAATTACCAAAAACGTCCTTAAAAGAAAAGGAAGGCGCTTGAGTAAAATAATTAAAAAAACCTCTCAAAGTGAGGTTTATTCGCCTTTTTAACGAATCCAATACATTAATCTGTGGAGTGTATTTTTAAGTGTTGTTACTAAAAAACCATTCTATTCTCTTCACACATCCCCTGCTAAAGTCAACTGTCACTCCATACCGTTAAGGTAGAATTTGAAATGCTTCTAAGATTTTTAATAAAACGCTGAAAGATGTTTCGTATCTGCCGAGCTCGAGCGGTGCACGGTCCGTCGCACGCCCAAGGAACAGATGAACCTAACAGACAGCACATAAGGGTCGCTTTTGTTTTCGCTAACGTTTTATATGGAGCAATCAATCAAACAACCTTTGTAGCTTGTGTTTTATTTCGATCAATGTTTGACCTTCATAGCGAAAATATTTATATTTTTCGTTTTTTAGGGAGATAGATCATTCAAATAAGGATTTTTTATCGTATCTCTTTTAATTTTGTATCCAGCTTATGATCTGGGAAGGTGAAGCCATATTGCAGTGCCGGGTGCATAGTGAGAAGGATAAGTCTCTAGGGAGGAATTAGAAACCGTGGTAGGTACTCATCCACAAGAACAGCGTAATATATAGGAAAGGGTTGAATAAACACACAAATGAACTGGCTAAGAATCTGCTTTCTTCACGAGATGATGTTACTCGCCTAAAAAGATGATAAATACTAGACCTGGACAGAAGAAACTAACCTAATATAAAATTAGTTCCTACCAACAGATATATGGCGCCATTCGATGGAATGGAGCCCAATCCCGGTTAAACACAGAAAATATATGCAATCACCGTCGAATTAAAATTGGCTTTTTGTATAGCATTCTCTGTAATTCCCGCTGTGTTTCTTGCAGGAGTCTTCTCAGGTCGGGGCCGCGTTTCGAACCGGTGGACCATTTGCTAAACTAATCTAGATTTTTTTTAACTTGACGTTTTGTAAGTTCCGTTTTAATGGTCTATGCAGAATAAATGATTTTTGACTTTGACTTTGTATCGAAAGTATACGTAGAGCTTTATATATTTATAGAGTAGTTAAAACCGAAGTTTTTGATCTAATATCTAATAAACATACATGGTTTTACTTTCTCTGTAAAGGTATCAAAATTGTCAGATGTCCGGATAGGCAGCACAATACAAAATCATAACAAGGGCTTCTACTCTTCTTCTCGATAAACTAAATCAAAATGTTTTACTAAAATGGAAGTTCTAAGAATCTCAAATTCGTATCCACAGCAACGCTGTGAGCAACAGCTAATCTAAATGAAAGACCAAGCCTTTTATTTTAAATGTAAATTTCATTCAACTGAAAGTTCGCCACGATTAGCATTTTTTTGTTTTTATATTTTCAACTTTCAACTTTGAATTAATAAGAAATTTAATCAGAAATAAATTTCCATTTTAACAATTAAGATGTTCCCATTTAGGAAAAAAAAAACAATCATCTGCGTCCTTACTGGAAATGAGACGTCTATGGAAAGATTTTGCTGAACTATTCATACTAATATTAAAAATGGCAAAGTGTATGTGTGTGTCTGTTTGTTTGTCCGTCTTTAACGCCTTTTACTGAACCGATCCTAATAAAATTTGGTATAGAGAAAGCTTAGACCTTGAGAAAGGACATAGGCTATGTTTGGTCGCGATAGCCAACATCCTCGTGGGCGGAGCCGCAAGCAACAGCTGGTTTGGTATTGTAAATTGGTAGTGTGTGTACCTTGGAGGTATAAAACAAATATTTGGGCTACGTTATATTAACGATACTGAACTCTGATCACAGTGAACGCAAAAATGACTGAACGGATTTTTCTCGCGGTCTTTTGTTACAAAGGTCTTGGTAAGACTCAAAATCTTTTGTGAGTTTGATCGTAATCAGTTGAGAAAAATCGGTAATATGACCAACACTCGTGATTACGAACACCCACGCCGGCAAAACCGCGGGCATAGCTAGTTTTTAATTTTAATTAAACTCTGACAGCTTGCATCTGAAGTCTTGAGATTGTCAGACAGTAGGTACGTAGAATTGTTTTCAATTTAACCTAATGTAGGATGGCTATAATAATAAACAGAAAACAATGTTCGATTGAATATTGTTCAAAATAGCGTCGACTTTTGACAACTTAATCGGTATTAAGTGTCAATTCGATAAAGCAATAACAAGAATTTAATTTGGAAATGGAATTTAACCTGAAAATACTTTATTTCAATAAAATTGAGGGACAACATGTTATAATGACATGCACATTCTGTTTCGGATTATTTTTATTGATATTTAAGTATTTATAGGTATTGGATGTTAAATAAGTACAGAATTTAACTAACTTAGATCATTTAGCAGCTATATTCACAAAGCTTATATTAGGATTGAGTGAGTATGACTGTGGTACCATTTTACCCAAACATAGATTCTATCTCTCATCACCATCCAATGGTTGCTTGTAACAGATTGCCACTGTGCGCCTATCGTGTATACAATGTATCTACTAATAACACATATTTGTCTATAGTTACTTAAAAGTTAGATTTTTTTTTAATTTAAATGTCACAATATAAAAAAAAGTCAAAAATTACACGTCTCCGTGCTCGTCCTTAAAATAAAGGTGCGCTCAGACCCGTACCCGGTGCGAAGGTGCCCATCACGCTAGCTGCGTTGCCTCTTTGAATGGCGATGGCCAGCCTCTGCACCAGGTACGATCCGGCGCGGGGGTCGCCCGACTTCTCCCTGATCCTGCACCCGATGTCCTCCACAAATCTTTTTGCCTCCACACCCCAACACCCCAAAGTCTCCACTGCGAAAGGAACGAACATATACCGGGCCTGCAATGTCTCGTACTTGAGCCGCTTCCCGTCGGCTGCAGCCTCGGCTGCCGCGGCCGGAAACCGGACCGTACGGCCAAGGTGGCTGGGAGCGACAGTGCTGACGCACGTGGCGTCCCATAACAGGCACTTACCATTCCTCCAAGGCACCAACGTCAACCCATCGGGTCTCTTGCCATCGGATCTGCTAAGACCGAGCGGCTCAAGCACGCAAGGGACGTCCGCGGAAACCAGGGCCCTCCGGATTATATCATTGAGGGCATGATGACGCGAGAACCTACCCGCGCACCTACGACAGCTAAGTGCGTGATGGCCATCGGCTTCCACCGTGGAACCGCATGTGCATATGTGGGATTCACACACCCTGCAGCCCAGGCGGAGTGCCACCGCCACACGCAGAGAGCCGTCGTCCAGCCAGGTGCCGAGGTGGGGTGAGGGTAGCGCGTGTAGCCATGCCCCTGACTCCGGCTGAGCCACCGCTCGGAGTCTGGCCATATCGGCCCCCGAGGCACCCTCCAACAATTGCGCCCTAACCTGCCCCGCAACAACGTCGTCCCACGCGCGCTGCACGCCACGAGAAGCAGGGCAGTCCGCCCCCAAACTGCGGGTCGCCCAAACTGACTCAGCATCCGCTGCATAAGGCACCCGCGCCCTGCCAGCATCAGAGCCCAGGATTAAAGTGACAAGACCAGACACCCCATGCGCCGACGCCAGGAAAGCCGGCACGCCTACGTCCCCAGCGCATCGCACCCCCAAACCCCCGCACCTAATAGGGAGAGTCGCCTGTCTCCACTGAGTCCCATCGAGGGCGACATTTAAGATACACTCAGTGATCGACTTTAGTGTATCGTCGAACTCCGCTACCTCGGTGGGACACAGCCAAGTGGGCGCTGTCCGCAACAGGTACGTGAGCTTCGGGAGGGCGAAGCACATACGCAGCAGCACGAGCGCCACGTGAGCAGACAGGTCCATGAGATGCTCTTGAGCCGCCAATAGGAGGTCCCTACGAGAGGAAATAGCCTCTGGGAGCCCTTCGGGGAAGATAGGCGAACCTAAAAGGAAGAAAGAAGAAGAGGACAGCATTTTGATGTCGGGCAGTAGAGAATTGAAAAGTCCCGAGTGTGCGCGGGCTTCAGCACTGCAGGGGAAAAGCTCACATTTTGAGGGGTTCACCTCCAGACCCAGGGCCTTGAGTCGCGGGATTAGAATCTCAAGATCCTGATAGACGTCTTGTGGCGAACCCCCCAGGGTCCCGTCGTCTAGATACCATAAATTCAGCTCAGACTTGAGTTCCGTTATGATCTTATGTATCGCTAAGCTGAAGACTATGGGGCCCCAACGGATCCCCCTGCTGCGCTCCCACTTGGGACGAGATCAGACTTTCTCCAAAGAAGAGATTGGTGGGAGAATAGTAGACCTGATGTAGGAAGGGATAGAGAGAAGGGATTTGTTCCCGGACCTCAGTCAAAAGAACATCCCTCTCTAAGCTATTGAAGGCATTGCGGATGTCCAGTTTAAGCACCACGCTGCCGAAGTGCACAGGGCCCATAACAAACGCTCGCGCTGCGTGAATGACGGCCTCACACCCCCGACTCGTTCCGAAGCCCAGTTGGTGTGGCCGCAAGTACTCCGCCATCGCATCCCTTGCGGCCCGGCAAGCCAACCTGGCCGCCAGTCTGCGGAACACACTGCCAATGGCTATTGGTCTGATTCCTCCGTCCTTTTTGCCAAGCGCGCAGAGTAAGCCCCCGTAAAGATAAGGGCATACCGCAATGTTAAGTCGGCCGCTTAACAGAAAGTTAGTCAACTTTGTCAGGCATTCCATCAAGCGCAGACCATTCTCTCCCGCGGAGCCGGAAGTGAGCTCCTTCAGATGGCCCGGTCGTATTCCGTCCAGGCCCGCTGCTGACCCACTATAGAAACTATTCAGAGCTGATGCCACGTCCTCCATCGATACAGACAACGCCAAAAGTTAGATTGAAATAGTTCCAGCAACATAGCTTGATCAATCGCACTTGCACGAGGATTGTCACACTAACACTGTTTAATTACTTGCTAGAATAACGGGAACGTAGGTACTATTTTTCAGCGCTTTATGTTCGATTTTTGTTAATTACCTAGGCTTAAATTGTGATTGATAACTCCTACACTCTTACACCACAGGTAAACCGCCTCTCCCGGAAATACATATTATATTATATGGTCTATGGACGGGTTCTTATTGATTTACATTGAAAAAAGGCAAAACAAGCTAGCTGAAGGTCCGATTGCCGTCGCGTCGGAGCAAACGAGTCCTAGAGTGGAGAACGCGAGTAAGGAAGGTGAGACGTCCAATAGCCAGAAGAGTACTCTATCCAGTCTAGATGCAGAAAGCAGAGGATTGGGTACTATGGTGCACATTGGGAGGGGCCTATGTCCTATAGAAGGCTGGAATAAGCTAATTGATTGAAGAAAGGACCGGTGAAATATTAAAACAACTTAAATGTGGCAGCTATGAACATTCACGTTACTGTAACTCAATCTTAAACCGAATAGCTCACCGTTACCTCCAAAAGTCCATAGAGCTGAGTTCCCACACGTAAAAATAAAAAATTATGTGTCGGTACGGGAGCAGGGCTACAAAATGGAAGAAAGTTGATCGTAAATATATTAAAATGTGTATAATTCCATACAGGCACTAAATAATGTGACGCGCGTGCAGGTTTAGATAAGCCGTGGTAATCCTTTGAAGAATGGCCGCGGTGCCGCGCTGTCATTATTAGTACACGGGTAATTTAACCCTGCGCGTGTCTTGTATGATATATTTCGTAAGATAGGTGTTACGGTAAAGTAATGTTCAAAGGCTTCAATATGTTTATTTTAGTATGGTCATAACAAGGGTAAATGGTATAACCTTGACAAATAATGATAATAAATAATCGACATTATCCAAATCGAATTAAAGAGAAAAAATTAAATTGGTCTAGCGGGGTTGAACCCGCGATATTTGCCTTACAGGGGCAATGTTTTGACCACTAAGCTACCAGACTTCTCCCTAACCAATTTGTAATCAATTAAACTAATAATGTACATTATTTTCAACCCCCGCGTGGTTCCCGGCAGAGTCTCTTTTTTAAGACGACTTCGAATAGGGCTGTTTTATATCAGACAAATATACAGGGTGTAATCGTTAAGTGTGTCCAGGCGATTATTCCGTAACTATTACAGATATCAAAAAACTTTAAACTGATATCGAAAGTACGTTACCTAATGAGTAAAATGACATCAATAACTTTTTAAAAATCAAACGAGAGGTATCTAAAATTTTGACATTAAACACTCCCATACATTTAGTATGAGATTAGTAGAAAGGTTTTAGTTTCCTTATTTTAAGTGATCTAGTACCCATGACAATGATGATTTTCAAATAGATACATGTGTAAAATAATTATCTTAGGTACCACTTGAAATTAGTAATAAACCGTGTTTTAATATCGCATTAAGTAATTTGAGCTAACTGAAAAGCACTACAAAAAAAAAGATACTCTTTGGTGTTCGTTCTAAATTCAAAACTTTTATCTCGGGTTGTTGTTCCCGCCAATTTATCGTTGTTTTTTTTTAATTTGCGTTAATAATCGTGATTGTTTCATTTATTGATTGCAAAATGGCATATTCCAAAAGAGAAAAGAGAGATATGCTAAAAATTGACTACAAATATGATTGTAACAAAAGAGCGGCCATTATCGCCTACAGAAGAGAATACCCAGAGAGAGAAGTCCCTTCTGGTGTACGTACCTAAAACCTTTCTACTAATCTCGTACTAAATGTATGGGAGTGTTTAATGTCAAAATATTAGATACCTCTCGTTTGATTTTTAAAAAGTTATTGATGTCATTTTATTCATTACGTAACGTACTTTCGATATCAGTTTAAAGTTTTTTGATATCTGTGATAGTTACGGAATAATCGCCTGGACACACTTAACGATTACACCCTGTATACAGCCCAGACTCAACCTCAAATTCATGGCTCGAGTCAACAATAGTGCCTGGAATACGGCAATAGGCTCACTCCCTATTACGTGGGACTGAATGCAATGATTGGTGAAATGTGGGTGTTAATTCACCTCTGCCTAACCCTCCGGGGATAAAGGCGTGATTATCTAATATATAAAATTCTCGTGTCACAGTTTTCGTTGCCAAACTCCTCCGAAACGGCTCGACCGATTCTCATGAAATTTTGTGGGCATATCGGGTAGGTCTGAGAATCGGCCAACATCTATTTTTCATACCCCGATTCGCGATAACCGACATCCACGCGGGCGGAGCCGCGGGCGACAGCTAGTATGTATAAAATTTTCAACAACATCTGGGCGTATATAGCGGCCAAGTCAACCGATAGTCTACTCTGAATATATACATGAATATGTTGATGAAATAATATACACTACTCGTGGGTTCGAGTCCCAACTGAGCATTCACTTTTTCCATTCTTAATCGATTTGAAAAGTTAGCATAGTAAATGCTTCAAAAATTTCATTCAATTATTTGGGCGGAGTCATCAAAAAAACAATGTTTAAAAATGATTGCAACATCATTCATTGTTTCCGATATTTCGTATGAATGTCGGTAGATGGCTCCTACCGTCGCCCTAAGACGGTAGTATAGGAGAATTTGGATAGCTTCAGGTGTGGCTCGGTGGCTCAGTGGTCAGAGCATTCCCCCTGTAAGGGAAAGATCGTGGGTTCGAGTCCCACCTGAGCATTCACTTTTTCCATTCTTAATCGATTTGAAAAGTTAGCATAGTAAATGCTTCAAAAATTTCATTCAATATACACTACATTACAAGAAAATTACCGTGTTGGTCTCCGGTGAAAAAGAGAGCCACCAGTCTCTTCCCGTGGGCGTCGTCTAAGGACGACGTGTCGTCTCCTCTTGCCCGTGCTCATTCCCATTCCTCGTGTTTCCTTCTTCCTACAGTCCCGGGTCCTTTAAGCGGGGCGTGAAAAAGCATCTGATGAGGCCGTCAAGCTGAGAGCCACCATTGTTAACATGGTACGTGTTTGTAATGGTGACCCTCTTTTCTGAGACTTTGCCTTCAGCTTACCATCAGGCGAGGTGAAGTCAAATTGACGTGTCCTACATAAAAAAAAAGGAATAGGCTGTTCTCCGTCCTTCAGTAAATATATAGCCCATGATAAAGTGCCCGTTTGGCGAAATAAGCTCACTCCCTATTACGTGAGAGCAAAGAATACTAGTTGGCGAAATATGGGTGTTAATACACCTCCTCTTACCTCTTCGGGGATTTAAAGGCGTGAATATATGTATGTACCTATGTACTAGAAAATTCTGAATGTAGTTATATAATATCCAACATACATTATTTTAATGTATTTCGTTTGAAGGTTATTTCAATAACGGGCGTCTGAATCGCGCAAGTAAAGTAAACCTTGTTAAAAACAAATGAGTAATTCACTAATTCACGTTTGATTTAGGATTAGGCTGCGCTGGTCCGTGGGGCTTCTGAGAAACTTTCTCAGTTAAGTCTGTTTAAATAATTGAATTGAGATTAAAGATGGGTGATTGAAAGCGGATGACGATTTCTAATTCGTGATTTTATTAATTTTACTGGTTCTGTTCTTGTTTATATTGGATATCAAATTAAACCTCTTCTACTATATAAAATTTTACAAGCAGTTGTCTGCGGTTCCACGTGCGTTGAAGTTTCTCAAGCCTTAATACATACAGATCTGTGTGCCAAATTCCATCAGTTATTCTCAAAAATTTCAAACTATCATTCAAACTTACATCTCCTATTTGAACCACTTTATCCCCTTTTTCATGACAAAAGGTAGCCTATGACATTTCCCAAGATTGATTAAAATTTAGGTCAGGGATAAATTACACATATTGGGAATATGAATAATGAATTACGGGATCAAAATTGAGCGCGGGTGAAGTCACGGGCATCGGCTATTAATGTTATTTTAATATCAAAAACTAGTCGCAAAGCCAAGAGTATTATCATATATCGCCTATCAAATATTTCAAATATACAGGGTGTATTTTTGAAACGGGGCAGTAAGGGCAAGTACCTTAACCGTTGCAGTTACAGCAAAACGTTCTTAAAAGACCTTCCCTAACTTTTTGGGACATTTCGAACTGCATTCACAGATTTTGTAAAAAACTTACAGTTAGCAAAAAAAATGCAAAAAGTTCAAATTTTTTTTTTATGCCAATCGATTCTATTTCATGTGGGGATCAAAAAACTCTATGGGACCATTTTAGCTTTCAGTACTAGAAAAGACAGAAATCGCCAAAGACCTTTCCCATACATTTCGTACGGAAATATGATAAATCAACTCGAAACTCATAGGTCAGGTAAAATTTTGAACTTTTTTAAATAAAAAAAATCATTTAAACATTTAAGAAATTGGTTTATGAAATAAATTGCTCAAAATGATTTCCATTTTCACGAATACATAAGTCTATCCTTTTTTGCACTGAACGAATGGCGGCTAATAATGTTCTGGGATGAATATTACGTAAAATGGTCATTAATGCATCCTTGAGCTCTTGAACACTGGCGTACGTCGTCTTATAAACCTCGTTTTTCACGAAGCCCCATAAAAAAAAATCAAGTGGTGTTAGATCGGGGCTACGAGGTGGCCACTGTGTTGGACCATGTGTACCTATCCACTGTGTACCGAATAGGAGGCTCAAATTGGAACGTGAAAGGTGACTGTTATGTGGCGGAGCACCATCTTGTTGAAAATGAACTTTTCGCAATTCCGACAGGGGCCATTCGTCCATCTTGTTTTCAAGATGGTGTAAAATGACTTCATTATACATGGCAGAATTCAGTTTCCCTTCATAAAATTCCACCATTATGACTCGATTGGACATTATACCACACCAACAGTTGAATGAGAAGCGAACCTGATTATGACTTGCCGTAACTCTTAGTGGATTTTCTTTGGACCAATAGTGGTGATTTTTTCTGTTGTACATACCGTTATTGGAAAAATTCGTTTCGTCTGACCACAGTATGTAATTTAAAAATTCATGATCTCTGCTTATTTTTCCTCTTAGCCATCTGCAAAAAGTAAGCCTTCGAACATCATCACCCGGATGTAACACTTGAACTATGCGCCCATATCGATAGCACTTGTAGCCGTATTTATTCCATATCTTTATCACAAGGGAGTGGGATACACCTACTTCAAAGGCGACTTGCCTGGACGACACCTCTGGATATGCTTCGACATAAGTTAGAACCGCAATCTCCGTGTCCATGTCCACACGAGGCTGCCGCTTTCTTTTGAAAGAACCCTGCAATTCCAGGTTTTTCAAAAGATTTGTAATAACCTTTCTTGTTGGCACATGCCGCAACGGATACTTATTGCGGTACCACACTAATGCAGCTCCCGCATTTCGATTATTGACAAAATACGCTTCTAATAAGTCAATTTTTTCACGATTAGAAGACATTTTAGCGAAAATCCTTAATTAATAACTCATACGAAGTTTCTCAGCTGAAACTAAGAATAACACACAGATTTTCGAATCAAATTCGAAATTTGAGGGTAAAAATTCTTTTTATTTACTTTACAGTCAATTCTACCCACTTCCTGGCCATAACAAAAAGTTTGACCATCGTAGAAATTTGTTTCTGTTGCCGAAATGTATGAGAAACGTTTTTGGCGATTTCTGTCTTTCCTAGTACTGAAAGCTAAAATGGTCTCATAGAGTTTTTTGATCCCCACATGAAATAGAATCGATTGGCATAAAAAAAAATTTTTGGACGTTTTGCATTTTTTTTTGCCAACTGTAAGTTTTTTACAAAATCTGTGAATGCAGTTCAAAATATGTCAAAAAGTTAGGGAAGGTCTTCTAAGAACGTTTTGCTGTAACTGCAACGGTTAAGGTACTTGCCCTTACTGGCCCGTTTCAAAAATACACCCTGTATATGGTTAGTAAATAGATCTTGACGAAAAAAGCACTCAAAATTATCTAAATGCCTTGTATTTCCCCCTTCCTATTCGGCTTTGACGGTTCGGCGTCCGTGTGTCACCGCCCAATTGGGTTCCAGTTGAAAACCAGCGCTAGGATTCTACCCGGCACATGCTGAACTGGACACCCATTTGGTGCATTTGTGTGTCGAATTGTTATTGATTGTGCGCATGCTGTGTTAGGAGTTTGGAAGCATATTTCAATGCCTCCAATGAAATTATTGTTTGATTTGTAAATTCTGGATTGTGTGACCACCTTGCACTAAATAAATGTTTCTTTTACTTTTTTTTCTTTCTATTGACTCATTGTACTGCTATTCCGTATACACTTTTAGTTCGGACATTTTCACATTATAAATGAATGAAATAGTTTGATATGCTCTAAAACGATTGATATTAATATTATTTAGATGTACTAACCCTAGATGAGGATTGCACTGGTGGCCTGAAATACAGGATCTTTCCTAGTTTGGGCACCAGTCTCCCACATAAACTGGTATATAATATTAAGTCAACTCAACTATGTAAAAATGATATTGTGGTGAGAAAATAAACAAGTTTTTTATTTTTTATTTTTTTTTATTTTTCTTGAGACTTGGTAGTCAAGATCGTTATGACACTAACTGTACTTACATAACCTAGTGCTAGACTTATACGAACAATAACAAAAGTGCCGTTCATTTCTACCTAGGCGGCCCATAAAGGTTATAATTTCACCAATCATGCCTGACCTTCGGTACCAGTGACGTGGTGGTACGGTAGCCACAAATAGCGATACTACTGCGGCTCTTGAAATTCATGGAATTGCTACATCTGCAATATGTAAGCCGATGATATGCTTCTAGGTGTACTGTTAGATAAGTAGTATATGACAGAAATTGTATGTATATATATCACGTCATCACTTTCAAAAAGAGGCCAGTCAGCAGGTGTGTTCATGCCTTAAGATTACCGAAAGAATTAATCCTCCGGCCTATCTCCGTGCTTCATCATTTTTCTGCGTCCATTTTGTAAGAACGGACGAGATTTTTATGCAAACGAGGTCTCAGGGTCACCGGAATCCATATTACTTTTTTTTTTTACATAATAGAGTTTTAGCTTCCCAAAGTAGGATTGTAATTTGATTTCCTTTTGAATAAAATGTTCAAATCATATTAGGGTGATTCAAAAATCATATAATTTACTTTTTTTCAGCAATAACGGTAATGTGCCTTGCTCGCAGTATATAATTATCCGACTGCGCTAATGATCCTTTGTTACCCTTTATAGGCTGAACGGCTGGACGGATTTCGATGCATAAGGTCCCAAATGAAAGGTATTCTTCTTCCAAGTGTTTATAGGGTAGATAACATGTGAATAAATCATAAATCGAAAGAAAATTAATGGGTCCCACCTGCTATCAAACTTGTTTCGCCCTTTTCAGCAGCAATCAGGGTTTTTAATCATTGTTTGTTTCTAGAAGCTGTTTGGTCTGTGTTGTCCAATATAGTTAGTTGTCCAAACGTAACAATGTACCTAAAACAAATAAAAAGTAAATGAGTAAATATGTGCAATTGTCACAATATAGTGTTTGCAGCTCCACGAACATGCGAGTCTAAGCCAACCTCGTCTGAAAGCCTTGCTGTCAGACGAACGAGGCTGTGGCACGCGTTCTCTTTTCGGGGTTGGAGGGTCAGACGGTAGACGTTCCCATAAAAGTCTCATATTCCAAACATTAAGCAGGAGAAGGAGTATACGTATAGTACTAAGCGGACTCCGGGTTTTTGAATAAAAACTTTGTATGCAACCTGGAACAAGTTAATTTGTGGCAATTGAATTTCACGTTGCGTAAAACAATTCACAAGAAAAATATATAAAACGTAGCTGTTGCCCGCGGCTCCATCTGTATTTTATTATGTTTCTATTGCCGCTACCCATGGGAACCCATTTCCAGTAAAAGTAACCCATATATTAAAAGTAGCCCATATATTATTCTGTAGGCATATTCCACAGCCAGTCGTTAGAGCGTGATTGACTAACCAACATCCAAACATATTATGAACATTCAAACATATTCACAAACTTTCACATATATGTATAATTTAATATATAAAAGCGTCAGAGAAACCGTCATTTTTCAACCAACAATCGGTGTATACATAAGTAGGTATATTTGTTGGCATGCAACATCACAGTGGAACTATGCGGAGTGAGCCGGAACCAACTGCATTGTTCACATATAATTCTTCTTGTGGATTTGCTCACAATTTTTTTTTATCTGCCATGCAACTGTTATACCTGTGGACGTTTGCCCTTGCTTTCTTTGTTCTACTGGCCGAAATGAACAGGTTTTAAAATTATTTGGTATGAAGAAGAAGAAGAAATACGTGTAGTGACATGTTTTAACTGTGCAAAACTTTGTACCTCAGTCGTCTATTTTTTTTTAACAATAAAACAAAAAAAAATATTCACTTTACTCTCTAACTCAATAACAAATATTTTTTTACAATTTAGCGTGTTTTTCTATCAAAGTGTCTATTTCTATCGTTTATTGATACCGTCATTTTTATGTGGACTATCGATTCGCAAGATTTCATGTTGACTATACAAGGAACGCGGGAAAGCACGAAAGGCTTATGTACTGCACCTGCCTGAAGCCTACACGATTTATAAGGAGTACACATGTGTATAAGGTATAAATGGTTTTTAGTCATCCTATGAGTATGACTACTCTACTACTTACTAGTAAGATATTGTTTTTTTTTTCCAATAAAATAAAATAAAATTAAATAAAACATGGCTATTTGATATGATTTCGTTGTTGGGTACACGTAAACATGCAATACAGGCAAATACGACCATCACACATAGCAGCCGAATAACATATACACAATCATTTGACAACAGAAGCCTTTGTTCGTTTATGCCATTCCGGTATTGGCCATATTTAGCTAATATGCTGTCTACACATAGTAATTGTTTGCCAAATATGTCAAATACCTAATTATATGGCCATGTAGAGTGCCACCATTACATAAGTGTGGTTGTGATATCAATGTGGCCTGAAATATATCCAGCGGAAAGCGCTTTCAAGCGATGTGGCGATATCAGAGGAAGCCACTTTCCAGCGGCTTATATAGTAAAGTGCATTTGGCGAGGGCTCGATGCGGCGGAACGTGGATGCGGTTTGTATAGGGCTGCCACAAATAAAGTGGATGTTAATTATTGAAAAATAAATATTCTTTAATTCTATTGCGATTTATTTGGTGCTATTTTTACTGTTGATACACTGAGGCCGACGCTTCGGTTGCTTTTCAGCAGTCATGTTTACGTTTAGATTAAACATAGTTCGTGTGTACTTTAGACAATATGAAGTACTAAATGCTGCTCGCATGGAACTTCGAACCCGTTCCTGTCACCTATGGGAATCTATTACCAGAATCAGACTATAATCGAACCCTGTGCTAAAATATTGTAAGAGGTAGGACACGACGGTATTTCTTTCCAATTGAGCAGTCCGACTGGGGAAGTACCTCCGCCCCACAGAATACCGTGGCCATAATAACCTCGTGTTGTGTTCCCGTCACTGAGTAGGGTAGCTACAGCTCACTGAACAGTGTTTGTGCTGTCATTGGGGAGACCAAAGGCTATTCCTGCATTGTCTTCTATGCTTCTACGCACAGGAACTCTCTGTGTTTACAGGGTCGGCAGCACGAGTGTATGATGTGTTACCCTGATGTGGCCACGGTTACCACTTTCCATCAGGTGGTCCTTGTGCTAGTCTGCCACCTCAGTGGTATAAAAAAAATCAAATTTCCTCCAATCAATTTCAGCAAAAAAAATCCGGTCAGCCTCTTTAGCAGCAATATCCTAGCATAATATTACTTAAAATATCATAATCAACTTCTCTGTTATCGTACTTCTGCTTATTCTATTTGTAATAAGCAGGTGTGAGTATATAACAATACAATAGGTATGAAAATAACTCTTTATTATTATTCAGCGAGAAATATTTCCATATAACAGTAATAAAAATTCCCTGTAGCACCTCCGCGTTCCCCGAAATAGAATGGAATTTATAGTATTGGCATTTTAACAATTTTCTTTCATGAAAATCATAATAAACTTGTGCTAACGTGCCTTTAGAATAACTGTAAAGAAACAATACAGAATAATATCACTGCTGTACATTATAGAATACTAGCTTTTGCCAGCGGCTCCGCCCGCGTGGATGTCGGTTATCGCGCTCAATCATAGCCTATGCCCTTTTTCTATGTCTAATCTACCTCGATACCAAACTTCATCGAAATCGGTTCAGTGGTTTAGCCGTGAAAGACGGACAAACAGACACACACATACACTTTCACATTTATAATATTAGTATGGATTTATTTCTTCACTAGCTGATGACTGTAGCTCCGCTCTACTGGAATCGCGGTTTTTGGTGATATCTCCGGCTCTACTTAACCAAATGCGATCAAATGTATGGCAGATTAAGGTACGACCAAGTCCTTTTAACTTAAAAATGAATGATAATCCGTTCTCTAGTTTTTGCGTTTATCGCAAAAATATTGACGAGACTAACCGAAACAGTTTTTTAAGTTCTAAATAATTGTTTTTTTTTTTAATATTACCAATGTACTAACACAAATAATTAATAATGTTACGAGCGTGGGGGTCGGTTTAAATAGAAAATGCGAGAATAACCCTTGAAAACAGATTTTATTCAGCTGCACTTAAATTACAGCAAAGCGCGTAGAAATTCAAAACTCTTCCTTACACAATACACAGTCACTTGTATAAATCGCACTGTATCGCTTCGCACACTTTATCGCTTTGATCGCTTCGAATACTATTCGTAGACTAACTTAAGCGGAGGCTGTTAGCTCGCCTTTTATATCGGGCGCGGCCGAGTAGCGAAAGATCGAGAAAAGACAGGTAGGTACGTTCTGAAAAAGACAGGAACTTTCTGGAAGGTTCTATTGGGTCTTGTGTCTCTTTCTAGCCTGACGTCTCGTTCTATTCATTCGATTCCTTCTAGAACAGTGACGTCAAGGCATGCTGTCTCTTTCTATAGTGCCGTCTCGCTCACTCCTATGGAAATATGGCCATATATTGAAGTGGCCAAGCGCCGGGCGTAGCAATAATTTTATAATGATAAAATAATTTGAATTGAACTTGTAATTACCAAAGTGCAAAGTGTCAACCCTACGCACACTACATAGGAGTGCTAATGACTACTTGTAACTAATGTAGCAGATCAACTGCAGTATTTGTACGAACAATTAAGCTAACGGAGGTACTACGGTAAAACCGGTTTAGAAATCTTCATTTGGTCGATCGGTTGTTGTACATATATTTGTGGTACGGTAATCTAGCGTAGGTGTAGTCATAATAGTGGGCTAGGAACACCAGCTACTCTTGACAAGTGGTGGCAAAGGCGCTTTTGGCGCGAAAATTAAGATGGACGCATTGCGATATTTTTTAATTTTCCGAAATTGGTGTGAATTCGAGTTTTTATTTAAAAAAAGGACATAACGTTTTAGAAGTGTAGTGTAGGTAACTGGAATATAACAGTGAATTGTGTCATTTCGTGTTTATTCCCATCTCCCTAGTGAGCTTTTGGCAAAGTCGTCACAACTTTACTGAGGCAGCAATCATCAATTTATTCATCATCTACTTCATCAACTCATTATCAGCATCCTCAACAAATGAAAATACAAACAAATGAAGACATGGCTTAAAGGTCTTGTAATCAAGCAAAAAATATTCATTAAAAACAGGTGGCAATGGCATACTTAACATACGACGACGACTGTCACAAACAACGTACATACACACATACATATAATCACGCCTTTATCCCCGGGGGGTTAGGCAGAGATGAACACCATTTCAACCAACATTTCAGGAATCTGTATTCGGTCCCACGTAATAGGGGGTGAGCCTATTGCCGTATTCCGGGCACTATTGTTGACTCGAGCCATGCATCTGAGGCTGAGTCTGGGCTCTACATATCTGTCTGATGTTGAAGTTAATCAGCCCTATCCCTTAGTCGCCTTGTACGACACCACATGGGAAGAGAAGGGGTGGCCCAAATTCTACTCTGCCGGAAACCACGCGGCTTTGCACAAACAACACAACACACAAAACACATACATCTTTCTATTTTATAAAATACCATCTAATTAATTTCCCCTTTTTTAGGGGCAAGAATTTCCAGGGAATTTGCTTCCTTGTTTATACTCGGTCTTCAGGGCATAGCATTCCACAATACCAAAGCTTATTGTATAAACTAGCTGACCCGGCGAACTTCGTACCGCCAATATTTTTCCGGCCGCGTGGCGTCAGATCCCGTACCCGTTGCACCCTCTACTATATTAAATAATGTATTGTACATATAAACCTTCCTCTTGAATTACGCTATCTATTAAAAAAACCGCATCAAAATCCGTTGCGTAGTTTTAAAGATTTAAGCATACAAAGGGATATAGGGACAGAGAAAGCGAAGCGACTTTGTTTTATACTATAGGTAAGGTAAGGTAAGATAAGGTAAAGTTTATTGTCATACCAACACAACAACACGAAAACATACACTGCTGCCTCCCAAACTAGGCCAAAGCCTGTATCTTGGGAGACAGTGTTTAATGTACCTAATCAATTCCATTTATTTTAACAAGAACAACAAGATTTATATATTTAGTTTTTAACAAAGAGACACGAACAAACTAACAGGAATGGTAAATATTTAATTAATATAATTACAAATTGTAACAATATTAGGAAAATTGTTTGTTTGGTAGTTCATTTAAAATATAATAAAATAGACCTGTGTGTGTGTGTGTGTATGTGTGTGTGTATGTGTGTATGTGTGTGTGTGTATGTTTGTGTGTATGCGTCTGAGTGTGCGTATGAGTGTGTCACTCGAACAAGGATTCCGTGTACATGTAGTCCAGCGACAGTAGCCAATCCGACAACATGTGCTTACAACCCTTCCAATTTAACTCATACACCTGCAAGATTTTATTTATTTTATTATAAATTCTGGAGCTGATGAAAGAGAATTGTTTGTGTGCGAAAGCTGTGCTGTGGGGTTGAGAGTGGAATACAACGTCACGCCGACGCTTGCCACTCGTAGTGAAAGGAATGCGATGTTTCTTTAGTACACAATGAAGCACAAAAAACCATCGGACCGATAACACCGAACAGTCCGAATATAGTTGTTCGGTCGGGTATCTAAATGGCTTGGAGAACATGACCTTCAAGATCGTTCTCTGGGCTATCTCTAGCTCAGGCATATTAGTTTTGTTAGCTCCACCCCAACCCAACACACTATACAATATGTCATGATCGACTGGCATAGTGCACAGTACACGAGCCGCAGAGTGTCATCATCGGCCGATTGCCTGAGGTTTTTAAAAATGTAAATTAATTTTCTCACTCTAACAACCAAGTTTGCAATATGTAAATAAATAAATAAAAATGTAGTGATAATTGCGCGATTATTTGGTGAAATGCATTGGTGGTTTTATATATACCCCAACAAATAGTGAATTGTTTCATACTTCATGTATACATTTTTGTATGTATTACAATACTTTTAAAGAGTTTTCTTCTTTTGCAGGGCTCTATTATTTTTAACTTGAATGGTACTACTTTAATAAAATGCTTGATAATCATTTATTCGAAACTTTCACAATCTTGAAACTAGAAACGTCAGAGTTCTTATGTTTCTTGGCCTTTTGCCAGCGGCGTTTGAAGTCGCTCACGCTTTGCCGAGCCAGCCGATTCGGATAAATAAGAGCTATTATGTTATCTTATTGTACAATTTCAGAAATACAATGGAGGGAAATAAAAAGGGATGGAGCTATGTAGGGCTATACACCCATAGCGCCATCCCTGTTTCGGGGCGGAAAACGGATGCTTATAGCACGTCGTGGTAAGCCAGCAGGTTATTTTATTGAAAAAGTGGTACTAATATCACAATAATGGCCAATATAATATTTTCGGCTAATGTTTTCGTAGAGAAACCGGTTGATTTGCATTTAAGGTTAAAAGAAAATAGAAGCTAGTGAAATAATGCAATTTTTAAACTATTATGTTTGAGACATTATGTTATTTCGGACTAGGGTGATTAGATAAATTTATAAGAAAATATTTAACTATTTTAATAGGTCATATTATCTTTTTTGAGCACAGTTAGGCCGGCACAACCAGCAAAATGTAGCAAGATAGAAAATAATGTATTTGATTATAACATCAAGACTCAACCCTGAGCGTTTTACTGTTCAACCTTGTCAAGCACCATTTAATGGCATACATAAACCAGCATCGTGGTCTATACTGTATGCCAACGATGTAGTCCTTCTAGTTAAATCAGACCTAACAGCAAGGCAGGAGTTCTTGGAGAGAGGAGGGCTGAGGGTCAATAGGCATAAGACGGAGTATTTGTACTGCGACTTTTCGGGTGCCAATATAAGCGCAGCCCCATGCCCATCCATCGAAAATACACCGTTCAACGGAGTTGAAGAATATAAGTAGCTATCTCGGATTTTTTTTATATACAATTAGGCGGCTGAAACTCACGCGGCCCACCTGATGGCAAGTAATTACCGTGGCCTTAAAAAGTGTGCAATACCAGAGCAGTCACACTCGTGCTGTCGACCCTGTTGGCACAGAGAGTTTCTGTGCCGTCAGTGTAGAAGAAAAGAAGGAATAGCCTTTGGTCTTCCCACTGACGGCACAGTGGGACTCTCCAGTGAGCTCTGGCCCCGGTATTCTGTAGGGCAGAGGTACTTCCCCAGTCTGCTCAATTAGATTACCTCCTAAGGCAACAATTATAGCATCCTAACTTAGTGTAGAAAGAGATATATAACATAGTATTTAGACGGTTTGGCTAAAATGGAGATCACTGTCTGGCATTCTGTGCTGATTAAAGTCAAGCGCAATGTTTACATGTACAAAATTAATTAGTTCATTTGATTTCATTTGATTTAATTTGATTTGACTTGATTTAATTTGAGTTGATTTGATTTAATTTAATTGAATTTGTTTTGCTTTAATTTGATTTGATATGATTTAATTTGATAAATATATACCTTTTTAATGTTTGCATTTCACGATAAGTGGCAAAATGTGTCCTCGAGAGATTAGTCATATCACAGTAGCAGAAATTGACAACGAGCTGGCCGAGACGGCGATCCATCGTCAGAACGAAGGAAGAATTCACGACAACGACACATTCTCAGCGATTAATTCTCACACTAATTATTAACGCGCCGTCAAGCTCATAAATTTGTACTTACCACATTTTATGCAAATAAATATATTCTATTCTATTCTATTCTATTCGAAAAGAACAGTGCAACCAGCTCTAATATAGGGCTCCGAATGCTGGCCTATGAGAAAGACGGATGAACAGTGGGTCCATGTTACCGAGATGAAAAGTTTACGTTGGTGAGGCGGAGTCACTGGAATGGATAGAATTAGAAATGAGTATATACGTGGTACGATCAAAGTTGCCCGATACAAGACAAACTACGCGAAAACCGCCTGCTCTGGTACGGACACGTGATGAGACGGGAGGATGACCACATGACTAAGAAAGAGTTGATCATGGAGGAGTAGGCCATGACGGTATTTCCGTCCAATTATTTTTTATTTTATTTTATTTATTTCTATTCATTAACAATCTTTTACAACTGTGTCTGAATGTACATAGTTATATCAAATTAAAAATTTACATAAAATCGAGCAACAAACTAAGGAATTCAACAAAATAGGTAATTAAACCAGACAAAAGTCAACCATTTCAATGTCATAACATAACAAAATATAAAGGTTGTCAAAACAAAATGTCATCCCAATCAAATTCACCGCAATGTCAAAATACATAATAGAAGTCCATAATATGTCAAATTAGTAATTTAAATGTCATTCAAGTATTTCTCATTGCCATAAATTCGTCGATTGAATCAAAACAGTTACAGAGCAGATATGTTATAAGTTTTTTTTTTAAAAAGTATGTCCTATGAATATTATTCTTTAGTTCAGTTGGTAGGCAATTGAACAGTTTAACTGCCTGGTATGATGCACCATGTTTAACAACATCTAATGTGGGAAGGAAGGCAGGTTTTATTACATTTCTTCGTCTGCTAATTCTTAATAATCTCTCATCTGCCGTTTCAAATTTATGAATATTTTTGGACATATTGCTCAAAACAATAAGTATGTAAAGGCTCGGAACAGTAAGTATTTCTAATTTTCTAAAATATTCCCTACATGACTCCCATTGTGGAATGCGAACAATAATCCTAATTGCCCTTTTCTGTAAAATGAAGGCTCTATTACAATTATATTTATAACTGTTCCCCCAAAACTGTATGCCATTGCGCAGTCTAGATTCAACTAGTGCAAAATAAACGGTCCTCAAATGACTGATGTTAACTTCATCTCGCAAGGTTCGCAAAGCGTAACAAGCTGATGATATGGATCCGTCGATAGCATCCAGCTCCGTTGTCCAGTTGAGATAGGCATCAATATGGACACCTAGCAGCTTTGCTGAGCTTACAAGATTTATTTTGTCTCCATTAAACTTTACATCTAAAGTATCAGTGCCTCGTGCGGTAGTTTGGAATAGTATAATATTGGTTTTTTTAGCATTTACAATTAGTTTATTTGCAGTGAACCATTCCTGAAACATATCTAGTGTCTTATTTACTTTAGTATTCAACAGGTGAATATCACTAGCACTGACTACCGCGTTAGTATCATCAGCAAATACAACTAGATCATCTTCAGGAGTTTTATGTGTAGCATAGTCAATTAGGTCATTAGTGAATATAATGAACATTATCGGGCCCAAAATGGACCCCTGTGGAACTCCAGTATTAACGCGGCATATTTGCGAATGATAAGCCTTTAGGCAATTATTTTCATCTATAGCTTTTATTTCTACATACATATTTCGATTTTTAAAATAGGAACTGAAAAAATCTAGAACCTTTCCTCTAACTCCATAATGTTCCAGTTTCATTAAAAGTAGATTATGATTTACAGTGTCGAACGCAGAACTCAAGTCTAACAAAATACCGGCTACCTTCATTTTATCATTTAATTTGTTTAGAATATCATCGATTAAAGTATATGTGGCATCTGCAGTACCTACACCCTTTTGGTAACCAAATTGTCTTCGATTTATAATTTTATTCTCCATAAGATGCCGGACAAGTCTAGTTTTTATTAATTTTTCAAAAATTTTTGATAAACTTGGCAGTACCGAGATGGGTCTATAATTACCGGGGTCCAAAAATGAACCCTTTTTATGTAATGGAACCACTTTGGCTAGCTTTAACTGCTCCGGAAAGATAGACTCCTCAAAACATTTATTGAAAAAGGACGATAAAGGACTGGCTAGTAAATTTATATGCTCCTTTACCACAGATATTTGCAGTTCATCGTACCCGCTGGAACTCTTTTTATCCATTGCAACAACCGTTCTCCTAACTTCATCCGGTGTAATTGTTGATAAGGACATATCATTTATAACCCTATCCCTACAATCTTGTAAGTAAGATATCGCCTGATATGCCTGAAATGAAGTATCCGAATTTTTAAGATTAAATTGTGCTGCAAACACATTTGCAACATCTTTGGGGCTGTCAATAATTTTGTTGCAATGATTTAAGATGATTTTCTTTGTTATATTATTCCTACTTACGTTTCTATGTCTATTCACTACTTTCCAGATTTCTTTGCTAACAGATTTCGCGTTTTCCAGCTGCCTGGTCACAGCATTCTGTTTAGCCGCCCTGACTACCCTTCTGAACAATCTTATATAGTTATTTCTGTAATTTAAGATGCTCGTGTTTAAACAGTTGCCATTTTTCGCACACAGAAAACGTTTCATTTTGCTGGACACCCTAACACCTTCCGTTATCCATTTTATGCTGTTATTTTCACCCATTGAAACCTTTTTAGATTTTTTTCTAAAGCTATGCCTAAATGTGCCATAAAACTTATTTAAAAATGTATTTATACCCATTGAACTCCACTCGTTGGTGAGTAATTGTTCCCTAAAAGTATTGTGGTTGCTCTTATTAAATAATCTACGACTCACAGTTATTGTTTGCTTTATATTTAATTTTTGAGTAGGTAATAAATCACAAAAAATTCCGCCGTGTCCATCAGCCAAACCATTATGGTCTATTTCAGTACCTTTTATGTAATGATCGTCTATATTGGTTAGAAAGTTATCAATACAAGAGGACATATTGTTACGAATAAAAGTAACTTTTTGAAGAAGGGCCCTAAAATTATAACACTTTAGTAGACTTAAAAATTCTGTACGCTCATTGCTCTCTAACAAAAGGTCTACATTAAAATCACCACAAATGAGGGCCTTTCTGTTAAATAGAAATTCCAAGGTCCTTTCTAGATTTTTTATAAAATCAGCAAAATTTGTATCATAAGGACTTCTATAGCAGCAACACAAATAGAGACCGGTATCTACGTCTTTTATACTACACACTTCAAACGAGTCCTGCTTATACAACCTGTTAACTTGAGGGCAGTCAGTAATCTCTCTACTACATTGTCCCAATATTAAACTACCACCTCTCTTTTTATTGACTCTTGCATTACATGCAGCCAGGCTATAGCCAGTGAAAGTCAATAAAGGTGCCGATAATTTGGTCAGAAAATGTTCCGTGACACAGATATAATCAGGTCTGGTTACTAGCATATTTATGTACAATTCTAATTCATTTTTTTTATTGGTTAATCCGCATAAGTTCTGATGAAATATGTTCAAGGTATTAACATTTTCCACGAAAAAACTCACCCTCAACATTCCCTGTATTATTATCAGTCTGAGTAGTTGCATTTACCAACAGTGACTTTGAGGCAGTATGACAAGTCTGAAATTTTTGCAAATTGAGCAGTCCGACTGTGAAAGTACCTCCCCGCCCTACAGAATTTCGCGGCCATAATAACCTCGTGTTGTGTTCCAAGCGGCGAGTAGGGTAGCCAAAGCTCATTGGAGAGTTTTTGTGCTGTCAGTGGGAAGACCAAAGGCTATTCCTGCTTTGTCTTCTACACTGACGGCACAGAAACTCTCTGTGCTTACAGGGTCGGCAGCACGTGTGACTCCTCTAGCGTTGTACATGGCCATAGGCCACGATAACCATTTTCCATCAGATGGGCCGTGTGCTTGTCTGCCACTTCAGTGGTATAAAAAAAGGAAAAAAGAGGCCAAGGACGACGATCAATGACTTGGCTACCAACGTTGAAGAAGGACATGACTAGTACTAACACTGAGGAAGGGACAACCCGCCACCGCACGGTGTGGCGCAGCAGTACTAGGAGACGGCCTTCAACTAAACTGGGATAATAGCGATCAAAAAGAAGAAGAAGACAACATAGAGGAATATGCGTGATTAAATAAGCAAGTATGTGGTTTCTAACGTGAATTTAGGGTAAAAAAAGACGGGTTGCACTCCGGGAGTGCCGGCAGAAGTGAAAACTTTTTCTTTCTTTCTTTCTTCGTTACATACAGAGAAAATACCTATAATATAGCGCTAATCATAGAACCTATCACTAATTTTCTGTCAGAAGAAATTAATGAATTACAAAAAGAAAAATTAATCACAAAAAGTAATAAATTACAAAATGAAAAAATAATCACAAAAAGTGTCAGAAGTCCAGGTTCGAACCCGGTACTATCTGAAACTATAAGGACTTACAGTCGAAGCGGTTGCCGCTAGGCTACGAAACTTCTTAACGCACCTAACAAAATAAACAATCTGTAGCTGTGTTATGTTGTATGACGTCAGTCGTCGGTTACGGTTCAAAGGTCCAGTAATCCTGACGCAGGTTTAACACTTTTTACCCATCCAAGGCCGCTAAAGAAGTTTTCAATTCAAAAAAATCACATATTTTTAATTCTACATAAACCTCCTGCATCGAAGGACTTTATTTTTCATATAATTGCAGAAAAGCAATCAATGATATGCCTGCAAGCGGGGCTTTGTTGTACTGTGGTAATCCAATTAGCCTGCAGCGCCCTGACAGCTTACGGTACACACAGGAGGACATAACGACTGCCGGTTCAGATTTTTCATTAACATATTAGAATATCTAAAGCTGCATCGATGGTGCTGCGAGAAGCGAGGGCGATTTTTATATGGCTTTCTGCTACGCTTGTGCTACGTGGCTTGTACGCGACTGCTACGCGAGCACTGGGCTACTGCTACAGTTAATTACACTAAGCTACTGGTACATTTCCGTAGCACGCCACAAGCACGGCACACCTTCGTTGCAAATGCTTTATTAATAATTCGGTACCATAACGCTACGATTCCACTACGCTTCTGCTACGCATCATCTACGTTACCACTACGCTACGCTTCCACTAAGCTTAAGCTACGTTTCCGCTATGCTCCTTCTTGTGCATTTGATAGCTCAATTCTCAGTTACGGTTAGAGATTATTAATCATCAAGCTAAAACCCTCATGAGCCGAGCAATATATACAAAAGTTTTATAAAAGTCAGCCCAATGAAATCGAGTCAAACGTGTGAAATTGCCAGGTATAGCTAGTTTTAATATAAAATCATTCATTGGTGTAAAGTAAACCTCTTGAGTCTCGAGTATGGCGAGGGAAGATTAATCAAGTTATCAATTCTTGAGAGCAAACATTATGATGGATGGTCCTCTGGCAAATTGATGGTTTAAGATGCCATACTTAGTAACTCGCTCAATCTTCTATGTTTTGGTGGTGGTTGGTAGTTATAACTTAATATCGATAATGATATTGAAGCAGTGTTCTGGGGTCTAAGGTGCCCCATCAAAGTCTTCGGGATTTGATGACTCTATTACAAACTCCATTTAATGCTCAAACGATGATTTAAACAAAAAAAATTAGGTGTACTCTGACGTGGGGTCTCTAAGGCCTTATAGTATGTGTCTGTCTTGTAAATAAACAATCGATTTAAATTGGTGTAACTAAATTAACATCTAATTGGAGTGAGTACGCCGTTACAAGTTACCAATCCCTAGAGCCCTAGTTATAACCTTTATATTAGATTATTTTATTATGTATCAAGTTAATATAGTTTGTGAAGTTTAACCTTGTTTCGCATATAAATATGGGTTTAATGGAGTAAGTAGTTATGTCAGGTACCCGAAACTGAATATATCTTTTGGAAGTTTTCAGCAACTTCTGAAGACAATTGTATGCTAAGATATCTTCTATGATGAGAACTGGTGACACCTGAGAATTCACTACTGCGGCCTCACAGACCCATGTCAGTACTTAAAGGTTAATTAATGCATTGCAGGGGCGGAACGATTTTTCAAACGAGTCCGTGTTAATGTCAATATACTGAAAAATTTATATCAATCCTTCTCCCAAAGGAAAACAAACTTTATCGTTAATGTGTTACAATTTATATTTCAATGGTAAAATAAAACGGATTGGCATCATAAAATACTTTTTTTTTTTCGTCGAAATGTCACAGAATACGACCAGTTAAAGCCTATAAAGGCCAGTACAAAAATTATTTCAGTATTTTGTATCACTGTAACATAGTCCTTAGCCAGTTGTAATAGGGTCAATTTTAGATGTCTTCTAGAGCAATATATTATGCAGTAACATGTAATAAATTGTTTATGCATCGTGATCGATGTATGTGTGTGTAACTGTGACAATAAACAAGATTTATTATCAGTCGAATTGACATTTTAAAGGCGCGAATTTCATACGTTTTCACTTCCAAACTTTTACCCGATCGTAATTTTTTTGAGCGGAAATCGAAGATGCTACCTCAGACTTAGTAGTTGGCAGTATGTATATTGCATATAAGGTCCAGCCTCCGTGGCGTAGCGGTAGTGAACGTGGCCTCTATGCAGGAGGCGCGGGTTCGATCCCGCTCAGTGTAATTATTTGTATGCATGAATATGATCAATGGTCTAGTCGTGTCTCAGAGAGCACGTTACGCTGTCGGTCCCGGTTGCCATACGAGCATCTATGGCAGTTCGAGAAAAGCCTCAAAAAAGAAGCCCTCAAAAATCCAACAACTGTGCTAACTGCAATGCTTTGATATAGCCTTTGGGTTGTGGAGGTCAGATGGCAGTAGCTTTAAGGAAAATGTCGAAGTTCAGCCAAATCCGCAGTTGGATTTGTAAAGCGAACCTTAGACTCCAAGTTGAAAGTTTCGGATGCGACTGCGATTAAAGCTAAGAGAAACAAGAATAAAATAAAATTCCAAGATATTTCTTGGAATTTTATTTTATTCTTGTTTCTCTTTTTTTTTTTATTTAGGGAGATATTTCTCCCTAACTTGACCACTAGAATATTCACCAAAATCCCTATCACAGTTTTTTCTAACCAATATAGCGAGAAACCAAACAAAAATCTCCGCAGATTTGCAAAACTCTACACGGAAGTATTTCTAATCAACGAGCGATATTTTACCTCCTCTAAGTGCCCGAAGGAACACTGGAAGGAGGGCTGTTATTTATTGGCACCATAAAAATCTAGTTAATGGCAGCTAACGTGTCTGCTAGGGCACTATTTGTAAAATTATGATTTCTACTGCGTCCATAAAGTTAAGACACAATTGAGTAAGTGTAAGAGACATTTTTTTACCCGACTGATGTAAAGGAGGTTAATGTGTTTATCAGTTTATAAATATAATAGCTTTTGCCCGCGGCTCCGCCCGCCTGGATGTCGGCTATCGCGACCAAACATAACCTATGTCCTTTCTCAAGGTCTAATCTACACCTATACCAAATTTCATCAAGATCGGTTCAGTGGTTTAGGCGTGAAAGCGTAACATACAGACAGACAGACAGAGTTACTTTCGCATTTATAATATTAGTATGGATAACTGTTTGCTCTATTGAGTCTCTTGAAACGAAACGGGTAGACCAATTTTGATATTTTTATTTCTACTCTTTTATAACACTGAGGTGGCCGACAAACTCACGGTTCACCTGTTGGAAAATGGATAGGTACGTGGCCTATGGACGTGTGCAGCACCAGGGTAGTCACCACCGGGAACACAACACGAGATTATTATACTCGCCGTATTCTGTAGGGCGAAGATACTTGTCAATTGGACGGAAACATCGTCGTGTCCTACCTCTTACAATCTACTTATGGGTAGCAATCCTTTTAATGACATCTGTATGATGGCTACAAAAAGTTGCGCAATATTGACGGTTCTATGTTGAGATCTTTTGCAATACCATTTGTAAATACATCGTTTTGTCCCACACAGCTAGTACAGTACAGTCAGACTGTACGGCCTCGGAGACAGGCGTCCGTTTTTACCAGTATTACTGCGATGTGGCTGAAGTTATATATTCCGTGGAGCGACTACCATGTAACCGACACAATCCATTGTTGATATCAATGTCATAAGTCAAAAACATTTATTCTGTATAGCTGTTGCCCGTGGCTCCGCCCGCGTTGATGTAGGTTATCGCTTAGTGTTGAGTCAACATAGTAGCTTTATGCATGCAAAGTCTCTGCCCGATCGGTTTAAAATTGACGAAGTTTCATACACACTTTCATCTCCTATTTTATCCCCTTGGGGGTAGAATTAATCTAAATCCTTTCTTAGCGGATGCCTACGTCATAACATCTACCTGCATGTCAAATTTCAGCTCGATCCGTCCCTTGGTTTGGACTGTGCGTTGATAGTTCACTATGTCAGTCACCTTTGAGTTATATATATTATTATTATTATTTTTAACGGTGAGAGAGGCTTGAAAATACATGTTGGGAAAGTACACAAGCCCCGACATGTATTTTCAAACCCATCTCAGCCTGCTGTCACTGCTATAGTCTCCGACCCCAATCATTTTGAAATTCCCTTTTGGCAAAAATTGTCTCAATTAAAAAATTCCGTTCAGATCTTAAAAAGGATTCCTCGTGGTGCAAGACCTATCGTTGGTCAAAGCTTATCCAAATGTATAGGTCTTGTAGTTCGAGAGAACTCCAAAACAACTTGGGAGCAGGTACTCACCTTCCCGTACAAAATTTTACATGTCAGGACAGAAAATCGATCAACGAATCGAACAAATTCATTAACATCACAAATTAAAAATAATTGCAACGATTCTTTAGATAATTTAGATCCAAAATTTACAATTTTTCGCAAAAATAATATTTACAATTTGGTGGAATCAAAATTAAGGGATGGTGACATAAGTGGTGCATCGAGATTACTTTTTAGTAACGATGTAGTGGCGCCCTGCTCTCCAGAAACCCTCGCTGGTCTGCGGAGTAAGCATCCGGCGCCTGCGGATGGCCTTTCTTTTCCTGAGACGCCTGAGCCTGACCCTGATTGCCTGCGCGTAACGGCCAAGGAAGTGTTGACAGCCGTAACCTCCTTTCGAAGTGGCTCTGCTGGTGGCCTCGATGCATTGACCCCACAGCATTTAAAAGATCTTCTGGGGTCGAGTGCTGGGGAGGCTGGCGAAGTCCTTCTGAAGGAGCTTACGGCCCTCATGAATATGATGCTCTCCGGCAGTGTGGACGAAGCCATCATAGATATTCTGTATGGGGCTAATTTGTGTGCCCTGCGCAAGGGAGATGGTGGCATTCGTCCCATTGCCGTGGGATGCACATATCGACGTATGGCAGCCAAACTTTGCTGCCAGCATTACAAAAACGACCTAGCCACAAAATTCCAGCCCCTCCAACTTGGTTTTGGTTCAAAGGGGGGCTGTGAGGCTGCCATACATGCTTTGTCAACCTACCTTGACTCCGGGAGAAGCGAGGTAATTCTCAAGGTTGACGTGAAGAATGCTTTCAACTCAGTGAACAGGGATACCTTGTTGACCCAAGCTAAATTAGAAACCCCCAAAATCTATAATTTCCTTTGGCAATGTTACAGGTACCCCTCTAAATTATTATATAAGGACAACCTTTTGGAATCTGCTGTTGGTTGTCAACAAGGAGACCCACTTGGACCGGTAATTTTCAGTTTAGCTATTCAACCTATTATTCGGCAGTTAAATTCTAAATTCAATGTATGGTATCTAGACGACGGGACCCTAGGAGGAGATGTGGAGACGGTTTTACAAGATTTGGCCTTTATCAAAAACGAATTTAGTTTAATTGGTTTAGATCTAAATGATAGCAAATGCGAGATATTTTTAAATGATGCTTCGGACAAAAAAATTACTATTTCTAAATTTAATTCTTTGGCTCCTAATATCAAAATTATAGAAAAAGAGTCTCTACGTCTCCTCGGGTCCCCAATCTTAGAAGAAGCCTACACCCCATTTATAGAGGAAAAAATTCAAAATTTTAATATCATTTCGGACCGCCTACTCAAAATTAATATCCATTCGGCTTTCACTATTCTCCGGTATTGTCTTTTCGTTCCGAAATTCACCCATGCTCTCAGGTCTACACCCTTTTGGAAACATTTAAAAATTTTGAAAAAAATGGACAAAATTATAGAAATTACACTCACTAAAATTTTAAATGTGGCCTTGAATGATCGTGCGTCACTACAAGCGTCTCTACCGATTCGCTTGGGTGGGCTCGGTATTCGCAAAATTTCGGATGTCAGCTTACCAGCGTTTCTGTCTTCGGTCCACAGTACAGAAGAATTAACTAGGAAAATCCTTGCACCTACACTAGTTAATTCTGAAGTATTGTGTAAGACTGAAGCAGTGAACGCTTGGAAAATTGCTTGTCCAAACACTGATCTCCCAAGGAACCTTTTCTCACAGCGTCAGTGGGACGGGCCGCTCTGTAACTTATTAAGACAAAATTTATTAAATACTTGCACTAATGCTGCTGAGCGTGCCCGCTTACTGGCAGTTGGAGTGTGGGAATCGGGTCTTTGGTTACAAGCTCTTCCGTCATCTAACGTAGGGACTATGTTAGATGACATTACTTTCCGCATCGCGACGTGCCTCCGCCTAGGTGCGCCGTGTGTCTCTCCGCATCAATGCCGTTGTGGAGAAGCAGTTGACCGACTCGGACACCATGGCCTGTCGTGCTGCAGGAGCGCTGGGCGAATTCCACGGCACGCCAGCCTCAACGACATAATCCGCCGTGCTCTTGTCACCGCTGGTGTGCCTGCTGTGCTTGAACCAAACGGTTTGGCGCGCGACGATGGCAAGAGACCGGATGGTATGTCATTAATGCCTTGGAAAATGGGTAGGACTCTGGTGTGGGACGCAACATGCGTTGACACCATTGCCCCTACCCATATACCTGGCACGGCTGGTTGTGCCGGTGCTGCTGCAGCTTCTGCAGAGGCTCTTAAGCGGCGCAAATACTCCAATCTCATTGGAGATTATGAATTTGTGCCGTTTGGAGTCGAAACGTTTGGGCCTTGGGGTCCGAGCGCCCGCAATCTCTTCAGGGAGATTGCGAAGCGTATGGTCGACGCTTCTCGTGACCAGAAGGCTGGCCTCTTTTTAGGTCAGAGATTAAGCATTGCCATACAACGTGGCAATGCTGCCAGTCTTCTGGGAACGCTACCACAAGAGGCATGCGATGCGGATGAATTCCACGACGCATTTTAACTTTTAGTTTTAGTTTTTATTTTTTATTTAGTATTATGTATATATAGTAACTTTATTAATTTAATTTAATTTGTATATAATTGAAATAAAATTGACTATAACTATTGGTATATTTAGATAGATATTATACCATTTAGGTACAAAACCTAAATTTAAAAACGAAAGAATTCTAGACTAGTTTTGCAAATGGACTCCCCGTTCGAAACGCGGCCCCGACCTAAGAAGACTCCAGCAAGAAACACAGCGGGCTTTTTGTCTATTTTATTTAGTCTTAATACAGTAGTTTGCTTGAGTAGCATAGTTGGGCGAACAGCTCATTTCCAACCTTGTTTGTCATATAAATATTCTTGGATTTTATAATAGCGTTTTTGGTACAGCTTAGTCTCAGTCGAAGAATTGTAGTTAGACCAGTTGTAGAACTTTTAAGAGCTTTAACTACACGTAAGGACTGCCATAGATGTTCGTATGACAGGCGTTACCGACGGATTCATATACTCTCCAATCATATACATATTTTCACATGTTTCCACAAATAAATGTATCTTTATCATTAATATCGGTTAACAATATCTCGTTAATCATGAATTTCTCGTTATTGGTTAACACAAATAGATATTGGTTACAGAGATAGAAATATATAGACTGCCACGACAGGTGTTAATTAATTGGTAGCCTTAATTAATCTCTGGAGACTCCTCTGTTGAATACAATACCAACCCAGGTGATTCGTATAAACGGGTAATTTCTATAGAATTGCTTAGAAGTGTAAAGTTTAATACTGTTTAATACGAATGAAGGATAAGTTTGTCGAATATATGAAGGATAATTTTGTCGAATATATCCATCTATTATATGCCCGCCATTAATTAAATTTCAAATAATGTATAGGAATCTGCTGAATTTGTTAATATTTATGACTACTCCGCTCTCTTGGGCAAGCTTCGATGCACGGACTATTAAAAAAAAGTTTGTTTTCTATTTAAACCAGTACCTGAGATTATATAGTGCGTTCAACCAAGCAAACAAACAAATTCTTCCGCTTCATAATATTATAGTATAGATAAGTACAGATAAAGTTGTGAACATTGTCAGAGATTTGATAATATTACTGATGACTGCATTAGAAACTGGTACTGGTGCTAAACATTTTGGTGTTGTATCAGAGGATGTAATTTCTTTTTTTAGTTATCTAGGGAGTGCCACAAGAGTTGCAGCCGCAAAAACTTGGATTTAACTTACAACTGACCCCTTGATATGTAAAAAACGAAATTGCATCCTCGGATAAATGCACGCGAAGTCCAAAAAAATTAACTTTACAAACAAAGAAACTGCACTGATATTTGACGTTGGAGGTTTTTGCAATTTGCAAAAGCTCGCGATAGATGGCGTTGATCGATTTAAATTCAAGCTATCATTATTTTCAAGTGTCTGCATAAGTCTGGTGAGTTTGGTTCATCCATTCTCAGTAGTTCAAGGAACAGTTCAAGTGATTGAACTAGTGATTTTACAATCGCTGGGATTCCAGAAAATTATAAATAAACACAATTTTTGTCATCCATCAAATTGTTTGGGTAAGGAATGGCTGTAGTTGATATTATGTAGTAATAGTGAGGACATGGGTTACATTCCCGTTCATCATAAAAACTGAGTGTCCAAAACTCTCATATCTATACAGGGTGTATTTTTGAAACGGGGCAGTAAGGGCAAGTACCTTAACCGTTGCAGTTACAGCAAAACGTTCTTAAAAGACCTTCCCTAACTTTTTGGGACATTTTGAACTGCATTCACAGATTTTGTAAAAAACTTACAGTTAGCAAAAAAAATGCAAAAAGTTCAATTTTTTTTTTTATGCCAATCGATTCTATTTCATGTGGGGATCAAAAAACTCTATGGGACCATTTTAGCTTTCAGTACTAGAAAAGACAGAAATCGCCAAAGACCTTTCCCATACATTTCGGCAACAGAAACAAATTTCTACGATGGTCTAACTTTTTGTTATGGCCAGGAAGTGGGTAGAATTGACTGTAAAGTAAATAAAAAGAATTTTTACCCTCAAATTTCGAATTTGATTCGAAAATCTGTGTGTTATTCTTAGTTTCAGCTGAGAAACTTCGTATGAGTTATTAATTAAGGATTTTCGCTAAAATGCCTTCTAATCGTGAAAAAATTGACTTATTAGAAGCGTATTTTGTCAATAATCGAATTGTATGTATGCTTGTAATATTCTTTATTACCTCATATCTTCTGAACCACTTTACGGATTTCAATGATTCATATCACAAATGGAAGGAATGTATTGCCTAAGTGTTCTTGGATACATAAAATATAATATGAACAAAAGCTAAATGTTGGTTTTCTGGCGCCAAAATGTATGTGATTATACATATTTTTTACTCAAATTTATCAAGTGGGGTATTAAAATGAAGGAGATTAGAATACGAATACAAATATATATGTGTGTATGTTTTAACTAAAAAGCATAAAAAAAAAGACGAGTTGCACTCCGGGAGTGCCGGCAGAAGTGAAAACTTTTTCTTTCTTTGTTTCTTCGTTATATACAGAGAAAAAGATAAAAAGAACATACCATACCATTCCATACCTATAATATAGCGCCAATCATAGAACCTATTACTAATTTCCTGCTAATTTTCTGTCAGAAGAAATTAATAAATTAAAACAGAAATAAATTACCTACAAACAGAAAAAAATAATCACAAGAAGTAATAAATTACAAAAAGAAAAATAATCACAAAAAGTGTCAGAAGCCCATGTTCGAACCCGGTACTATCTGAAACGATAAGTACTTAAAGTCGAAACGTTCACTGTTAGGCTACGAGGCTTCTTACCGTATCTTGCAAAATAAACAGTCTATATAATGTTGTATGACGTCAGTCGTCGGTTACGGTCCAAAGGTCAAGCGATCCTGACACGCGAGTTTAACAATTTTTACCCATCCAACGCCGCTAAAGAAGTTTTCACTTCAAATAAATATTAAAAATAAGGACTTGACTGATGATGAAAGAGATCGAAACAAGCTTTATACCAGGCGGTACCCATTCGCAAATCTCAAACCAGATCAAAATTAATGGGTACCGCCTGTTATAAATCTTGTTACCATCTTTTTATCATCAGTCGGGTTTTTTATTTTTAATAATTTATTAATATTTTTCATTTCAAAAACATTCTATTATATTTTTTCTGTTTAGAAACTTTAAAGACTAAAACCCGAAATTAAACCGACAAGTTAGTCAACTAATTAGCCTAGTTTATTTGTTAAATGTGTTTTATAAAAGTCGCTGCAAGATAGTTTTCTAACCGAATGGAGTAGGGTCTAATAAAATCAAGAATATTATTCTCTTATAGACACATCTGCAGTATGATACTCGTATCTGTACATAAAAAAGTATTATAGCGCTCATTAGTACCACGGTCGTTTTGAGAGCACCTGTACACTCACAAACACTCCACTATCACCTCTATAGTGCACACATACGTGTCCATTAGTGGAAGTTTTCAATTCATGAGGTACAGTCGTGTTTAGAACATTTACTTTTACTCATATTGAGCTGTTTAACATAAGCGTAGGCTCAGCCTTCAGATGCATGGCTCGAGTCAACAATAGTGCCCGGAAAACGGCAATAGGCTCACCCACTATTCCGTGGGACTGAATACAATTATTGGTGAAATGTGGGTGTAAACCTCTGCGTAACCCTCCGGGGATAAAGGCCTGATTATATGTATGTACTAGCTGTTGCACGCGGCTCCGCTCACGTGGATCTCGGTTATCGCTTAGTGTTGAGTCAACTCGATATATTATCAGCTTATCTATGCACTATGCACAAAAATTATTAATTCAAAGTTCTCTCTAAAATAACTTAATGTAGATGGCGCTAGCATACAAAAATTTGTATATTTTCAACTGAAAAGTTACTAATCTTATATAGCTTGCATCTCAAAATCCTTTCTTAAGGGATGCCTATATCATAGCAGCTTTATGCATGCAAAGTCTCAGCCCGATCGGTTTAAAACTTTCATCCCCTATTTTATCCCCTTGGGGGTAGAATTAATCAAAATCCTTTCTTAGCGGATACCTACGTCATAACATCTACCTGCATGCCAAATTTCAGCCCGATACGTCCAGTGGTTTGGGCTGTGCGTTGGTAGATCACTATGTCAGTCAGTCAGTCACCTTTGAGTTATATATATTCAGATATTGGGAATACACTAGAATTGTACTTTTCCATGATATTTACGGTTTCACCTTACGGCATCCTCACATTAAGGACCGTAGGGTGAAACCGGTCAGGTTTTTAATAAATATCATGGCAAAGTACAAGTGTATCATCAATATGTGGAATAAAAAGTTCCACTAAGTGCCATCAATCATCATATATTTTTATTTAATCATTTTGTAGGTTATGATAGGTGGACAGTATTTCCGTCCAATTGACCCGTCCGACCGAATACCGCGGCTAGTTATAACATAACCTCGTTTTGTGTTCCCAGCGATGAGTAGGGTAGCCAGAGCTTACTGGAGAGTTTTTGTACTCTCAGTGCGAAGACCAAAGGCTATTTCTGCTTGACTTCTACGCTGACGGCACAGAAACTCTCTGTGTTTACACCGTCGGCAGCACGAGTGTGAATACCCTGGTGTTGCACACGTCCATAGTCCTCGGTAAACACTTTCCACCAGGTGGGCCGTGAGCATGCCTGCCACCTCAGTGGTATAAAAAAAATTCACCACTCTTAAATTAAAAGATAGATGTGTCACTATGAAGCACTCGGATGAAGAAGGCCCAGATGCCTGATATTACAGCATCTCATGAAGGCATAAATATACACTAGTCACTGTACAAAGAAATATCCACCGAACCGAAACAAGTAACGGAAAACCAATCTCTAGAATTGCTTCGTTCCTTTATGTGCTACTATATAGCTTGAAACTACCAGACGCTTTGTGAACCAAATGATTACAATTCAATTGGTTACAAGTGAAATAACTAGCTTTATGGTCTGTTGGGCACGTGACTTCAAAGTAGAACTTATTTTAGTCAAAATATTTTTCCGATGATAAAGTTTTCCGGTCTAAATTCATAGGAATTGTTAGCTTACTGATTGTATCAAAATTTAATTAAATAATTCTTATTTCCGGAAATTATTAATATAAACCTGTTTAGTATTACCTCTTTTCTCGAATGACGATTTTGAGAAATTCATTGATAAATACAGAGTGCTGATATAAATCTAGCTGGACATACAACATAGCATGAGGACGCTGAATTTTTTCTGATATTTGTAACATAAAAAATTCAAAAATTCAACCAATTATAATAATAATAATAATTTATTTATTTCAAAAAATCCTAGTTTATACATTGTTGGGGCTTCCCAGTAAGTAGTCATGGACACTTGTGATGGGAATGCCTCGCTCTTCCCGCGTAACATATTCTCGGATTTATTAAAAGTAATAGCTTAATCTAGACAGATGTGGAGTTAGTATGTGAATATAATTAACTAATTTAAAACTAATTAATATGTCTATTTATTTATGTATTGTTATTGATATTTCTATAATATATCTGTATGTTTATTATATATATGTGTTGGTGAGTGGGTGTGTGCGTATGCGTATGCATGAGTGCCTGAATAAGTCTTTTTGTGTGTGTGTGTGTGTGTGTGTGTGTGTGTGTGTGTGTGTGTGTGTGTGTGTGTGTGTGTGTGTGTGTGTGTGTGTGTGTGTGTGTGTGTGTGTGTGTGTGTGTGTGTGTGTGTGTGTGTGTGTGTGTGTGTGTGTGTGTGTGTGTGTGTGTGTGTGTGTGTACGTGCAAATGTGTGTTTACAAATAGAGAGATTAGCCATTTTACCTAAGTAATTCTTGTTAAAAGTTCTTCAACATTTTCAATCTTTCAAAAAATTTCAAAATTTCAAAATTTGCAATCATGAAGTAACATGGGGTATAACTGAAGAATTTTATTTATCTTATTATATAAGTAAGGGGCTTGGGCAACATACTGTCGTTGTGCAAACGCTGTACGCGTGGGGCAAGTGGTGGCTACCAGATAATTTCGTCTCTTCCTTAAAACATTATGGTTGTAAGGTAGGTGTTTGTGGTAGTTTAAAATTATGCACTGAATATATAGTTTACGAACTGATAGTAAATTACTAATAGTGTACAATTCAGTAGTAGGAAACCTGTATGGTTTGGAGTGCATAACTTTGATTAAAGATCTTTGAGCCCTCTCAAGCTCCAAAAAGTTAGTTTTACTTGCCCCACCCCATACTGAGATGCAGTATATTATCACTGACTGTACCATAGCTACATAAATATTTTTTAGTACGTCTATACTCATCAATTGTCTTAGTGATTTAAAAACCCAAATGAGTTTCCTAACTCTGCTCATGGTAAGTTCTAGATGTGCGTGCCAGGTCAATTTCTGGTCTATTTTAATTCCTAGATACTTTACATTATCAACCTTTTGGATGAGTGGACAGTTACAGTTTGTGGAGCTTGAACGTTGGTGATTGTGTAGTGAAATACTGAAACCAGGACTTGGCTGGGAGTTTAGGTAAGGGCCGAAACAGATATAATTTGTTTTGAGGATATTAAGGGTTAGGAGGTTATTGTTTAGCCAGTCTGAAACCTTCACCAGTCCATCTTCGGCTAATTTTCTTGCCTCATTCCAAGTTTTACCAGAGAACACAATTGCCGTGTCATCAGCATAGGAGACTATCCTTCCTCCAACGCCACGGAGATTACATAGCTCGTTTATATACACTAGAAATAGCGTTGGACCAAGGACACTCCCCTGTGGGACACCAAAAATTACTTGCTCTTCTTCACTGGAATAACCATCAATTTTAACTGTCTGTTTTCTATTAGAGAGGTAGCTAGTGAACAAGGACAGGGCTATGCCGCGTATACCAAGCGATTCCAGCCTGTCCACAAGGATAGGCACAGAGACGGTGTCAAATGCCTTTTTGAGGTCTAGAAAGACTGTCAAGCATTTAAAACCCTTATCAGTCTCCCCAGTAATATATGAGGTAAGTTCTATGATGGCATCTTGAGTGGAGCGGCCTACTCTAAATCCATATTGCCTTTCGGAAAGAATTTTGTATTTGTTCAAGTAGTTAATTAGTCTGGAATTGAGTAACTTCTCAATTATTTTGGAAATAGAGGGTAAAACAGAAATAGGCCGGAAATTATTAATATCGTCTCTGTTCCCACCCTTATGGACAGGAGTAATTATGGACCGCTTAAGTACGTCAGGAAAGATTCCAGTCTGGAAACACAAATTAGCTAAATTACAAATTAGTGGTACCAAAAAGTTTTTGGATATCTTCAAAAAGTAAGTAGAAATACCGTCCCAACCCGGTGCGCTGTTGGAGTCTAAATTTAGCAAAATGGATTCAATTTCTTGAGAACAGGTTTCAAGTAGGATAAATGAAGTCAATTGTGAGTGAGAATGTACAATACCAGAGGAGGGACAAAGGGTTTTTATATTTTCAGCAAGGGTTTGGCCTATTTTAACAAAGTATTTATTAATATGGTTTACAGATAGTTGGGGACTTGATTGTATATGAAGTAGGTCAGTGTTTGGGGTCTTGGGTGGCTTATACTGGGTAACTTCATTGACAGTGGACCAAAGTTTTTTAGGATGTTTAATATATTTAGTAATTTTATTTTTCAGGTAAGTCCTTTTTACTTTTTTAATTAAATTACAACAATAGTTTCTATAACGTTTATAGGTGATAGCTAATATTTGATTTTGTGGGTCTAATTTTAGTTTCCTTAGCATATTATTTCGTAGAAGTATACATTTTAAGATCCCCGAACTAATCCAAGGCTTAATTGCTCTTTTACATTTAGAAGTTGGGCAGGTTATGGTGTTTTTACTTATAGCGGCTCTTATCATTTCTATAAGTGCAGTCGCATAAATATTTGGATCTTTGTAAATATTAAAGTGGGAGACATCGGTGGAGATCAGACTTGTAAGTGCATTACCATAGTTTGTCACATTTTTATGTCTAGAGTACATAGAATGTTTGTATTTATTAGTAATAAATAAAGCGACCAAGTTATGGTCCGTTACAGTGGTGTCTAACACTGCAACATAGGCGGAGATTGAATTTCTGTCTTGTCTTATCAGCACGTGATCCAGGCAGCTGTCATTTCTGGTAGGTAGTGAATGTGCAGACATAACTCCGTGTAGGGAAGTAACACTTAAATAACTTAGTCTGTTGCTTCTTTCGTATGAGTTTTCTTTAGGGGATATTATAAGGTCGATGTTTATGTCACCAAGGATTAGTAAGTTTTTGTATGTTTTAATAGTTTCAAGGTAAGAATCTAGCGAGTGGATGAAGTTAGTAGCATTATGGTGAGATGGAGAACGGTAAATACCTAATATTAAATAGTTATTGATTTCTATTTGTAGTCCCGTGGCGTCAGTGAGGTTAAGTTCTTTAATTTTAGCGGTTAGGTTATTTTTTATGTATACTATAACTCCGTCGTTTTGGTTGAGAAGTTTGTTTGTTTGATATGATGTATAATTAGAAATTTGTGGGATATTTTTCATTTGGTTTAGTCTGCATTCAGTTAAAATAAGTACGTCTACTTCGATAAATAATTGGGACAGAGTTATTTGAAGGTCATCGATATTTTTATAAATACTACGGATATTTTGCGTTATAATAGAAAGATTAAAAATCGAGTGGCATAATTTCATTTTTAGGTCCTGAATATTACATTTAAATGATTTTATTGGTTTAATCTCGTCAATTTCTAGTAGGCTATTAAAACTATCCATTAGTATGTGGGTAAAGATAATTCAAGTTATAGCAAGGTTGTAATATTTGTATAAATGGCTGTAGTTGTTTTATTTGTATTTGCTTAACGCACGTTAGTACACTAGTGATTTTAATGAATGGTATAAGGTTGATTTCAATCAGTGAGAGGTTAGATAAGCGTAGTAGTGTATGAATGAGTGTATTATGTGTGAAGTTGTAGTACTGTGATGAATATACGGGTGTAGTGTAATTAAATATAATTGGTACAAAAACGGAGAGAAGATATAAAACTAACATAAGTACTTGTAGACTAATGATAAGTATTTGCACTTTACGATATTTGTATATGAATATGGGTATGTTGTAAAATATGGGAATGTTGTAATACTGTGAGGAATATAAGAGTGGCTTATACTTAATACCAATTGCAATAAAGTAGAGCGTGCCTATAATAATACTCGTAATCGCTTTCTACAACCCATAACACAAGCTAGTATCGCTATATTTACTTTGGGTCTAGATAGCGTCAGTGTAGAATGATCTTGAATATGTGTATTGTAAAACACATATTCAAGGAAATTCTAGGAGAGAATAGAAATATAAAGGTCAGATACATTATGTGGGTATTTAATCTAGTGAAACGTTAGACTATTTCAATGGGTTATGTTCCCAGCGCCATCTAGCGACATCAAGCAGAACTACTACGATACTACAAATCCTGCATCGCAAAAGTGAAGTTCCTGCGCTGGTGCAATACATATACAACATCCCAACGACAATCGTTGGGCCGCGGCCCGCCAGGCATGATGACTTTGCCTGGTCGGAGGATCCTCCCTTTGTGTTGGAGGAACGTCACACCTTGTTCCTCCACATGATCATGAATTTTCATTGAAATTTCAGCCCCTCTAGACAATTAAAAGAAAGGCGTTTGATGGAATAGAGTGACGAATACATAGAATTTGACGTTCCTAACAAGCGTTAGCGACTGTCATATCCGTCAAATCCCATGCATTGGTCATTATATTCTATCAAACGCCGGCCAATGAATTGCCACTAGTAGTCTAGAGGGGCAGGATCTATACTTGAAATATTGTTTGAAATTTAAAAAAAAAGTCTAATGGCTATTTTGTCTCTATTCATCTCTTGATCCTAATTAACACAGTTTTACTTATGGAATCATCATCCTGACCTCCTTGCGATAATCCTGGTCGCATCTGGAGTTTTCACCTTGGAGTTCAGGGGTCCATAATTTCCAGTGTAACTGCTCATTCGACTGCACTTCGATATTTTCCGTGAAGCGACTACCATCTGACCTTCATAACCCATTAGCTATATCGAAGTATAGCATTTAGACCAGCCTTTCACTTTTTTGGACTCGAACTATCCGTAAAACCTGTAATAGATGTTCATATGACAACCGGGACCGACGGCTTAACTAGTCCTCTGAGGCACACGTTTTACTTCTGAAATATCCCCCTTTGCCATCTCCATTTATTTTCAATATAGAAGAACCTCATCTCTTCGAAGACTAAAGGTTAGGGCTGTGGGAAACAAACAGACCATGCAAAAAAAAAATCATAGTTCATGAAATGTGGGTGTTAATATACCTCTGCGTACCCCTTCGGGAACTCACAGGCGTGAGTATATATGTATGTAAAATTTATTACTTGACATGTGTGGTATGGTTCGGGTACGTGCTCGTTTCATATGTTAAACCTTGCGGTAATTATACGAGACATTATGTAAATCGGATGTCAAACATCCGTCTGCAACAACGGAATTAAAGTGTACCTGCTGACGTCGCGGATATTACGTCATAACGGATGACGGTGTAATTAATACGTGGACAGCCAGTGTCAGAACTATCTTGTCCACAAAATCATCTTGATACCAGGGTATTAGGATTAGGAGGTAGGGCTCGACGGTGTTTCCGTTCAATTGAGTAGTTTGATTGGGGAGGTACCTCCGCACTACTGAATACAGCGGTCATAATAACCTCGTGTTGTGTTCCCGGTGGTGAGTAGGGAAGCCAGGGCTCACTGGAGAGTTTTTATGCTGTCACTGGGAAGACTTAAGGCTTGTCCTATTTTATCTTCTACACTAACAGCACAAAAGCTCTCTGTTCTAACAAGGTCGGCAGCGCGAGTGTGACGTCCCTGGTGGTACACACGTCCAGTAGCCACGGTAACCACTTTCCATCAGGTGGGCCGTGTGCTTGTCTGCCACCTAAGTGGTATAAAAAATCTGTTTTATTGATTTAAATTATATTAATGTCCAAACTAAAGGTGTGTAAAAAATTTAAAAGGAGAAAAACAACACATTAAGCTCATGTTGATTACTTTGTTCGTCAAGGTGGAACTGATGCTGACTGTACTTACTTAGTATTTGCAATTTGTAAGCAATGAGTGAAGGACCGATGGCCGTTGGAGCAGACGAGTCCTAGAGTGGAGACCGCGAGAAGGTAAATGAAGGGTAGGTTAATTTTACATACATATGGACTACCGACTACCCCTTCGGGAACTCACGTCTGTGGTATATTACGTGTGTAGTCGGAGGTATATTAACACCCACATTTCACTAACTATTATTTTTGGTCCCACGCAATAGCGGGCACTTATTCGTGGACTGTGGACTGTGTGTTTCTGACAGCCTTGTGTGTAATGTTGTGGAATATTTACTTATTGATTGAAGCATTGTTCTTAGTGTGAGAGTGATAATTTTAATTCGTTCTAATATTATAAATGCAAACGTAACTCTGTCTTCTGGCTGACTGTTACACTTTCTCATCTAAACCACTAAACCGATCTTGATGAAATTTGGTACAAATTTTTTAATAGAGCTTGGAAATGTAAGGTCACCTTTTATCGCGATAAAGGGCGGTTTAAAAAGGGTATGAAAGGCTGTATGAAAGTTCGTCACTTTTGAAGATAATCTGAAGAAATTTGAAATAAAGATAGATTAAACTATGCCTGGTCGCAATAACTGAAAACAACGCGGCCAGAGCCGCAGGTAACATTAGGTTTAAAAAAAAACATTCTATAGTGAACTGTACATATATTGAAATGTTTTATTCCACCTAGTTTGAGTCACATCTGTGTTAGAAACGCAGACGTATTCCTCACGTCTATTCGTTCCAGGTCAGCGCATACATCTAGCGAATAGATTGAATCGATTGCGTGCCCGATTTGAGCCTTCCTAATACTTTTTAATACATCATTTTTGTCATATTTTGTAGAATACGATTTGTAGAAATGTGAGCTTATTTCTGACGGTATCTGTAGGCGCAGGGCACGCCGTGATTGCGGCGGTAAGACCCATCATGGGGGAGTGGCTAGAGAGGCCACACGGTGGCCTCTTGTACCTTCAGACGCAGGTCATTACCGGACACGGTAACTTCGGGCGGTACCTGCATCTGATGGGCATAGAGCCAACGCCCGAGTGCCATCACTGCGTCGCGAGCGTGGACTCGGGGCTGCACACGCTGACCGAGTGTCCGGCGTTTGAAGCGCCGAGGCGGGAGCTTGTGACGGCCCTGGGGGTGAGAGTGCTCACGCTCTCCACCCTGCTCGCGGCGATGGTCCGCTGCGCGGATGCGTGGGCGGCCAGCGCCTCCTTCTGCGAGCAGGTCATGCTCGTGAAGGAGACAGCAGAGCGGGCGCGGCGCAGCGAGCGAGAAAGACTCGCAGACATCGCTGGCCGCGTTCGAAGGCGGCTCGGGCGTCGGAGGGCGCAAACCGACCTCCGCCCCCCATGAGCGCGGGCCTGAGGGTGACGGGTGGAGCCGCTCGTCACCCTAGCAGAAGCAGGCCACGGCGGCGGCGCGCATCGTAAGACTATGCGCGCCCCCCCCCCCCCCATACCGGGGGCGAGTCGGGGACCGCGTGGTCCCCCCTCCCGAGGAGGGCCAGACCAAGAGGAATGGCCCTGGGTCAGCCGGGGTGCGAGGGATATGTCAAAAGACAACCTCACCTCCGGCCTAGCACATCGACCCACAGACGGCGTGCGGTTTAGTCGGTTCGAGTCCGACATAACCTACCCCTTCGGCTCCGGAGGGGTGGGTATCCGTGGGGATTTCCCGCACGTAAAAAAAAACGGTATCTGTAGTTCGAATCTTGAATTCCATTGTGGTATAATCTTTACTGAGACTTTCAGGTGAGGTGAAGTCAAATTCACGTGTTCTATATAAAAAGGAGGCTCGTCACTCAGTTTATGGTAAAACTTGATTCCGAAAGTCACAATCACGAACTTCTAAATTCCGAATTTCATAATTACGAATCAATCGAAAATTCGATAGTCAGAAATCCAATGTTTCATAAATGATATTAATTGAAAACCCGAATTTCAAAATTCCTAATGTTTATAAGTACGAATGTTAAAATTCCGAATTTCAAGATACCGAACCATAACAACTCCAAATTAATAATAATCCGAAATACCATAAATACGAATTCCGATCATCAAAATTCCGAAATAAAACAAACCCGATAGTCTAACGCCGTATAATCTTGCATGAGGTAAGTGGATTACAAAATACAAGTTGCCATACAACTTACAACAAGTAAATTCATGAGGCATACATGCATATGAGTAAACATTCATGCAGTCAAGCCTGTCAAGCATACATGCAGGCAAGCATGCAAGAAAGAATACAGGTACGCATGCAGGCAAGCATTAGTTTTGCTTTTTTCCGACGCTACGGGAAATTTAATCTATACGCCAATACTTATTGCCATAAAATTTCAGGTAGGCACAATTATTATTACATAGGTATCCGTTTACTTCATCTATTTTAAAATTCGATTAAAATAATTCCGAACAGACACTTAAATATTTCTCAATTTAATTACAACGAAGTGTCACTAACACCGAATTACAACAGAATTATAAACACAAATTATATTGGTATTTTCTCTAGATTTGTTGAACTAAAAATAGACGTGCCTAAACTCTTAGCACAAAGAAATGTTAAACAATTTTCTTTGTACAGCCAGATTGGATTTCATTAATGTAAATAACTAAGTTAATCTTTAGTTACAAATAATAATACCTAATTGAAATTGTTTGTGATATTTCCTCAGGTAGGATAGGATAGGTAATCACCAGGAATGGAACTTGGGACCTCTAGATCGTAAAATCTATTCCTTAACCACTAAGCTACCGACATTATTTCGAAGTTAATGTATTTCGAATTTCTTTCGGTAGGGATTCACGCACGTCCCCCCTAAGAAGCGGGATGACACCCGAATCCCCCCTCCCCTCCCATAGACGCGGGATAACATTCGAACCACCCCCTAGGTGAGGCCGCAGCCGTAGGTCTGTTGGTAGTCCTGGGACATCTTTCCGAGGGCTTACCGGACTACCAAGGCAAGGGCAGGTTATTAGGCGGTACGTGAGGGTTTTAAGTCGGTAGGTGTCCGTCATAGCATCCATGAAGGATATTACCTCACATACAAAAAGGGTTTAAGCTTAAAATATCAATTAATGCTCTAAGGATCCGTCTGTATACAAATGTATCCTACAGGCCCAAATTTCTTTCCCGCACGTAAATTTCCCGCACGTAAAAAAAAAAAAAAAAAAGGCCCAAATTTCGTATGTATTTTTCCATAATGGCACACTATTCAGTACAACGAGTACAATCAATAGAATTATGTATAATAGCCGGAGGGCTATTGTTAAACAATAATTAGGGTAGGAACCTTCGTACCTTCGGCTTGTTATCTCAACAATGGCGATAGATAAGGACACCCCTCAATGAATTGCAAATTGACGGCAATCGGGACAAGTTCAATTGTAATAGAAAGTTTCCTGCCAACTCTTGTGAACAAACGATATATAAGTGGTTGTTATTTTTTCCCGTAAAGGAGTATTGATGGGCAAATTATAACTGCCACTTCTATCACTTAATATCAACTTTAAGTGACACAATGTTATTTTTTGTGCGGGGCTCATGATCAAGTGGTAGCAAGTATGTATATAGTTACACATCACAAGGTTAAGTAATGACCACTCATAACAGAATGAGACCTCTCGATGTCAAGAAAACGTTGTAAAATTGTGTTATAAGAATACCGTTTTGACATTTGTTGTACTGAGGTGAGAGATTGAGACTGAATTTTGAACATTACGAAACCCTTCTGATCTAACTATATAATTTTTGTATATTTTTAGGACCCATACACCCCTCTTCGGAGCCTCAAGTCATAAATTAATTTATGTCTACGCAATCTAAAAAAGCTGCTATGAATATTTACACGTAATTATACACATCAAAGTGGCTTGTTCATACTCAAACATCTTTTAATACAAAACATCGTCAGAACATGAATAAGAAATAATATCTTATGAAAATTCATGGACACCACTTAAACTCCCCTTAAGTATTCATATGTACATAATTATTAAGAATACAAACAAGACTGAAAGCGATATTATTATCCGCTTCATCACCGACCGGTAACGTTCTCAGAAGGCTGACAGCATTGCCATGTTGAATGGTGGGACAAATAGTTATAGAATTGCCATTGGTGTTTTAATGCATAACAATAATGTAAATACATAGCATTTACAAAAAAATGTAGCCATGCTTCATTCCCAATGTGCAAATTACACTTTATCCGGGAACTTTGCGAATATTCCTGTGCAAATTAACCTTCAGAACAAAAATACAAAATATCATGGGCGCTGAAGCGTCACCTATTGTCGTAAAAGTCATAACGGTTGAGTGCGGATGACATTCTATGTATGCATATTATGTGTATAATACACGCAATACTCAGGCGTTTCTACCTTCAACCACCCATTTAATTTTATCGTTGCATACTTCTCGAACTTCTTTTAATGTTATAAACCTTATAACTAAGAGAACGGGAATTAACGCGATCATGGAATAGGTACTTATATATAACTTTGATTGCCTGGCGGACCGTTACAACGACCGTGGTCTCAGGTCCCGTTCTCTTAATTATATATCATGGAACGCGAGAGTTTAAAAGTTAATTATAAACCTTTTTCATTAACCCATCGGCTTCTGATGCTCTGAAAGTGTTCTTGGTTTTTCTGTTAGGGAGCAGCACAGCTCCCACTCAAGAGAGCCTTCGATGGCCCTAGACCGGACGGGGTGTAAGCGGAATGCCAGAGACTACGTCACCCTTAGCAACATGACCGAGAGATCGGTTTCAATCGGTTTGAATCCGACATAACCATGCCCGCTGGCTCCGATAGAGATGGCTGTTTCGGAGGCTGTGGCGATTACCGCACGTTAAAAAAAGGAGTAACACTGTCCATCATAATGTGTAAGATGGTTGTCCTTGCCGCAACCCTCCATTATATAAATTGAAGATAATACCACATATAAAATAATATTATTCAGCAAACTTTTCATTTAGATTATAATTTATTTAATATCTGTCCACGTTTATGTCAAACTGTCTGTGGCGGTAACTGAATGATTGGTAAATATTTAATACCGATCGTTTGTTTTGATATAGCCATTATTCTGAGGCTATTTCTGAGATAGCCATTATAACAAATTAATTATTGTAGACACCATGTTTCTACATTTTGAAATACGAATCATAAAGGGAACCGCTACAAATTACTAAATAATTAATATATTTGGAACAAAGTGTTTGGAACAAATAGTCTTACGGTTGGATGGGGTGGGAATTAATTTCAAAAGGAAATATATAAATGAGTTTAATGTTCCAATTTACACAGTCTGTTACAATAAATACTGTTACAATTATAAATAAGAAAGATAATACATTTGAATTTGGAATCTGTCATTTTGATACGATTGTTCATTGGGTTTTCTAATTTTGGCGCCAATACCTACATTGTACAATACGATATTAAATTTATTTTGCGATATTAAAATGGAGTGGGGTAATAAAGAGAACTGAATCGCTGTGATTGCATTACACAAAGTTGGTATGGAGCCAAATGCAATTTTTAAAACTCTCCATACGCGTGGTATTAGTCAAATGTTTGTGTACCGGGCTATTAATAGGTACAATGAGACCTCCTCTGTTTGTGACAGAAAAAGATCTGGCCGTCCGAGTAGTGTTCGTAGGAAAAAGTGATCAAAGCAGTAAGGGAAAGAATTCGAAGAAATCCTGTCCGAAAGCAAAAGACTATATTTATATTTTAAAAGATGACTTAGAACTTGCAGCCTATAAGAGACGCACTGGTATTTTTAACTGATAATTGAAAAAAGAATAGGGTGGTAAAATCAAAACAACTACTAAAGCGGTACGCAAAGGGAGGTCACAGAAAAAAATTGTTTACGAATGAGAAAATCTTTACAATTGAGCAACATTTTAACAAACAAAATGACCGTATTTATGCTCAAAGCTCTAAGGAAGCTTCCCAATTAGTGGACAGAGTGCAACGTAGGCATTATCTGACTTCAGTGATGGTTTGATGGGGTGTTAGCTATGAAGGAGTGACTGAGCCACATTTTTGTGAAAAAGGTATCAAAACATCGGCACAAGTGTATCGAGATACCATTCTTGAGAAGGTAGTTAAGCCCCTTAACAACACCATGTTCAATAAACAAGTATGGGCCTTCCAAAAAGACTCGTCATAAAGTTCGGTCCACGCCGTCTTGGTGGGAAGTGAACGTTTCGGACTTCATCAGAGCTGAAGACTGTTCCTCGTCTATTCCCGATCTTAATCCGCTGGATTATGATTTATGGTCAGATTTAGAGAGTACGGCTTGCTCTAAACGCCATGATAATTTGGAGTCTCTAAAACAATCCATACGATTGGCAGTGAAGAACTTTCCCATGGAAAGAGTGCGTGCTTCTATTGATAACTGGTCTCAACGCTTAAAGGACTGTATTGCAGCTAATGGAGACCACTTCGAATAAGCTTTTTTTTTTAATATTTATGTATTAAACTAACACACTGTAAACGTAATAAATATTATTTAAAAAAACATTTTTTCTTCGTGACAATATTTATGGCAAGACTAAGCAATAGTTGGAGAAATCTATATGTTATTACACCTCTCACTACCCACCTAGGAATAGTATATATAGTATATATAATGTAGTATTCGGAGTTTATTGTGTTGACACTTGTAGGTACAATAAAAACCGTCCCTTCTATGCCGTCGCTGGTCATAGCCCGTGGCGTAAACGTGGCAACCTACAGAAAATTTATGGAGCGAAACGTCCCGAAAACTCATTCCTTCGGGGTCCTGTAAAATGTTCCCACTAAAACAATAACTTTCAGGACAATTTCGGATGGTATTCATAATTAAGATAGAAAAGTTTTCGACATTTGTTTGACAATATTTACATAACTAGAATTGGATGGTTTGCACGGTGTCCGCACTGGACGAACTAACAATGGTACTGAAGTTATAGTTTAGTTTGTTATTTGGATTTAGTTAAAGTCATTATCCGAGTGGCGATGAAGAAATACAAGTATCACTATCTCATCTCATTCGAAGGGTGTCGTGAGAGGCGACTAACGGAAATATACGCAGACGATATCACTGCGAGCAAAGGAAACCTCTAAATAAAACCCTGTACCAATCCGTCTGGCCAGCGTGAGAGGCCTATGGCCAGCAGTGGACTGCAATAGGCTAAATAATTGCTTGAGTCTCCAGAGAAGGTATCTATATTCACGTATGAATGTCTCTAAAGGATTAAGTAGGCGTGCAATCATCATTAGTTGTGTTGTTCCTGGTTCCTACCTTGGAGCCCGGAGTCCGTTTATTGTTCTTGATTGGTAAGTGGACGTTTCCGGGTGCGACTGCCGTCTATCCTACCAACCCTTAGAGGAAAGCTTACGTCAGATCCTCGTCTGTTATTTTGTAGATGCTGTACATGTACTGAGTTTGACAGGTAAGGTTGTTCAAGACTCTAAAAGTGTTGCTAGAACGGTGTACACCCTAAGAAAGGGTATTGTAACACTATTGTTACATTATTTGTATCGTCAATAGTGACTCATTCCATAGATTTCCCCTTTGTCTTACCTTTAAGCAACGCAATTTCGACGTGACCTATATAAAAAGTCCAACAAAACAATTTTATTCAAACCCATAACTACAATCAAAGTTATAGTTTCTGTTAGGATAACATCAAACTTTCAAACAACTCAATTCCCAAATGATCAAATTCACGCACAATAAGAATATGTGTATAAAGATTTTATCAAACTTCCAAGGTCTTCTGATATTCGCGTAGACTCCCAAAGGACTGGGAACCAAATACGAAAGGAATCTAGGGACAACTTTTTTAGATATGTTATCAGAAGTATTATTGGGGCGCGAAGTATCATATATTGTTATCTAAAAATAGATAGAAGATACACATAGTCAGGCTTCATTTTCCTATCGGGGTAGGAAGAGATACCCTTGCTTTTGATATAGTAAAACTTATGATATCGTGAAAAGACGAAGATAGGAGCTAAGATTGATACTGCCAACTGCATGCTGTTTTATTGCAAATCAATGACAATTTAGCATGATTTGACATTATTGAAGGAAAAGTATATATTTCTATGTATAATATATGTGTATTTACAAAAAAGTATCTATATGTTTATCCGCATTTTAGATTCCATAACATAAGTTAATTAAGCTATGCTTACTATTCTAGATAGCGTGGTGTAGAATGTTGTAAAATATTTATTTATTTATAACTGGCGTTCTCTTTCAATCAACAGGATTGTTGCTTTCACTATATATTCTTCTTCCATTCACTTCTTTTACTGTCATAATTTGTTTTAATTTCACACAACAATAATATCAATTCATAATTCGTATGACTTACATCTCCTACTCCATTTGCTTTTTTGACCACTTCACTATCCAGAAAAAGGAATTCAACTTAGAACCTCACGATCCTACTTTTTTTGCCATTTGAATACTGAAATAACTTGTGAAGATTTTTAGATGCTTGGATGTCTATTTTTGTTACTCAATCACAATGAAACGGCTGAACAGGTTGGCTAATCATTATCCTGGAATAGGTACCAATAGGAAAAAGATACACGATACTTATAAGTACAACAGCTAGTTGGACATAAATCTAACCTTAATCAACAATAAACCCAAACTTAATCAGCGACGTTACCTTATAACTCTCCAATTTCCTCATTTCAAAACCCGGGTTACCGCAGTTAAACAGAATTACTTCTACCGAATCCGATAGATAGGTGAGATTAGGTACATCTATCTATCGCTCGGTAGATAGATCTATCGAAATTGTGGGCTATGTGTGTGTCCGAAGGTCGAACTAAGCTGTAGGATTACATTCAACGTACCAGTAAAGTGTTCTGCAAAATCTGGTCCGTTTTCCTACGGACTAGGCGGATTATAGATTCAAGTGGGCTTAAAATGAATGAACGAATGATAAAGTACAATTGGTGGGTGTCTTCGAAGGTGACCAGTAAACATACCGTTGATGGTTATACTAGTAAGTTCGTCTCCTATTACGTGAAAACAAAAATCGTAATTGGCGAAAGGTGGATGTTGATACATCTCTACCAATCCCTACGTGGATTTACAAGCGTGAATGTAAATGTATCTATGGAAGTATGTATGTACATACATATATACATATAATCACGCCTTTATCCCCGGAGGGTTATATAGGCAGAGGTGAATTAACACCCACATTTCACCAATCTGTATTCGGTCCCACGTAATATGGGGTGGGTCTATTGCCGTATTCCGGGCACTATTGTTGACTCGAGCCATGCATCTGAGGCTGAGTCTGGGCTGTAAATATATGTCTGAAGTTAAAGTTAATCAGCCCTATCCCTTAGTCGCCTTGTACGACACCACATGGGAAGAGATGGGGTGGCCCAAATTCTACTCTGCCGGGAACCACGCTGTCTATCATTTGTTTTCGTATGATAACTAAGTATAATTGAATGCCAGAATAATACTGATTAATGGATGAGACTCTGGCTGATGATTTCCTTTTGGAGTTTTGGGTCAGATGGCAGTCGATTCCGTAAACGTCAGGATAAGCCAAACCAATAATGGCAATGAGAAGGAGTAAAAGAACGGACCTCGAACTCTAAGGTGTAAACTTTGGACATAACCGGCATTTTCAATGATTAATTATTCAAACTAATAATTAGAACGTTTCTAAACGTTCAAAGTATTGTAAGCCGACTTGTTGTTCACTACACAACCGGCACGGTATAATGGCCGTTAAGTACTAAGATAACTTGGCAGAGCTTGCTTTTTCTCTCACTTTTTTACAAGGCCTTCAAGTTCCACCTTATCTACTACCTTATCAACTCGACTACAGATAACTAGACCGATTTAACTCGTCAATATCGGGACATAGTAAATATGTCGAAACGGCCATCATACTAATAATCTCTGCCACGAATAATCCACTAGTACAGTCCACAGCAGATCACTCTTGACTAGCAATCTTATACCTTGGTATTATATTAAGATCTTTTTGTTCATTATGAGTATCAAGATCAATCCGATTCTGACTTGTACGTATTTAATGTAAACCCAAGATCACCAAACGTGACCCCAAACGTGAATATTTCCAAATTTCTACCACCCTTCAATTTTCATACGTAACGTCATTTGTTCTTGCTGAATTAAACAACTATTGTTCTTACAATTCTTGTTGTACCCGAAATATAATGAAGGGAGACTGTTTGCGCTACACAAAGGCATTACGAGAAGGAGATGTCACATGCAGAGACGCGGAGATTGCTGAATTAATTGCGTAGGAAAATGGGAGATTCGTAATTTTATTTCACTAGCTTTGCACGCGGCTCCGCCCGCGTGGATATCAATTATCGCTGTAATATTGGTTATCCTTAATAATTGGAGCCTATGTGTTATGCTGATGAATAAGCTATATTATTGTAAAGTTTCATTAAAATCCATTCAGTAGATTTTACGTGAAAGAGTAACAAATATTCATCCATACATCCATACTTACAAACTTTCGCGTTTATAATATTAGTAAGAGAAAGTTTAATGCAAGAAAAGGAAAGTAATTTTTTTTAATAAAATTAAATTGATTAAGATAGGAAAAAGTGAATGCCCAGGTGGGACATCATACCGTGCTGGCCCGGTGGCTCAGTGGTCAGAGCATTCCCCCTGCAAGGGAAAGATCGTGGGTTCGAGTCCCACCTGGGCATTCACTTTTTCCTATCTTAATCAATTTGAGAAGTTAGCATAGTAAATGCTTCAAAATTTCATAAAATTAAATTTTTAAGCAGTTTTTAAATTCCAATAAAGTAAACACTAATCATGTAAAATAAATAAGAAGCTGTGCAGGTTTTATAAATATTTTTCAGTACGAATGTTATTTTTACCCACTCACGCTCAAATGGCTGACTGAAATAATTTACCTGAGAGCTACAGGAATAGATTATAATATGGAATAACAGATGCATTATTTTTTATCTCTATATTAATTCCGATTGCCTGCGAGAACGGGAACAGAATTCTACGCGGGCTTCCCAACGAGTCACTCACACGTCACAAAGTAGAAAAAAAATCACCGGCTCCCTTTTGAAAATTTTCATCTTTCGCCACTGAACGACACTATTTCAATAAAAGCCAATTGCGTCGGTCTTCTTCTTAAATATCTTCGTAGCATTAGCACACAAGCGACACCTGGGGAACACTTCTATACAACGTTATATTCCGTTTAGATAACTTTCATTATCATTCGAAAAAAAATTCAGCGTCGAAAATTGTTATAAAAGTGAATATTATCAAGTTCCTCGCATACCGTTTTACGAGATAACAACGGCTTTAAAAAGAAATTGTCTAGCTCTCCGCATCGCAAGCCTTACGAGCGATAGACAATTTCATTTTTAAAATGATGATTAGAAAGATGTTATATTCGAAATAGGATGTTTAAGTTCTTGGGAGATTCATATTTCAAATGCATACGTTTTTTGGAAATGTTTTTACAGTTTATGCACATTAAACATCCAAACATGTAAATATTCTATCTTTCTATATGTAAATCTATAAGTATTTAACTAAGCTTTATAATTTTTTTCACTTATTTTTTTTATTTCATTCAGCTTATTAAGTAGGACAACTGTGCAATCACCATATAATAAAACGAACAATTCCATAAACTGAATGAGGCTGCCACTTTCACTTCAATAATATCGAATTGTCTTTGATTTGCAATAAAACTGTATACATTTGACAGTGACAATCACAGTTTCGATTTTCGTCATTTCACGGAATCGTTGTCGTCAACAGGGAATTTTAGTTTCAGTATATTTATTGACGAAAAGAAAACAGCCCTATCTCTTAATTACCTCGTTTGAAATCCTGAAGTAGTCATGAGATGGCCGTTGTATTTAACATCGTCGGGAACTACAAAATCACAAGACCATACATTTCAAAAAAAGATTTAGTTCTATAAACAATTCATTATCTCTGTGTAATCGCAACATTCAAATTCTGAAACCCAAACTGTGCTGTTGTAATAACAAAGTTGAAAATAAACTGTGTAACGAATAATAAATTATATGGTTTAGAGGGTAAGCTTTAATTTATTCGTTATTGATCTAGGTTTCAATGTAGACGTGTTTACATATTAGTGTTTGTGTTACAATCGTTTGTTTACATAGCTATGCATAAATCATATCCAAGCAACATATAGTTCGGACATGTAATGCGTAAGGATAGCTACAAGGGGAGGGGAAGACGTAAGAGGAGATAGATAGAACGTGTGAAAGATAATATGTTTAAAAAGGGAGTGAATGTTGAGATAAATGCAACCGAATCAAATGTAAAAGCACACATGTTACGCAGACCCGAAATAAATGTAGAACAATGGCATCATGTAAACTCATATAATACCAGAGCCAATGGTACATAAATCAACCTCAACATTAGCTTTCTGAATATAAGATGGGTTGCCGACTACATCCCGCCGGATGGTAAGCTGGGCATCGTAGCTATACCATCAGTTTAAAGAATAGTAGCCGCTACAGCCTCTAGACCGGTAAGACCCATCATGGGGGAGTGGCTAGAGAGGCCACACGGTGGCCTCTCGTACCGTCAGACGCAGGTCATTACCGGACACGGTAACTTCGGGCGGTATCTGCATCTGATGGGCATAGAGCCAACGCTCGAGTGCCATCACTGCGACGAGAGCGTGGACTGGGGCTGCACACGCTCACCGAGTGTCCGGCGTTCGAAACGCCGAGGCGGGAGCTTGTGACGGCCCTGGGGGTGAGAGTGCTCACGCTCTCCACCCTGCTCGCGGCGATGGTCCGCTGCGCGGATGCGTGGGTGGCCAGCGCCTCCTTCTGCGAGCAGGTCATGCTCGTGAAGGAGACAGCAGAGCAGGCGCGGTGCAGCGAGCGAGAAAGACTCGCGGACATCGCTGCCTGCGTTCGAAGGCGGCTCGGGCGTCGGAGGGCGCAAGCCGACCTCCGCCCTCAATGAGCGCGGGCCTGAGGGTGACGGGTGGAGCCGCTCGTCACCCTAGCAGAAGCAGGCCACGGCGGTGGTGCGCATCGTAGGACGATGCACCCTCCCCCCCCCCCCATGACGGGGGCGAGTCGGGGACCGCGTGGTCACCCCTCCCGAGAGCCAGACCGAGAGGAATGGCAATGGGTCAGCCGGGGTGCGAGGGATATGTCACGAGACAACCTCACCTTCGGCCTAGCACATCGACCCACAGACGGCATGCGGTTTAGTCGCTTCGAGTCCGACATAACCTCCCCCTTCGGCTCCGAAGGGGGGTATCCGTGGGGATTTCCCGCACGTAAAAATAACAACGGCCTCTAGACTGGTGGTCGCTACCTGGACTTGTCCTCGACAGATGTTGTTTCAGGTCCCATTAATTAGCTCCGTTGAGATGAAACCCGAGGGGCATTCTACGCACAAAAAAGGAAATCTCGAGGAAGAAGGTCTACTCACATACGTACCCTTAGGCCTTTTTCTGTTTCCCTACGGATAAGCAGTGATAATACACTGCATTTCGAAGCAAGGCAATCGCTCCCATAAATGTCATGGACAAACCAATTCAAAAGATGAGAACAAACGGATCAAGGTCTCTGTGGTGAAACCCTCGTGTGCATACGAGAATAACGGTAAAGTGTTCATAAAGGTATCATTCTGAATTCTGTAGCACGCAGCAGTAGCACTACACTGCTCCCCATATGATCTCTATGAGTTTTTATGCGATTATATTCCGAGCTTCGCAGCACTGCTGCGTGCAAGTGAGACAGCGCCCTATCGGAATCAGTACTGCAGGCAGCACTGATATGCAGCACCACAGTGACAGAAATGCTTTGTGCTACGTAGTTCTGAATCTTATCTTTAGTAAACCCAATTCCAAAATTGAACGCCTATAAGTTTATTGTGAGTGCGGCTTGTATATGGTCCCTATTCTATAGAAATTACTCAAGATAAGAAAATAAATTCCACTTGTTAGTCAAAGGTAAATTGTACACCTCATTACTCCGTAGAACGTGTATGTTAGGGCGCGGAGTGCTTCACGCAAACAACACTGAATTATATTCACTACTTTCGATGAAGCTTGAAAAGGTAAATGTTTGTATGAGCTGTTTGTCTTATGTATTCTAATATAGCTTTTGCCCGCGGCTTCGCCCCCGAGGATGTCCTTTCTCAAGGTCTTATTTATTTGTGTACCAAATATTATATTACTCGGTTCAGTAGTTTAGACGTAAAAGCTTAACATACAGACTGAAAGACAGAGTTACTTTCGCATTTATAATATTAGTATGGATTTACATAATACGAGACAAAGCTGTCTTAAAACCTGCAGCTTAGAAGATCTATAAATATATTTTAGAAAATGTTTCGAAGTAAATATGTTCAACCCAATTCTGGAACTCAAACTACAAGCTGGTTAAGTTATGCTTATTTTGGGTTTAGTAATGCATTGTAAAAAAAAATGTTATTAAAAATTCTTCTAAAACATTATTTCCTATCCCACATTGTACAATCAACTAACCAAGTTTTTTGACCTGATAACATTCTCAAGCCACAAAATAATTTTCGTAATATCACGTCTGCGGTAAACGCATAAAACAAATTCATTCTTTATCTGATGCGTCGCCCAGAACTCAGGCTCGTTATCCTCAAACGATCTTCCCTTTATGTCCGTGTAATGCTGTATTTCGAGATTCAAGAGAAATCTTACCCGAGCTGGGTCTGTCAAATATCGAACTGAAGAAGCTTGAAATTGTACAACTCGAGATGTAATTACGTTTTAAATTGTCTTCGGTTTTCTGAAGTTTTCAATTCATTCATTTGTGGTTTGAAAGTCATTAATTCGTTCAGTACTTGTGAAAATATTTATTTAAGCTAAAACCACGTTATATCGACGCAGGTACTAATTTGTCTGGTACTGTCGATTTGCTGGAGAGAGTCATTTGTAAATTGTTGATTTATTTATTAATAGACCATACGAAAACGATTTTTGCCGTAAATCGACTGCCATTTGGCCTCCCTGACCTCCTGGTGATATCGGAGTATTGAATTTAGGTTATTAGAATTTATATGCAGAAGCAAAATAGCCAATACCTTGTTTATGTTCTATGACAACCCGGAATGACGGCTTAACATGCTCTCTGGAGCACGCACTTTCTTGGGGCTTGCTGAGTCAAGAATGGTCACCCATATGGTCTCTGCCCATCCCAATGCGAAAGAATGGTGACAGTTAAAGCTGTAAACAATTCCGTGAAAGAAGAGAATATTTCACGAAAACAATTACGAAGAATTTAATTCAAAAACTATTTATAAAGTCTCACGTAGCAAATTCATTACGTGATTTAAAAGGACCGTACAAACGCCGACTATTGGAACGAAAATAGAATTAAAGTAATTAAATCTCTGAAAAATAGAACCTGGAGGAACCGGTGTTGTGTTTCTTTAAAAACAAAGGACGCTTTGAAGTGTTTTTAACATTTTAGTCCTCCTAGACAAGTGGCTATACATCTGTGTCAGAAGAAGAAAGAGCCAACGCGCGAGTGTCATCACTGCGACGCAAGCAAGGACTCGGGGCTACACACGTTCACTGAGTGCCCGGCGTGGGAGGCGCCGAGGTGGGAGCTAATGGCGGTTCTGCCCCTCTAGACAAGTGGCAATTCGCTAGCTGGCGTTCGGTGGAATAGAATGACGAATGTATATACGTCAAATCCTATACATTCGTCATTCTATTCCATCAAACGCCTGCTAGTGAATGGCCACTTGTCTAGAGGGGCTGGAAGGAGAGCTCTCACGCTCGCCACCTTGCTCGCGGCTATGGTTCGCTGCGTGGATGCGAGGACTACTGGCGCCTCCTTCTGCGAACAGGTAATGCTCGTGAAGGAGACAGCGGGGCGGGAGCGAGACCGGTAGCGTAGGAGAATCACGGCCTGCGCTGCCCGTCAAATGAAGTAACTCGAGCTTCGGAGGTCGATGAATGACCTCCGTTTCCCATGAGCGGGAGGAGCCGCCTGCCACCTTAGCAGAAGCAGGCCGCGGCGGCGGCACGCGCTGCTCGCCTCCCCATACCCGGGGAGGAGTTGGGGACTCCATGGTCCATGGTCCGAGGAGAACCAGATCGAGAGAGATGCGAGGGATATACATTAGCCTTCGGCCTTTCACTGCGATCCACAAAATACGTGTGTCAATCCTAAACATTAATCAGTCTATTCTCAGGGAGCAGCTATCTGCTTAAATAGTATGTAGATAATAGTCATGAACTTGGCACAAGGTTATTTGGTGGTCTCATCTTGAGATCTCCGGGACATAACTCAACCTCAACTGCCATCTGACCTCCCAACCCCGAGAGTTGCCTGCACCAAAGCTTTCTCCATCAATAAATAGCACTAAATAAAACCAAATTCAACGATTTCTATCCACACGTCCGCCCAAATAAAGACATGATACAATGTTACAATATAATCTGGGAAGCATACCCACTTACCGATCAACCCTTTTTTAACGCTAAGGGCACACATTGTTGAATTTTCAATATGTCTTGGGAACAGTAATCCCCGAATGCCCAATAGGAAGGACGTTAAAGTGGACTATTTGATAAATATTTAATACTGTGTATTAGGGTCAATTCCCACTGAAAGAACAGCCGCCACATCCTCTGCAGCGAGGCTGTAGTGCATTGGTCTGGTCATGCCTCGAGGAGCAGGTTAAGCCGTAGGCAGTCTATGGCAGTTGTTACGGGTAGTTAGAGCCCTAAAACTGTCCATCTCGCCAATGGGTCGTGAAGGTCATGTAGCAGCTGCTTCACGGAAAATATAGAAGTTCAGCCAAACCCGCAGTTAGACTGTCTTCGAGGTGCAAAGTTTCAGATGCGATAGGGATAAACGTTAAGATGAAGGAGAGCAGCCGCCAGAAGCGGCCGGCAGCGGCCGAACTTTGTAACTAGAAATAGTAGAGAAAAGGTTCGCGCAGTAGCACAGCGTCAAATGATCTTTTTTTGCCTGTAGAAAACATTCAAAATGGTTTGAACTATTTTTCTTCAGAAAACGCTGCCGGTTTTTCAGTGGGAATCGACCCTTATATCGTCCACGCAATTTATTGAACTATCCTCGTAGATAACACCGTTATATGGGACAGGGAGCTAATAAATTCGGACTAGCTTTACCTTCGTTTTACGTTAAATATGCTATTAATTAGCTTTATATTGTAATATGATTTCATTATGATTTTTGAGGTTTGGTTAGAATTGAAACAAAGCTTTTTTTAACCGATTCTATCGCGAACCGACTAGGGATCTATCGCGAACCGACTAGGGAAGTACCTCCGCCCTACATATCGTGGCCATAATATCCTTGTGATGTGTTCCCAGCGGTGAGTATGGTAGCCAGAGCTCACTGGAGAGTTTTTGTGCTGTCAGTGGGAAGGCCAAAGGCTATTCCTGCTTTGTCTTTTCTACTGACGGCACAGAAACTCTGTGTTTACAGGGTCAACAGCACGACTGTGACTCCCCTGGTTTTGCACTCATCCATAGGCCACGGTAACCACTTTCCATCAGGTGGACCGTGTGCTTGTCTGCCACCTCAGTGGCATATGAAAGAAAAAGATATATTTGGTGTTTTTATTATCATTTATACTGATCCCGACACTTTTGTTGCTAAACGGTATTAGTTCCAAATACGACTTTTCACTCATCTGTTCCATTTGAGCATATAAAAAATTATTAAGACAACAGAATTTTAAAAATTACGATTGTATAACTAAGGAGGGCCACACTACAAAGCAGCAAATGCACCAAAGCAGCAAATTTCCCTACAATTAAGCAGCAATTGCTTCTCGTTATGTCTTTTCAAGAAGCAATTTTATTAGCAATCGGTTGTGTGCGCATCAAATGCCGCTTTGATGAATGAACCCTCTAACTAATATATCTTTATGCTACTACAGACAGAGTGAAGTCAAGAGACTCCCGGGTTCGAATCCTGGCTATTACACTACCGACGTGAACCCACTCCTAGCACAAGCAATTAGCTTAGTTGGAGGGGTTACAGGGAATATTAGTAATTTCGGTTGCCACTATTCTTAATTAAAAAAAAAAGTCTTTGCAGACTGCCGATAGAAGTGCAAATAGTCTGTATAAAAAGTAAAAAGTATTATTATTATATTATACATAGAGTACAAACTTTTTGTTCACCCCAAAAAGTGCTCAACGCACCTTAAAGAGTTGTTTCGTCATGTAGAAAGTGATAATGGCACAAGTTCCATGATATTTGTGTATCTAAAAAGACCTAAACACGCGTAAAAAAATCTTTCCTTTCAAAACTCGAACCATATAAATCTCCAAAACATTCTTTCAAAATTATCTCCTAAATCACAATATTCATAAGAGCTCGTGTGCACGGCGCCTAACGTTCGAATATACATCATATAAATGTCTATATATACAAGGTGATTAACGATCACGTAGCTCACGGGTGTGCATCCGGCCGGTTTTTGAAATAAAGCTGGTTTAAGCGTCGACTTGACGTTAGACTTTTCTTATGTTCTGTTACATACATAGGTAGGTACAGTCTGCATCAAATCGATCTTGACAAAAAAGGTACTCAAAATGATCTTAATGCCATGGTTTTCCCATCTTTCTGTTTACTGATTATTCTAATATTTGGTACACATCTTTAGTTTGGATCATCTTCGACATTTAGACGTTATCCTGATTGCATCCGAGGCCGAGACGCCCTCGGAGCTTAGGGTCTTCCTTTCGCACGATCTAGGGCGTCCATGGTAGTGTCACCCTGTACGAAGTCAAGCCAGCACAGCCGGATAGGCCTATAAAAATGTTCAGCTGAAATGAAGCCCTAAGAGGCCACACAAAATCAAACTATCAAAGACCTATTTTGCATGTAATATACGGTACGGTACGGACGGTAGGGAGTCCATAAACTAAAAGTCGCGCAGCTGGCTATGGAGCGAGCTATGCTTGGAGTTTCTCTGAAGGATAGAATTCGAAACGAGGTGATCCGACAAAGAACCAAAGTTACCGACATAGCTCTCAGAATAAGCAAGCTGAAGTGGCAATGGGCTGGCTACGTCTGTCGAAGGACCGATGGCCGTTGGAGCCAGACGAGTCCTAGAGTTGAGACCGCGATAAGGCAAACGAAGATTAGAGCGCCCCCTAGTCAGATGGACCGATGACCTGAAAAAGATGGCTGGGACGGACTGGTTGCGGAAGGCGGCTGATCTTACGAAATGGCGCACATTGGGAGAGGCCTATGTCCAGCAGTGGACTGCAGTGGGCTAATTGGTTGATTGATTAATATTTCATTTGATCTCAAATAATCCACAGTCTTATCATCTTAATATATTCAAACCATCTAAACTTAGTTAGGGTAAAATATAATAACACAAACAATCGATTTGAATAAACGCCGATAGCATTGTTATTCGACTATATTTACGTTCATGAGTTAGTATTGAATGATAGCTAAGTAGGTTATTGGGGTAGATTTTAATTATAGGTAAACTAGACGATCACAGCTGTATATAGCGTGAGGTTCACATCCCAAAGCCCCGTTACCCCACCATTCCTCCGAAGACTGAACAAGTTCCTTTCTTAAAATCAACATAAAGTACGATAAGGAACGAAAAAACAAGCTCAAATACTCACTCCGGTCCTTAGAGAGTGTCTGGAATTCGTGTAACATAACATATTATAGGAGTTAGGATGTACGGGATGTGGGCTCTTTACTTCGAGCCATTGTTCACGGCTGAAGCTGTGAGGCATTTGACGCAATTTCAGCGTGTAGCGACACGACTAATCTAAATATATAAAACTCAAAGGTGACTGGTTCAAAAAGTTCAAAGGTCAAAGGTGATCTATCAACGCACAGCCCAAACTACTGGACGGATCGGGCTGAAATTTGGCATGCAGGTAGATGTTATAACGTAGGCATCCGTAACGTATCCCCAAGGGGATAAAATAGGGGATGAAAATTTGTATGAAACTTCGTCAATTTTAAACCGATCGGGCTGAGACTTTGCATGCATAAAGCTACTATGTTGACTCAACACTAAGCGATAACCGACATCTACGCGGGCGGAGCCGCGGGCAACACCTAGTGAAGAATAAGCAGTCAAAATACGCGTATGTAAATTTATGACTTAACTAGCTCTATCCCGGTCACGATCTAAATAGAGCGTATTCTAGGTATAAAAAGTAGCCTCTGAGTTATTCTAGACTATAATAAATACCTATCCCCAATTTCTGTTTCTGTCAACATTGGTGGCGGACTGACCAAATCTGACGCTCGACTGTTTGATAAATACTCCCTCTGTCTAGGTGCGGTAGAGCGGTTACGGTCGGACGGTCTAAATATTACGAATAAAAAATCGCTGTCAGCTTATCGTATTACCGGACCCTTATTAACATCCTCTGACATAATCTGTTTCCAGTCCGTCAGCTGCGAGAGCAGATGCCCTCCGTACGAGTCACTGTTGTTATTCTGCGCCCCGGATTGGGAGAGGTTGGCTATTTAGTAGTATTATGTGTGAAATAATTTTGTTAAAAGTATGTTTTTTCTTCATCCTAATCCCGGTCGCATCCGAAGTTTGCACCTCGGAGTCCGGGGCCCACTTTTTACAGTCTAACTGCGGGTTTGGCTTAACTTTCTTTTACCGAGAAATTTGTATGGTCCCTTTTGTCTTAATATCCCTTTTTTTTTTTAAAGTTATGGATAGCAACAAGTAATGTCACAAAAAAGTAATGAACTGCCGACAAAATATGTAACGAATAAAATATTATGGTTTGAAGCTTAAATTAAATTTGTTTAATTTACACCATCACGTGATTGAGTGTACAAGCACATTTGAAATAATAATAATAATATATAATATTATTATATATTATAAATAATATTACTTTCCCATTGTTGAGTAACTTGTGTACCATCACAATAGCCATATGCATAAATGGTATACATATTTGCGGCTGAGCGGGAATCGAGCCCGCTTCTTTACACTACTTTTTTTTCTTTTAGTTACCTTCCCATTTGCATCTGCACTGTAGGGTCCAAGACCCTCGTTCCTACTTCACCCTTATTTAATTTGGTTTCGTTGACATTTATAGTACTGGGGCTTTATAGGACTGCCATTGATGGGACTCACTCACAGGCATGCTCAACCTGACACGAAGTAGCAAGAAAAACCATAAAGTGTACTCTGAAGTGAAGACGTGGAAGTATAGATATCACTGTAACTCAAAGCTATTATGATAATAAAGATATGGCATCATGAATCTTTTTCTTTTATATATAAAAAACGTCCGCGTTTAGTTACAAACTAAAAGCAACGTCACAGGAAAATTACCATTACAGACACCTCTTGTATTAGAACCGATTATTCCCAGTAGTCCCCTCTAGCTCTGTCCTCTGGGGTGACAGCTAGGAATTGTCTTCCCAGTTGTCATCGGGGTGACAATTTGTGCCGACTGTTCCCTTTGAAAGTTGACTAGAGGGGACAAATGAGAAGTTTGTTTCTCAGTTGTCACGGGGGGGGACAATTGCAATTAAAAACAATCCATAGATTTCAGCTTTTTATTTCTTATGTTACATAGAATCTTCGAAATAATCCAGATGACCGTAATCCATATACACGAAACCCGAATATTTAAAACACAAATTTTTGAAATGTAGTTAATTGATATTCAGACAAAGAATATCCAGATTCTTAAACCTAAAACTAAACCTCATATATTATGGCGTCTACTAACTAAGCTCGACGGAGCCCCGCTCTGCGGGGCTCCTACTTCTGGGTGGTTTAAAAAAAAATAACCACGAAGACTAAGGCGAAGCGAAGCGGAGCTCCCGCCTTAGTCTTCTAACCTAACCTATCCGAGTCGGATTGCACAGAGTCGGGGTGTTAACGATAATTAATTTCGAAGATTCTATGTAACATAAGAAATAAAAAAGCTGAAATCTATGGATTGTTTTTAATTGCAATTGCCCCCCCCCCCCCCCCCCCCGTGACAACTGAGAAACAAACTTCTCATTTGTCCCCTCTAGTCAACTTTCAAAGGGAACAGTCGGCACAAATTGTCACCCCGATGACAACTGGGAAGACAATTCCTAGCTGTCACCCCAGAGGACAGAGCTAGAGGGGACTACTGGGAATATACTATTAGAACTTGTCTGCTCGTACCCTTCGTTGCACGAGGTTAAATGATACGCTGACGTTCTTGAGAAAGTTTAATTGCACCATAACCTACGTGCTTACACTAGTGGGGCAATTTGAGAACTAACTATAAATGATATGTTTCACAGTTAGATAGAGCGTATGAAATGCTGCTTATATTATACAAAACTAATGTACAGTCAGCATCATTAAAATGTTGCTAACAATAGTAGTCAAAATAATCCAAATACCAAAATTCCAATTTTATATTGGTTATTAGAGTACTCAAATAGTTGTAAGTGTCCAGAGTGGTCCAACTATCTTAACAATCGGTCTTCCAGAATTATGTAAGTTAGTAGAGTATTCATATTCATATACACAATCACGCCGGTCGATGGTATCCAAACAAGTATAATTTCAAAAAATCTAGACGTTCATACTTTTCTCACTAATGCAAGTTGATAGTTCATGGCTTATTCAACTGTCAACTTAAAAAAAATACAAAAGACATTGTCATTTGACACATTTTGTATCTTTTTCTTACTCATATACCCATCCCTTATCATCCCGCCATTGTATGAAAGGGATGGCTTTACAAGTAAGAAAAGGATACAAAATGCGATTAAATGACAATGTCTAGATTTTTTGAAATTATGCTTGACTGGATACCATCGACCGGCGTGATAGTGTATATGAATAATGAATACTCTACTAACTGACATAATTCTGGCAGAACGATTGTTAAGATAGTTGGACCACTCTGGACACTTACAACTATTTGAGTACTCTAATAACCAATATAAAATTGGAATTTTGGTATTTGGATTATTTTGAGTACTTTTGTTAGCAACATTTTAATGATGCTGACTGTACGAGTACTGGCTGGCTCGTACACTTCTACTGTGTAATAATGGTGGCCATTAGCTTAACGGCCTCATCAGATGCTTTTTCACGCCGCATTTAAAGGACCCGGGACTATAGGAACAACGAAAAGTGCTGGTAAAGAATTCCAGGACATTATAGTGCTGCAAAAAATACTTAACTGTAACCAAAAATACTTATAATTTCAGCTACTGTTTGTAAACATTCCTGGAACCATCTTCTCATTAAACTATACTAAACCTTTAACTGTTTCGGTGCATGCAATTGACCATAAACTGTCGCAAACGAGTGGACATTTACCGGATATTAACCCTGGACCCGGCGCTCCGCCCGCCGGGACCATCGACAAATAACCCGCTAATACTCGGGCCTGGCAAGCTTGATTTCCCCAGAGCAACTCGACGCGATGGTTTCAGCTATTGAAAAGTTCAAACGTCCATTGTTGAAAACCGAAGAGAAACGTGTATTTCACGGCTTGTTATCACAGAGGCACGTGAAATATTTCTTTTTTACATCTGAGGTGTCAGATGATGGCAAGTGGTTACCGTGGCCTATCTACGGACGTGTGCAACACCAGGGGAGACACACTAGTGCTGCCGATCCTGTAAACACAGAGAGTCTCTGTGCCGTCAGTGTGGAAGACAAATCAGGAATAGCATTTGGTCTTCGCACTGCCAGCACAAAAACTCTCCAGAGAGCTCTGGCTACTCGCCGCCGGGAATACAACACGAGGTTATTATGGCTGTGGTATTCTGTAGGGCGGATGTACTTCCCCAGTCGGACTGTTCATTTAGACGGAAATACCGTCGTGTACTATAATATAATCAGGAGCTTACGGGAACATCAGGCAGGGTGTAGTTAATTTGGTAACCATAAGCCTCTCCCAATATTGGAAGGCTCTGGCTTATTGTTTCCACGCTGAGCAGACGAATTGGTTAATAACTTCCAATTAGCTAACCTAAAGCGCAGACTTATCTACGAGCCCCTTAGAGAAGGGGCTAGCTGAATGAGTTGTTCTACCACATTTTAATAGAAACAACTCGCAGATTGAACAGTAGCACGTAAATATCTTAACGCATCCAACACTTCTTTCTTTATTGTGAACATTACCATTGCAAAACCTCCGCAATATATTTTATTCGTAAAAAACCTCAGCACTTAAAACACTGTGACGTGCCCCAAGAATTCCCGGGTACCCGGGATACCGTCTCGTTATTTATTTACCAACCCTTGTTCTGCTAAGGTTTTGGCTTTTCTATAAATAAAACACTTCCAAAGACTTTTGTGTATTGTATTATTATTCTCACTGCCTCAACTTAGTTGAGATCGGATATCCAGTCTAACTTCGATATTTGCCGTGAAAACACTGCAATCTGAACTCGATGGTTGTCTTCTATCGATGTCGAGTGTCTCTAGCTAGACCAGCAAGGCCATATTTGTACATAATCATTTTTATCAATTTAAATTGGTAACATATTTCACCAATTTCAATCATTAATTATTCATAATATAAAAATACGCCGACCATTTGGCGTGTTTTTATACAAAAATTGTTAAATATGACAAATATGAAATCAGAAAATGAAACACAATATGGCCTTTTTAGACTTGCTGGTCTATCTAGGAGCGTCGATACCGAAAGAAGACAGTTTGATGGAGTTCAGATAGCAGTCTTTTCACGGCAAATCAACGTGGTCTATTTAGGCCTGCAGTTGTCGGACCTTATAGTGCTTCAACTACCCGTAAAGACTGCCATGATGTTCATTTCATAACTGGAAACTAAAATTGGCCTAATGATAGCAATAAGCTTATCCCATTGCTGAGATATTGCATTGTTCTATCTATCTACACTACTATTATAAAGAGGAAAGATTTGTATTTTTGTGTGTATGTTTGTAATGAATAAACTCAAAAACTACCATTGGAAAGCTACATTCACCCTGAGTAACATAGGCTATATTAAATTTCCACGGGAACGTGTTTACCACCCGTGCGAAGCCAGAGCGGATCGCTAGTAAAATATAAATGTTAACTCGTCTCTGTCCGCCCTTAAGATATAAACCTCGAGCGAGATGATAAACACCATCTTTTTAAAACCCCACTTTACTTATCAAACGGCTGACAGTACCTTCTCAAATATTTATATAATATTAATTAGAAGATGAACAAAAGCCGTGAGCTCTCAAACGCCCTCCCAGTATTTTGTTTCGGAAAAGTTCAAAACGGACATAATTCTACGCTACATTTTCCTTTTCATAATGATTACAAGTATAATGTTTTAGGGGTCTCAAAGAGAACCGTCTAAGCTTTAGTCAGTCTGTCAACAACGTTTTAGAGATCCGTACCTCAAAACCGTTGTCAGTCCATCAACTTGTCTGTCAAGACCTTTTTTTCTCAAGAACGCATGGAGGTCATGAAGTGGAAATTAGTTAATAACATAAACACTCTCGAAATACCTTAGATCTGAGAAAAAAAACTTCTAAAACAAAGTAATCAAATTATACAACCGTTTTTCCGCTGTCGCAGTAGTCAGAAATAACAATCGCTACTCTATAGTCCATCAGTGGTACAACCCTAACGTACACTCATCGAAAAGCAATTTCGGAGCTAAAATCATTTTACTGGTCAGCGGGCCCTGAGGGATCTTCCACAGAGTGGCCAGCGACGCGGAAAATAAACAATCGGGTCACCTTCAGTTATCAAAAATACTATATATATTGTCTGGGATATACACATCTCATCACATTCATGTTCAGTCAAAACGACCCTGAAGTACAGTCTCAAAATGATCTTTATACCAAAGTATGAGGAGCGAATCAAACTGTTTTAATAATTTAAAACGTATGATTGTCCGAACTAAAGGTGTGTACTAAATATAAGAACAGTCAGTCAATAGCAAGGGAGGGAAAAACAAGGCATTTTGAGTACTTTGTTCGTCAAGATTGATCTGACGCTGTACACGAGACTTTGCCTCTCATTGCAATGCAATTCCTCTGTGCACTCCAAAGTTTGCTGGAAGAAAACTCATCTGTGTTCAGTCGACAAAAGAGATACGGACGCACTTTTTCATATAAAATTGTATGTTAAGGTGCAACCATATATCCCCTTTGTCGACTATACATTACATCTCATTATATTGTATAAATGTCATTTATTTACAATAAATAATAAAATAAAAATAAGTTAATGTAAATGTAGGGGTATACCTACTTAGCGCAATAATTCGCTCCAATCCTACTCCTACTAAATTAGGAAGATATTAGGAGTTGAACGATATTTTTTGCCTACTTAATCACGCTCAAATGGCTTAACGGAACTGGCTAAAACTTGCTACAGGAATAGATTATAGTCTGGAATAACACCTAAAAGCTATTTATCGCTGGAATAGGCTACCGCGGTAGCCTAGTGGTATGGGCACTATGGCACACACCAATGACTTTTCGACGCTTTTCGAAGTTGTGTGTATGTTATGTGTATTTATCGCAGGTTTATAAGTGCCCGGTTAATGGCAATAGGCTCGCCACCTATTACATTTTGACCTAAACATAAACTGGCGAAATGTGGGTGCTAGCACCTCTGCCTACCCTTTCGGGGATATAGGCGTGAGTTTATGTTATGTTATGTTATGTTATGTTATGTTATGTTATGTTATGTTATGTTATGTTATGTTATGTTATGTTATGTTATATCTATCAGTAGAGTAGGCCGGCTAGTTGTAAATACACTAAACAAAATCACAAGTAAACTCACGGGCGTGTACAGTCACCCAACGAGATACGGTTGCACCTTTACATATAACTATAATTAAAAGTGTACCTGTATTTAATAAGTACATACTTTTTCATATGTATGTGAAGATGCAAACGTATACTTATTATTTTTTAAATATAGCTATATTTAAGTAGGTAAATAGATTATTTAATTATGTAACATCAATATTTCTAATTTATGAATGTTTCTAATTTTGTTGCGAGTTTCAAAGTTCTATGATTGCAAATGTCATTAGTGTCAAACCTTTAAGTGATTAATTACTGTGAACAAAGGGGTTGCCAGCTAAAGGGTTGAAATAATTTTAATATACACAATGCCTTCGGTGCCGCGACTCCTTTAAAGGAAAACGAGGAGATTCAGCTTGTGGTCGTGGGGTAAATGGGAGAGATAAATCACGTTGTATTTGGACATGCTCGTTTACAAAACCCAGTTTTTGATTTGGCAAGGTTAGCGAAGAAGAGTGATGGCTTGGCTAAGATCGGGTTCCTTCCGTTTTGTAGAGCGCATTTCGCAGATCGAACTGATACATTTATAAAGTAGTTAAAACCATTTGTGTTCATATTTTGAACATACACTTGTGGACACATCTATTGGCCCACCTTGCATTTTAAGTTTCGTTTAGTCCTATTTATAGCTAAAAATTTATATTAGGTCGAACAAAAAGTTTTTATGCAGTTTTGAACCAGGCACATTCATAATTTTATTCAATAGTTTTATTTTGAATTTCGAACACAGAATTTAAAGAATCAAAAGTCAATTTGGAGCCTTTTCGTTGAAATTAAACAATCGAATACTAAGAAAACTTGAGTTTATTCGTTTACTTGGATTTAATTCTCGAAAGTGTGATTTTTCTCTTTGGTTTTGCAACAATCATTCTTATTCTTAGCATTAAGGTGAGGTTCTATCAATAATCTATGGATACTTCGCCTGAAGTCGCCGCCCAAGCTGTGGCACTTATCCAGGCCAGATAAAATGCGAGTGCTCAACTTAATTTAAATCGATCTGCGGTCCGAAATGTTTATCGGAGGTACCTAGGGGCCAAAGAAATGTGAGTGCTCAACTTAATTTAAATCGATCTGCGGTCCGAAATGTTTATCGGAGGTACCTAGGGACTGCCGACTTTATTCGTCGCCAAGGAAGGCCACGAACTCGGGTCACAACTGAAAGGCAGGATCGATTCATCGTGACAATCAGCTTGAGAAATCGTCACCTTACCTCCATTGAGATACAAAACCAACTTCGCGACTTCCACGGAGTATCTGTGAGCGCTAGAACTATTCGGAGAAGGTTGGAAAAACGCGATATGGTACCACACAAACCAGCTAATGGCCCCAAACTAACGCGAACCCACCGAACAGCGCGTCTTCCTTTCGCGCGCACTCATTTAAATTGGACTCAGCAGCATTGGAGCTGTGCACTCTTTTCTGATGAATCTAAAATTGCGTTACATGGCAATGATGGAAGGACAATGGTCTACCGACGTAAGGGAGAGCGTTTTGGACAATGCTGCTTTCAAGAGAGGGTTGCTTATGGCGGTGGCTCATGGACTATCTGGGGCGGTATATCCGCGAGCATTAAAACTCAACTTGAGGTTGTTACGGGACTACGGTTGCCAACATTAAATGCTGAAAGGTACATTCGTGAGTGCTTAGAACCTCACGTGATGCCATACGTGGACTATGTGGGCCCAAATTTCCTTTTTATGCATGATAATGCAAGAGTCCATACGGCCGGCATCGTCTGGGAATATCTTCGGGATAGGAATATCACAGTTATGGACTGGCCAGCCAGAAGCCCAGACATGAACCCGATTGAGCACATGTGGGACAAGCTAAAAAGACGTGTTAGGGCTCGTCAGCCAGTTGCCCAGACGATGCCGGAGTTGAAAACTGCCATAGAAGAGGAATGGGAGATGATCCCTCAAAATTTCATAGAACGGTTGATACACTCTATGCCTAATCGTATGAGAGCTGTCGTAGATGCCTATGGAGGCAACACGCGTTATTAAATTAAACCTTTATTTGATAATTAAACCTTTATTTTGATAAAACATGTTTTTTATTCAAAAATCAACTGCACTCATCAAGGCGCATACGCGACTTGTTAGGCGTAGGTCCAAGTCCTGTGGTATTCTGAATTCAAATTTAAAACGATACGATCGAAAAAGATGGTAAAATGTATCAGGCTTAAAACTGCATCAATGATTTTTGTTCAATCTAGCAATCAAATTTAGGTAGGGCCATCGAAACCTAAACTCTAAGGTGGGCCAATAGATGTGTCCACAAGTGTATAAATTTGGTTTTAACAACTACAAAACTACAACAAACTGTAAATATGCGCTGTACGATAGAATGCTTTATAGTCGAACCACCAAATACATGAAGTTAAAGATGGTGCCACTGTCCCTTCAATGCTGTCAAATTGTGCTAAATGTACTTTGGTTTGCAATAAAATTGTATGCATTTCATAGTCACAATCGTAGTTCTGATTTTAGCCAGTTCACGGATTATTTGGTGAATCTTATACCTGCAAAACATATACTGAAATCAGTTTGATTACTGTTGTAATTACGACGTAGATAATTTAAAGGTAGAAGTAAAAAAATTTACAAAAAAGTTTCTCGGGTAATTTAAAATTTATTTTCAAGATGTTGAAAGAGAATTTCAAAAGTTTAGCTCCTGTTTCGTATGAAGACCTCATGTACCCCTATCTGCTGATTAGAATTACAATTATAAGGTACTCACCAGACATATGGTACGCACATTATTTTATACATTTCGATATTTTAAACTCCTAGCAAGAGGAGTTTGATTCGATTAAAATTGACTAGTTCGAACACACCAGTACCATTGTCTTATTCATATTGAGTTTTGCTACATTTCGTACTATTTCGGATTGAACTATTTATCCTTCAATATAAGTTAAGTTTAGATTTATGGATTAACATGCCATCTTATGCGACGTGATGTCAAGCCAGCAGTTTTTAGGACTACCTCTTGTACTGAGGCCAAGCAGTATCGATACGTAACATTATTACAAATATCTATATACTATTTAGAATAACATACATACATACATAAACTCATGTCTATATTCCCGAAGGGGTAGGCAGAGCTACTAGCATCCACATTACGCCAGTTTATGTTTAGGTTCCAATGTAATAGGTGGCGAGCCTATTGCCATTAACCGGACACTTATAAACCTGCGATAAATACTCACTTATCTTCGAAAACACACATAACTTAGAATAAGTAATTATATTATCACTGGTGCAGCTATTCCATTTTTGAAAATCAAACTACTTAGTCTGTACATGAACAAATACAGCCTCATTTGAATAAACATTCGCAATAATAGCAAACAAAACATTGAATGTTACAAACTTGGAGATGCGTGTGAACTCGTCTTTTTAATTATATTTATCACGGAGACAAATAAGTCACGTTAACCTTTCTCGAGTTGGTTTGTTCTATATATTGAAGCAAATAAATTATTTAGAGAAGTAATTATTTCTACACTTAGCTTGCATTGTCTTACCCTGAAGATTGTAGGCCAGAAGCAGCTACAAAATGATTTACCTGTAAATAGAAGATATGCTTTTAATTATATATTCAGTATCTTAGTACGCAACTTAAAAAATAAAAACAATTTTTTGACTGTACGATTTTGGTAAAATCTGTGAATACAGTTCAGAACAATGATATTTTGTGAACTGTAGATGTCCGTACTCTAAAATGATAACAAAAATGACTATTTGCTCAAATTAGCGACAGTGCGCTACGGAAAAAAATACGTAATAATAAATATAATTCATAAAAAAATCATAATATAATTCATTTATATCAATAATTATAACGCATTATTATTAAGTAGCTATAATTTTTGTCAATACACTTGCTCATAAACTGGCTCTAATTTAATCGCAATTATGCACATAATGACACCTATAATCAAACTGTGGCTTTTTGTTTTTGTTATTTATTGATTGTTTTTTTAAATGACATTTGTTCAGACACTTTCTGGTTAGAAATTTTTTCGATACAAAAAGGTCGTGTTCAATAGTACACATAAATTAATATATTTATTACTTGCTCATTTCATGCAACTTTGTATTTAAATAGATAATTTTAACTTGTACGTATTTAATAAAAAAGGGTTCCATCAATGGGGTCTCAATGGCGCCTCAGCGGTAATCACCAACCTTATACACTTGTACCATAATGTACTATTGTACTTAGTTTAAGTCTTCATCTGTATTATACTTAGTGTTTGCGCCATTTTTGAAAGCCGCCGTGTTCTTGCGGTTCTTGCATAATAATACGTCATTGGTTCCAATCTAATAAAGTTAGGGATAGTCTCCTAATAACGTTTTGATGTAGCTATAACGGTAAAATACACCCTGTATAAGTGTTCCATTGAGGCAGAATAAATTGAACGACTCCTATCGCGTAATGCCTACAAATTTGCACATATTTTGGGCATGCCTCGATGTACAAAGCGGCATATCTTCACGCCGACCCGCTGGATATTACGCAGCTTTGGATGAAGTTCTATGGTAAAGCACATTCCTTAAAACCTTGCGATGTACCGAGGAATTTGCGCGTTGGATGCTATTACAAGAATATTGTTTAGTCAAACGTTGGTTATGTTGGTGTACTCAAAATGGTAATTGAGTATTTTCCTGTAGTTTTAATTCATACTAATATTATATTATTATTATTTTATATATAAACACGTCAATTTGACCCCACCTGGCCCGCAGGCACTCTGAAGGCAAAGCCTCAGGAAAGAAGGTCACCATTACATACACTTACCATGTTAACAGTGGTGGCACTCAGCTTGATGGCCGAAAATAGGATTGGCGTCCTAGCATCACTGTAACATACCCACACCGGTCCCACTAGTGCCGCGACCGGTAGTTTCTTTATTTCTTTCTTTCTTTTTACTAGCTGTTGCCACGACCAAACATAGCCTATATCTTTTGTCAAGGTCTAATCTTTCTTCGTACCAAATTTCATCAAAATCGGTTCCGTGGTTTAGGCATGAAGGCGTAGGTAACAGACAGACAGACAGAGTTACTATCGTATTTATAAACTTACTAGCTTTTGCCCGCGGCTCCACCCGCGTGGATGTCGGTTATTGCGACCAAACATAGTCCATATATCCTTTCTCAAGGTCTAATCAAACCTATCATTAATAAATTAATTATTATAAGTTTTATGTTTCAATTAGGTTACAATATAATTTTTTTGAGAAAAGTAATAAAGTAGTGTTGCTTCCCCATCAAACCTATCAGCGCAAACTGTCGGAATTTCACCCCCTCTTTTCAGGGATTGGGGGCAGATTTCCAAAAAAAAGATGCACGATTTTTTTGTTAGTCACAAGTAGTCCGCATACCAATTTTTAGCTTTCTACCCTGAAAATTACGAAATGCTTCATACAAACTTCCACCCCCTATTTGGGGAAGTGGGGGGTTAAAAAGAAACAAAATGTAGCCTATGTCACGTCAATTCGTCGCTCCGTTTTACCCTGAAAGACGGACAAACAAACAAACACACACGTACACTTTCCCATTTTTAATATTAGTATAGATTAATAATTATTAATATGGATATTGTTCATTTTCAATTAATCTCTGAATATCATATTCTCAAAAGACCACATTCGTTAAACGTCACATTCGCAAAACACGATACTCGCAAAACACGATATTCGCAAAACAAGATATTGTCATAATATGAGAATACTTTCATAATATAAGACGTGCTTGCAGGTTGTACAATGACAGATTATTAAAGGTTGATTTTTTCAGTGAATCTCTCAGACACTTCAAGAGATTAGCCATAGAGTGTCTCTCTAAATGATTATACATATCTGTATGTTTAGATTTAATTTGATAGTTAAGTAGATATATTTGGATGATTGAACACAATTAACTATATGTTTTGTAAAAATGTAGGAAACTGTAGGTCTGTATTTGTATCGTGTTGTCTATTTTAATGTAGTTATAAATGACTGTTTGTGTCTTAATAAAAAAAAACGTATTCTGAAGACATCATACTAGCAAAATATGATATTCGCAAGAAACCATATTCGCTATAATATCATATTCTCAAATTACCACATCTTTAATCTAAAAGTAACATCAGGGAAAAAATTAAAAACTATTCTTGATGTATGTAATTCATTTTATTTCTGAACATTTGATACTGGCTGACAATATATTTTCCTTATTTATGGTTATGAATGATAAAGATAGTATATACGTCAGGTTTGATTTATTTCATGTTATAGCTTAGCGAGCTTAGTGCTAATTAGTGTTAGTGGATGATAATGGACCAACCTAATTCAAATAACAACGAAATGAAGTTTATAAAAAGTCAAAAACATAAACCGGTGCTACTTCATGAGGGATACAGGTACAATTTTTATTTGAAAATATGTCTGGCACGACGAATTACAGATGCTTTAAACAACAAGAATGCCGTACCTCGATAACTCTCAACAGAAGGTAACAATGAAATTATCAGTCCCGCTAAGCATGTTTCTGATTCTTTGAATTTTACCCGTAATCTAATAGATTTAGTTGTTGATGACTGTAAAAAAAGAGTTGTGTGCTAATTTTACCTTGGCTCAAAAAAAAATTGAGAAAATATTTTAAAACATGATCTTAAGTTCAAGAACATGAAATGCCAGTATTTGCGTCAAAGAAAGATACACTCTATAGAGCAAGATTTAAAAAAAAATGAATTTCTTGAACATCAAAGACCCATTTCATGTAAAACTACCCTACAACTTAGTGGAAGATTTTTATTTGTACGATGAATATGGTTCATTTGGCAGGATCATAATTTTATCAATCATGACACGGACTGAGTTGTGTGAATATTTGAAAACCACAAAATCTCTATACGGGGACGGTACTTTCAAAATAGTACCTAAGCCCATCAGAAATATACCTTGCATGTATACGTAGCCCGCAATGAAGAAACAGTTAATTTTATACCTATTGCTCTACTGCCCAACAAACAACAAAGAACGTATCAAAGGTTTTTTTTTCTATACTTAAACAACAATATGGATTAAACTTAGACATGTACAAATGCGACTACAAACTAACCGGTATTAACGCTGTGAACCACGTTTCCAAATATGACCGTGAACGGTTGTTATTATCACTATTGCAATGCTGTTTTGAAGAAGGCCAAAGAATTAAATCTCTCTGTCGAAGATCGCAAAGTTGTACAATATAGTACACTGTTACCACTGCTGCTACCACATTTGACACCGGAGGCATTTTAAATAATTATTGAAATGCAATCAGGATCACCAGATGTTAACCATTTTTTTGACCATTTCAACAGAAAGAAAAGAAAAAAGAAAAAACCTTTTATTTAAATGCAGCACCGATAATACAAATAATCACGCAAACAATTTAATTAAACACAAAGGCGCTGCACTAAAAAAAGGAGCCAGTTCAGCATGGTGTCAGGCACAGGTACCTGACGCTGGTTTTCAACTGGCTCCTATGTGGAGGACATGCGACGTGGTTATTACAATATAAAAAATATTAAATTTACAAAAATCGAAAAAAAAAACAAAACAAAAAAAAAACAATTGAAACCAAAAATAAAAACACAAACTGCAGAAACCAAACGGGGTGGCATCGGCATAACAGGTTCAAACTTATCTATGACTATATTACCATAGGTATTATATAGATATATAACCATAGACAAGTAAACAATAACTATAAACAATGCCAAGATGTTACGCAACCGCCAGTTTATGCGAGCAAAAACAATACATTATGATATAACATCGTCATATTATCATCTTGCCAACAAAATTATGAATTACAAATATGGGTGGAAAATATAAATAGGACACATGTCATAAAGTTATGTAGTGAGACTAGAGATGAGTATACACATTTAATAGTGAGACAAGGAAAAAAAATGGTACACAGTGCAAACAATGGACACAGATAACGCAGCCACGGACCAGAACAAAGCAAATCACTTGCAATTTAACCCAAATACCGGTGACAAGCCACAAAGTTACTATTTCATTTTTCGGGGTGAGTAGTGAAATACGAGACATACTATAGTATACAATATATATAGAGATAAAATTACAGTGTGTGAAAGTATACAGATAAAATTACAATATAATAAAACAAACAAGAAATTTTCGAATTGCCAAAGTATGTTAAATACCTGATGTAGGTATTATGCAGTTTTTTGTATTGATAAGAGGTGTATGCGTAGTTTAATTTAAAATTACTGTTAGTTTTCAGAGACCTCAGGGGTGGTGGGATATTGTTCCAACAATGGGTTGCAGCATATTTAAAACAACCCCTGAACGCCATTGTTTTATGGATGCAGAAGATTAGCAATGACATGTTAAGCTGTTATAATCATGTTATAACCAGAAAAATAGTACGACAAGCGGTGTCGAGGCCTGGCATCGTCGAATAAATTCAAAAATTACGAAACAGCCAACTATGTTTCAATTCTTATAACAGTTAAAAAAGAAGCAAAAATACAAAAAGTGAAATTGGAATGAAACAATTTACATAACCCTGATAGAAAAAGAAAAAAAAAACAATAGACAAAAATAAACAAATAATAAGTATTGTCACACCTCGGAAGCTCTCGGAAAAATGTATGAAACAATCGCGTTGTAATTACTACAAACATAGCTCGTGTACAGGTAGTAGTAGTAGTGTTGATGTGTGATGGTGGAAGGTGGATTTGTTATATTTGAAATTTGACCTAATTTTCGAGTGAGATAGCGTGATTTTTCTTACATAGAGTAAGAAAAATCACGCCTTGGTGTCATGATTTACGTAACATCCGACGGAGGCGACAATCCTGTTGTTAATCAAAAAGTCATATTAATGATTTTTACATTAAAACGTATTTCCATCTTTTTCTTCGCTTCGGAAGAAAAGAATATGGCGATACACTTTGGTCCTTTCAATCAACAGAATTGGCACAAATAACAAAACAATACTACAACACGACTTTGATATATTTCTAGAGTAATTAAAACCGATTGTGCTTATAAAAACTAGCTGTTGCTCACGGTTTCGCCCGCGTGAAATTTTTCATTAACTATAAATAGTCTCCGTTCCGTTCGGTCTAAAGGGCACATTTCTTAACCGATTGTCACCAAACATGGCATACATGTTCTTTGATTTAAAACATCATTTTTGCCTAGAGCTTTTTTAATCGGAGGACAAAAGGGGTGCCTTTTCTATCGCGTTATTTATGAACGGATATTGATGATTTTTGGCTGAAATATCCGAATATGATTCCTTACAGGTAGTTGTGAAAAAAAGAGGCATAAGAAAAGGCGGAGACCTTCGTTGTGGCTTTATAAGAACGGATTGACAATATTTATTGGTGAAATATCCAGGGAGCTATAAAATAAAGATACGTATCGTATAAAAGAAATATAAGTGAGGATACCAGATTTGATCTCCAGATGCCAAAAAATGATCTGGAACTCTTTACAGAACTACTAGTATTTATCCCTTAGTAATTAATGCTCCATTGCCAAGGGTGAGGTAGAACATTTCTTTATAAATGGTGTTTTTATTAAGTATCAAGGTTTCTGAACCTCAACTGAATGACACTTATTTAAAGCCCGGTTTTTGTAATAACTATCCTAATACTTATTTAGAATTGTCAACGGCGAGTAGGAAATTAGAAAAATGGCTGTTGAGCACACTTTAATTTAATAGTGTTAATTTATTTAAGTATCAATTATAATTTATACTAAACGGAAGTTCACGGAAAGATATACCATGCACGGCCTGCTAGACGCATGAGAGCGCAACAGACATGTCCGTCCGCACGGAGCGCACGCCTCATCCTGTGAAAGCGTTCGCAACGGTCGAATGCGCATACCCGTCCACACAGCATTCGCTATTCGCGGCGCATGCTTCAGGACATCTGTACGCGGCTTAAAATATAATAAAAAATCTGTGTGGAAGATGATTTAGTTAAGAATGAAGTGAATGTTGAGATGACTGCAACCAGATATGAATGAAAAAGTACACGTGTTGCGCCGACCGCAAATAACTTGGGATGGGCAGGACGATGATGAAGGTCATATACCTTTAGTCTAACTTTCTTACTTAAGTTTAGACTGTAATAAATCCCTGTAAAAGACCGGGACCAGGCAACCATAGATTACAAAAACGGGATCAAAATTCAACGCGGGTGAAGTCGAGAGCGACAGCCAGTTTACTAATATTCCTCAAAATTATTTTAATATCTGCTCAAGTTTCTTAACTTCGAAGTTTCGTAAATTTCGTCATAAATTTCTTTTACTTCAAAATTATCACCAAAAGAGCATAACACGATGTTTAACCGTAAATTAAATTCTCACATTAAGCAGCTGCCAGAATTTTTTTTTATTTATTTATATCACTATACATCAAACACAGTTTTGATACAAATATGAATACATGTTAAAATGCTATACTAATTAAAAGGTACAATAAATATAAACCCTGCTTCCTAAACTAGGCTCAGGGCCTGTATCTTAGGCAACAGTGTTCGGCCAAGTAGTGTCTTAATTGTAAACAAAGTAGACTTAGTAGTGTCGCATTGATAAGTCGATCTGTAGATTGGTCACTACTCATTAGTGATCAGCATTAGCTTAAATAAAAATTGATAATAATACTATGATGTATGTGTGTGTGTGTATGTGTATGTGTGTGTGTGTGTGTGTGTGCGTGCGTGCGTGTGTGTGTGTGCGTGCGTGCGTGTGTGTGTGTGTGTGTGTGTGTGTGTGTGTGTGTGTGTGTGTGTGTGTGTGTGCGTGGGTATTATTTCATGAAAGTGAGCAGAGATTCTGTAAAATCATAATCCTTAAGTAGGAGCCATTCGGTAATTTTGGTCTTAAGTTTAAAGTTGTTGAGATCCATGATATTAAGTTCTTTATGAATATTTTTATATATATGTGTGCTTAGTACAAAATTTTGGTGTTCAGAGAAAGTGGTGTTATGTTTTATTGCTGGTATAATATTTACACGTTTGTTAGGGTTAGAGGGAAGAACAAATGTGTGTGTCCTAAGCACCGCTTTTAGTATATACAATTGTCGTACAGTAAGGACTCCGCAATCACCGTATAGACTACTTGTAGCATACAAGTATGGCTTACGGATCATGGTTTTGAGTACAGCTCTTTGTGCTCTCTCTGCCTTTAAGAAGATTGTCTTGCCCGCGCCACCCCAAACAGTTATACCATAACCAATAATAGATTGACATAATGAGAGGTAAACTAGTTTTAATGTATTAAAGTTTGATGACCCTCTGAGAGATCTGAAAATGTGCATAAGGCGTACCACTCTCAACGACAGGGTATTGATCTGTTCCCTCCATTTTAGAGCGTTATCAATGTGTACTCCCAAATACTTAACACAATTTGTTCTGGCTATCGACATACATGAACATGGAGAGATGGAACCCCTGCAGGAATGAGCAACGATAGTGAAGAAATTTGGAGGCTCGGTGACTCGACTAATGGCAAAGGGCATGAAGGAAGTTTTGTCCAAGTTTAGCGATAATAAATTATTGTTAAGCCAATTCATGACTGCTGATAGAGCGAATTCAGCCCTCGCCTTAACAGCTTGCCAAGTGCTACCACTAGCAATAATTGCGGTGTCATCGGCGTAGGAGTAGATTCTACACTCAGGGATTATCATTTTGCAGAGATCATTTATATAGATCAGAAAGAGTGTAGGACCTAAAACACTGCCTTGCGGTACTCCGTAAGACACAACTTGCTCCTCGCTGTGTGTGGAGGCTATCTTAACTCGTTGGGAACGATTTCTAAGATAGTCCCTAAAAATCTCCAAGGTTATCCCCCTTACACCAATGGATTCTAATTTAGCCAAAAGTTTTGGAACAGAGACTGTGTCAAAGGCCTTGGATAAATCCAGGAATATACCAAGGCATCTGGTTCTATTGTCAAGAGCTCTGGTGACAGTTTGTGTCAGATCCAGAAGAGCGTCCTCGGTGGATAAGCCGTTTCTGAAGCCGTACTGGTTGTCGGCTAGGATGTCGAAACTGTGAAGAAAGCTCTTAAGATTTCTGTTTAGTATCTTTTCCAGAACCTTTGAAAGTGATGGTAGCACAGAAATGGGTCTATAATTGTTGACACAGTTTCTGTCCCCACCCTTATGAACGGGATGAACTACAGCCTTTTTAAGAGCATCGGGGAAGACACCCCTCTGGACACAGAGATTGAAGATGAAAGTCAATATAGGCACTAGTACATGACAAGACATTTTGAGTACTGTGGATGATATACCGTCCCAGCCAACAGCAGAATCATTATGAAGTTGCTGAATGATAGTATAGACCTCACTTTCGTCAATATGCTCTATGACGAGGGAATTTAAAGGTGGCCAGAGTGACGTTTTACCCTCGGTGGAGATGATATTACTAGGAGTTGAACCTTTACTTGAATTTTTCTCTATAACATCGGCCATGTTTTTACCTATGTTAGTAAAGAAGGAGCAAACCTGATTCGCAGCGGTAAGTGGACTTTTTGATAATTTGAGTAGCTCAACGGGACAGGAGCGTTTCTTACTGGTACTAGTAATTTCCTTTATGGTTTTCCACAAGGCTTTAGGGTTGTTTTTATATTTTGCCAACTCCCTTTGTTCAAATTCTGTTTTCAATTTGCGCAATAAAGCATTGCAAAAGTTTCTGTATCTTTTGTAGGTTAAGTTTAGTATCAGGTCATCCGGTGACCTTTTAGCTCGTTTATGCAGCCTGTCACGATGCCGGATACATTTTAAGAGGCCAGGCGTGATCCATTTCTTAAGGGTTCGGCGTTTACGCGGAATGTAAACTTGCTTCGTGTGCCTTGCTATAATTTTTGATATTAGGGATATAAGCATGTTCATAGCCGCGTTAGGGTCATCAAAACTATATAAATCCGAGAAATCTGCAGCTGCTATATCCGATGTAATGGATTCTAAATCTTGACGCAACATAGTGGAACCAACTTTAGCCCGATCTAGGTTTGCATTTGATATGCAGAGGATAATAGGTCTATGGTCCGTAATATGCGAGTTTAGTACTAAGGTTGTGGAGTTCAATTTAGTTTTAATAAAAAAATGATCCAGACATCTATCTACCCTTGTGGGAAGTCGATGCGTAGGTAGAAGGCCATGGGATGCGTTCAGAAAGAGATAGTCCAAGGCGCGGTCATCTTCTACGCCCTGCCGGATATTGATATTGATATCTCCAACAAGGATAATGTTCGAGTAATTTGATAGCTCGTTATATACGTTGTCGAGGCCAGAAGAGAATCCGTCTAGATGATGATTAGAGGAAAACGATGGAGAACGATAAATCGCAATCACCGCGAACCTCCCATCAACTTCGCAAATTAGGCAGGAGGCATAGGTGAATAGAGGTTCCCGGACCGAAACAGTCAATCCTTCCTTAGTATATATAATCGCACCATCATTTTGGTTATATATATTCTGTGTAGAATGCGATTGATAACCAGAGAGGACTGGTAAATTATTTACTTTACTCAACCAACATTCAGTGAGCACAATAATATCAAAGTCAATTTTAGTTGAGCACATTAATACTTGGAGGCTATCAAAATGACAGTTTACACTACAGATGTTCATGTGAAGAAGAACTAGGCCAGATTCAGAAACCTCAACATACCTCCGGCAGCCCTCAGGATCACAGGAGACAGAGTGCATGAAATCACAGTCGTCCAGTTCATTATTTATAGCAGTTATGGAAGCCATTAAAATTTATAGTAATTTTCATAAGCAAAGAGCAAACAGTTGCGAGTTGAAAGTTAAGGAACCATCAAAAGGACAACTGTTGTTGCCTTATTGAAAAACATGAATTCAAGGAAGACATTGATTTCAAATGAGTTCATGGAAAGTGTGAAAGTATATGGATAAACCAAGTATAGAATTTGAAAATGTAGTGTATATGAAATTTGTGTAAAAATAATACCAGTGAGGTGTATATTTGTAGTGTATGAATACATTAAGAATAATATTTTAAACAAAACAAAAACAACCCGTACTATACAATCATGGAGTGAGACCCCAACAAGCCCAAGTCTCAGTCACAAGGACTTATTTAAGAGTTCCTGTAGATATTTCTCAGAGTCCACAAGAACCTGCTTATCACCCACCTTCTTGCGAAGAAAGATGTTTCCATTTTTTATCCAGCAGAAAGTGTATTGGTTATTTTTGGCAAATTCCCGGGCCAGGTAAAATAGCTTCTTGGTGCTCTGGGGTAGTTGTTCTGCAACGTACACGGCCTGACATTTTCCAGGTATTCCTATTTTTTTAGTGTTCAACTTTTCATCCCTAGATTCTATATTGTTATTAAAGGTCCGTATAGCCGATAACACATTTTGTTTGGCCCGTACTGTAGAGAATTCTGCTATGATTGGGCGTGCGCTGGCAGAAGTAGATTTGCCAGGAAGGCGATAAACATCCCGGAGCTCTGATTCGGCCATGGGGACTCCAACCAAACTGGTCAAATTGCAGACAGTTCTAATTAGTTCGGATGTAGTCTCATTATCTGACAGTGGTATGTTGCGTATTTCTATCCCTGATGAGCGGGATTTGTGCTGTAGATCAAGTATCTTTTTTTCCAGATGTTCTATATAAACTCGCTGTTCTAGGCGATCCTTTCGTAAGTCTTCTACCTCCTTTTTTAAGTCCTCAAATTTCTGATTAATAAAAGACATAGATCGTTCAATGTCACAGCTGGTTTTACGTATCTCTGTGTTGGATTCTTGTATTTTAATATTTAGAGCTTTAATCTCGGCCACATCCGCCACTAATTTCGCAATCAGTCTAGTCTGCTTCTGCAGTGTTATTGTTGTCTGAGTGTCCAGTTCTTCATCTTCCTCATCATCCAGCTCCTGCTGGTGTAAAGCGCCCTTCGGTGACGATCCCGATCTCGCGCGCTTGTGTCTGTTCTTTTTATCAGTTAACACAACCGCCGTACTTATATCCGGTACAGACTGGGTTTGTGACAACGATGGAAGCTTCTTTTGTGATTTCTTTGGAGAACGCTCAACACAAGACATAGTTGTTATATATGTTATTATATTTTATATGAAGCAGACTACAGCGAAAATTTCAAAATCCTGCAGTAAGTGGATTACTCTTCACTATATAGCTATATATGCCCAACTGTGTTGAAAAGAATAACAAACAATTCACAAAACAGTTTGTTCCGTATGTTCCAATAGATTGCAATGCGTAGCAAGATAGTAAAAATAGTGCACTCCTGTCGTAGCCAATGCATGCAATGTTCGAGTATTCGTAACGTATCTCGTAGCTTCCGTAGCACTCACCGATGACATGAGACGCACGTAGCGGTCAGTTATTTCAACATATGCTGCAACTTACTTGGTGGCCGAGTGCAATATGCAGTCCGGTCGCCCCTCTACGGCCGCTTCGAGTGTCGTCGGTTCAAATCCCCACTCAACACTTTCACTTTTTCAAATTAAAATTTGGATGAGAGCTATAAAAATATTACTATCCCTTTCTAGGACCGCCCAGTGGGTGTGCCAATTTCCTTAAATCACCACGAGAGTAACAAGGAATTAATATTACGAGAATAGGCCAATCACAGAATTTGGCGCAAAGAAACTACGAAATAAGCGAACACACGTCTACTCGCAACTGTTTCAACGGTCGAAGTTTTTTTTTCTAAATAAAACATTTTCAAATTTATAAAGTGCCTGTCATAGTACGAATTGTAGAAAATGCCGCAGTGGAGTCTGTTGCAACGTTTGTTTCTTCTTCACTAGCGTCTAGGAAGCGGTGGTAAAGTTAGGCCCTCTGTCCACGAAGGCGTAGCTTCGTATTCGTCACTATACGTTTGGTATACGCTTACTTGCAGCTTACATATAAAACATTGTAAGTCTGTCGATAGAGCGACAGCGTCGCGCTCCCGTCGCTGCATGCAGGTATCACGACGCTTGCAGTATCGTATGTTATACACCGAGGCTTACATCGAGTGAATATAGTGGCAATGGCTGCAAAATTTGAGCAAATATTCACAAATGAATAATAACGTACGCGTGCAATACGCCTCCTAGACAGTGTTCAGTTAGTTGGGCTACGGAAGCAACACAGCGTATTTTGAAACATCTATGAAGCTAAGCTTCGGTGGACAGTGGGACTTAGATTAATAAGAATTGATTTGAATAAGATATATAATCTTCTTCATCCTTGCGTAAATACTGGTAACATCCGAAGCTTGCATCTGAGTCCGAGAGTTTTGGCGCGAACGTCGGTAAACGCACATCGCGGTATTATATTTTTCGAAATTGGTGTGAATTCGAGTTTTTATGTGTAAAATTGGTGGATTTTTAGACATAACGTCTTGTACACTTCGCACAAGTGTAGGAAAGTGGGATATTATAGTGAATTGTGACATTTAGTGTTCATTCCAAATCTCCTGGGGGAGCTTTCAGTAAAGTCCCCACAACTTTACTGAAGCAGAAATCATCACTCATCGTCATCGTCATGGCAATCATCACTCATCGTCATCGTCATGGCAATCATCACTCATCGTCATTGTCATGAGAAGTGAATAAACAAAACTAAATAAAGACATGGCTTAAAGGTCTTGTAACCATGGCAAAACATTTCAAAAAAAAAATCTTAGAGTCCGAGGACCGTTTTTGACAGTCTGACTTAATGTTTGGCTGAACTTTGACATTTTATGTGAAGCGGCTGCCATCTGATGTCTATAACCTATTGACGATATCGAAGTATTGCAGTTAGACAAGTTATTGGATTTTCATGCCATTGATGTTCAAATGGCCACCGGCACAAACGGCTTGAAGCCTCTCCGAGGCATGAAAATACCCAGACCAATGCAAATATAAATATTCGTGAATATAAATATTTACATAGAGCGGGAATCAAACATGCAACAATGCGCAGCATCCACTACCGCCACACCACAGAGGCTGGCAATAAGATATAACAAAAATAATAATAATATTATTAAAACAGATGAAAACAATGTACCAACCTGCTGAGCGAGGCGCCGCTGACGCGAGCTCTGCGCACACTCAACAACATTGCGGAGGAGATAGACCTATTCTGTTGCTCGCTGAGTGGATTCACAATGACAGCATTAAAAATAATTTGTTATTATAATAATTAGACAGATTAACACTATCGTTTTGGTAACAACCTGTTAAGATAGATGTTTTAAAAAAAAAACATATATATTTTTAAATTGTAAATTGAATTTTCATCATTTGACATTACATTATTGTGAACTTGACATTAAATAGGTATGTAATTTTGACAATTGAATTGAATGACTAATTTGACATTATTTATTGAATAATTGTTTTGACATTGTGAATTGAATTATTATTTTGACTTTATTAATAGAATTATTACTTTGACATTATTATTTGAATTATTATTTTGACATCATTAACTGAATTATTATATTGTTAACTGAATTATATCATTATTTCTGATATGACATGCTCATGAATAATATTTGAAATGGTAATTGTATCTTCTTTAAAGATTAATGTGTTCTGAAAATTATTATATAGTTTTTGAATAGTTAATAATGATTTTATTGAAGTTTTAATAGTTTTTGAAGCATGACTGTGTATGAAATTGTAATTATTATAATTATGTTGCTACTCTGTCGCATTGGGTCTGCCCCGTAACGACACTGTATGTATGTTATGAATAAATAAATAAATAAATGTTGTGAAAAATGTTAAAGTTAGAATGTTCGCTTTATGTGCAGAGGTAGGCTCGAGTAAAGATGGGTGGAGTGCGTGAAAGAGGCGCATAAAGAGGCATATGGCAATGAAGGGACTAAATGAGCGAATAAATAACTGGCAGAAATGTATGGAATAGAATGCCATTTTATGCCGACCCCAAACAATTGAGACTTTTTTTTATACCACTGAGGTGGCAGACGAACACACGTTCCACCTGATGGAAAGAGGTTACTGTGGCCTATGGACGTGTACAGCAACAGGGGAGTCACACTCGTCCTGCCCTGTAAACACAGAGAGTTTCTGTGTCGTCAGTGCAGAAGACTTTAGTCTACCCTGACAGCACAAAAACTTTCCAGTGCGCTCTGGCTACCCTACTCACCGTCGGGAACACAACACGAGGTTATTATGGCAGCGGTATTCTGTGGGGCTTCCCCAGTCGGACTGCTCAATTGGATAGAAATACCGTCGTGTCCAACTTTCTAAGGTAGAAGGTTTGGTATGATTTGAAATCACACGTTTTAAAAGCTATCTAGTCTCTTCTCTCTCTTATATATTAAAATAAATTACAATTCTGTTAGTCTCGCTAAAACTCGAGAATGTTTGAACCGATTTGGCTTATTTTAGTCTTAAAATATTTCTTGTCTCGTGCTTGAATAAAATATTTTCTATCTTTCTTTCTTTCCACGACCAAACATGACCATCACGATCAAACATAGCCTATGTCTTTTCTCATGGTCTAATCTTTCTTCGTAACAAATTTCATCAAAATCGGTTCCGTGGTTTAGGCATGGAAGCGTAGGTAACAGACAGACACAGAGTTACTATTATAAAATTACTAGCTTTTGCCTGCGGCTTCGCCAGCGTGGATGTCGGTTATCGCGACCAAACATAGCCCATATATCCTTTCTCAAGGTCTAATCAAACCTATCAGCGTCATCTGTCGGAATCCATGTGTATCTGTTGTGTATGTGTATCCATGTGTAATGTTGATTTTTTTCTCTAAAGCTGACTGATTTATGGTTAGATTTAGTCTTTTCGTCCCCTATTTTAGGGGCAGGTATTTTTCGTTGGTAACAAAAAGTCTGTGTAGATTTTTTACTTCCTACTTTGAAGACTGCTAAAAGTCACATATAAAATTTCACCCCCACTTTTAAGGGATTGGGGGCAGATTTCCAAAAAAAAGATGCAGGATTTTTTTGTTAGTCACTAGTAGTCTACCCGGAATATTAAGGAATGGTCCTCTTGGATTAAGGATCTTATATCACTCTGAATTTTTTCAACTATATCCACCTAAAAAAACACATCAATTCGTCATTCCGTTGCTGTAAAAGACGAACAAACAAACAGGCACACACATACACTTTCTCATTAAATTTATAAAATTAGTATGGATTAATAATTATTAATATGGATATGTTTATATTTAACTATGTAGTTAACGAAAAAGCATTAGTAACGAAAAAGTCTTCGACTCCATCGAAACCTGGGCAGTTCTGGATGCCCTGCAGCGGTGTCGTGTCGATTGGCGATACATCGAGGTGCTGAGATGCCTATATGATGCTGCCACAATGTCCGTCCAGCTCCAAGACCAGAAGACGAAACCCATTAGCCTTCAGCGTGGAGTCAGGCAGGGGGATGTTATCTCCCCGAAACTTTTCACCAATGCTTTGGAGGACGTCTTCAAGACTCTGGATTGGACTAAGCGGGGTATCAACATAAACGGTGAGTACATCTCCCACCTTCGGTTCGCCGATGACATTGTCGTTGTTGCGGAGTCGCTGGAACAACTGAGCGAAATGCTGCACAGCCTAGATGGAACTTCTTGACGCGTCGGCCTCGGTGTAAACTTGGATAAAACCAAGATCATGTTCAACGAAGATGTTGCACCGAGATCGATTGCCATCGAAGGGGCGACGCTCGAAGTGGTCCAAAAATATGTATACCTGGGCCAGGTTATCCAGCTCGGTAAAAACAACTTCGAGCACGAACTAGCCAGAAGGATACGACTGGGCTGGGCAGCATTTCACAAACTACGTCGAGTCTTCTCTTCCCCCACCGCAATGTCTGAAAACAAAGGTCTTTGACCAGTGCGTCCTACCTGTTATGACTTACGGTGCCGAAACATGGACACGTCAGTGAGAGCTAGTCCATAAACTAAAAGTCACGCAGCGGGCTAAGGAGAGAACTATGCTTGGAGTTTCTCTAAAGGATAGAATTCGGAACGAGTTCATCCGACGAAGAACCAAAGTTACGAATCCTAGAGTGACGACCGCGAGAAGGCAAACGAAGGGCTAGAACGCCCCCTGGCCAGGTGGACCGGTGACCCTAAAAAGGGGGCTGGGACGGACTGGATGCGGAAGGCGGAGGATCGTACGAAATGGCGCACATTGGGAGAGGCCTATGTGCAGCAGTGGACTGCAGTGGGCTAATTGATTGATTGATTGAGTTGTATTCACGATAGGCGTTAACGCAATGGACGGACTACTAAACGGAATATCATGCGGTTTATTTATTAGAAATGAACTTAGTACAGTAACAGTAACAGCGTTAAAATCTGCCGCATGCTTGATCAGAATAGTCACGCAAACGGACATTCACGATACCTTTATTCCAGCGAGAAACGCTGGATGTTAAAAATATTGAGTATTGGATTATAACTCACCTATACTGAGATTAACCTACGTGGTTTTTTTTAACTGGTTTTGGGATACAAATATAACACGCGACATGCCTACTTAAACAGAAGCTTGAAAATACCAATAGCTTGAATTTAAATCGATCAACGCCATCTATCGCGAGTGCTTTCTATATCCCATACATCATCTTACCAAAAATGATACTATTTAATGACATACGATATTATCCAGCATATTACTGTACTAGTACTACGGACGACGTTCATCTCACATTGTTCTAAATATGTTTAATTAAGATTGGATGACAATGTATATTTTGATGTCAATAAAGTTTTATTATTACTATTGTTTTTGTCTTTTTTTTCTCAGCTGTTTGGCTGGTTTTAACTGCATTTACGGGCCTAAACCAAGTAAACGCAGATTGTGGTGTGTATTATGTGGTGTCTTCGTCTAATTGCATGAACTTTCTCACAATTCTACATGTATTTAGTATGACAGCTTCCTGTAAATTGATGTATAAAGATTCTGATAAGCCTATTAATTTTAAACTGTGGAGAAGATGGTTCGGGATGACACCGGTTGTCGAGAGAACTATCGGGACTTCATAAACATTTTCTTGTCGCCAGATTCTTAAAACTTCTTCTTTTAATTCGGCATACTTGCTTATTTTTTCAGTTATTGTTTTTTGTAAATTATGCGTGTTGGGGACTGCAATATCTATTAAGTAGATGACTTTTCTAATCTTTTATTATTATTATCTTCTTTATTCATTTAAAAAACTTACAAATTATATTTTTAAATACATATAGAAAAAAAAACAAACATCTATTTAAAAATATAAAAAGTAGTGTCCCACCGGTATCGGTTACAAGGTCCAAGCTACCGGTGGTTAGGGCTCCAGAGAAAGGAACTTTCTCACGATGCGCGCCGTATCCAACCGTCTAACCTGAGCCGTCTCTTCAGGTGTTGGTCGAGGCTCTTTGCTATCAGTCCGTTGACTGACACGACTATCGGTACAATGATTGCTGAGTCAACATTCCACATGTCGACAACCTCGTGGGCCAAGTCCAAGTATTTGATCTCTTTATCTTTCTCAGCTTTCACGAGATTGACATGTCCGTCCGTACGGAGCGCACGCCTTACGCTGAGACAGCGTTAGCAACAGTGTTGCCAGATTGGATTTTAGTAAGTCGCTAGATTGCCACCAGAAAATTGCTAGTTATAGTGAATTTATTGATACAAAAGTCGCCAACTGTCGCTAAGAAATATAAGATATTGATGCTTAGCAACGATCGAATGAGCATACCCGTCCACACAGCGTTCGCCATTCGCGGCGCATGCTTCACGATATCTACACGCTGCTTTAAATATGATAAAAAAAATTGTGGAAGATGACCCTGTAAACACAGAGAGTTTCTGTGCCGTCAGTGTAGAAGACAAAGCAGGAATAGCCTTTGGTCTACCCACTGACAGCACAAAAACATTCCAGTGAGCTCTGGCTACCCTACTCACCGCCGGGAACACAACGTGAGGTTATTATGGACGCGGTATTCTGTGGGTCTTCCCCAGTCGGACTGCTCAATTGGACGGAAATACCGTCGTGTCCTACCTTCTAAGGTAAAAGGTGTGGTAAGATTTGAAATCACACGTTTTAAAAACTATTATAAATAAATAACAATAAAACAAAGTTAAGTTTTGAAAAGATAATTTTCCTTCATTTTCAAAACTGGTTACAAAAACAGCAATGTAAATGAACTAAATTTTCTTATTTTAATAACCAGTTACCAAAATAGAAAAAAAAAATCTTCTTTCGTGTTTATGACAGCTGGGTATGAAACCGACAGTTTAATTAGTCTTTTGTAACTAGTTATGAAATTGTTGTGTTATTGAGGAAATAACTCAAGGTTTATTTAGTTATAACTGAACTTTTATTATATAAACTTGTTACATGACTTACACTGCGAGAGCTGTCAAACGCACAGCGCGGGCACTTACGTAGTTACAATGTTGCCAGGTCTATAACAAACCGGCTCCTGACAGAACATCCTCCTCTTTATAAAGAAGCTAAAAGTCTGTAATATAGTCATTTAGATAATCTGGTTTTTTTGTATTTCTCACAGGTCGTGAACGCACATCAATATTTTCACGACTTTCCCCAACACTATTTTCTACCTTTTTAGGAACACTTTCACTTTCAGCGATATCACTACTTAATCTATGATTCACAAGTTCATCACCTGTAAGTACCTCAAATTCAGAATCACTAGTAACTGAAGGGTTAGTGTTAGTAACATCTGACAACGCCGGAGTGACTGGTTGAGATTGATTAGAATGATATTCAAAATTATTTTAAACAAAGTTATGATATCTAGCTAAAATAAGATGCCACCGATTTCGTCTGAATACCCCTGAATTAGTTTCTACTAAATAGGATCTCGGCTGATCTAATTTTTGGATAATCTTGCCATACATTTTTAGATCTGTCACCCAAACGCTATCTCCGATTTCTAAATCTACTAGCTGTTTAACACGATGGCGTTTGTTATAATTACATGACATTTTATTCCTATATTTTTCCTCCCTTTTGAAAATTGGGCTTGTGTCCACATTTTGATTTAAAACTTTAGGTATAACTGGCAAATGTGAACGAATCTTGTGATTAAACATTAATAATTCAGCTGGACTAAACCCATTTTCCAAAGGGGTAGTTCGGTAAGCTAACAAAGACAAATACATATCCCCACCCTTTTTTATTAGGTTTTTTGCAGTTTTAACAGAGGCTTCTACACAACCATTTGACTGAGAAAAGTAGGGACTACTTGTAATGAACTTAAAATCATAATTTTTTGCAAATTCCTGAAATTCGTGTCTAAATTGGGAACCATTATCTGACCTAACGATTACTGGAATGCCAAATCTTGCGAATAATTCCTTAAGCTTGGTGATAACTACATTAGAAGTAAGAGATGTAAGCTTAATGATTTCAAAGTATCTCGAGAAGTAATCCACCACAATCATGTACCAATACCCTTCTAGCTTTAATAAATCTATTGCAACTTTTTGCCATGCTCTTTCTGGAAAAGAATCTTTAAGAAATGGCTCTCTTTTATTTATACGGTGTTCTACACATTGCGGACAATTCCGTACTAAATTCTCAATTTCGCTTGATAAACCTAGCCACCAAACAGCTGATTTAGCACGTGCTCGACACTTCACTATTCCTTGATGACCTTGGTGTACAAACCCAATAATCCTGGCTTGCAAGGGTTTGGGAATTATCAACCGCGTGCCACGTAACAAATAACCATTACATTCCGAGATATCAAAACGAAATTGAAAGTAGGGTAAAAGTTCTGGATTTATTAAATTTTTATTTGAAGGCCACCCATCTCTGGTATACTCTCGCAATTTTTTACAAATGAAATCTTTATTTTGCTCTTGTTTAATCTCATCTAATAGATATGGTTTGACCTCAAATGAAGAGGTTATTAATTTCACAAAGACATCAGTCTCGAGCACTAACTCATCATCATCAGGAAGGTCACTGTTATTTGGAAAACATCTGGATAGCGCATCGGCTACAACTAAATCCTTACCCGGAACATAATAAACTTCGTACTCATAACGCATAAGTCTTAATCGAAACCTCTGCAATCTCGGGGTTAGTTCGTCAATTGGTTTAGTTTTGAGTACTTGAACTAACGGCTTATGATCAGTCTCGATCAAAATTTTAATTCCAGAGATATATTCCGAAAATTTCTCACAGGCCCACGTTAGAGCAAGACTCTCCCGCTCAATCTGCGCGTATCGTTGCTCGGTTTTAGACAATAATCTGGAAGCGTAGCTTATTATTCTCTTTACCCCATTTTGGTCCTCCTGAAGTAGGCAACTTCCAATACCAAAAGACGAAGCATCTGCAGAAACTATTGTTTTTTTTGAAGGATCAAAATAATCCAAACAAGGACTTTCCTGTAACAACTGTTTGATTTTATAAAAACTTTGTTTCTGGGCTGCGCCCCAACAAAAATCTACACATTTCTTTAACAAAGATGTCAAAGGTTCCACAACATGAGACCGATTATTTATAAATCTGCTGGAAAAGTTTACCATGCCTAAAAATCTTAACAGTTCATTTTTGTTCTTCGGCTCAGGGAAATTTACTATACTTTTTATCCTTTCTTGGTCTATAGATATACCACTGCCAGATATTGTATGTCCTAAAAACTCCAGGGACTGCACTCCAAAAAGACACTTTTGTTTATTTAACGTTATCCCTTCTGCCTGAATACGGCTGAGAACCTCAAGGAGAATCTCATTATGTTTTTCCATAGTAGGTGCATGTATCAAAATATCATCTATGTGAAAAATTACACCTTCCAGACCATTTAATATTTTACTTAAAAGCATAGAGAAATACTCTGGAGCGCAAGTGATACCGAAAGGTAGTCTTTTAAAAATATAGCGACCAAAGGGTGTGATAAAGCATGTTAAATCTTGACATTCTTTATTCAAACGGATCTGATAAAACCCTGAAGTGGTATCTAAACGACTAAAATATTTAGACCCTTGAACTTGTGCAAGAATCCTCTCAACTTTACCTATCGGAAAATGCGTGCGTAAAACGGCTTGATTCAACTTAGTGTAATCTACACATAGGCGTATTTTATCACCTTTGCGAACTATCACTATTGGACTTACCCAAGGTGTGTAATAATCGACCGACTTTATTATATCAAGTTTTTCTAATCTCTCGAGCTCCTCTTTGAGCGGTTTTAAAAGTGGTATAGGTACTACTCGAGGTACTGACTGAATATAAGGTTGCACATTTTTTTTTGTTTTAATATCCATCTCAGTTTTAAACATACCAATGTTTTGAAAAATGTTAGAGAATCTTTTCTCTACCTGCTCAGAATTTAAGTGAATAATATTTAAATTTAAGTCAAAGTAATCACCAAACTGCAGAACTCCTAACTTTTTAATATCTGGTCTACCTAAAATAGGTTTACAGAGTTGTTTTATAACATAGATATTAGATTGACACTTTTTATTAAACCCACATGAAGTAGCACTTAAAGCACCCAATACATTTAGAGGTTCACCTGAAGGGCCCGTTACATTTTTATTTGTTTTAGAAAGAGACTGAAGTACATCTTCAGTTAACAATTTAACAGGCACACAAGTTATATCGGCTCCAGAATCTACCATAAAACTAAATGTTTTATTAATTTCCAGAATTTTGAGAGGAATAATCCACTCCTTTTCTGAAAGATAATTTAAATGAATAGAACCCAAATAGTTATGGTCATTATAACTATTACAATTTAAGCGACTCTCATTAGCCTGATCATTAGTATTAGTACTGTTGGTATTATTTGAATCATCAACTTGGATAGATCTAACCTTATTGCGGCGACACACAACTGCCCAATGGCCTTGCTTCTTACAGCATCTGCACATCGATCTATTTGCAGGACATTGCTCCCTTGGATGAAACACTAATCCACAAAACCGACAATTTTTGCCTTCATTTATGGAGGAAAAGTTCTGTTTAGTAATGCTGCTCTGACAATTATCTCGATTTTTCGAAATGCTCGCTGACACGCCGGCCACAGCTGATGTTGGTCCGTTCCCAGTTCCCCACGAAATCGAATTCTGCAATTCCTTGTTTTGATTTGCCTGGAGCTCGGCTTGTTTTGCTTCAAGAACGCACTCACTGAGGGTTAACGTTGCTTTTAACTGAAGTCTTTCGCTGGTTCTGCGATCTTGCATCCCTACAACGATTCTGTCCCTGATCAATTCTTCTTTTAACGTACCGTATTGGCAGTGTTCTGCTAGTGAATGCAAATTTGTTATGAAGTTTTCGATCGACTCACCGGGCTGTTGGGTTCTGCTATTAAACTTATACCGTTCAAATATAATATTTCGACGGGGTATAAAATGACTTTCAAATGCAGTCAACGTTTCTGCATATGTTAGCGGCTGAGAGTTAAACTGTAACATAACCTCTTCGGCTTCTTCACCTAGTACATACATTAGAATGTTGATCTTTTCTTCGTCTGATTTAATGCTCTGTCCAGACACAGACATAAAGCGCTCAAACCTTTTTCGCCACTGGGGCCACGCCTGGGGCATCGTAAATCGAATTTATTTGGTGGAGACACCGGAATAGACAGAGATTGAACTACTGATGCGGTTTCTATACCCGCTCCCGCGGGAGCCGTTGTGGCCATTTTAAGATTGAGAAGATTACGATAAAGAACACTTTAACAACAATGCACAACGTTTCTCGACATACAGGGCTTCCACCGGTTCACCGCTGCCACCATGTTGTGTTATTGAGGAAATAACTCAAGGTTTATTTAGTTATAACTGAACTTTTATTAAATAAACTTGTTACATGAAATTACACTGCGAGAGCTGTCAAACGCACAGCGCGGGCACTTACGTAGTTACAATGTTGCCAGGTCTATAACAAACCGGCTCCTGACAGAACATAAATTAAGAAAACAATTCCACGTTCGTAGCTGGTTATGAAAAATCAATTACTAAATTGGACGAAGCCGACTTAATCGGGCCCTTGACTAGGTTTAATATTTTATCTTACGTCATGATATAAATTATACCATAACCATAGTTGGTAAGTAATCTACTTAATAGTTTACCATAACTTTATTGTTTTCGTTTATTAGTCTATCATCGCGGGCTCAAGTTTCAGATGTAACCCAACTCATTCAAGTCACGTATGTACGCGCTGTCTCACTAAACGTATTGGCTATTACGTTCTCTCTTGATTTGGGTCATTTTAATTTGAGCTCTTTAAACGTTTGGGGTGGTGTGATGTCAGAAGTAGATGAGGTACATATTTTTAACAAAAGGTCAGCTTTTGTTTTTTTTTTGTTTCACTAAAACTCACTTAGCCTAGCTTGGGTATTTAGCAAGGATATAGAAAAGGGTAACGCAGTCTCTATAACAGTTTTTTATTGATCATGTGCACTTTTTGTCGCTGTTGACACTATGGAGAAGGCTAAATCGCACAAAGACCTCCGTCCTGCATGATCGGGGGCATGGGGGTGACGGTTGAAGCCGCTTGTCACACTCGCAGTAACAGGCCGCGGTATTGCCTCACCATACCCAGGGACTAGATGGGGACTCCGTGGCCCTCACACCAGAAGACGGTCAGCTCGAGACTTGGCTCTGGGTCGGCTGGTTCCGAGAGATTTTGTACCTTTACCACTTGGTACCTTACAATTAAATTTTTATTATAACCATTTACTGATCTTGCTGCAAAGCTTCACTACATAGTATTATAAAACAAAGTCGTTTCCTGTGTCTGTCTCTCTGACTCTGTGTATGCTTAAATCTTTAAAACTGCGATACGTATTTTGATGCAGTTTTTTTTAATAAATTGAGTGATTCAAGAGGAATGTTTATGTCTAATATTAGGTCGTTACATATGAAATTGGCAAAATTTTTTACATAGCATATTATTACCTTTTAACAGCTGCCACTTTTCAAAAATGTAATAAATGTTGCTGTTAGTTTAATGTTGTCTCATCCTACACAAAAAAATCATAAAATTTGGATTTGTCATTCCTAAAAAATGCAAAAATGTTAGTACTGCAAATTGGGTTTCCTCCAATTTCCTTAATAAAACGGCAATATCATATGCAACGACCTATTACATGCTTAATATAGTAGAGGGTGCAGTGGGAACGGGACCTGACACCACACGGGCGAAAAAACATTGGCCGTTTGAGGAGTTTGCCGGGTCAGCTAATAACAAATAAACAAAAAATCTTCTATAGTGTATAATATCACTAGAATTGCGTCCAAATCCTATAAAGGTCTATTGATTTACCCAACAAACACAAAGCCTTCAGACTTCATGTTCATCTAGTAAATAGCTGCTCGTTCGACTGCATTGTATGCCACGGGACATTTATCTTGGTCATAAATAATAATAATAATATATTTTTAATAATAATAATTCGGGTTTCGAAAAGCCTATAGCACCGTGGACCACATCCATACTGTTCAGCAGATTGTAGGAAAACGTCAAGAATACAATCAGCCGCTGTGTATGGCGTTTGTGGACTACGAAAAAGCCTTCGACTCTATCGAAACCTGGGCAGTTCTGGATGCCCTGCAGCGGTGTCGTGTTGATTGGCGATACATTGAGGTACTGAGATGCCTATATGACACTGCCACAATGTCCATCCAGCTCCAAGACCAGAAGACGAAACCGATTACCCTCCAGCGTGGAGTTAGGCAGGGGGATGTTATATCCCCCAAACTATTCACCAATGCATTGGAGGACGTCTTCAAGACTCTGGATTGGACTAAGCGGGGGTATCAACATTAACGGTGAGTACATCTCACACCTTCGGTTCGCCGATGACATCGTCGTGGTTGCGGAGTCGCTGGAACAACTGGGCGAGACGCTGCACAGCCTAGATAGAGCTTCTCGACGCGTCGGCCTCGGTGTTAACTTGGATAAAACCAAGATCATGTTCAACGAACAAGTTGCACCGAGACCGATTGCCATTGAAGGGACGATGCTCGAAGTGGTCCAAAAATATGTTTACCTGAGCCAGATTATCCAGCTTGGTAAAAAAAACTTCGAGCAAGAACTAGCCAGTAGGATTCCGCTGGACTGGGCAGCATTTCGCAAATTACGTCGAGTCTTCTCTTCCCCCCTACCGCAATGTGCGTGAGCGTGTGCGCGAGACAAACAAGGCCCTGGCACGCGGATTCTTTTATAATTATCTATGCTAGGTGAATTTGAGCTCCAACACAACCGTAGCACCCGATACTGTCCTCAAAAACACCTAATAAATGTGTAATGCACGTATAGAGCGCATTTTGAACACATTTTAGGTTCAAGATATTTGTCCCAAGGGCACAGTCGGTTCACCTCTAGGGACCGAACATTACAGTTTGCACGTCTCCGATGAAAAACGATTCAACTTTCATCCTCCTTTGTCTCTGAACATCTCCAATGTTAAATTAAAGTTTTATCTCAGAGAATTGTTAACTTAATAGGAAATTAAAAAAGTTAGCGACATTGATTGTGCGGCGTCATTCGAACGAATAACTAGTTCTTTATTAAATTTTAAATGTTTATTAGAATTATATTTAGGGTCTAAGCCAACCTGACCTGCAAGCTGTTTGCGGTTTCTGGTTTATGAAATTTGAATATGGAACTGAACAAAATAACGATTCTTTGAAATGGCTGAAATCGGAACTACTAAAAACAACCGTATGATTTTGACAGTGACAATCTATCAAATTCATACTGTTGAATTTTACATCAATACTATCGAAGTATGTTTATCCGCATTCTACATCCCATAATACAAGCTAGTTAACCTATGGTTAGCTTGGATCTAAATAGCGTTGTGTAGAATGTCGTGGAATATTGATTTAAAGTCAATTCAGCACGATTTGACAACATTGAAGCGACGGTAGCATTGTTCTTCAATTCATGGAATTATTGATTCGACTATAATAAATTTTAACACCTATAAAGTATTGTATAGCGCACCATTTTGTAATGTCATGTGTGAAAGAAACTAAAAGTGGTACGTTAGTGGGCTTTGTACGTAAATACATCCTACTCCATGTATGAAGAGGAAAATTAAGATTTTTGCTCTCGCAATTCTTTTGTTCTGAGAATATTTGTCTTCAAAGAAACAATAAATAAAACTGTTATGTTCTTGTAAAAGATATTATTTTTTTAATCTAGAGCACACTTTCTGAGACGAAACTTTAATTAATGCTATAACTTTAAATATTAGTTACTTAAAAATGTAATCTAAAACTTTGATCTCATAGAGTGAAAATACAACGAACTGCTTAATTATTAATAAATGCTAGGAGTAAAATGTTATACCTTTACATTTACGTCCATTTTTCAAAGTAAGTTTCAAACTAAAAGTGTAAAGTTAGAAGATTAAACATAAAACTTCAAAGGAGTCCGTACATTTCATATAAAACGGCATCCCTGATGGATCACTCTTTATATTGTACAAAGTTAAATAGAAAGTTCTTAGTACTGGCCACTTTGATCAAAATAGAAAAAATAATATTCGCAATTTAAAATTAGAATGTAGGTACGGCATCAAATTTAAACATGTCATTGTCATTTGTTTTGTAATGTTGACGGTTTCTCAAAATATAAGCTTTTTTTTTAAATTTATTTATTTTTAAAAAGAAAAGAAGCAACTTTGTCTGTATTCATTATGCTCAAAGGCTCGAACTTTGGTCACTTTTATGTTTTTGTTGGATTTAACAATGATAGATTGTTTAGTGGTCATCTGAAAAGGCACGAAATCTTATTATCGATATATGTACATTTATACGTACTGAGCAAGTGATAAAATTGTGATTGAAAATGTATAATACTGATTGGAAGAAAAAAATTGTAATAATTCTAATAATTGTTGTTTTTTACCTGTTCCTCTACTTTCTACACGACGCGCTTCGATTTTATTTTTATTTATTCCCTCTACTCTTGCAAACTGTGACAGATAGATTTTTTTTCTAAACTGCTTTCCTAATATACGTAGGTATATAAACATAAGGCTTTGCCCTTACATTTGCAAAAGGAATCGTACTTAAGTGGAGTTTACAGATCCACAACGTACCCGAAAATTCTAGAAGTTTTGCACTTGTTAACAACGATTTTTCTTTTGAATATTTACTCGTACTGCCTGAGGCTTTCCGTGAGCCTTATTTCATAAATATTTTTGGGAAATAACCAAGACTAGACTAATGTGTCAAGGATTAAGTATTATTTTTCCCTTTTTGAATTTATTTAAGTTAGAGACCGTAATGCAAGCAATGATGTATTATAAATTATAGACACTTCGTGCATTAACATGGCGGCTTTCAAAAATGGCGCATGCACTTAATTTAAAAAATCGAGCTATGTAATAATAAAAGGTCAATGTTATTAATTTACATGAATTATTTTATGATGTATATCAATTCTTATTTCATAATTTCGCATTGTTTATTAAAGATGTTTTTTTCCCGTAGCGCAATGTCGCGTCGCTGATTTTTGCATAAAATGATGACCAAAAGTCATTATATTTGCCTCGCTATTTTAGACTCCGAACAACGCATCTGCAGTTTGTAATACATCATCATTGGGTCTTACTTACTTATCTGAAGACCCAAGATATCGAACAGGGCCTTGATTCTGCTAAAGTTAAACCATTTTCATACCACGCCATACCAAAGGCAGTCTAAAAGGCAGTATCGCCTTGTAGACTGCCTTTTTATGATTAAATGGAACATTTTCCATTTAATTTTACCTTAAAGTTATGCTGTAAAAGTCTAACAGTGAATGGCTTTTTTTTTGTAGAGCGAATGAAAAAGTGTAATTTAACTCTTTTCATTTAATTTTGCACTTTACGTCTATAGCAATAACATCTAAAATTTAATACCATTTTTACAGTATTTGTGTTATGGAAGTGGTTACACTTATACGAGGGGATTTCTGCACCAAAAAAGGTTCCATAATATACTATTCTATGTATACTATACAAGTTACTCAGAAAATGATGGAAATGTTACTTAGTTTTAATTAATTATATCCATTCTTAGTGCTGAAAACTGTTATGATTTAAGAAAATAGCTTGAAAAGAAAGTGAACAAGATACTTTTCAGAAGAAAGATGGCTGTCGTTTTTTTCACTTTCAAACTTATAAGTGCGAAAATTGAAATTCTATATCTTAAGATATAAAGACAAGCAATTTCCAGTTAAAAAATATTGCGTGCCAGAGTTCCATATCTTGTTTCTTTTTTACCTTACGACTCTCTTCATCCTAGCCTTAATCCCAGTAGCATCCGAAGCTATCAACTTTAAGTCCGGGGTCCGCTTCTCTGTGAAGCGACTGCCACTTGACCTCCACAACCCAAAGGCGATATCGAAGTATTGCAGTTAGACTAGTTGTTGGAGTTTTCAGGGCTCCAACTGTAACGACTGCCATAGAAGTTTGTACGGCAACCGGGACCGACGGCTTAACGTGCTCTTCGAAGCACGACCAGATCAATACAAATACCTATATTCAAGCATACAAATATTAGCACTGTGCGGGGATCGAACCCGCGCCTCCTGCGCAGCGGCCGCGTTCACTACCGCTACGCCACAGAGGCTGTCGGCCCGACCGAACGACTGTAGATTAGTTAGTAGTAGATTACACCATTAAAATACAACCGGGTTTTAAAAAACTTTATCACGATTTACTACTAAATAGTAACACCAACAATTTTTTTTATATAGTACACGTCAATTTCGCTTCACCTCTCCTGATGGTAAGCTGAAAGCAAAGCCTCATGAAAGAGGGTCACCATTACAAACACGTACCATGTTAACAATGGTGGCACTCAGCTTGACGGCCTCATTAGATGCTTTTTCACGCCCCGCTTAAAGGACCGTGATTCAACATAACAAGGGTACCTACTTTGGATAACTTATACTGCAAACTATGTGATAACTACCATCTTTATGTACCCCGTGGCTATGGCTGCTTAAAAGTAGCCGAAGCTTGGTTTAAAAGCAAATAATCTATATCTATACTAGTATATACCTCTAAACTGTATACTATTACTATATTTAATATAATGTAATGTAATGCAAGGTAATGTAATGCAAATTAATGCAATGCAATATAATGCAATGCAATGTAATGTAATGTAATGTAATGTAATATAATAATGATAATAATATAATATTATAAAGAAGAAAGATTTGTATGTTTGTAACGAATTGGCTCAAAAAGTACAGAACCGATTTCAAAAATTCTTTCACCATTTGAATGCTACATTATCATTGATTAATATAGGCTAAAAATTAAATGCAAGTACACGACAACTGATAATCACGTGGGTGGAGCCGAGAGCAACAGCTAGTACCAAATAAATCGCAATAGAATCCGTTAAAAACTGGTTTTATTTTAACAAGTGATTTGCGTAAACTTTAGAAAATATCATGTAGATCATCCCAAAGAAAGAATCGTCCATTAGTAGCCACTCCTAAAGCTCGTAATACCCCCTCTAACACAAAGATTTCATCCATAGTATCCTTCAAAACATTTAAGATGACACTTCTGAAATAATAAAACGTCCATAACAGACGAATGGCGTTGTTCAAGCCGTAACACTAGAATTTACGAGCAGTGAGCGAACATCACATCGCCGACATAAAGCAGACATTGTCTGTCATGTATCTTGTCCGGCCGTCACAATGTGACGTCAGTGCCCGCCAGGGAACATTCGCTGTTAGTGTTGACCTTCACACAATGTGTTCATAGGACGGATCAACTGCAGATGCTCGTAAAATATAAGGGTATGTGGTTCTACTGGTCATACATACATATATTCACGACTGTAAATCTCTGAAGGGGTAGGTATAGGTATTAACACGCGCCCATTTTGTCAACTATGATTTTCGATCAATTAAATGGCCACATTATTTAAATCACGACTTACTTATATAATGCTCTTGAATATTGTTTTACTCCTTCTTACCCGCCCCAAGGGCCAATTGAGTACATCCATCAACTCGCTCATCCATTGGAATGATGACGAAATTGCAGAAAAGTCGCAATTAACTTTCTGACGCTACAATTTTGTGGCTGTTCTATCTACAGAATAGAAAAGCGAAGAAAAATGCTTCTGAATCTCTTTGGTATCTAGATGTCGCCAAAATACCATAAATAATGAAGTCACATAAAACAAATTTTGTCTTTCGAATTTGGGTCTGGACGAGGAAACTAGAAAAATGAAGAATAATTAATTTTAGGTGTTTTCGTTTTCGACACACTTTTTTTAAACCCATGAATATTTTCCTGACTTCAACCCAGACTATTCCGTTCTTTACCTACGATAGACTGCAGACATTGTGCAACTTTTTTTTAATATCATCAGTATGACAGCAATGCAAACTGCTACATTGTGGATGGTCCATTTTGTTCTTTCAGGATACTATTTTTTTATTCCGTAGGTAAGCAAAAATAGTATATATAGGTACTGTCAGTATCAGATCGCTGACTGTACGTAAAGTCATTGTATCACGCTATTAAATTTTGAAAGAATTTACGCAATTTTATACACTCGAGAGCATTGAATACGGGTCTCACTTAAGATTCCAAAAATATTGCAAACTAAGAATGCTATCTCAATGAAATAAATGGTATTTAATAAACAATTAAAGGCTCCTTAAATGATAGTAATAAAATTTAATGCCTTACTAAATTCTCTTTACAAATAATTGCATAAAGAAAATACTGCTCATCTCGCTTTGAAATAAAAATAGGAATCAATACTTTTTTAAGCAACATTACTCCTAATGCTTCCATTACTACGTTTTATGTGGTTAGGCATGCATAACAAATTCTTTATATGGTTTTAAGGCATATTTTCTCATTCCGCTCACGCTAGTTTTCAGTCGATGCATACTTGCTTGAATATTTCCCATGGTCTTCGATACACTCTGTGTCTTTCATTGTGTTTGTAGTGATCTATAAATCTTAAACATTTTTTTTTTTTCATTAGGTTGGCATTCTTAGGTTGCCTAATTTTAAGTGACCTATATTCATTGCCCTCGAGTATATAAGAGTATATCTACATAACATATCCTCCTATGTTTTATCCGATCTCCAAGGTAGTCGGCTTATTACGACATAGGTGACACTAGAGTGGATTCCATTTCAATATGTAAGCCTACGAGTCCCTTCAGAGCCTTTGGGTCTCACCTAACCCGACCTTTTTATACCGAACACCCACTAAACGGAGTTTTGACCTCGGCTCCAACACTCAATATATCCATAAACATGAAAAAAATATTACAACCTCTTTGAAAGGACATATAAAAGAGTGAGGGAAGAGGTTCATCCTTTGGGGAAATGATTGAATTTTTATGCATATGAATTACTTTTTTGTTGTTATGGTGCAGTAGTGAAGATGACTGACTAGGTCACCAGTTCGGGCATGTTTCAAAAACTATGCTGCATGACTCTTGAAAAGCAGTTGAAATATCGATATCAGTATAAATAATAAAATAACGCCAAATATTTATTTTAAAAGAATATATTTTAGCAATCGACTTTACTAATATTCCTTTTAACATCTACAACAAAACTAAATTGCATGTGCTAGGATTCCTAGCCATTACTTTACCGACGTGAACCTACACGTCGGTAAAGTAATGGCTAGGAATCGAACCCAGGACCTCTCGATTGTAAAGCCGACTCCTTACCCACGAAACTACCGACGGTAAAGCTCGCGATGAAAAATCATGACGCGAGAGCGGAGCGAATCGGAGCGAACGTAGCTCCCGCATTAGGCCTTCGTGGTAATTTTTTTTATAACCATGCAGAAATAAATCATTTTTCTAACTGTTGCTCGGGTCGGGTAGTCGGTGCAGCGTACTATCGATTTGGTTTACTGTCGATGTAGCATACCGTCGTTTAAGTGTACTATCGATGTAGCGTACCAACGATTTGGGGTACTGTAGATGAAGCGTACTATCGATTTGGGGTACTGTCGATACATTAGCCCGTCGATGGAACGTTTTCGATACAACGACCATCGATGTAGTGACTGTCGATATTATGAGCTAGACCCGCTTAAAGGAAACGGGACTGTAGGAAGAAGGAAACACGTCACCTGACAAGGAATTCCAGGTCTCAATGGTGGAACAAAGGAAAGAGTCACCGAACCTCTTGGTTCTTGAAGGAATGTTATACACCATGGGTGATGGGACTTATAATTGGAATAGCTTATCAGAAGATTCACCATGGTGGAGACGGTAAAATACTGCTAAGGAAGCAACATTTCTACACATCTACAGAGGCTCGAGGGTACAAGGGACCTCAGACCGGCCTGCTCTCCACTGTGCCCTCTAATAGTCAGAGGGACATGTGGACAGCCGTTGACCAACTCTCTCTCGAAATTGACCGAGGTTGGCAAAGTAACCCCGCCTTATGAGAAAGATGTTACCGTCTCTGGTGCACTGGGTGCACCACGTGGAGTTACCGGATCCAGCAGCCCATTTATTTTTTTTATTTTATTTTTTTTTTTATTTTATTTATTTATTTATTTATTTATTTAGTCATAAAGAATTACACATGTTAACACAGTGTGACTGAGAATGTTACAGTAAGCTTACAAGCTGTACTACGTGAGCGACATTACATAGGTACTTCATGTGACATATTCACGCATCACATCACAACGTACCACACAATAAAATAAAATAAAAAATGATAGATGGAACAACGCTCACATAGGACAACGCCCTTGACAAATTTGTGTTTGGTTTTAGCATCTGCTGCTGAACTAGGCTTTTGGCCTGTATCTCAGCTAACAGTGCCTCCACCCTACGCTGAATATCCAAAACAATTACAACTGCATCAAGAAAAACTTCATGATCGTATACCTAATTAAAACAATAAAACAAGTGTGCGCGTGAGTGAGTGAGTGTGTGTGTGTGTGTGTGTGTGTGTGTTTGTGTGTGTGTGTGTGTGTGTGTGTGTGTGTGTGTGTGTGTGTGTGTGTGTGTGTGTGTGTGTGTGTGTGTGTGTGTGTGTGTGTGTGTGTGTGTGTGTGTGTGTGCGTGCGTGCGTGTGTGTGTGTGTGTGAAAAAAATATGGTGTGAAAATGGTACTTTATTTTTGCTGGAGCAAAAATGAATTTGCAAAAATACTAGAGAATGGCATCAATATTAACTATTCAATTACTTTAATAGTGAGCTCAGTTTCGTCGTATGATAATTTGCTCAGATAATTGGACACTGTTCTCTTTACATCTATATAAGTTAATGGGTATATGTTAATGATTTTATTAAGTTTGTTGTAGGTGAAGGGTCCCAGAAATGGAAAGAAACTGCGGACAAAACATGTTTTAGGTCTAATATTACGCTCGCACACCGCGTAAGATCTTCGTTGAGATGGTTGTCCTTGGGTATAGCTGACTAAGGAATGCTGTTTCAACGTTAACTTTAATAGAAATAGCCGGCGAACGGATAGAACTTCACAGTATTCGTACAAAAGCTCAGTTGGATAGCGATAGGGTTTGAAAGTACAGAGCTTGAGAATACTTCGCTGGGCAACCTCAAGCTGAAAGAGAGTTGTCTTCCGTACTCCGCCCCAGGATGTTATGCAGTACGTAATCAGTGATTCACAAAGGGCATAGTAGACCTGTTTAAGAGTTTCTGGTAAAAGTACGTGTCTCAGAGTTTTAAAGATAAAAGCAAGTTTGCGAACCCTCTTACTCAGCGCCTCTATGTGAGCCTTGAAGTTTAAATTTTCATCAATATTTACACCCAAGTACTTAATTGTTTGTGTACGCTGTAGTGTCTTGCATGTTGACGTGCAAGAAGCATCAGTTGACGATATTGAAATGCAGTCATGAACAATTAATTCCTGATTTGTTTGGACAGGGCCTCGAATTGAAAATTGGATGTATTTCGTCTTATCGGCATTTAATGTGAGAAGGTTTTGGTGAAGCCAGGATTTAACTGTGTTAATTCCAATTTGTGCGTTATAGTATGTCTCTTGCCAAGTTTTCGCAGAAAATATGAGGGCTGTGTCATCTGCATACGAAATAATTTTACCTTCAGGTATTTTTAAAGATAAAAGATTATTCACATAAACAAGAAAGAGAGTTGGCCCGAGAATACTTCCCTGTGGGACACCGTAATACACTGGAAGATCAGTACTTATGTGTGGACCCACCCTTACATATTGAGTCCTATTTGATAAATAGTCCTTAAAAAGCTTTAATTGAATACCCCTTACTCCGACCTCCTCCAGTTTATGGACCAGGGCGGGAACAGAGACAGTATCAAATGCTTTAGATAAGTCTATAAAAATAGATAGACATTTATTGCCTTTGTCCAGATTGTTTGTTATAAAGTTTGTGAGGTTACTAACCGCATCGTCAATAGATTTTCCTTTGCGAAAACCAAATTGATTCCCGGATAGAATGTTTTTGCTTTCTAAGTAATTAACTAACCTGTTATTAATGATTTTTTCAAGAATCTTTGATAGAGTTGGTAGAATTGATATTGGTCTAAAGTTCTCAATACTGTCCCTGTCACCGCCCTTGTGAATTGGGCGTATTTGAGACCTTTTAAGGTCTATAGGGAAGACGCCGTTTGTGAGACACATATTAAAAACGTGAGTTAAATGAGGTACTAGAATAGCACTATTTTCTTTTAAAAGCGTTGGTGAGATATTATCCCAGCCCACAGAGCACTCGTTTTTGAGTGCCTTTATTAAACTTGTAACCTCTGCTTCATCCGTGTTAAGGAGCACGAAAGAATCACAGCATGGTTTCGTTGGTCTTGGTTCACTAGCAGAAGCTGTTTGGTGTGGGTGTTTAAAGATTCCTTATTAATTTTGGTTTGAGTCAATAAAGCATAATTCCGACTTTGTGCTCTCTTGAAACATAGTATAACTGCTTTATGATCAGTGAGTGTTGATTGTGGAACTATAGTAACCGAAGGAATTTTAGTTTTTAGGATGACATGATCAATACATGTTCCACTGGCATCGCGGGTAACAAAATAATGAGTCGGGAGTAGTCCGTGCATGCTGGTAAGTTCCAAATACTGATCAGAATTGGGGCTTGGGGACTGAATATCAATGTTAACATCACCCATGATAGCAATACTCCTGAAATCCGATAGGTTTGACAAAACAACGTCCAGTGAGGTAAGAAAAGGGTCCACGTTTGCATACGAGGGTGACCGGTACACAGCTAGGATAGCTGTGTCATTGGTTCCTATTTTAATAAGCAGGCAGTTGCTATTCTGTAGCAAAATTTCCTCAACACTAAAGGTGAGCTGGTCCTTTACATAAACGACAACGCCGTCATTTTGTATTTGTAGTTGCAAAAGAACAGTAACCTGGCAGGGTTGGTAAAAAGCCCACACAGGATAATCTACATTCAGTGAAAATCAGCACATCGCATTCAATCCCCAGTTCAGTCAACAATGCCAGAAAGCCTAAAAAGTTACAATTTATGCTACGTATATTTTGGGACAAAACAGAAAGAGATGGGCCAGTAGGAAATATTTTCTTACAATCCTTCACTTCGCAAGCAAATGATTCCGAAATATCGAGTCCGTCGATATCCGTTATTAAATTATTTATATTAGCCATGGGTGTCATTGTTGCATAAATGTCTCAAATGATGATAATTCTTAAATCTATTTAAGATACTTAGGATTGTATTGTAATATTTTTTTATCAATTTATGCACTGATTGACCCCCCTGAGCAGATATAGAAAAAGAGCAACATGGTCTATCCACACCAATTTCCGCACCAGAACATTTCCAACATATAAACGGTTTAGTATCATTGAAACCTACAACGATGCAACAGAGTGAGTGTAGTGTACTGTGTGTGTATTCAATTTGTGTATGCATGCATATTTTTAACCTACGAATAATACAGTTTACAGAATAAAACATAATAATCAGAGTGCGATCACTTCCGCAGTTTACCGACATTAGCACAAAAACTAAGGCATAAAAAACAATGAAAGAAACCAATAGTCATTCCTTTTTCTTCAGAGACTCAAGAACCAATTCACTTGATATGCGGATTTGTGAACTACCGACTTTCTTGCGTAAATACACTATTCCATTCGCAGTCCAGCAGAAGGCGAAGTTATGGCTCTTTTGAACATTCCTTGCTAAGTAGTACAGCTTCTGAGTGTAGTGAGTAAGCATTTCTGAGACGAAAATCGGCTTGATACTTTGTTGTGAACCTATTGAGCTGATATGACTGGTGTTCAGCTTTAGACCTGGATTCTTATTTTTATTAAAATGTTTTACCGACCTTTCCATATCTAAACCGAGATTTCCATATCTAAATAACAATTTTCTATTCGAATGTAAAATTCTATTGCTTTTAGGTTAATGGCTGTCTTTACAGTGCATCGTAAAGTGAATTCCATAATGAAAGCATTCCTTTATGAATACATATGTGAATAATGGTTTTCATTATACAATTGTTGTGTATTCTGCGACGTGGCCAGATGTGGTGATAGAGTATTGATGACACTGCTATGTCAGAAGTCGCGAGTTTGATTTCCGCTCAATGCAACAAATCTGTTCAGACGTTCAAAAAATAGTAGATTAAAAAAAACATAGCACCATGCCTACAGAATTTAAAACAGTCTGTATAAAAAGTTAAAGTATTTACTTCACAAAAAAGTGCTCAACTCGACTAAAAGTTTTCACTTTAGTGCACTGAGCACGAAAATCATTCCAATTCGTAACGTATCGAGAAAACGTAGCATTGCGATTGGTTCACAGTAGGCAATGATTCGTTCTCTTGATACGTTTACGTTATGAATTCGAATGTTTTTCGTGTTCTGAGAGGTTTCACATGAACTAGGTATAAATAGGTATATACTATTAAATAGGTACCACTGGCCGTATATAACCGTAACGCATTCACCAAGTTTTCCCGCAAATCAAGCTTGCCTATAAAAGGTTTTGCTTCAACAACTTACACATACTGAAAACTCTACTTGTTGTGTACTTGTGTAACAACACTTCCTTGACAATCAAATGAAAATAGAACATAGTTTTAACTCCATTCAAGTCCAATATTACCCCAAATTCAATATTAATCACATAAGTCGTTAAACCGAACGTGTTTAACATGTCCTATTTACAAACAAGTCCATAAACCTGTGTACACATGACACAATCAGACGTCCATCCTTCCTCATTTGGCATCGGCCATCTATTCAGCCGTCCGGCTTAATAATGGCGGCTAAAAATAGAAGTTTGTTAGCACATGGGCAATGCGTTCTGATGACCAATTTTGAATTCCTTAATTTCAGTATTTGGTATCGGATTTGTGATTGAAAGTAATTCAGAATTACGCGAACATTGGCCGAACCACGCACTGAGAGTGAAACTATACGGGGCCATGCTACTATGCAAGTACTGACATCATAACCATTCGCATAAAAACATAACAAAACGCATAAAAAAATCTTCGTCTTATCTTATATCTTTAAAAGAGAAACGCCAACTATTTAATGAAATTTAGTATACAGGGGGTTTCCATGGCGATAAATTGATCAAGCTAGGATTCCTTTTTAGAAAATGTCATTTTATTTAAAATAAAAAGAAATATGACTCTTACTGACATCTATTGGCGACGTGAGCAACTAAGTGCCTTTACGACACAACAACGCTAAAGCTTTCAACAGATGGCGTTGTTACAAAAAAAATACTGAGCGAAGCTCGGTCATCCAGGTACTATTTTAAAAGTTACACGCGTATATAATAGACGTAATGGGAATTAACGTGATCATGGTATAGGTACTTACATACCTTTGATTACCTGACGTTTCGACCAAGTTGACTTACCATGATCAAGTTCATTCCCATTATCTCTATTGTATATCATGGAACGCGAGAGTTTAAAAGTTTATATACACGTATATCAGTCAAAATGTTAACTTCAAGTTAAGAAGTTACCCAGATGTGTACAAACTTACCAATTCTATTCAATTTAACCGTGAAACTTCCCGGCGCCAGTTCGACGAACATTCCTCGCCAATATTAATATAATTCGATTCCATCGCAAGCCATCACCGATAATATCACTATTGAATTTGAAACTGTGTCGAGTTTCCTTACCCCATTAGGTTTGGTTAATAGAGAGTTTGTTCTAAGTATTTGTTTATTGGAAAGTTCACACCAATATTTATGTTAAAGGTTTCAAATGCGATTATTAGTAACTAGGTGGTTGCCAGCGGCTCAACTCGCGTGGATATCGGTTATCGTGACCAAACATAGCCTATACCCTTTCTCAAGATTTAATCTACCCCTATACCAAATTTCATAAACATCGGTTCTGTGGTTTAGGCGTGAAAGCGTAACAGATAGACAGACAGATAGAGTTACTTTCGCATTTATAATATACTAGCTGTTGCCCGCGGCTGAACCCGCGTGGATGTCGGTTATCGCGACCAAACATAGCCTATCTACTTTCCCAAGGTCTAATCTACCCCTATACCAAATTTCATAAAAATCGGTTCAGTGGTTTAGGCGTAAAAGCGTCACATACAGGCAGACAGACAGAGTTACTTTCGCATTTATAATATTAGTAGGTATGGAAGTATGAATACTGTTGTTTACAGTGACGCAACAGAAATATCAGGAGTAATAGAATGTTGGTAACAATGTAATTAGATAATAATAATGTAATTTGATCTCTCCCATGCAATAAAGGTACAATAAACATGTTTTTTTGCCGTTATTTGCTCGAGGTTAATAACGGCAACAGGTAGATGCTTGAAATTTTCACAGATTATTTTATTGTATATTCACTTTGATAATAAATAAGTAAACCAAAATAAAATTAATATTTAAAAGGGGGCGTCAAGAAGCCCATTTGTTCTCATACAACAAATGGGCTTTTTGACGTTATTTGCTCGATGTTAATATGAGATAAGGGAAATTGAAAAAGAAATGAAATAGTATCTTACGTTATATACCTAGATAATGGTACAGAGTCCATCATGAGCGACTGCAGCTCGCAGAATTTATTTTCTTTTACATTGTTTTCATAATTTCGTTAAGACCTTATACACATACATACCCTACATTGTCCGCAGTAAAAAAAACGTAAAACATCATTCTTCTACATTTTTACAACATTTTCCTTGTGTACAATTTCATTTGTGTCATGTTCCTGCTGAATCTAATCAAGCTTTATTTCTCACGGGAGAGAGAGGCACATAGGAGTGAGGAGAGCGGAGTACTGATCAGATTGTACTGTCACAGCTCAACGAGCTTCACACTTCGTGACGGTTCTTAACACTTTGGAAGAAAACACTTATGTGGATTAGTAAGGATACGATTTTATGTTTTACTAAATAATGTAGATAGGGCGCAACTACATAGGCAAGTACTAACTTTCAATCGATAGACCCATAAAGATCTTCGCACTGTTTTGGTTTCTGGTGTTGTAGAATAAAAAAAAAGGTGACTAAAGGATAGTGTTGTTCTTTATCCGACAGTAAACAACAACTCAAAACGGAGGTCGCTAAGTATATAAAATTATGAAGGAGTCTGAGCACTAAACTCAGGCTTCTGTCGAAGACATTCCTCAAATATAATGGACATACACTATAACTATAACAAAATTTTTGACACAGATAGCCAAATTACTGATTGACAGAAAACTCATTTGAAAAAGTCATATCGATAGCCTAGTTAATAGACTGAATAGTTCATCATACGCACTACGTAAACTCTCTAAGGTAGTTAATACAGATGCTATACTAGCTGCATATCATGGTCTTGTTGCATCAGTGCTAAGATATAGTGTGATATTCTGGGGCAATTCCACTAATAAAGAAATAGCCTTTAAGTCTTAAAAGCGATGTATTAGAGCAATGGTTAGTCTTAGGACGGACAGTTATTTTAAAAAGACAGAATTGTGCCACATCCGTCTCTATACTTTTTTGAAACAGCTCTTTTGGTAAAGTTGAACACTCATCTGTAATAGACGTAGAAATGCACTATATATTCGAAAAGCTAAGACAAGTCTTATGTGGAGTAGTATATTTTGTTTAGCTCCAAAAATATACCATATAAGATCCCTACTAGTTGGAAAAATTAAAGTATTGAAATGTTTAAAAGGAATTTAAAGGATATGCTAAATGAGAAATGTTATTATAATATTAACTAATTTTTAATGAAACTCCTTAACACTGATATGAATTATTTTGTATTGTATTTCATGTATTGGATAATTATTTAATTGAATCAAAATGTAAAATTTGTTCGCCAGAACTGGCAGAATATGACATCCTACATCATAATGTAAACATCACTTTCGTATGTACCATATTCAATAAATAAAGAACTTTGATCTTCGACCTTTGAACTTTGCTCCAAAGTCCAACTCTTTTTTTCTCTTGGGTTTTTCCAGGAATGACTACCGCCTTACATCCCAAGACCTAGACCTAGACTCGTCTGATCAGCAAGCAGCTGGCGGGTGTTGGCTTGGGTCCTGAGAATCAAAATTACCCCTAAACAATCCCCCAGATGGATTTCTAATAAACAAATAGTCGCTAAAAGTATTACCTCATATCGTTTTCCGTTTTAGGCCTAACAAATGATAATACTCCATGTTTAATATGCCATCCGATCTCTTCCCGTGAGACTCGTAAAAGAGAATTGTGTTCTAAATTAAAGAAATAAAACAGTATCCATTTGATGGTATACAATTATTTATCCTTATGGCTCATGGTGGTTTATTTTAGCACCGTCGGGCTCGTTATGGGGGCATAAAGTCATTTGTGTGGGACAGATTTGGTTTTTATCTTGTGAATTGTTGTTATATATGCACGTACTCTCGCAGATCTGTGAAGGGGTAGGCAGGAATGTAGGTAAGTTAGTCGCGATTGAATCTAAAGCTTGCACTTTGCAGCTCAGGTTCCACTCTTCGGCTTTTTTTGAAAACGACTGACGCTGATCTCCGAGCCCTGATATGAAAGCCTACGTCAAATCACATACATCTGCTAATTAGCAAGTGTAGTGGTTTGACCCCAGAAATACCCAGAAGAAATCTATAGTACAGAAGCGTACACATTTGACCTTGCCAGCTCAAGTGTTTCCTTCTTCCTACAGTCCCAAGACCTTGAAACGGGGCGTAAAAAAGCATCTGATGAGGCCGTCAAGCTGAGTGCCACCATTGTTAACATGGTACGTGTATGTAATGGTGACCCTCTTTCTTGAAACTTTGCCTTCAGCTTAACATCAGGCGATAGAAATTGACTCAAATAGACGTATCCTATTTAGAAAAAAAACAACTATTTATTTCAGTATCGCGTGATAGAGGTGAAACATATTTTCATTTACTTAGTGTTAACAATTGAATGGAGAACCGCCTTACTTGCCTTATCCTACTAATATTAAAAACGCGAATGTTTGTAAGTATGGATGAATTTAATGGATGAATGGATGTTTGTTATTCTTTCACGTTAAAACTACTGAATGAATTTTAATAAAACTGTACAAAAATATAGCTTGTACATAAAAATAACACATAGGCTACAATTTATAACGATAACCGATATTATAGCGATAACCGACATCCACGCGGGCGGAGCCGCAGGCAAAAGCTAATGCTATACTACATTCACAAAAAATGGCGCAGTTTTAAACCCCGATCTAGATATTAACTTTTTGGAATTCAAATTTACAAGATTGAAGATGTTATCTTTCTGTCTAATATGGCAATATTTCACGTCTCTGCCGACTCGCAGATTTTGATGAAACCGCTGAGCACCGAGATTTAAATAACGATGAGGTAAGTTTCTTATATTCCTGTCTCAAAAATTCACCCGAGCACTCATAAAATAAATTTCGTGCAAAAATTTTCAGAATTTCAACCTGAGATTTATTAGATACTATCTAAAAATATTTTAGGCGTGCAAATCACTATCTTGACTCAGCCATATGAGTAAGTACTAGATTAGGAATAAACCTAATTATAGTAGTTAAATACATTTTTTACACTTAAAACACATGCTACTGCTATTTTTTTAAGTATTAACTCATGACAACTTCCTGAAATGACAACCGGGCGCAAAACATCCACTTCTTAAAATGAAAACTTCTTAAAATGTCCACTTCTTAAAACGACAACTTCTTACGTTGTCAAATTCGTAAAATGAGCACTTACGTGAATTTGTCATTTTATGAATTTGACATTGTAAGAAGTTGTCGTTTACATTATGAGCTGAAACGTTTTTTATACTACTTAGGTGGCAGGATAAGCTCACGGCCCACCTGATGGAGAGCTATTACCGTCGCCTTTGGACGTATGCAACACCAGTGGCGTTACACTCGCGCTGCCGACCCTGAAGAAACCTTCTAATGCCCTTCTTGAAGAACCCCATATTGTAGTCGCTTGGGAAAACCACAGCAGTAAGTTCATTCCACAACCTGAGCGTGCGTGGGATGAAGTTCCTTTCAAAACGCACGGTGCGCACTGTTACCGGTCGCAATGTGTGAGGATGAATTCCCTGACTATGGCAAGCAGTGTGATGATAGAATGTTATTATTATACATATAAACATTCAGAGCTATGAGCAACAGTGCTACTTGAATACATATATACCTGTAAATCCTCGAATGGGTAAGCAGAAATAATAATAATAATACATCTTTATTGCACAAAACACAGTAAACACAATAATAATTAAGCAAAAACAGCTACAACTGGACAAGGGTGGAGTATTGGTATTTATATATTAAACTAGTTGTTTACAACGTAGAAATGAAGACCCTGTTCCTTAAACTAGGTAAACCTGTACTATAAGGAACAGTGTTCGGCACTAATAGTAATTCGATACATTTTGTTTAGTGAGTGAATGATTGTGTCGCTCGACCGCTCTAGCTACTGCTATGCCTACCCACATACATATTATTTCCTGTGCGTGCATAAGTGACAGGATGTGTGTGTGTGTGTGTGTGTGTGTGTGTGTGTGTGTGTGTGTGTGTGTGTGCGTGTGCGTGTGCGTATGTGTGTGTGTGCGTGCGTGCATGTGTGTGTGTAAGTGTGTGTTTCACCGTTTATTTTAAGTTTTAATTCAGTTAAGTTTAAGCTAATTTAAATTTATTTGTGTGCTATGTATGTTTTAATATATATTAGACTTGTGTTAACATTAATTTGTTTTATTAAGCTATAAAGTTGATAAGGGCTTCTGTCTCTTGGTACTCTTGTTTTGATAGCCACTCCGACACTATATCCTTTAGGTGTTTACCGCTAAGGTCCATTATATTCAATTTATTGTGAACTTGTTTGTAAATATATGTGCTCAGTACGTAGTATTGTTGTGCAAAGGTGGTCCTGTGTCTTACGCTATTTGGTTAATTAGTTCGTCTGTTGGGGTTCGAAGGGGGAACACAGGTGTGTTTTCTGAGAATGGTCTGGAGTACATAGAGCTGACGAACAGTTAGGACCTTACAATCGTTGTATAATTGGGTAGTAGGGTAACGGTAAGGCTTCCGGGTCATAATTTTAAGTATGGCTCTCTGCGCTCTCTCCACTCCCAGAAACGAGGTTTTTTGAGTCCCTACCCAAACCGGGATACAGTAACTTATTACTGACTGACATAAAGTAGTGTAGACCATCTTTAAAGTATTAAGAGTTGCAGAGCTTCTGAGAGTTTTAAATACATGGACGAGTCTCACAATTCTAGTGGAGAGGGTTTCCAGGTGCTGTCACAGAGCAGTCCTGAGTCAATTTGCACTCCTAGGTACTTTACGTGTTCTTTTCTTGTGAGACTCGTACACATACACGGCGCCGTTAGTTGAGAGCATGTATGTGCCATAAGTGAGAAAGTGGAATCTGGAGAGGTGTTTGTACGGATGGAAAAAGGCATATAGGAGGTTTTCTGAAGGTTAAGGGTCAGAAAATTTGTGTTAAGCCACTTGATGACCTTTGCCAACCCAATCTCCGCCCGCCTTTTTACATTATCCCATGTGGGGCCAGAGACTATAATAGCCGTGTCATCAGCGTACGTGAACAGTTTAGCAGACGGTAGTTCCATATTACAGAGGTCGTTCACATAAATTTGAAATAAGATTGGTCCTAAAATGCTTCCCTGAGGGACGACGAAAGTTATCGATTCTTCTTCACTGAGGAGGTCGCCAATTTTAACACTTTGGGTTCGATTTTGAAGGTAGCTTTTAAATATATCAAGCGCGATTCCTCTAACACCCACGCGTTCTAATTTTGTGATAAGGGAGGGAACAGAAACCGTGTCAAAGGCCTTGGTAAGGTCCAAAAAGATACCTAGACACTTGATTTTTTTGTCTAAGTTCAGAGCAACCTCCTGCGTTAGGTTTAGGACTGCATCTTCAGTCGGAATTCCAGTGCGAAAACCATATTGGTTCTTGGAAATGATTTTATGGTTGTCCAAGAAACTCTTCAAGCGGCTGCCGAGGACCCTTTCAAAGATCTTAGAGATCGCTGTTAGCACGGAGATTGGCCTGTAATTATTTACACAGCTTTTGTCCCCTGCCTTATGTATTGGGTGAACGATGGCCCTTTTCAGCGCGTTTGGGAAAATACCACGCTTCAGGCATTTATTTATAATGTGAGTTAATGGTGGTATCAGTATTTCCCGGTTTTCTTTCAGGATTGTGGACGAGATTTCATCCCAGCCAACTGCACAGTCATTTCGTAGTTGTAGTATAAGCGTCTCCACTTCGGCTTCATCCACTTCAAGAAGTGCAAGTGAGTTACACGGAGGAAGATGTGGAACTTTTGGGTTATGTGAGACAGAACCTGGGATCATATGAACTTGGTGTGGAATATTAGCCGCTAGATTTGTTCCTACGTTGCTTAGAGTTCTACAAACTTCGTTTATCGACGCTAACGGGCTGTCACATATTTTAAGTAACTCATTGGGGCTGGACTTTATTTTACTTGTGTGTGTTATCTGTTTTATTGTTTTCCAGAGGGCCTTTGGGTTATTTTTAGATTTTTCAAGCTCTTGGCTTTCATATGCAATTTTCAGTTTTCGAAGTAAAGAATTACAAAAATTACGATACCGTTTATACGTTATTTTTAAAATGACGTTATCCGGTGCTTTCGTAGATTGTTTATGCATTTTGTCCCGGTTTTTTATGCATTTTAGGAGACCTGAAATTACTGAATAATAGTTCGTTAAACGTGGGTAATTTATATTTCGCCAGATATTTTTCGATCCCACGAAAAAGGAGCGTGCCTATTGCAACCAACTTGACACTTTATAACTGTCGGATCAAAAAGCAGTCGGCTTGTACGACACCTACGGGAAGGTGGCTCTATTCTACCGGGAACAAATTTAATTTAATTTAATTTAATTCTTTATTGTACACACATAATACAGAGATCATTATATAGAACTTATAAAGAAACATGCACAAAGGCGAGCTTAACTCAAAATGAGTTCTCTCCCAGCAAACCTTTGAGTAGCAGAGAAGAATAAATGACAATGAAGGGGGATGTGAAGCGTACAAAACAAAAAGCAAATAAAAAAAATAAAAACAAGACACAAAAAACAGATCAAAACAGAAAAGCGTACCCAAACAGGTACATTGTACACATTACACACATATATCAGCATACATACTATATTCATACATACACCTACACATATATATACATACATATATATGACCTATATACATACAAATTATACACATACATAGACATACACGCAAATACAAATACGTAAATGTATAGATGTATACAGACTACATTATTGTGATAGGAAATGTTCCCTAGTTCTTCTCCTGAAGATGTCGAGAGTATTACTACCACGAATGGAGTGAGGTAGCGAGTTCCAAAGCCGTACAGCTTGTACTGTAAAGGATCGATCATAACAGCCGGATGTGTGTGCAGGTGTGCGAAGCAGAAGAGAGGAAGAAAGACGACAGGGTTTATCCCTGGGTACAAGATAATACATACAAGAATAGCATTAAAAACTATTAGGAAAGTACATATCCGCTCATTTGCACAAAGGGACTATAGTCTCATGATGTTTAATTATACCAGAGGATGCATGACGAGACTATAGTCCCTTGTTTGCTACAACGTGACACAACGTTTTAAATACTTTCTGTCTTTCTAATCGAATATTTACTTAATCTTTCATGTTTTTAAAACAGGTGGATATTATTAGTGCGGAGGTAAAACAGACAGTGATCCGTAAGTACTTTAGTTATTTCCTTCAAAATTTGTTTCTGCTGTACGCCAGTGAGACTCGCGCTTGGTTGAGTTTCATTCAATTTCCTGTATCAATCAGATCGGATAACAGTCTAGATTGAAAAACCTGGCATGTTACGTGAGAGGTAGAAGCTCCAATGCATCTCTATTTGACCTATTTTCACATGAAAATACAACACAGAAGTCGATACTGGGAGCTTTGAACAGTTATTAGAGCAATTATTTAGGTAATCTGCGGTTAATTCTCAGTAGTAACACCACCAATTTAACGTAGTTTGGATACTTTGAAATAACTTAATCTTCCTTGTTTGCTAAACTTAAGTTAAGTAGAATTGGCGGCAATACGTTATCACAATGTTATATTGAAAATATTGTAGATATTATAACCTCTGCTGTGAAGACTATTTATTATGTTTTTCTTTTTCTGGTTGTCCCTGGTTACTTTTGATAAATTTTCGAACCATCATCATCTTTTTCACTAATTGACTATTTCACAAATCCTTTATACCTATTTTATTTAGCTGTCTACCTCTTTCCTAGAACAGAAAATAAAGAAAATTTAAATTAAATTAAAGAAAATCATCTATAGTCTCCCTGTTACCGCGGTTGCAAAAGCAAATGAAATGTCATCGAGACATCTAACAAATCTGAATGAATTTCATAAAAAATTAAATTTATAATGGAAAATGAAAGAATTTGAGTAAAATATTCATTTTTCTTTTTAAAAATAGTTTTATTTCAATGTTTTCATGTTCTTCATACTTCCATTCAGTTTCAGTAATTTTTCGCAGTATACCAGTTAAATATCTGGGTGATTAAGTATCTCAAAGACTAGTGAACATGTAAAAACTTTAGATAAGTATATTTGAAAAGTATAATAAATATATTATTAAAGTATTTTTCATTGAAAGTATTATGGGCTTAATACAACCCACCTGACCGACATTTATGACAAATTTGTGTCATCAAATTTCTACTACTAGTCACCACCTAATAGTTGTGTATAAAGTCTAATAAATTAATAAAAAAACTAAAAAGTAATCAGTATTACTCATCAAGTTATCATCACTGTAACGTCCATATACCTACGTCTGTATACCACACTCTCCGATGGTAATACTCATTTTTATTACCATTAAAACTATAGAGATATTTATATTTACCATGTTGTATTATTACGAATTTCCAATATTTCAGCACTGTTTCAAGCACAATGATCAATGATGAAACACCATGAAAAATATCCCGATAGTTTTAATGGTATTAGACCCATCACAGTTTAAATACGTAATTATATTTATAAATGTATATACTCATTGTGCACGCAACATACTAGTACATATATATCAGACAAGCTCAGATACCTCAGATCTCACGCACAAGAAAGTCACAAGACTTAGACAGATGACAAATGGCGCCTAATTTGACAAGCTCGTGACCTATCTCATTTGAGACGATGGCGTTATCGCTATTTATGTTCCTTTGCTTCAAGCTGTGACGTGTGTTTTTTAGAAATATAATTCGCACACCTCTATTAGTTTCACACAAGCAGACTACATTAAAGAAGCTCAAGAATTAGCCCTTTGAAATGACCTGTGTTATTCTTCTTCATCGCATCCGATTTTTCACCTCGGAGTCTAAAGTCTAGTTTTGGCAGTCTAACTGCAGGATTGGCTGAACTTCGATAGTTTCCATGAAGCGGCTGCCATCTGATATCCATAACATTGCAGTTAGACCAGTTGTTGGACTTTGTAGGACTCCAACTACCCGTAACGACTGTCAAAGATGTTCGTATTGTAACTGAGACCGAAGGCTTAATGTGCTTTCCGAGGCACTACCAGACATATTAAAATCGCCATATTTATCTAAAAAAATATAAGCACTAAGTGGGAATCGAACCCGCGCTTCCTGCGTAGAAGTCGCGTTCCCTATCGCCATAACACAGAGGCTGTGTTATTACAGACTACAAATCTATCCCCGTAACTAATGCAGAGAGACGATATTCTTAGCAATCCATGGATTCTCCGTGCGGGTGCCGGGTCCATCGCGTTGCTGAGTTGGGAACTCGGAACAGTGCCTGGGACTTGCGACCCAAGTGTAGGTTTAGAAGGGGCCCCTTTTGTTGATGTACATCAACACTCACCTTCACTACCCAAGTTCCCCTCCCTGCCTAACCAAATTTGATACGAACCTACTAGTGCCGCTTTAGACATTCGTCCTAGTAATGAGCTTATTGTAGCTCTCGATAGGCCTAGATCTTTAAGTAGGTTATAGAGAGATTTAGCTGGTATACCTCTAGCTCCCACTTCTACTGCATACAAATTAACCACGTAACCGTTTTTGATTAATTCGTTTGTGAGATCATAGTATTTATTTTTCTTAAGTGTGTGGTCCTTCGGTATATTTGTTTCCCACGGTACAGTAAGTTCCACAAGGACCACATATTTTGTCGTTTTCGAGTATAGAAATATGTCCGGTCTAGATGACGAAACCCCAACATCCTCCGGAATTTTATAGTGCTTTTCATACGTGTCGATTAGGAGAGTCCAATCTGGGGCAGTATCTAAGATTGAATAAGGTTTGTTCCTGGATTTTATGGATGAACCTTCAGACACAAAGTTGATATGTCGTCTGTTAGTAGTCAATCCTTTTTGGGCTCTAGCTACTGCCAGACTATATTATAAATGGGAATGTGTATATGTGTGTCTGTTTGTTTGTCCTTCTTTCACGCCTAAACCACTGAACCGATTATGACGAAATTTGGTATAAGGATAGATTAGACCTTGAGAAAGGTTATATGCTAAGTTTGGTCGCGATAACCGATATCCACGCGGGCGGAGCCGCGGGCAAAAACAAGTTAAAACTAAATCCGTTAATCCTTTTAAGCGCATTGTAACAAACATCGCAACATCATAATGAGCTTTCACATTTATAATATTAGAAAGATAATATCCGAGTATTAAATATCACATTCATTAACACAAAGTTTACCACTCAAAGTTAAGCTGCTCGCAGCGGATCGCTTACTAAGAGCGGCATGAATATTCCACCAGTAAAGTAGCCGCGCGCTGAATACACTCAACATTGTATACAAGCTTTGTATCAGTTCTTTTGAGACTCACTTCTGTATATAAATAAATATTCTAGGACGTATCTACACAGTGCTATTTAGATTTTAACGACATCAGATCGATATTGATTATCAAAGTACTTAAAATGATCTTGGTACGTTGGTATTCCCTCCTTCCTGTTGCCTGATTTTTGTAATATTTAGTTCGCACGATTAAACAATTTAAGTCAATAAAACAATTTGACTTTGATTTTGATTTGATTGAGCAGTCCGACTGGGGAAGACCTCCGCCCTACAGAATACCGCGGCAAGAATAACCTCGTGCCTCTGCCACCTAAGTAGTATAAAAAATCGCTCTTTATAATGAAGTGCATCACCTGTAATGTCTTCGGAAAAGCTGTTCAAAGCGCCCGTAACACTTTGTTATAACAGCGATGATTTTGTTCGTCCTTAAAAGCTTTTAACCGCGACACAACCCATCCGTGTCACTGTCGTTTTGTTATTATGAGGCAATTTAATTTATGACTCGTTTTATTTTCGTGTGTAACGATTATGATATATTGTTTAGCGATAAAATTAAATGGTGTTTTATCTATGGAGAGTGATTTTTCCAAGTCAAGCCGCGTTGCAGTTAGACTGGAAAGGACCTTCAGACTCAGAGGTGAAGGTCTTCAATACAACCGGAAGTAACGCAACGATGATGAGTGAATTTTTAAGTAATTCTATTTTTTTTAATTACGTCATTGAATTGATTAAATATCAATTATTCCTAGCCAGAAATAGTACCCGTTGATACAAAATAACGTGCTATACCGAATTTACTGTGTGTGTATATAAGGTAAAGTATATAAGCACTGGTGATTTGGTACTAAAATTACAGTATTTTTTACACAGTGCACACGTAGCAAGTGACTACGCCGTAGCCAACTGCTACGCTGACATATCGTAGACGATTATGTCACCGTAGCATTTCATATATAACGTACTCAAAATATCTAATTACACCTTAACAAAGTCGTGTGTAAAAAGCGATTTTGTGAAAACATTAAAAGCTTAAAGGGCTTGTCTCCGACGAGACATGTTTTGATCTCGTAAGCATGACATGTTTGATCTTTAATCAAATCAGTAGAGATACCAAAAATAGGAACGTAGACCTAATATGTAAAACGTTATAACTCTTAACAACTTATTTCGTAAGGTTCTTTTTTAAACTATTTTCAGAGATAGACTGAAGAACTATTTTTATTTTTTCTTATTAATTAATGACAAACAAAAATAGCACTTAATCAACCCACGAGTTTCCGACAGACTTACATACAAACATTTCCATTGCACGTTTAGATTCGTAAAACATTGGCGATGAATTAGATGAAAGGCCAATTCAGATAAATACTTTAGCTTTTATGTTAACATATACGCTAAATTGTGTCCGCGAGACACTTATGGGATGTTAAGGGTTTAAAAGAGCACCTGAAAGCAGAAATGTATTTTTTTCAATTACTCTGCTCATAATATGTTTCTAATCTTATAATAATGTTTCTAATCTTATAATATGTTTCTATTTATGTTAAAGGTTGAGTTGCATTATTCTTATACAAAATCGATACCAAAAAGATCGTGTTCAAAAGAACAAATAAATATACCTACCTATTGCTAGTTCATTTCATGCAACTTCGTATTTAAATAGAAAATTTAATTTTATACGTGTATAATAAACAAAACTTTCACTCAAATAAGTATAACTTTTGTATTCTCTCTGTTTAAAACTAAATAAATTTACCATATTGTGTACTCGATTAACACAAAAAAAACCTCATTATCTTACTCTATAGTCGCATGCGCGTACATAGAAAAAGTCCGCCAATATCAAAACGTTTCGCAATTCGTTTTTACTGTCGAAATTAAAGTTATTTATTAATCAAAATGTCTACAAGTACTACTTATGACGAAACCGATGTAATGTACCTAATTAGTACACCGCCCGATAAATACACATATACTGTAAAACGTCCGATATATGTAAGTCCTTAACGTTATGGAATGTTTACTATCGGAAAACTGCATGGGTATATATCTATTTTAATATTATATTATTCACAAGTGAATTGAAAAAAACGTCGTATGATACATGTGTGTATTGTTGATTGCCGTTTTCGGCTCTTTTATGACCTCAATATCCCTTCAGTGGTAATCACCAACTTCACACACTTGTACCATATTCTACTTTAACAGTCGCATTTTAGAAAAATATTCATTCATTTAGAAAACACACTTGAATTATCCATAACATTTTATTTGTAAAACTGACCTGTTTCACCTTTCTCATTCTGAAAAACTGACATTGAATAGATGTACCGACTCACATGCAGTTTTTGTTATTCAGTTTGCAGCGAACATCCATACCGAGGATATTGAGGTTTTCCTGCAGTGGCAGTGGCGTGCTCTGCAGAAGATACATACCTTTGCTGTAAACACACATGCCTGAGTCTTCTTGGCATTGAACTCGACCAGGTTCTCAGAACCCCATTGAGAAATGTGGTTCATTCATAAAATGGCTAAAATAGGAACTAAAGTTGCAAATGTCAAATTATACTGCTATAATGTACATCAAAGTCAAATTCAGCACGCAGATTATTGAAAGGACGTTGGCTCCTTTAGTTCACGGATTTATTAGTTCACCTATACTGCCAATACAAAAATCTGTTAATGACAGCTTTCATCTGAGCAACAACAAATTTCACATCAAAGCGCGCCCGTACAACGTTGTTAAGTAGCAAATGTCATGAAATAAATTATCTGTCAGTTTGACAGTAGGATACTGAATCGCCGCTGACAGCAGCTGACGCGGGTTGGACGACCGAAGGGGCATTGTGTCGACCGAATGGCCATTATATGTATCGCATTAGCAATGATGTGTCCGGAGATTAATATTCCGTTAATATTACACCTTTCTGAGTTATAAGAAGTTATAATTTTTTTAAATTTTGATAAAAAAATAAAGAAAGAATATTTTCAATGTTAAATCGCTATTTAAACAGCTCTGTAATGTATGCTTTAGTCCTGGTATGATATTAAACATGTCCAAACATGTGAGACCCTAATATTATGTTTCTAAAATAAAAGTAACCTTAGTTCCTCCTTGTACCATCGGCTATCTCCCAGTGAACGTCTCGTCAAATTGGCGTAGCCATTTCAGAGATTAGCCGATGCAAACAAACAGAAACATTAGAAGGAAGGCAATTCTAATGTAGTTTGGTTTTTTCTGCCATTGCAATGATTTAAAAAAATAGATGTAATTTCAGGAGAAAAAAAACGGTTCCAGTATAACAGTAATAACCCTCATGCCTTTGAAAAACTTACTTAAGCAGCAGTATACATAATACAACTTATCACTAAAGTAACATAGAAATATTATTTTTTATTCATTCAGTATTTTGCACCCTACCTACTATACTTTAAATGTCAGAGGAGAAAATATTTTACACCGTATAAGTTTGCTCGTAAGGTTTATTATTCAATGAATAATTTACTTTATAAACTAGACTTTCACACTGGAAGTATTTCCAAAGAAAAGATATTGTAATGTTGGTGCAAATGATGGCTTTTGCATGCAAATTTCCTTTATTAAACACGATACCCTGATGTGAATAGCTCACGGGTTACAGGGGTATTTTCCCATCGCATATTTCATTAAGTATAAGTTTACAAAACGACCATCACGCCCGTGGTAACTTTGAAACACCGTCTCTCCCATAATACATACATTCAAGCCTCTTTCCCGGTGGGATTCGCAAAGAACACAGTTTTCCACTTAATAAGATCCTGGCATACATCACCATAATATAACCACATTTTATTAATTTTCAAATAATGTATGGAAATCTACCGGATTTCTAGAAATTTATGATTGCTGCTCCGCTCCCTGGAGCAGCAGCGTGATGATTTTTATTCTATAAACTTCTTCGATTAACGAGCTATTCAACAAAAAAAAATATTTTCATTTCGAACCAGCAATTATGGCGTTTGATGGAATAGAATGATGAATGTATGAGATTTGACGTATTTGACACGCGTTAACGACGTGCTTTGTTCCTGAACTTAGCTCGTTCAACCAAACAAACAAATTCTTCAGTTTTATAAAATTAATTAAGAATTATGTTCAAAATAACAGTATAGGAAGAGATAAAAAAAAAGTAAGATAATTCAGTCGCCCCAAAATTGTTGTATAGGAAAATTTCGATTAACCAAAACAAAATAGCTTACTTTATTGCAATTCCCCCCCCCCCCCTCCTGTAAAGTGGGTGACAGACGTGCGAGTAAGTACGTACGTTCGTCACCATTAGTTCACGTACTTTAAAACCGCCGAGTAAGTTCGAGTGCGATCTGGTATCTGGTACGTGTGGCAGCATTGCGAGCCCTGCGCCACCATTTTCTTCACGGCGCTATTGGAGTTTGATGTTTTAATTTTGCTTAAATTTGCTTCAGAAAATTTAAATTAAATTTAGAGACTGGTCGCGAGTTCAATTCCCAACTTGAATGTTGACATTTTTTGATATCAATCTATAGGATTGTATTGTATTGTATTTTCGCTTCCTAACTTCTTCAAAATATTGTGACTTACCCAAAAAAATCCCCAGCATTCTTTCAGTACTAAATTATATTATAAACGTTTTATTTTCATTTTTTTACAGTTATTTCCCTTAACAACCGTATAATCTATGCAAACTGGTACAATTTTATTCCGTACCAAAAAATAAATTTGCTTATTATTACCATAAATTTATATACAAACAACAAATGTAAATTTAACTTAAGATAATGACTGTAGTTATATGTCTATTACTTCTGTTAGAGGCTATCTGGATATAAACCTCCCTTAGGACGAGGAACCTCTTATAATCATTGTATATTATCATCATTATTATAGACTACCCGCGGTTTTACACCCGTGGAAACCCTTTACCCGGAAAATTGCTTTGTTCAAATCAGCATTTCAATGAATGAATGAATATCTCTTTATTGTATGGGACACAGAGAAAGGACACATTATAATATATGGTACGTACAGTTTCGTAGCATACGAACGATTGGCGGCCTGGGGCCCGTTTCATAAAACTACAATTTACAAATTACAAGTACCATATATTATAAAACCTATTTAAATGACCAATAACCTACGCAATGTACATCGAATTGTACTTGTAATTTGTAAATTGTAGTTTTATGAAACGGGCCCCTTATCGCACAAAGCGATCTCTTCCAGGCAACCATGGGATTGAATGAGTCAAAGAGAATATAACCGCTACGTTTTGCATCAGACTAGAGACAGATGAAGGGGTTGTTACCTAATAATTATTCTCGTTTTGGACTGTGGTCCATTATACTAATATTTCCTGTGTATAGTAGTGTAACTGCATTTGATCAACTTTACAATCATTTTGGATGAAATCTTCATAGTCGTATTTTAATTTTTTTAACGTCGAGCGTTTCAATATGACTTCCCCTCAAATGTTGGTAAGATAAAGGGGAGCTCTCGGGGTTAAATATAAATAATGAACAATAGTGGCCCTTAGTTTGAGGGCCTCATCAGAAGCACCTGGAACTATTTAATAAAAAGACATGGGTAACACGTGTGTTGGCATAGGATTGCGACACTTAATAATATTGTAACTTTAGATAATCTTTATATCTCTGTTCTTAGAAGCCCACACCTCCTCTTAAGTATAGTCGTGTAACTGTATTTGACCAATTTTGTCGTTCAGTTGGTATAATGCAGTTACGTTACTATACGTAGAAAGTCGAAACATTCTGTTTTACCGTCTATTTTACTGCAAGACTATTCCAGTTTCAATTTCAATTTATTTATTTATTAATCGTTGCATAGTAATTTACATGTGTTCTTAATCTAGCGTGCGTAGTTACATCGTGCATGTGGGGTAATCTTAAGTATGTAAAATATAAATGCGCAGTTAGGTGTCTTACATAGATTTTATCTAGGTAAGGTTAGGTTATATATTATCTAAGTTATGCCTGAACTAAGTAGCCCTGTGCTTCAGGCGTCATGTGCAGATTAATAATAATCCTAAAATATAATTACAAATACAATTACAAATATATTTACTTTTAATAATATAAAGCCAAATTGCTAATTCAGTCTGACCTGCTAAATGATACATACATAGCAAAGTGCCCGAAACTGGTGAGCATATGTGAAAACAATTTTTAAAGTAGAAGAAGTGAAAGATGTATTCCAGCATTGTTGGAGGTGGAAACATCTGATCATTGCCTACCCCACTGGAAAAAAGTCGCGACTGTATGTGTGTATAGCAAATTTTATATAACTATGTAAGTAGATTTGGTTAATTTTACTTGCTAAGGCTTGGTTGCACCATCTTAATTTAACATTAACAGTGCAGTTAAAGTACCAGTCAGGTACAAAAAAGGTTGCACCATTTGAAAGTAGTTAAAATGACGTCAAAACTTGACGCAAATTTATAAGCAGCCACGCCTGGCCGGTTAGTGTGAATGTTACCGTTAAATTCTGCCAAACAATACACTTTTATCATCGATTGTCATCCCAACTGACTGACATAAGTACTTACAGCAAATGACAGTTTACGTCTATTATTACCACATTAAAAAACCATAAGGAATTTGAGGTAAATAATGTTTCATTTGACTTGCAACTCGCATAACTTTAACTCGAGCTACTAAATACAGTGGTGCATCACATTTAGCAGAAACCGTTTGAGTTAGTGTTACTGTTAATGTTAAATTCGACGTAAACGTCTTACTTAAGCAGGTAGTATGGTGCAACCAAGCCTAAGTGTCCACAATTAAAAGCAAATAAACGTTGAGAAAACATTTGCATAGTCACCTAAATATAAATCCACCTAAATTCATACAATTGTTCACGAGAACCGAACCTTAAGCCATCATAATAGCTGTGGTGGCAATACACGAGTGGATGAGTCAGCAAAACGCACCACCTCCACTCTCTTAGAGGGCCGCAACTCAAGCCGCGATAATAGCGCCACCTTTTGAGAAATCCGTGAACTTTACTCTAAGGTAAGCGTCAGCAATTTTGATAAGTACCATAAGGTATTTTGTTTGTAAATATCTACCTATTTCAGATTTTAAAAACTGTTGTGCTGAAAATACGTTTTGTCACTCATACAACCAGTTTCGGTTTTGAGTCAGTTTGGAGTATCTCAACACCAGATTTCCTCATCTATTTTTCTTATTGCTCGACTCCTAAGGGTCATAGGTCGTCAAGTTATATAACCTTTACCCTACCCAACAAACTAGGCTATCAAATGCAAACACATTCTTCTGTTTCATTTATAGATTGAAATATTTTGTTGTGTAATGAAACTTTTCTCGACATTAATTATATTAACTTTCATTGTTAAATTCGATATAATGTCTGACATTGTTCACTTTTCAACCTGATATACGAGTAGCCAGCCGATAAGAAAATTGAATTGCGTGCTTTAAGGGCTATAGGTAATTTGAGAATTTAGTTCTAGTATTAAGTAGAATTATGTATTGTCTGTTTGAAGTTTAAATAAAACCTGTTTGAATAAAACCACATTCTAACTAAATCTATCGCGATTTATTTGTTTGGTATTATTTACATTCGGCCGGGGTGCGAGGGTTATGCCTAAGACAACCTCACCTCTGGCAACCAGCGGCCCTCAGTCGGCGTGCGTTTTAGTCGGTTCAAGTCCAACATGACTACCGGCTCCAGAGGGGGAAGGGGGGTGGGTATCCGTAGGGATTTAACGTATGATAAAAAAGATTATTTACGTTTAGCCCAACGTTTTGGCTACCTTTCAGCAGTCACGGTCGCGTGAGAAATTGTGTAAATAAAACATGAACTGAAGTTTATATGAGTGTCCAACTCATATAACTATTATATTGTTAGCTAAAATATTTCAAAAACTCATACTCTGCTCCCGCTTGCTCCTTCTACTTCTTTCTATTTGGCTTATATGGCTTTTATGGGCATTTGACTAAGTAGTCAAATTAGTTACTTTTTACTAAACGTCAAAACACTAAGTTATAGGGCAACTTGTATAAAAGAAATTATTGTGACGTCATTATATTTAATAGTCAACTCATTTACGATTATAGGTTGAGTGGATGATTGAAAATCGATAAAATACGATCCGACGCAACGTTTACCGCTCTATTACCATTCTTAATTTAGTAAGCTCGGAAATAATTTATAACAGAATGAAACCTGTTGAAAATGAAAGAAAATATAGTTAAAACAAATTAAACTCGATATGAAGTACGGGGTCGAAATGGCGTGCATTTTCAGGGTGATGATGATGATGTTCAAGGTTTTAGGTCAAGGTCTACGACTTTTGTCTGAAACGTTTTTCACATGATCTTACAGTTTTCGAGCAGAATTGGTTAAAGGGCTTTATGGTTTTTTGTCCTTATCTATCACAAATACTGTTATTTTTTACAAAAAATTGTTAAATTATACCTCGTTAGGTTTCAAACACGATAACTTTTTATTCAATATATTTAAATTTACTTCTTATTTTGATGCTCAAACAAAAAAGAAACCTCGTTTTCCAACGAAAATATCCAAGTCTAAAGGTGCGATATTTTATTAAATTAAAATGCATATGTACGGGTTGATTTGTCTATTTTAATATATTGAAAAAGAAAATGACATTTCTATGGAGAAATTTTACAGGAAATGCAATAAACTGAAAATACTCACTTTTCAACAGGTGTCATGCCCTTATTAATTATTTCCATTTTCATCATTTTTGACGTTACCTGCACTGCCTTATTGTTAACTATAGAAAAAATCCCATTTTCTGAAAACACCTGTACCTTCAGACATAACATAACACATTATCGTTTATGAACTTTACATATCCTCGAAATTCATGACAGATATCGAATTTTCCTCCCTAAATATTTGAACATGCTGTCCTAAGTGAGGACAGTTCGAATAAAACGTCAGCTACGTGTTATAAATTTATTTGTAAACATTTGAGACAACACGTCGCTGTTTGTGTGCACCTACACTTATTTGTGAAACGTCAACAGTACTAATAAACAGTATTTGTTTACGTGTAGAATATACTGCTTCCGGGCTGTTTGGCCGTGGTCGATGTGAAACTTGCGTTCCAGACGTTTCGTCGATCACTGCGGTCGACATCTACGACGCAGCTACGAAATTTTCACCGTTCGGTCAAGGACCCACGTGATCCACTAGCGTCAGCTGGAGTTTACAGAATCCCCTGCTCATGTGGCTCGGTATACGTGGGCACCACCCAAAGAAGCATCAAGACCCGCCTGTCGGAACATGAACGGAATTGCCGCCTCTGCCACTTCGACAAGTCAGCGGTTGCAGAACACACCCAAGAGGATGGGAATCATACCATCGAATTTCAGAACACGAAAGTTCTAGCTACCACAACACATTTTTTCCCACGTATACTTCGAGAAGCCATCGAAATATTCAAGCATCCCAACAACTTCAACCGAAAAAACGAGGGATTTCAGCTACAAAAAGATTGGTACCCAGCACTGAGAGCCACTCGGTATCACAGTGCAAACAACCAATCAGGATCGCGTACGTCCGCGCCACAGCGCTCGACCAATCAGAATCTAATGAGTCGATTCCCCGCTCCGACCGTGCCTATAAATACAGCCGTGATTCAAGGTTCGGCATTAGTCGCAAGTCAGCCGCCGGCGAGGCAAGGTCTCCGAAGTTGTCGTCGCCCGGCCCTGCGCCACTGAAGATGTCGACCGCAGTGATCGACGAAACGTCTGGAACGCAAGTTTCACATCGACCACGGCCAAACAGCCCGGAAGCAGTATATTCTACATGCAACGCCGGCCGTGAAAGCCTGAAGACTTATAGTATTTGTTTACGTAAATAAATGTAAATTAACCAGTTCTTTCCCACCGTCCACCATCCCAGATCACCTCGGTGTAGGGTGGTCAATTTTTTTATAACTACGGTTCACCCTCGTCCACCTTACCCTAAGTATACCATTGAAAATAATAAATTTCCTCGGTACACCTTGTTAAAAAACTATTTTCATAGGTAATCCATGATATGAGATGTGTTGACTATCGAACAATTAAAAACAGTATACTATGCGTTGATTAAATCGAAAATTAGATACAGCATATTGTTCTGGGGAAATAGCTACAAACATAATATAGATTCAGCTTTTGTAATGCAAAAAAGAGCATTGAGAACAATATTACGCATTGGTCAGACTGAATCTTGTAAAACTAATGTTTTAAGTTTAAAAATTCTGACAGTACCATGTTTATATATTTTATTGCTATTGACCAACCTAATAAAGAATTAAGATAAATATGAATCAAATGCTGAAAGGGAAATAAGAGTCAAAAGTCGCAGAAAAGATTTAAATAGTGTCATCATATCTACGCTTAATATTGTGCAGCATTGCTCAGCTGTACAAGCTGTCAGAGTCTTTAATAAGCTACCTACTGAATTAAAAGTTATTCATGATGTTAATATTTTTAAAATAAAACTAAAAGGATATTAGTTGGATAAATGTTATTATGACATTGATGAATTCTTGAACAGTAGAAATAAGTAAGTATGTAAAAGTCGTGGTGATGGTACCGCCAATATTTTTCCGCCCGCGTGGCATAAGATCCCGTTCCCGCTGCACCTTCTACTATATTAAACATATATTATACATATAAACCTTCCCCTTAAATCACTCTTTCTATTAAAAAAAAACGCACCTAAATCCGTTGCGTAGTTTTAAAGATTTAAGCATACAAAGGGATATAGGGACAGAGAAAGCGACTTTGTTTTATACTATGTAGTGATGAATGTTGTTTTAATTAATATATTGAATGAATGACTGACTCCTGTAATTTAACGTGACTTAACCAATGACATTCTCTGTTTATAACCAATGACATTCACTTAGTCTGTATAATTTCCATAATTTACTATTGACATTTTCATTATTTGCATGTACGGATTATTATAATTTAGATTTCGACACAAATTATGTTTGTTAAGAAATAAATTTGAATTTGAATTTGATATTACCACCACTGTGGCGTAGCGGTAGTGCATTCGACTACTACGACAGGGGGCGCGGGTTCGATTCCCGCTCAGTGCGAATATTTGTGTGCATGAATATGTCTGTTTGCATTGGTCTGGGTGTTTCTATGTTTAATATGTATGAATTTACCAAAAAAAAAGTATATAAGTATGTTTGTCCGCATTTTAGTACCCGTAGCACAAGCTAGTTAAACTGTGCTTACTTTGGGTCTAGAGAGCGTAATGTAGAATGTCGTACAATATTTATTTAAAAGAAAAAACCCTAGCTTCAATCATTTGTTTCTGAAAAGTATTCGTAGTCTTTGTAACAATGTTGCTTATAGACTAAAGTTAATATTCATTTATATAATTTTTACTGTATTACATGAGTATGCACGCTAATTTTAGTAAAAAGGCTAGACGGTTAATTTTACGGCTGATTAACTTAGTTACCCGCGATATGCACACGTTTTATTTCTTCCGATGGCTAGAGACAAAGGCAGCCATTTGCTTATTCCTTATATACTTCACAAGCTTCCATTAAACCTGCTATGCAATCCCAGCCCTCGCTACATAAATACATACATACAAAGTAAATATATATATATATATATTCATGCTTGTAAGTCTCTAAAGGGAAAGCAGAGGTGCATGGACAACTACAATTCATCAACTACGATTTTCGGTTCCACGTTTTGATGCGCTTATTGCTTTCAAGCGGGCACTTTGTCTTATAGGCTGTATGTTTCCTGTCGAATGGAGAACAACCCTACCCCATAGTCGCCTTGTACAATACCCACGAGAAGAGATAGGGGAGCCTTATTTAACAACACTAGGAACCTTGCAGAGTAGAATTTGGGCCACCCCTTCGCTCCCCATGTGGTGTCGTACAAGGAATACGGCAATAGGCTCACCCCCTATTACGTGGGACCGAATAAAGATTGGTGAAATGTGGGTGTGAATTCACCTCTGCCTAACCCTCCGGGGATAAATGCGTGATTATATGTAGGTATGTAGGAACCAAATCCAACCTATATTAAATCTAAGTTCTTAATTACTGAGGCACGGTAGTGGTGCTATAAATATATAAAACAAAGAAAGAAAGTAATTCCTTTCCCAATTACAATTGTAAGTTGGCCCATCACAGACAACTTTTAACTAACAAACTAAAGGAGATATGGGTTCACTAATTTATTACTGCTTAGACACACAATCTAAGTAACACGACCGTCTTGATTGGAATTGGAATCTTTTGTGCGAAGATACGAATTATCTTGGTTTGTTTGTTAATTTGTTAATTCTATTGTTTCGTTCCAGCTTTACTCAGAAAAAAGAAATTTAGGAATAGTATTTTAGGAGATAGTATGCTCTCCAACAGCAGTTAATATAAGTTAATTTAAATATTTATTAAGTAATTTTAAAGTGATATATCTGTTTATTTACATACTTGCAACCATCATTACAGAATATACCTAATGCAATGGCAGAAGGAAACTAACAATAAATAAACAGCTATATAGTAAGATAGTGATATTATTTCTCTTAGCGATAGTTTACTGGCCATTAACTATTAAATATACGCGATCTTATATAAGTAAATGCCTTTAAAACTTGGTTGAAATGACAGGAAATTCTAAGGATCCCATTATGGCGTTAATTCCCGTTAACAATATAGTTACCATAGACTATAGTTACTTCGTGATAACTGGAAAACTTAGGGACAGTTTAAAATTTTATTTTTAAAATAAAATTAATTAACCACTATATAAATCGTCAATATATCTTTTAAGAAGTGTTAATACTATTCTTTTCATTCATATGGTACTAATTTCTGCCTGCTGCTTTTGAAAAAATCAAATTTCGAATTGTCCTAAAGTTGCCCACTTGTTTCAAAGTGACTTCAGTAGACGGTACTGCACAATGATTTATAAACCTAATATTATATGTACAAATCTCATAAAACAAGTATAAGGGAGGTAGGACACGACGGTATTTCCGTCCAATTAAGCAGTCTGACTGGGGCAGTACCTCCGCTCTACAGAATACCGAGGCTATAATTACCTCGTGTTTTGTTCCCGACGGTGAGTAGGGTAGCCAGAGCTCACTGGAGACTTTTTGTACTGTCAGTGGGAATACCAAAGGCTACTCCTGCTTTTCTTTACACTGACGGCACAGAAACTCTCTGTGTAGCTGTGTTGTACATGTCCATAGATACGGTAACACGGTAATCACTTTCCATTAGGTAGGCCGTGAGCTTGTCTGCCACGTCAGTTGTATAAAATAAAAAATATATGTATGTGTTTATCAATTTATTAGTTAAAAAATCTGTAACTCTACAGAATCAACATCCTTATTCGCAAATACTGCAATACACCTGCGACAAACTACCCTCATAATATATTCACGAACGTGCATCGGCGTCTTACAGGTATTTCCGATAACGCAATATGTAGTCACACTGTTAAGTGACAACGTCGTTACGTCTAATCGCGTCTACGACTATAAAGGCCCATGTAGACGGGAAAAGTATCTCGCCTGCGAGCTACGATTATTGAACGAATAAAAACATTTGTTTCGTATACAATTCTACATATTCGCTCTTCCACTTTGGCGGCAATTGCCTAGCAATGGTATATTGATATTGTACAGAGTTTTAAAGCAATAATCGTATTTCGAGTTTTGTACCAGTTGATTTTGGTGTTCTAATATATTATTATCATTCTTCTAAGACAAAAATTAAATGAATTATTTTGTTTTCTATACGTGTTATTCCGTCCAAAGGTTGCCTGGAAGCGATTGCTGTTTACAATAAGGTCGTCCATTGTACATCATTATGTATAAGAATCACTGCTTTTTCGTTTATTTTGGTGTACAATGAAGAAAATGTACTTATTTAATTCTTCCCCTCTAGACAAGTGGCATTTTTTGGCCGGCGTTTAGTAGAATAGAATTTCGAATGTATGGGGTTTATGACATGCGTTAAAGGCTGTATACGTACATACGTCAAATCCCATACTTTTGTCATTCTATTCTACCAAATGGCTGGCCAACAAAATGCCACTTTTCTAGAGCGGCTGGTCTCGAACCGAAACGTGCGAGAAAATATCCCTGTCTAAATAGGCCTTAAATCGTACCTCTCCGCTCGACTTGCGCCATCCCGTATCCATATTACAATCTCCTGTCATTGGAAAGGATATTGAAAGCCGTTCTAAGAATTTGTTGGCTCTCCATACCGGAAAATATGATTCGTTTCACGGCATATGACATAGGTAATTTCACAGACTTACAAATCGGAAATTAATCGGGTTAAAAATAAGATATCACAAATACTCCCTGTATTTGTGATATCTTATTTTTTACGAATAAAAAATATAACGTGTATAAAATTTAATTGTATATAAAGTTTTACAAGTTTTACTAAGGTGCACTTAGGTCTACTAATGTTGATTTTCTATAGTTTTACCAGTTTTCGAGTGATTTAGATGTATAGTACACGAACGAAGCAAAGTCATGAAAGTGAACGTAAGTAAGACGAAAGTAAGGGTTTTTGAAAGAGAAAAAAATATGACGGACTGTACGATTCTGATAGAAGGAGAAAAACTGGAACAAGTGAAAGAGTTTGTGTACTTGGGATCAAAGTTTACGAGAGACGGAAAGTATGACTGTGATATTGAACGAAGAGTGTTGGCAGGAAACAAAGTCTGCCCTGCATAACTTTATGAGCAGCCAGAATGTGTCTAAAAAGGCACGACTGGCTGTACATAGAGGAGTGCTGGTTCCAACACTTATGGTAGTGAATGTTGGGTATGGTAGAAGAAGCATGAAAGTAAGATTAATGCTGCGGATATGAGAAGTCTAAGAAAATAGCTGGAGTGACTTTAGTAGACAAAGCGAGGAATAGTGTGATAAGGGAACGTTATGGTGAGGTAGAAGATGTAGTGACAAAGATAGAGAAAGGGATGCTAAGATGGTTCGGACACGTTGAAAGGATGAGTGAAAGTAGATTGACGAAACAGATTTATGAGGCGAGAGTGAATGGGCGAGTCGGTAAGGGGCGACCTAGGCGAACGTTCTTCGTTCAAATCGAAGACGTCTTAAGTAAAGGCCAGGTCAAAAGTACCCAGAACCGATGCGCTTGTATGAAAACGCTTATGAAAGTAGGAGAAGCGAAAAAGGTTTGTCAGGATCGTAGCAAGTGGAAAGAAGTGGTATCTGCCTACCCCGATGGGAAAAAGGCGTGACCTTATGTATGTATGTATGTATGTAGATGTGGTACCCGGTGGAGCACACTAGGGCCTACCCATCTCATTCTGTGAGTGTCGTAGCTGCGCCTATAGGATAGTGCTGTTCTCTATGTGACAATAAACATAAAGTCTAAGGCAACGTATCCGCTTGAAGGCAATTGACGTGTGACGTCAAATTGTTACGTGGAACTGAAAATACTTATTAGCGAAATGTGGATGATAATACACCTCAGCATACCCCTTCGAGGCTCTACAGGCGTGAATATATGCAATATAAGCTGGTCAGGTAATTTTATGTTTTATTAAATCGCCTTTGTTTGCTTGACCACGTTCTGTGGTGACATATGTGGGTCTCAAAAATATTTGACACTGCCGCATACACCGGGTTTCGGTTCGAGGCGATGACACAATAGGTGCTGGTTTGATGGCGTAGTTGATGACATAAGAGCCAAAGGTGTGAATACCACGGATGCCCAAAACGGTGAGTAACGATGAAGCAATAACCGACAGGTAAACCCCAAACCCCGAGGTGAAGACGAAGCAGACTGTTCGGCTTAAGGTTTTTGTGTTAACGCCTCTTATTATCCATACTAATATTATAATTTTGAAAGTGCCTATGTGTATGTTGGTCCGTCTTTCACGGCTAAACCAGAGAATCTATTTCGATGAAAATTAGTACAGAACTTGAAAAAGGACATACCCGTAGGCTAGCTCGCGTGGATGTCGGTCGCGATAGCCGACATCTACGCGAGCGGAGTCACGTGCAAAAGGAAGTGTGAAATATATACCATCCGAATGACTGCACCGAATTCACCAAAAGGTCATTCTTTTTTTATTATGTTACTTTTTCAATTGTAAGGACACAGTTTGTTAGAAAAAAGGTAAGTTAGATCAAGAAAATAAAAAAACAGAAATACTAGGAGAAACTGAACTCCCTGGAATGTTTACAAAACATTTACTAAATAGTTTGGTATTCGGTCGCTAAAGCTTATCAGAAATCTTCATTCATGACGAGAATCCCGTTAATTCATTATAGGTAAATGGAAATGGTGTTATTAATCATTCGATTCTGCCTCACTCTAGTTCAGAACTCATTCATCACTTTATAAATGATAGTTTTGCTTTGCGTGCACGGAGCTCTGCAAATAAAAAAATATTTTTTATAACACTTAGGTGGCAAGCAAGCACACGGCCCAACTGAAGGAAAATAGTTATCTAGGCCTATGGATGTGTGCAACACTAGGGGAGTCACAGATATGCTGCTGACCCTGTAAGAACAGAGAGTCTCTGTGCCATCAGTGTTCAGTGTAGAAGACAAAGCAGGACAAGCCTTTGGTCTTCCCACTGACAGCTTAAAAACTCGCCCGTGAGCTCTGGCTACCCTACTCACCGGTAATACAACACGAGGTTTTTATTGCCGCGGTATTCTGTAGAGAGGCGTACTTTTTTTTTATACGTTCAGGATATCCCCACGGCTCCCCCCCCCCCCCTTAGAGCCGAAGGGAGAGGTTATGTCGGACTCGAACCGACTAAACCGCACGCCGTCTGTGGGTCGATGTGCTAGGCCGAAGGTGAGGTTGTCTCGTGACATTATCCCTCGCACCCCGGCTGACCCAGGGCCATTCCTCTCGGTCTGGCCCCGCCTCGAGAGAGGCGGTACTTCCCCAGTTGGATTGCTCAGTTGGAACAGAACTACTACTAACTACCTCTATCAAATATTGAAGTAGTAATCAACGATGATGATCCAAGTCTTAGGGAACAATACCATGTGGGTACGTTACCAGTCGACATCGATAGGGAGGAATTATTTCACACCTAAACATTTTACCCCTACTTTTATTCTGTGAATATTTTAGATTTTTTAATTAGTGTAATTGAAAGAAGAAAGAGAATTATTAAGTAAAAATATCTTTTAATTAATCATTGAATGGATTATTAATAGACATTTATTAGTAATAGGAGTGTATACGATACTTATAATAAAAACCACAATTTCAGGTGGTAAGTAATACACAGCTTTTGAAACGTAGGTATTCTATATTAAACAGAGTTACTAAACACATATTTGGCCCTAGTCGTATTTTGTTTTGTTGCGCGGGCTTTTTATGACTGAAGTTTAAAAATGTTGCGCGTGGAAATATAAAGTATTTAGGTAGGTAATATCTTCGTTACAAAATGTTCAAAGTTGAGAAATTTTATATTTTATACGTTTTTAAAAGCTTTTTTGTTATCTTATTATTTTTTAGCACTATTCATATTTTGCGATTAAAAGCTAAATGAGTGAATATTAAAGTAACGTACATATTTCATGTTTTTGGTGAAATGTTTCTCTAGTGAGATTTTACTTCTTCTTTTTAAGATTGATTTTTTTCATCTTTTGTGTCCTTTATTATAAACTAGCTGTTGCTGCTGCTGGAATACTGAAACACTCGTTGAAATGTTCAAATTTTCCGTGAATACTTGTTTTTTGTTAAATACATGAATCGTGTATATGTTCATATTAAACGTTCATTATAATAGCTTTTATTTTACTATTATAAATAGACACTAAGACTTCATTTATTTATATAGATATGGAGAGGCTTATTTGGTAGGTATAATTTTGCTAGTTCACATTTAGTTCTCCTCTACTCATCACGAAACATACTTATTACACAGTTTTAATTAGTTGATACTGTAACTTTAAAATTGAAATACGTTCCGCCACTACACGAGACATCTTCTGGAACATTCTTTTTTTGAAGTGAAACTTCTTTAGCGGCGTTGGCTGGGTGAAAAGTGTTAAACTCGCGTCAGGATCGCTTGACGTTTGGACCGTAACCGATGACTGACGTCATACAACATAAGCTATAATAGACTGTCTATTTTGCAAGATACGATAAATAGCATGGTAGTCTACGAATAAATCGTAGTCGACTTTAAGTCCTTATGGTTTCAGATAGTATCGGGTTCAAACCTGGCATTCTGACACTTTTTGTGATTATTTTTTCTTTTTGTAATTTTTTAATTTCTTCTGACAGATAATTAGCAGAAAGTTATTAATAGGTTCTATGATTATGGTATGGTATGGCCATATGGTATGTTCTTTTTATCTTTTTCTATGTATATAACGAAGAAAGAAAGAAAGAAAATGTTTTCACTTCTGCCGGCACTCCCAGAGTGCAACCCGTCTTTTTTTTTAATACCACGTAGGTGGCAGACAAGCGCACGACCCACCTGATGGAAAGTGGTTACCGTGGCCTTTGAAAGTGTGCAACACTAGGGGCGGCACACTCGCGTTGCCGATCCAATTAGAATATCTCTATTCTAATTGGATCGGCAACGCGAGTGAATTTATGTGCCGTCAGTGAAGAAGATAAAGCAGGACAAACCTTAGGTCTTCAAACTGACAACACAAAATCTCTCCAGTCAGCTCTCGCTACCCTGCTTACCGCCGGAAACACAACACGACCGAGAAATGTAATGAGGATGCCGAGCGGACATAATCCATCCATCCAAGCTTATTATTATAATGCCCTGTTTGATTCAGAGATAGTCTTTAAAATTTCCTTTATGCTCGGAATATTTACTGTAGCACCAGGCTTGCAGTAATTTGTAAACAATTTATAGAAAAAAACTAATGATGAAAATCACCGTGGGTTTTTATTGTAATTTTTTTTCTTACATTGCCTTGCGAATTTAGCTGTAAGTTATCGTAAGTGTTACTTTTGTTACCTTCATTGATAAAGAAATTAACTTAACTTTTATTAAATTAATTTTCAATTTGATAAAGAGCTGAGAGCTACCAATATAGCGTTGTATGTTGTGTTAGAAAGAGATCAAGAACTCTAAAATGCCATGATAGATTCTTTTAACCATTCGTTGGGGACAGCCAATCCGGGGTCCCATTGGTGAGTCTCAGGTCCTGTTAAGGCAACCGTAATTGTAGAATTTATAAAACCCATGTGATGATATAATATATTAATCTTTTTAGAGTTGCTAAACTGGTTACGACATTCCACGTATAGATAATATTCTATAATATACCTATATTATCATGAAATTTTGACAAACTACCACAGGTAGGGACGAGTCCAAACGATATTACATTTCCCTGCTCCAAATTGCCCATAACTATCCCCGAAAAATGTGTAATATCTAGGCGAGACGCAATATCTCCAAAAGGATATTTTTACAGAAGAATTTTGTCTAAGACCTGTTAGCAGTTACATAAGTATATTTTTAAGGGAAAGACAGTGTTAATAGTACAGTGGTATAAATATGAGATTTGTGGGCTTATTGTTCTGTTTTAATACTATTGTAAGGTTTTAAACGATGACTTCTAAGTTCTAACTAAGTCGGATGAAGTTGTTTTTTCCGATCATAATCAATAAGAAAAGTTGGCAGGCTAAGGCATATATTCTAGAATGGTACTAAGTTCTGAGTCTCTGTTTATCTGAGTACAGATTGTATAGACATCTATCAAATCTGACAATCTGTTTATACCTACAATCTGTACTCAGATCAACCGAGATTCAAGACATAGCGCTTTTCTAGAATACGTTAACTCTGACGATGTAAAACTTTTTGTAACTGTCATAAAACATATAGATAATATTCAATTCTGACAGCCTCTGTGGCGTATCGATAGTGAACGCGGCCGCTATGCAGTAGGCGCAGGTTCGATCCCCGATCAGTGCAAATATTTGGAGCCCTCAAAAATCCAGCAAGTGGTCTAAGTGCAATGATTCGATATCGCCTTTGGATTGTGTAGGTCAGATGGCAGTCGCTTCACGGAAAATATCGAAGTTCAGCAAAAATACGCAGTTAGACTGGTAAAGCGGGCCCCAAACTCCCAGTGGAAGGCTTCGGATGCGACTAGGATTACGGCTAGGATATATAAGATAATATCAAAATTCATTATCTCACTTATTTATATTCTATACCCCGGTCCAAATTCCAAATTCATTCCTGCCCAAGAACCGTGCCATAAATTTCAATTGCTTGCAGTTGATGGCGGATTTTTGTATGTTAATCAGCGAGAGAATATTCATAACGCGATGCAGGACAGATTGCTTTAAAATATGTTACTGTCGTGAAATATCACTCATTGAAATAAAACTACTTTTTAACGTTATTGTTAAAGCTATCGGGATATTTACCATGTATTGTTTGGAGTTTCCGATATTTAGACGCTGTTGCAAGCACCGTGATCACAGAGGATAGTAAATATCCCTATAGCTGTTATAATCATGTGAGTGACCATGATGTTTTAAATGCCTATACCTATTTTTTAATGGATTCTATCGCGACTTATTAGAAATTATTCACATTAAGCCCTGATATTTCGATTATTTTCAAGCAGCCATGGTCACAGGGTGATTACAGATGTTACATAGCTAAAGTTATTTTCATTCGATGTCAGTAATTAATTGGCCCATCGGCACAGGAACGTAAAAGGGATAAACAATCAAAACAGCAGTTATAATTCAAGAGTATAAAAAAGACTCAACGATTTATAGCTTTTAAATTGAAACAACCTCGTATTGTCCCACACAAGCAACCTATCCCATTCCAATATAAAAAAACAGCCCTTACACTGAACCCGTTTCGGGACATAAGCTTTCAAAAGCCGAGGTTTCTCCTAACAAAGATTAAGATATATGTAAGAAGGAGATACGACTTCTGAAAACAAACACTTGGGCCATAATTTTAAACTCTTCCCTATGCTAATGTCATGGAGTCTTACCGCTAAGTGCCTACAACTTGCAAACTGCCGAACTAATTTGTGTGGAACTATATGAAACTTAGTACTAGTAGATTTATTGAAGCTATATGAAATTCTGTTTAGTAGTGGAAACTAATTTTCATGTTGTAGAATAATAAAGCAAATTTTTTTTTTTTTTTTTTATTTTTTTTTTTTTAAGAATATTAGCAACCGAAATTATCGAAATTACTAATATTCCCTCTAACCCATCGAACTAAGCTAAATTACTTGTGCTAGGAGTGGGTTCACGTCGGTAGTGTCATGGCCAGGATTCGAACCGAATTATAAGAAAACATTATGAAAAAATAATTTTAATGGTAGCCTAGTGGTATGGGTAATGGACTGCTGAGACGAGGTCTCGGGTTCGATCCCAGGTTTTCCATGGCACACACCAACGACTTTTCGATACTTTTCGAAGTTATGTGTGTATTTATCGCAGGTTTATAAGTGCCCAGTTAATGGCAATAGGCTCGCCACCTATTACATTGGGACCTAAACATAAACCGGCGAAATGTGGGTGCTAGCACCTCTGCCTACCCCTTCGGGGATAAAGGCGTGAGTTTATGTTATGTTATGTTAAATACAAACCAACGCTCAACAAAGTCACCTAAATGTGAACACGCGCAAAAAGGTACCAACCATTACTAAAGGTTTAGTAAACCACAGATACTCGCTAAAGAGCATAGATATTATATTAATAAATGTATTGAGTATTGAGTATTGATTGAGATGAGGCTATTGAAATTAAAAACACCCAAATTTTAATAGAGGAGATGGTTGGAGTTGAAGCATACCAGCAACCTGGAACTCAATCATCCACTTAATTAAACCTGTAAGCAGCAAAATACAGCAAGACTTAATGACACAGTGAGCTCATTTTGCGTAAATAGTAACACCAACAATTTCATCATGATTCGGATACTTTGAAATAACTTACACTTCAAACCATATGGCAACTACCTTATATAATCAAACCGCGAACATTGCTACTGAAAATTTGCCGAAACGTCGGTCTAAAAGTAAATAATACCAAATTAATCGCGAATGAATTCGTTAAAAAGTGGTTCTATTTCAATGAGTGATATTCGCGTAAAAAATATCATTTAATGGATTTTATTCACAAAAAAAACTCACCTATCTTACTAATATCACAATCTTACTTCTTATATCCTGCTAATATTACGAATAAATATGGAAGTTTGTAAAGGTGTAAAATTGGGATTTTTGGTCTTAACGGCACTGGCTGAATTTTGGTACATGAAAAGATTAAAAGTTGACAACTTACAGGCATTTTATACCGGGAATGGATTCCCATCTATAATGGTTGCGACGGGATCAAAATTCCATTCAGGCAAAGCCGCGGGCAACAGCTAGTTGTAAATATTTAAATAAGCAAGCGGTTATTGAGTTACTTCTTAGTCAGATCAAGTAAATTGACGTTGGCATAACAAAACCTTGAGAGTTGCCAGTTATTCAATCTTTTCAAGGACGCCTCTACTGTAAATATTACAAAACAATAATAGCCCTTAACTTTTATAAGCAGTTATCGAAATTTAGAAATTCACTAATGAAAGTTATCGTGGCGTAGCAATTAGCTATAATTCTCAATTTTGTGATGAACACATGATGGCCTACAGTTACTGAACAATTCCTCCAAGCTCCTTCCATCAATAAACGACTAGAACAGTAATACTTTCATTTCATCAGCGAACTGCCAAAGAGTGGAATGCCTTGCCTGAATCTGTTTCTGGATAGCTATAACTCGATTGTCTTCAAAACTAGAGCGAATAAATTACTTCTAGGCGAGCATGCTTCATGTCGACCATATCGTCACTTACTAACACGTGAGATAGTGGTGAAACGCAAGCCCATCAGCCATAAAAATAAACATAGTAAGTAATGCTTTGTACGATATCCTCCTTTGCAATATGGTGTGTTATATGAATAGGGTTTGGTTTTATTGACAGAATACACTATTATGTCAATAACACCTAACCTATAATGTCACCATGTCCGTAAATGCAAGAGAGTCGCTTTCGTTGGTGCGGCCACGTCCTGCGGCAACAGCCAGGCTACGTGGGTAATAAATGTCTGGCAATGGTGCCCGTACCGGGTCCCGATAGAAGGGGTAGGCGCTAGAAGTCTTGGCTTGACGTCATTAAGGGTGACATGCCTGCAAATGGTTTCACTGCCATAGACACCCAAGATCGTGCAAACTGGAGGAAGACAAACCGAAAGGCGGACCCTGAGCTCCGAGGGTGTCTTGGGCTTGGTGCAATCAGGATAACGTCTAAATGTAAATGATGATGATGCACTATTCCCGCCTTTCTGTTACTTTTCAGTAACTTTGGTCACAAAGATTTTTGTTGTCTGAGTTTTCTCATGTCTTGAAGTATAAAGTTAGCTCAAACTTTATTCAATTGTGAGTGTAACACTAACAATTGAATGAAGTTTTGTACTTCCGCAGAATAAGATCACAGTGTATTGAAGTCTTACTGTATTTTTATTTCCAAGCTGGTGGAAATCGATGTTCTTTAGAGAGTATTCCGTCTACTCTATTGTGCTTATGTTCGCAGTCACCTCGAATATTGCTCCCAGGTATGGCATCCTGTATTTGACACTTATATTGATAGACTGGATGGAACTCCAGAGATTTTTTGCGTTATATCCAATTCAGATCCTGTACCTATTAATAATTAACAAAAGTCAAATTAATTAAGATAGGAAAAAGTGAATGCCCAGGTGGGACTCGAACCCACGATCTTTCCCTTACGGGGGAATGCTCAGACCACTGAGATTCCCCCTGTAAGGGAAAGATCGTGGGTTCGAGTCCCACCTGGGCATTCACTTTTTCCTATCTTGATCGATTTGAAAAGTTAGCATCATAAATGCTTCAAAAATTTCATTCAAAAGTCAAATTAAGTAAGACCTTCTTTGACAAAGTGTACAGTGTAATGCTGTCTAGCTTCTTGTGTATATTATAATATCTACTATATAAATGCGAATACTTATAATTGTCCATTTTATGGCGCCACACGCTAAAGCAGCATTTGCTACGCACATAGAATATTGCCGATTGTTTTGTCTTTGATACTACTTTTTATCTAAATATCTACAACACACAAATCTTCACATTCAATCTTTGTCATTCTCAAAAACTCAATTAGCTTATAGGTACATTCTGTTGTACTCACCTAATGAATGTTTATTTTCCTTTTGCCTTCAATACGGTGTTTCATGACGTTTGTTGGCCCAATATATAGATATTTTGGATTTTTGAACATAAATTTATTAAATAATTATGTGTTTTTAGTCTTAGAAGAGTTAATTATATTTATTTTAACAGCCTCCGTGGCGTAGCGGTAGTGAACGCGGCCGCTACGCAGGAGGCGCGGGTTCGATCCCCGCTCAGTGCAAATATTTATGTGCATGAATTTGCATAGGTATTTCTATGTATAATATGTATGTATTTACAAAAAAAAGTTTCTAAGTACGTTTATCCGCATTCTAGATTCCATAACACAAGCTAGTTAAGTTATGCTTACCATGGGTCTAGATAGCGTTGGTGAAATGTTGTGGAATGTTTATTTATTTCTTTATTTGAATTTGGGTGCACAGTAATTTAATTAATATGAATCACGTGAGAAAACTGAAGAAAGCTTGCAGTCGCGATAGATGGCTTTTATCGATTTAAATTAAAACTATTATGATTTTCAAGCGCGTATTATATAAATGCTGTCTACAAATGCAACACTGACTTACTTCATTGAAGTCCATGCTTCAATTAACTTAGTAGGCCGCGAATTCGAGTTGTAATTCAATACTCACTATGTTTGTCGTCTGGTATTACGCTGTAACATGAAGAAAATGGAAAATCTGGGGTCATGGATGTGAAGAGTCTATGGTTAAGATATTATCGACAGCCTCGAGGCGTGGCGGTAGTAATCGCGACGGCTACGCAGGAGGCACAGGATCACTTCCCGCGTATGGGTATTTGCATTGCTGTGGCCGTGCCGCAGTCTGTGGCAGTCGTTACGGGTATTTGGAGCCCTAAAAAGTCCGACCACTGGTTCAATTGTAATACTTTGAATTCGCCAATGTATGCTGTTTCGAGGAAAATATCAAAATTCAGCCACGTCGCAGTTAGGCTGGCAAAAGCGGACCCCGGACCCCGAGATAAAGGTGTATGCAACTGCTATCAACGCAAAAATGATGATCAATATTAGATTTCACATCTAAACATCTACAACACATATAAAAAGTTTCGCTGAATTCTTGGCACCCGATCTTCCTACATCTTGCAAATCTCGATTTACTCGTATACTCATCGATTTAATGTTATGTTTCAACACAGCTAGCTAATAGGCTAGCGAAATGTTCGCGCTACTATAATATACTGACTCCATATAATGATATAGTATTTTAGCATCGCACTTTAAATTAACTAGAATTGTTCACCTCGCACTATATTGCACTCTTTCGCGCAATACAATGCAAGATAAATCCTCACTTCTACACTGACGGCACAGAAACTTCCTGTTCTTATAGGGTCGGCGGCACGAGTGTGACACCCCTGATATTGCACACGTCCATAGGTCACGGTAACCACTTTCCATCAGGTGGGTATGCTTGTCTGCCACCTAAGTGGTAAAAAAAAGCTTCTTTGATTGAATTAAGGCATAGCACAATATAACCTCTTTTACCTTCTCACGACAAAGTTAATGACTAACACTACAATTGAATTTCTATCGTGGCCTTTCTTCCTGACAATACATGCTATCGTGCGCAGGGTCCTATCTGGAGGATAGCCCAGGAATCCCTGTGACAAGCTAATACATTATTTTGTGCACACTAATGTGAATTATACATTTACTAAATTTTCGTAATGTTAACCGTCAATATCTGTTTTGAATCCCGATAAAAGAAAACAAATAACAATAATTTCAACATCACCTGTGCGAGTTTACAATTATGTTTAATTTTGGTGACTCTTTACTAAGTTTCCTGGTTAATACACTTGTTGACACATCTATTGGCCCACCTTAGAGTTTAGGTTTCGATGGCCCCTACCTAAATATGATTGCTAGATTGAACAAAAACTATTGATACAGTTTTAACCTGATACATTTTACCATCATTTTCGATAGTATCGTTTTAAATTTGATTTAAGAATACCACAGGATATGGAGCTACGCCTAACAAGTCGCGTATGCGCCTTGATGAGTGCAGTTGTTTTTTGAATGAAAAACATGTTTTATCAAAATAAAGGTTTAATTATCAATTAAAGGTTTAATTTAATAACGTGTGTTGCCTCCATGGACATCTACGACGGTGCGAAGCAGCATTGTGCAAAACGCTCTCCCTTACGTCGGTAGACCATCTTCCTTTTATCATTGCCATGTAACGCAATTTTAGACTCATCAGAAAAGATTACACGGCTCCAATGCTACTGGGACCAATTTAAATGAGTGCGCGCGAAAAGAAGACGCGCAGTTCAGTGCGTTCTTCTAACCTTCTCCGAACAGTTCGAGCGCTCACAGATACTCCGTGGAAGTCGCGAAGTTGGTTTTGTATCTCAATGGAGGTAAGATGATGATTTCTCAAGCTGGTCGTCACCATGAATCGATCCTGCCTTTCAGTTGTGACCCGAGATCGAGGCCTTCCTTGGCGACAAACAAAGTCGGCAGTGTCTAGGTACCTCCGATAAACATTTCGGACCGCAGATCGACTTAAATTAAGTTGAGCACTCACATTTCTTTGGCTGTATCCGGCCTGGATAAGTGCCACAGCTTGGGCGGCGACTTCAGGCGAAGTATCCATAGATTTTATTGATAGAACCTCACCTTAATGCTAAGAATAAGTAATGTTTGTTGAAAAACCAAAGAGAAAAATCACACTTTCGAGAATTAAATCCAAGTAAACGAATAAACTCAAGTTTTCTTAGTATTCGATTGTTTAATATCAACGAACAGGCTCCAAATTGTCTTTTGTTTCTTTAAGTTCTGTGTTCGCAATTCAAAATAAAACTATTGAATAAAATTATGAACGTGCCTGGTTCAAAACTGCATAAAAACTTTTTGCTCGACCTAATATTAATTTTCAGCTAGGACTAAACGAAACTTAAAATGCAAGGTGGGGCCAATAGATGTATCCTCAAGTGTACTATATCAGGAGTGTAATAATTTCCTTATGTCGCTAGTAGTCTTATAGTAAATAAATACCTGTTTTTGTGTTGTTATTGTTATTCGTCCCCGAAGAAGTGCTGAACAGCGAAGCTCCGGTGAGCCGGGCACGTCGCAGGATCCACCACATGTTGCTTAACTCACAATAAAGTTATCAACAAAATAAATAACTATACTTTCACTATACAAATCTAACAATATGATATGTTAAAAGTTGGAAAACCCAAGAAAAGTCCGTGTAGTTAAAACCCTAACAGACGCTATATTACAATGAAATATTACAACATGAGCCTGTTAATAAATCACGAGAGATATGTACGATACTCGATGCCGATGTAACTCGCGTTTGAGTGGTTTTTTAAGGGTTGAAACGCCCACACCGATCGCTCGCTCTCACAAGACTGGTTCGCCAACTACAGGACTCAAAACATGACATGCGCAAAGCTTACAGACCTCTAACAGGTGAATTTTGATTAATTAAAAAGTATGTTTGCAGTAAAAATTACTAATTTTACTGTCTAATTGTAATAAAACTGTAAACATATTGAGCGTTGAGTCACTTTTGGGGATGCGGTGTGCGTGATTGATTTCTAGGCTAACTCAATTTAGGCAAGCACTCTTACAAGGTTAAGGCCATGGTCAGTAGAATTTTAAAACTCCATGCTGTGTGCCGGGGTAAATCTTTTTCCTAGTAGGTACGGATAGCCGGCTCGATCGGGAATAATTCCAAAATTTATATTTGAGTTGAAAAAGCTCGAATCATTTAAAACGAATAGGGAGGTACTTAGTGTCTACAAATTACTAATTTCGAGAGCGTGTCCGCACATAGTTTGGACTAATCTTGATAGTTAAAAGTAGGTACCTGCTTTTGTTTTTTTCATGAAATTTTAAAACAATTAATGTTATTCTTAACACTTTTTGCAATCTAAATCAACACTTTTGACTTATTTAGAGGTTTGACTGTAAAATATAATAATAATAAGCAATTTATGTGGTTGTCGACCGGCCCCAGCGCCGGGCAATGATCGTTGACATCACCATCCCGCATGACGAGAACCTCACCATCCCGCATGACGAGAACCTCGTGAAGGCTGAGAAGGACAAAATTAGCAAGTACCTTGACTTGGCTCACGAGGTAACCGCCATGTGGGATGTTGAATCAACGATAATTGTCCCGATAGTCATTTCGGCGAACGGGCTGATAGCGAAGAGCCTCGAACAACACCTCAAGAAGCTCTCGCTAGATGGTTGGGCCAAGGGTCAGATGCAGAAGGCGGTCATTCTCGACACGGCACGCATTGTCCGGAGGTTTCTCACCCTGTGACCCCAACCGCCGTTAGCTTGGGCCCTGCCCCGCTTTCGGTGGTTTTTTTTAATGTGTATTTAAAAATGTAATTTATAAGTAGTTTAAAAGTAAATAAATAGATAGCAATTTAATTCATTTATAACAATAATTTATTATGTAAAAGAAAATTGTCCAAGTTAGGTACTTAATGTTTCACCTTTTTCGTCCAAATGTTAAAATTCGTCTTAGTTATTTTTATCAAACCATCTTGTTTCTGCTCCAACTGTAAACACATAATGAAATCAAATAATTCGTTCTACTCAGTTCCGTATGTATCTAAATTTTAATTTCTGCCAACGAGCTTAGTATAGTGAAATCGCAAATGTAATCATCAACATGTTCCTCCCTAGAGAGATTTGCGTACATTCTTTCATCTTGTGTTCCTTTCTTTGTCATTGCAGCCTTTTTATACTGACTTTTACGTAAATGAAGGAAATCTTTGTTACATTACGTAATGAACACCTAGCTTGCAAACTTCTTTGCTTAGTATACAATAATATTAATAGGATTTAGCGTGATGATGGTATAGGTATGTGATAAATTATCGGGAATGTGCAGAAGAACTTTCTACGACACTCATTCGAGGACAGAGAGTACCATTGAGCCAGTCAGTCGAAACGTCAGGCAATTCAATAGTTTATATGTATTTATACCATGATCGCATTAATTCCCGTTAACTGTAATATATACCATGGAACGCGGCTGAATGACAAAATATACTTAATTATTTCTTACTTTTGCATTGTATTCTTCTAATAAAGCATGTTTTTATTACAATTATAACAATAAGAGTATTATTTTTAGATAAAATAGGTAAGTATTTTTAGATAAAGTAGGTGGCCGACATGCACACGGCTCACCTGATAGAAAGTGGTTACCGTGGCCTATGGACGTGTGCAACACCAGGGGAGTTACAATCGTGCTGCCGACCCTGTAAACACAGAGTCTCTGTGTCGTCAGTGTGGAAGACAAAGCAGGAATAGCCTTTGGTCTTCCTGCTGTCAGCACATAAACTCTCCAGTGAGCTCTGGCTACCCTACTCACCGCCGGGGACACAACAGGAGGTTATTATGGCCACTGTATTCTGTAGGGTGGAGTTACTTCCCCGGTCGGACTGCTCAATTGGATGGAAATACCGCCGTGTCCTACCTCCTACAAACGACTACCTATTTCATCTACTAGCTGATATCCGCGACTCCACCCACGTGCACGTCGGATATCATGGATCATAACTCCCGTTCTCATCAACCAATTGTGATCAAAGTTACACCAGATTAGAAATTAAACCAAGACTTTTCTAACAAAACCGCATCAAAATCCGTTTCTTAAACCAATACACAAGAATTTAAAAAATAATATTATTTGGGATACTTTTGACTCTAACTGTACGCTGCTTCCACTCTCGTTTAGAACTATGAGTTTAATGCAACTTGAATGGAAACGTCAGTCACAAAAAGAAATTCAATTATAAGTTATTGAAACTGCCCCGCCGCCCTATTTCTGACTGCCAATGTTTCGATGATAACTTTTAAAAAAAGTTCCTGGCGTGTGCTGGCCAGAGATATGGGCCTTTTGGATTTTTGAATTCGACTTTTTTAATTAACTGTGCCTTTTAAATCTTAAAGGACTTGATTCTTTTTGTTTGATGACTATGAATTTGTGCGAAGTCAACGAATAGGAAGATCCTAAAAGGGCAGAGATTCAATCTGTACAACCAAGTGCAATCACCATTCAAAATATAAACTACTAGCCTTACGTCCACGGCTCCTCCCGCGTGGACTCCAACTAATTGCAATCAAACAAACGTAAAATATTAAGGCTGACTAAAACCTATCCATTCAGTAGTTATTGCGTCCATCGCGAACAAACATTTCTAATGTTTAATTATATAATACTTAGTATATATGTCCCAGTCACATTATATAATTTGCCGTATTACATTACGGCTAGCAGTTCAGGGCGTTTCAAAAACAGGGCCGTTTCGAAATGCGGCGGTTCAACGAGTAGCCGGATTTGTCATTGCGATACGTTAAAAATGACTTATTTCTGCATGATTATAAAAATGATCTTGGTTGAGGCATTAATCCAGTCGAAAAAGACAAAATTAAATGGTAAGCTTGCATAAATTTAAGTAGAGCTGATAATTGGTAGGGGTCAAATACACCTGGCCTCCAGGGCCATCAGGGGATACCGCACGATATCCTTCGAAGCGGCGAGTCTCCTGGCCGGATCGCCACCGTGGATCCTGGAAGCGAGGGCCCTTTCGGCACTATACCAGTTCCGAAAGGAGGCGCGGGAGCGGGGATTCGATCCCGAGCCCGAGGACATTCGGGCCGAGAAATCCCGGCTCCACCAGGTCATGGTGGCCGAGTGGGAGCGACGACTTGGGCAACCACGCGCAGGGCACGCCGTCATTGCGGCGGTAAGGCCCATCATGGGGGAGTGGCTAGAGAGGCCACACGGGAGCCTCTCGTACCGTCAGACGCAGATGATAACCGGGCACGGTTACTTCGGGCGGTATCTGCATCTGATGGGTATTGAGCCAACGCCCGAGTGCCATCACTGCGACGCGAGCGTGGACTCGGGGCTGCACACGCTCACCGAGTGTCCGGCGTTTGAGACGCCGAGGCGGGAGCTTGTGCAGGCCCTGGGGGTGAGAGTGCTCACGCTCTCCACCCTGCTCGCGGCGATGGTCCGCTGCGCGGATGCGTGGGCGGCCAGCGCCTCTTTCTGCGAGCAGGTCATGCTCGCGAAGGAGACAGCAGAGCGGGCGCGGCGCGGTGAGCGGGAAAGACTCGCTGACATCGCTGCTCGCGCCCGAAGGCGGCTCGGGCGTCGGAGGGCGCTTACAGACCTCCGCCCCCCATGAGCGCGGGCCTGAGGGTGACGGGTGGAGCCACCCGTCACCCTAGCAGAAGCAGGCCACGGCGGCGACGCGCATCGTAGGACGATGCGCGCCTCCCCACACCGGGGTTGAGTCGGGGACGGCGTGGTCCCCACCTCCCGAGGAGGGCCAGACCGAAAGGGATGGCCCTGGGTCAGCCGGGGTGCGAGGGATATGTCGCAAGACAACCTCACCTTCGGCCTAGCACCACGACCCACAGACGGCGTGCGGTTTAGTCGGTTCGAGTCCGACATAACCCACCCCTCCGGCTCCGGAGGGGCGGGTATCCGTGGGGATTTCCCGCACGTAAAAAAAAAAAAAAAAAAAAAAAGGGGTCAAATACACCATAATAAAAGATATATCAAAATTCCAATACCAAGGTATCCAAGGCTTTAGTATTATGTTATCTGTATCTAAGAGCAATTTCCAGGTACGTTATCCCCACCCGAATTACGAATTTGCAATATACTGGAGTTCCGTTATACATTAAGAGATGCGTTCCAAGAAGCTGAGCACATGTCTAGGAACATATTCCACACCCCCAATTCCACCTATCCACACTGCACACATGCAGGGACTGTCGAAACTAGACCGGTAACATTTATGCACGATTTGTTTTAGCGCTCTCAGTGAAAGCAACTTTTTAAAAGTTTATATTTTCTTATCTGTGTTAGTTATTGGAGTTAAAGTGATGAACTTTTGATCGAAATAAAAAAAATTGGTATGACCTATTTAGAGGTCCAAACATAGGTCCTTTTATATAGAAGAATAACAACATTTTGGTTTAAATCGTCATTTAGTTGCACTATTCCAACGAATTCTACTATGTTTCTTATTTGTGATAAAAATTAACTATTTTAACTTGCAATGACATAAATATGGTAACTTTTAGGTAATGTAGTAAAAACACAAACAAAAAACTTTCCAAGGTTTGTCACAAATTTCGACCGAGTGGGTACCACCGTCCACGATTGCGAAAAACCCTTCATAATAATTCAATCTCGGTTGAATTGCGTTCATGGGCCAGCCAGTGCATAGCCGGGCAGGGGGATTGTGGTCGCAGCACTAGTAGGACCGGTGGGTGTCACGCCGTCAAACTGAGTGTCACCACACTGTTAACATGAAAATGTATATTATGTAATGGTGACCCTCTTGCCTGAGACTTTGCCTTCAGTTTACCATCAGCTGGGGTGAAGTCAAATTGACGTATCCCATATATGTAAAAAAGAATGTTCCGAGTCCGAATCAAAATAATGTTCCGATTCGCGAACTTACTTATTCATCCTAGCGTTAATCCCAGACGCATCCGAAGCTTTTCAACTTGGATTCTGGGGTCCACTTTACCAGTCCAAGTGCAGATTTGACTGAACTTGGATATTTTCTGTGAAGCGACTGACCTTCACAACCCAAAGGCAATATTGAAGCTTTGCAGTTAGACCAGTTGTTGGTCTTTTTAGGGCTCCAACTAACGTAACGATTGCCATTGATGTTCGTATGGTAACTGGGACCGATGGCTCATCGTGCTCTCCGAGGGACGACCAGGCAGAGAGATTTGCATTGAGCGGGGATCAAACCTGCGCCTCCTGCGTAGCAGCCGCGTTAACTCCCGCTACGCCACAGAGGCCTTGACTATATACAACTTTGTATATAGTTTAAGGAATCACCCCATTTCTTCCAAGTGTTTTAAAAAGCTACTAAGGAATAGGGTTGCTCTACATCCGAGCTTTCGATGAGAACAGCTTCGCCCCCTTCTACATGGGACCGAAAACTACAGTTGATGAAATGTGGGTGTTAATATAACTCTGCCTGCCCCTTCGGGGATTTACAGGCGAGAATATGTCTTGTATAAGTACATGGTGTTATTATGCTTTGGACATACGGGACATAACTCGGAACCCACGTAAGACTCAAGCTTCATTAGCAATTATACAACAAACGGCGTCACTTTGCAGTCCTAAAACGAACTTTATGCTACATTGTATAAGGTTCAAAATAAAACAACAGACACCGAAGTATCACCCAGGGTACTAGCCAAATCATAATTTACAGCCAAATTGGCTGTCCAGTGACGTCATTGATAAACTAATAAGGTACCTACGTATCGTTCAGATTCAATCTCGTTTAGCCTTCATACATTACATACAATAGATTAGTAAGGAAATTGTGTAACGTTTTGTAAGTTCCGTATTAATGGTATTTACAGAATAATTGATTATACTTTTGATTTTCACTGTAATTCTATCATCATCATCATCAATTTGATGATAACCTCCGTGGCGATAGCGATACAGCGTTCGACTGCTATGTCGAAGGTCGCTAGTTCGATAACGGCTCAGTGCAATTTTATTATGTTTGAATATTTTGGTCTATTTGCATGAGTCTGGGTATTTTTAAGAATAATATGTACGTATAAACAAAGATCTATCTAAGTATGTATATCTGCATTCTGGAACCCATTGAACAATCTAGTTAAACAGAAAAGAACAAATTGAAAATATTGGAGAAGAGAAGAACCGAACAGCTACACAGGGTGGAAGATTTTGATCTTACCTAGAGGGGAAGTATTCTAAATACTGGAGATAGCGAAATTCACTCAAAGGAAACATTATGCTGCATTTAAAGATTAACTAAGGTTGCGTGGAAGATATTGGCTATTTTGGCGATAAGGCCGCCCTTCGTACAGCAATTGTATAAAGTATATTTTACTCGTAAGATTTCATGTAAATTTTGTACAAATAAAGTGTTATTCTATTCTATTCAATTCTAACGAAAACTTGCATGCCACACTTGGTAATCGACCCGTCTAAAATTCTATAAACTAACACATCCTGAATTTTCATCCATCAATCGATAGTGTCAATCATAAAGATCAAATCCCTAACCATGGAGAAGGCAATGATAATCATATTCTGTCCTCCGTGACTCTAATTGTCTGACGTGACTTAATTTGGTTTTCTTCCGATCTAAATATTATAAGAAAATCCTGTCCTGTACTCCCACTGGTCCTTTACCTTCATCGTCTAAAAATATCGAGTCTAATCGAGCATTTCGTAATCATTAATTAAAATTGATTGAGATCTCGTCCCTAATCAACCTTCTTTGAACGAGATACGTCATAGGAGGTGACTGATCTAAGTCTTGGGGTCTCACCGGTTTATTTATTAACAGAGGGATCATTAATGACTCATTTGGTTTCCTGTTTGAGTTATGAAGATTTAAAATTGTTATAAATCGGTGAGAAATCACAAGGGAGATTTCGTATGTATTTATGTGTATTTGTTTTAATGGTTCTATACACATACATAAATACACATATTCATGCCTATAAATACCCGAAAGGGTAAGCAAAGTGTGTAAACATAGACCCACATGTCACCAACGATGGTTTTTGACCTGACATAATAACAACAAACATTTAGGCTCCAATTGGAGCTTAAATAGCACCTAAGGAGATATAAAGGGGCTACAGCAGCAACACTTATAACTTTGGTGATTAAAGATCATATACAAGCGAAAGATTTTACTTAAAGCTACACAACAGAATCACAAGGGCAATAACAGCGTGAGTTTCACGCTTAAAATTCCACAGCAGCAATTTTTAACTCAACAATACCGGTAAAGCACCTTTGTGTTATAGGTTTAAGTGAATCTTACCATTATAAGATCTATATAAGAAGTAAGCATTGACTACATTCTCCTAAAAACCTCGCTAAGAACCTAAGGTGATTCAAAAGCGATCATTACCTCTACCGATGCTATAATGATGCTCATAAACTCTTTTGTATCACCATTCGCTCAAACAGTTACATAACTCTATTATATTACTGAAAGTGGAACAGTAGGAATGGTCCACGAGCCACATTTAAATTTGGTCAATGATTTCCTCCCGGGAGATACTTCGTACAGTGGTTAAGGAAGTTAAATCATGAATTTTCGTGGTTGTCAGCTGGCACTTTGTCGGTGGGGTAAGCAGCGGTGACTGCTCAAACATGTAAAAAAATGAAAAAAAATCAGTCATTTCCTCCCGGCTGAAAATTGGCTAAATTACAGTTAAGCCAATGTATTGAAGGAAAAAAATTGTCAGCTGCTCATATCGCGGTGGAAAACCTGTCAGCTGGTGACCTAAAGTTGTAAAAAAAATTAAAATCGTCAGTCATTTCCTCCCGGCTCAAAATTGGCTAAAATACAGTTAAGCCAATGCCTTGAAGGAAAAAAATTGTCAGCTGGCCATATCGCGGTGGAATACGCGTCAGCTGGTGACCAAAAGTTCAAAAAGTTGTATGAAAAATTAAAATCGTCATTCATTTCCTCCCGGCTCAAAATTGGCCAAAATATAGTTGAGCCAATACCTTGAAGGAAATAAGTTGTCAGCTGCGCATATCGCGGTAGAAAACGCCTCAGCTGGTGACGTGGCCAAAATTCAGCCATTTTTTCACGGTTCGAATTTGGCCAAAATACAGTAAAGCGAATGCCTTGTAGGATAAGAAATGTCAACTGCAAATGCCCCGGTGGAAAATGCATCAGCTGTTCACGTGACAAAATTCAGTCATTCCCTCCCGGCTCAAAATTCGCCAAAATATAGCTAAGCCAATACCTTGGAGAAAATAAATTGTCAGCTGGTCATGCCGCGGTGGAAAATGCGTCAGCTGGTCACGTGAAAAAATCAGTCATTTCCCCGGGCTCAAAATTGGCCAAAATACAGATAATCCAATACCTTGAAGGAAATCTATTGGCAGCTGCCCATGCCACGGTGGAAAATGCATCAGCTAGTCACGTGACAAAATTCAGTCATCTCCTCCCGGCTCAAAATTTGCCAAAATACAGTTAAGCCAATACCTTGAAGGACCAAACTTGCCAGCTGCCCATATCCATATGCATACCATTTTGTCACGTGACCAGATGACGCATTTTCCGCCGCGGCATGAGCAGCTGACAATTTATTTTATTCAAGGTATTGGCTTACTTATATTTTGGCAAATTTTGGGCCGGGAGGAAATAACGGAACTTGGTCAGATCACCAGCTGATGCATTTTCCACCGGGGTATTTTCAGCTGAAAATTCTGTCTCGGCATTGGCTGAACTGTATTTTGGACAATTTTGAACCGGGAAAAAATTACTGGATTTTGGCCACGTCGCCAGCTGAGGCGTATTCCATCGCGATATGGGCAGCTGACAAGTTTGGTCCTTCAAGGTATGGGCTTAACTGTATTTTGGCAAATTTTGAGCCGGGAGGAGATGACTGAATTTTGTCACGTGACTAGCTGATGCATTTTCCACCGCGGCATGGGCAGCTGCCAATAGATTTCCTTCAAAGTATTGGATTATCTGTATTTTGGCCAATTTTGAGCCCGGAGGAAATGACTGATTTTTTTCACGTGACCAGCTGACGCATTTTCCACCGCGGCATGACCAGCTGACAATTTATTTTCTCCAAGGTATTGGCTTAACTATATTTTGGCCAATTTTGAGCCCGGAGGAAATGACTGATTTTTTTCACGTGACCAGCTGACGCATTTTCCACCGCGGCATGACCAGCTGACAATTTATTTTCTCCAAGGTATTGGCTTAACTATATTTTGGCCAATTTTGAGCCGCGAGGAAATGACTGAATTTTGTCACGTAAACAGCTGATGTATTTTCCACCGGGGCATTTGTAGTAGACATTTCTTGTCCTTCAAGGCATTGGCTTTACTGTATTTTGGCCAAATTTGAACCGTGAAAAATTTGGGTGAATTTTGGCCACGTCACCAGCTGAGGCGTTTTCCACCGCGATATGCGCAGCTGACAACTTATTTCCTTCAAGGTATTGGCTCAACTATATTTTGGCCAGTTTTGAGCCGGGAGGAAATGACTGACAATTTATGAACTTTTGGTCACCAGCTGACGCGTATTCCACCGCGATATGGCCAGCTGACAATTATTTTCGTTCAAGGCATTGGCGTAACTGTATTTTAGCCAATTTTGAGCCGGGAGGAAATGACTGACGATTTTAATTTTTTTTACAACTTTAGGTCACCAGCTGACAATTTTTCCACCGCTATATGAGCAGCTGACAATTTTTTTCCTTTAAGACATTGGCTTAACTGTAATTTAGCCAATTTTCAGCCGGGAGGAAATGACTGAATTTTTTTCATTTTTTTACATGTTTGAGCGGTCACCGCTGCTTACCCCACCAACAAAGTGCCAGCTGACAACCACGAAAATTCATGATTTGACTTCCTTAACCACTGTACGAAGTATCTCCCGGGAGGCGATTGGTCATGAGAACCTGTCGCTGGCTTGCGGTCTAGAACATTTTTCGCTATTATGGAAGTTTAGATGTTTGTACTTGTTGTTGATATCAATGCTGTCGTCATGATTAGGGTTACAAAGTGAATTGACTAAGGTTAGAAAAATACAAAAAAAAGGGCCAAGTGCGAGTCGGACTCGCCCATGAAGGGTTCCATAGCAGCAAGTGACATAATTTAAAAGTTCTTGTAGTTCGTTGTTACTTTGATCGATGGTTTAATAATGGTGTACGGTTTACGATTTATGACTTATTAAAAATAAAACTTCTTACTAGATCATGTTCAAACCAATTTTAGGCAGGGGTTTTGTAGGGCAAATAAGACCACGTGAAGTCGTATTTGCAGAGATTCATTTCTGTCACTAACTTTTGACTATTTAAGACAATAATTTAAGGGTAAAGCTTGTTTTGCCAACTAACATGTTTAAAAAAAATTTTAATTTGTGAAATGATGTTAAGCCATAACGAAATTTTATAAGTTTTTGTCTAATGAGTAGTTTATTAAACAATATTTTGTAAAATAATAAGTTTATCAACTATAATTTTGACAAACGTTGCTTGTCAAATGAAGATTTGTCTTTTGTTTTTTGTCAAATGATTGGATACCGTTATTACATTCGCCTCTCTTATCGATTTAACCTGTCTATTCAACTTTGTCCTCGATTCTCGACTTTCTTCTCACCTCTATATTCGACTCTGTACTCGACTTTCGACTCGCCTCTATATTCGACTCTATACTTAATCAATACTCGACTCTTTAAAGGCTTCCCTACACCACTCTCTACTCGACTCTGTACTCTTCTCTAAACTCGCCTCCCCATTGGCCTCTCTACTCGCATCTGCGCTCGCCCATCCACACGACTCTCTTTTCACCCCTCTACTTGACTCTCTCCACTTTCTTCTCTACTCGCCTCCCCAATCGCCTATGTACTCGCATCTTTACTCGAATCTATACTCAACTATCTTTTTGATCACTACTCGCCTCTATATTCGTATTTGACCTTTACACGCCTATCCACTAGCTCCTAAAACGATCTCTAATCGCCTCACCACTCGCCTCTCTATTTGGCTCTTTGCTCGTCTGTCTGTTCTCAAGCTATAATCCACCTCTGTACTACATTTTATGAGGAAATCTTAAAAAAAAAGACGTTTTTAAGCTATTGCATAGCTTTTAACACGGGCTTTGAACGCGGCGACCGAATCATGAAATTCCGTAACGAAAAAAACCTAACACGTCGGCGCAAAATAGACTCTATCGGTCAGTTATAAAGTCGAAAATATAAAAATTCGTCTACATGATTATGCGAATAAATTGAGTATAATTTGACAGATTTATTCGCGTTTAGACACATCTCTTCAAGTCTTATAAATTTTTATTGTGTTGTGTTGTGTTGTGTTGTGTGTGATGCTTTTTAACCTTTTATTTTAATGCAATGATTTTTTAGAATGCGTTTCGCTATCGGGTGAAAGCGATTGTCCGTGACGTTACGTAGTACCTAAACATCGCGAGTTCGTGAGTTCGAATGCAAGTTTCGTGTCTTAATTACCTGCCTACTTTAGAGTTTTATAAATTTATTGTATATATAATGCAGTATTCAGTGTATATATTTTAAGTGTAAATATAGTAAAGATAGGAATAATATGTGTAAAATATAATATAGTGAAGTTGGACATAATAAATGTAAATACGAGTATAATTAATTATAATTGCATAAGTTGATAAAAATGCTATGCAATAGCTTTACCGCGGCAGTGCCCGGGTGCCACACGTATTTTTTCATACTATTTATCCCCCCTTATTTAGCCCCTTGAAAAATGGCAAACTTTCATACAACTTAACTCTATTTCCCCCCTTCTACCCCCATTTTCACGCTAAAAAGTAGTCTATGTCCGTTCCCTAGCTCTAAGCCTTCTCTTTACCAAATTTCATAAGGATAATTCAAAACAATAAACTGTTATACTAACTTTCATCCCGTATTACCCTCCTCCCTTTAACCCCTTTTGTGATATAAGGTAGCATATATATATATATATATATATATTATATATATTACCAAGCTCTAATCCACCTCTGTACCAAATTTTATCAGGATATCTTTAAAACTGACAAACTTTCATCCCCTATTTCCTTAGTCCTCCTTTTTCGTGATAAATGGTAGATTATGTACGTTCTCATGCTCTAATCCAACTACGTACCAAGGTTCATCAGGACATCTTCAAAAATGACAAACTTCCATCCCCTAACCCTATCCCCCACTTCTCCCTCCTTTTTCGGATAAAAATTTCATCAGGATGTCATCAAAAATGACAAACTTTCACATAAACTTTCATTCCATAGCCCTATTTCCCCCTTCTAGCCCCCTTATTGCAATAAAATGTAGCCTATGTTCGTTCCTAAGCTCTAATTTATCTTTGGACCAAATTTTATTAGGATATCTTAAAAAAATGACAAAATTTCATACAGACCTTCATCCCCCATTTCCCCCCTTTAAACCCCCTTTCTCGCGATAAAAGGTAGCCTATGTCTGTTCTTAAGCTCTAATTCACCTATGTACCAAATTTCATCAAAGTCGGTTCAGTGGTTTAGGAGTGAAAGCGTAACATATCTATCTGTCTGTCTGTTTACTACTTTGGCATTTATAATATTAGTATTTATCATATATATTAGTATATGGACGCCGCGTGGTCCTCGGCAGAGTAGAATTTGGGCCACCCCTTTTCTTCCCATGTGGTGTGGTACAAGGCGACTAAGGGATAGGGCTGATTAACTTTAACATCAGACAGATATGTACAGCCCAGACTCAGCCTCAGATGCATGGCTCGGGTCAACAATAGTGCCCGGAATACGCCAATAGGCTCACCCCCTATTACGTGGGACCGAATACAGGTTGGTGAAATGTGGGTGTTAATTCACCTCTGCATAACTTTCCGGGGATAAAGGCGTGATTATATGTATGTATATTTTATTACATAATTATGTATTATTATTTTAAATAGAACGTAATAATAAAAAAAGACGGGTTGCACTCTGGGAGTGCCGGCAGAAGTGAAAACATTTTCTTTTTTTCTTTCTGCGTTATATACATAGAAAAAGATAAAAAAGAACATACCATACCATACCTATAATATAGCGCTAATCATAGAACCTATCACTTATTTTCTGTTAATTTTCTGTCAGAAGAAATTAATAAATTATGAAAGGAAAAAATAATCACAAAAAGTAATAAATTACAGAAAGAAAAAATAATCATAAAAAGTAATAAATTACAAAAAGAAAAAATAATCACAAAAAGTTTCAGAAGGCCAGGTGGTTAGAACCCGATACTATCTGAAACTATAAGGACTTACAGTCGAAGTGCTTACCGTTTAAGCTACGACGCAATTATCGTAACTTGCAAAATAGATAGGCTATACCTAATCTTGTATGACGTCCCAACTAGCAAAAGTAAGTACTATAAAAGTCCATAGAACGTTTCCAGAAACACGTATTAGTGTTGCATACATGTTCTATAACGTTGATGTAAACGTTTACCCAGGCAGGTTTTGGCACAGTTATATCGCAATTTCGTAACATAACCGTGTTATTGTGGCTCCATACATCACATTTTAGTGCTATAGTTATAATAAAACAGCGACGTGTAACACTTTTTAAGGTTTTAACAGTGATTGTTGAGCCATCTACATCACAAAAAAGTTACAAAAAAGTAATCAGAGTTTTGTTAATTGACTTTTCAGTCCTATACTAGAGATCAGGGAGCTATTATAATTCATCCGTAAAGTTGATGTGAGTTGTGAGACGGTGCGTACTGCACGGAACTAAAAATAAATAAAGAACAGACACCTTAATAAGTAAATTGATTGAACTACACATTTAAAGCATAATGGCTGCTCACTAATTGTGAAATTAGTGTTATTGTCTTAGACTCCCATTTTTACTTGCGATTGAAGATTTACGTACAAAGTATACTAGTATTATAAACAAAATTTTCATGCGCCCCCTTAATTATTAAAATTTATGAAATTAAAATCACGAAAATATATACATTTCTCCATCGCTGGTATAAAAGTGTCTTCGTGCTTATAGACCGCAAGCCAGCGACAGGTTCTCATGACCAATCGCCTCCCGGGAGATTATTATTATTATTATTTCAATTTGGGGACGCCGGACGGCCGGACGGATGATCCATCCGCGGCTTCTGCGGGCCATTTCATCCATTTCCCCGACCCTCCCCTAAGGGAGAGTTTGGTTCTCCAGCCCTCACGGTGCCCCTTCAAACCTCTTTGTTTCCTTGCAGAAGCTCGCGATCCGTTCCACCTTCAGATTTCGTAGCTCCTCTGTGTCCAGTGTGTCCGTTCCCAGGAGATTCCATCTGATCAGGGAGTACATGGGGCACTCTGCCAGTAGGTGGAGGCTGGTCTCCTCGCTCTCCATGCACTCCGGGCAGATAGGGTCGGTCTTCACACCTATAACTGTTAAGTGTCTGTTAAGTCTGCTGTGTCCTGTTATTATCTCTATGACAAGCCTCATGTCCCCTCTTGAAAGTGTGGTGAGCTGGCTTGTCTTTTTCTTGTCAATGCCTTTTATGAAGATCTTTGACTGTCTCAATCCGGTCTTGGATCTCCATCTTCTGTTGGTTTCGTCTGTGATACTGCAGCTGATTACTCCCTTGGTGATCTTGTGCGATATTGGCAGCCCGGGTTCGGGCCCCACCAAGTTTTCTTCTGCTCCTTCTCTGGCTAGTGATTAAATTACAGTTAAGCCAGTGTCTTGAAGGAAAAAAATTGTCAGCTGCTCATATCGCGGTGGAAAACCTGCCAGCTGGTGACATAAAGTTAAAAATCATTTCATCAAAATTTAAATGTGGCTCGTGGAAATTAACATTTAAATTTGGTCAATGATTTCCTCCCGGGAGATACTTCGTACAGTGGTTAAGGAAGTTAAATCATGAATACTATATAACATCTATGCCGCCATGACAAAAATAGGGTTCCTTGACACCTGTTAAACCGTATAAGAAAAATTGATATGTCTGTCTTGTTCTATAAAAACATTTTAAATTTCTACTATTGGACATTTTGGCTGATTATAAGTGGTCAAATGCTACTTTTATATATCAGAAAGGCCCATTAAAAGTATTTTAAACTCTTTAATTCAACTATGAGACGTAACAGTTACCAAAACAATGATTTCAAGACTTTTTAGTGTTTTAACAGTGTCATCGGGGCAACTATAGTATCTGTCCTATAGTAGCTATTTGGAAATCTTTATTACACAAATCCGATACATAACAGTGTTAAAGAAATCAATAATAGTACATTGTTATCCTATAATAGTATTCTTTTAACAATTATAGTACTTGCACTATAAACTATAATACTCATTTGGAAGCGACAATAACACATATTTGCCTTAAAACTGTAATATATGTTCCTTTAATAGGACAAGGAAGCTCTTTAGTGGTATAACAGAATCATTTATAGTGCAGCGTTAAAGGCATGATTTAGGACTGTATTGTAAACGTTTACATCACTATTAAACAGTACTAAAGTGCTGTATAATATTATACAGCTGAAAAGTGATATAAGTTGCTTTTATAAAACACATGGTCATAACGAAAACCTTAATAACGCTTTAATAGGACTATTTAGTGATAAAATGATTTCTTAATGGACTATTTTGCTGGTTGGGGTCAGTCGTCGGTTACGGTTCAAAGGTCAACTAATCTTGACGTTTTCTTAACATTTTTTACCCATCCAACGCCGCTAAAAAAGTTTTCACTTCAAAAACACTAGGAAATAATATTGTTCAGCTAAATTCAGAATTTTGATCGACGTGCGCCTGGTTAAACTAGTATAGTATGTACTATGATCGCAAGCCTCCCTGCTTGCGATCATAGTACATACTATACTCACATTTCGTTCATTAGAAATCTATCTGATAGCACTAGAATCTTCGAACAATGTTCAGAGGTCACGAAACGAAACTGAAGGAAGCTTGCATTGATAGATGGCGCTTATCGATTTAAATTCAAACTATCATTATTTTCAAGCGGATGTTTATGTCTGGTCCCCTTTTCACGTACTTACTATAAGGACCATTAAGGCAAAATTGCCAAACTCAAGACCAGCCTCTGTTTAGGGGCTGAGAAGACAGCCTCAGTAGGGGGGCAGAGCCCTAATATCTGTATCTGCTTCCACACGTCCCGCAAGGGGCGTTGTGATGACTAGAGTATGTTCTTACTATATAAGCTGATATTCTTTTCGTATAAGGAGACGAGATGCTAAACGAGTTATAATCCAATACTCGAATATTTTTGACGTCCAGCATTTTGCTGGGACATCACGAAACTGAAATGGAATGGAAGATCTTGTCGATCTTGATCTTATAAACTTGTAAAACGTTGAGATTATGATCTAAATTTCAAAAACTGCCACGTTTTGTTTATATTAAAACTAGCCGACCCGCCCCGGCTCGTATCATACTCCGAAATATGGTCCGTATTTTTTAGTTATCAAATAATATATGGGAATCCCTCCACTCCCTTGAGTAGTAGCGTGATGATATTTAGCCTATAACATGGACTATTTAATGCAAAAAGATATTTTAATTCAAACCAGTAGTTCTTGAGATAAGTGCATTCAACCAAACATACAAACTTCAGCTAATAGATAGGTACCTAATACCATTTGCTGAATTACAACTCAAAGTAAGTATACTTATACCTACACAATACATACTTAGGTTTTACCAGACAAGGGATGTCGACTTAATTTTCACTTACAATAGGTACTCTTGTAAAATTACCACTTTATAATAATGTAATCATGTACTAAAGTGAAATATTCTTACGATTTAATAGTTTCGAAAATATTTAATTTTGAAAATTCAATTTCTCTAACGCATCCACCCAAAAACGCTTCACTCAAAATGCTCACGAGCATTAGAATACGCCCACCTCATCTCGTCTCGTGGGTATCCTAGAAAGCGATTAAGAGATAGAACTCAGGCCCTCGATTCTGCTAAAGCCAAATCAACTGTCATGCCACAGACACTGCAATAAATGGCATTAAATTTTAGACTTAAACTTTATGAACTTAAAGTCCAAAATTAAATGAAGAGTGTCACATTTCACTTTTTCATTCACTCTACAAAAATCCATTTAATATTAGACTTTAAGAACATGATTTTAAAGTTTAAAATTAAATGGGTAATTTTTGCAGTGTTTGTGGTATGACAATGGTTTTACTTTAGTAGAATCGAGGCCCTGTTCTCCATTCGATAGTAAAGATACATGACAAAGTGCCCTGTTAACGACCATAGGCTCCCCATCTATTAAATACACGCGGGACCGAAAATCATGGTGAATGAAATGTGGGCGTTAATACAACTCTACCTGCCCTTTCGGGGATTTACAGGCGTGAATATGTCTTGTGTACATGGCGTTATTATGCTTTAGACATACGGGACATAACTCGGAACCCACGTAAGACCCAAGCTTCATTAGCAATTATACAACAAACGGCTTCACTTTGCAGTCCTAAAACAAACTTTATCTACATCGCATAAGGTTCGGAATAAAACAACACACATCGAAGTATCCCCCAAGGTACTAGCGAAATAATAATTTACAGCCAAATTGACTGTCCCAGTGACGTCATTGATGAACTAATAAGGTACCTACGTATCGTTCAGATTCAATCTCGTTTAGCCTTCATACATTATATGTACAATAGATCGCAAGGAAATTGTGATATTGATGGCATAGGTGTTGACGTTTTGTAAGTGTCGTTTTAAAAGTATTTATGGTTTATATTATTTTTAACTGTAATTCTTTCATCATCATCATCAATAGAATGACGACCTTCGTGGCGCAGCGGTAGGACGTTCGACTGCTACGTCTGAGGCCGCTAGTTTGATTATCTCTCAGTGCAAATATTTGTATGCATGAAAATATCTTTCAGTTAGTCAGAGTATTTCCTCTATAAGGAATCGTACACCGGTTTAACTCCTAGTCTAACCTTTTCCGATGTGAATATATATATTTATATATTAATAAAATTGAAGTGAATGTTTGTAATATTAAACGCATGCACCATAGTTAAAACAAAGCTCCATCTTAAATTTTATTCGCCTGTTTGTAAAGTGTCAAAATAGACACAGTCGTTTTCGAAGTTGACCATACTTCGAAAAAGACTGTGTCGATTTTAACGAGATAGTTTTTACTGTAAACAGTTATCAGGCGTAACTCAGGGTACTTTTATTACAGTAAATATATTAGGACTTTTTACAAAAAAAAATCATTGATCTAAGTTGACCGAGATCTCAATCGACACGTCGGTTTTTCCGTTCAATTAAGCAGTCTGACTAGGGAAGTAATTTAGCCCTACAGAATACCGCAGCCATAACAACCTCTTGTTGTTTCCGGCGTTGAGTAGGGTAGTCAGAGCTCACTGGAGAGTTTTTGTGCTGTCAGTGGGAAGACCAAAGGCTACTCCTGCTTTGTCTTCTACACTGACGGCACATAAACTCTCTGTGTTTACAGGGTCGGCAGCACGAGTGTGACTTCTCTGGTGCTGAACACGTCCATAGGCCACGGTAACCACTTTCCATCAAGAGGACCGTGTGCTCGTCTGCAACCTTAGTGGTATAAAAAAAAAGATACGTGGTGGAGGTGCGTGGTCTGAGTCTTGGGTTCTCACCGCTTTATTTATTGATAAAGATGTCATTAATGACCCATTTGGTTCCCTGTTTGAGTTAGGAAGATAAAAAATTGTAATATGTCGGTGAGAAATTAGGGACAGAAGATTTCGTATGTATTTGTTTCAATGGTTCTGTCTACCAGAGTCGTCGAGTCAGACAGAATTTTAGACAGATTAAAGTACATCAGCTCCTCTAGACAAGTGGAAATTCGTTGACCGTTTGGTATACCAAATGGCCAACAAATTTCCACTTGTCTAAAGGGGCTGCAATTGTTTGGAAAATAAGTAATTTGCATAAAGAGGATTCTAAGGCTGCTTTTCCACTGAAGATGTGCTATTAAACGTTGCTATGGATACCAATCATATTCGTTGGTCCACAAAGCGTAGCACTGACGGGAAGGGATTCAGCTATGTTTGTTTGCTACAGAAAGAGGCTTGCTATGGACGTGTGCTGTGGATACCTATGAGAATAGCATTTTGAATTTTTTTTAGGAGAAATAGCTTGAGCTGCGCTTTTTCATAGCACACTTTACTCGCTAAGCTACATAGCATAGCACAATGGAAACGGTCACATAGTTTCATAGCGTAGCTTTTATTTCTTCGTACCATAGCTACATAGCACATCTCCGGTGGAAAGGCAGCCTATACCCACAAACAGAAGTTCCCAAGATTTTTGTAACTAATATTGTTTCACAAACAGAAGTTCCCAAGATTTTTGTAACTAATATTGTTTGTAACATGGGTTCTATTTTTTTAAATTGTTTCGAAATTGACCACGTTACAGCACAAATCTATTTATAAGCATGATAGTTTTCAGTAAAGTGTACGACAAAAATGCTGAGGTATTGGTATGATTGGGGCTGGCTTCGGACATTCTAATAACATAATTTGAAAATTTTATTTATGTAACTTAGTAAAACTAAATATTTAGAAGTACTTGAACCTATGTATTCACACTCTAAGTAATGAAATTCCCGATGTCATTCCATTGATTTTTGTTACCAGATTTGTTCATTGCCTATTAGATATTAAAAAGGAATCCATCTTCAGCTTTTCTATGTAAGATTCCGTGTACGACCCGTCAACCCACACTAGGTCACTCACAAAACAAATTACAGTTAATACGAAACTATTTTTAGTGGCTTCTATCGTGATTTAATTAGTTGGTGTTACTTTATTCTATGTCCAGGTGTGTGAGGCGGTTACAAAACCCTCAGGACCTAAGACAGCCTCCCCGGCTAGCCCGTACAACTCCAGTTTAAAGGACGGTTTTGTTCTGAATTTGGGGGATCAGATGACAGTCGTTGCTAAAATAATCAACCAAAGTAAAATCATGACAGTAAGAAAGCAGTCCCCGAGCTTCAAAGCTGATAGTCACGGTGACACTTATTGTCAGGATCTATGCATGTTTGCCCCAAATACCACCAATATATTAACAAATATATTAGCAAATATGTGGCGATACTAACTCATATAATATATACAAACACATATACATATATATTTATAAATACACTTACAACTAACTTAATAACTAAAAACACTTACCTCACTTTACTTACCTGAAGTCCATCGATGTCGTCGACCCGTCGTCGTGCCGCAGCGCATCGTCGTATCGTCGAGTGTAAGATGCCCCGTCGAGCCGCGAGAACAATAGAACCGGCAGCCGTTGCGACACGGCCGCCAGCGCACACACAGCTAGCAGTTCGAACCTGAGCCGCGCACGAGATGCACGCCGCTTTGCCTCGCTAAATACCTACCTCCTGTTACGCGACTGTATATCGATACCGTATATTTCCTTTTCATCTACTTCTGTTCTTCATCTATATTGACTGTGCTGTGCCTTCCGCTATTTGCTACAAACTGTATTAAACTAAGCAAACATAATAAACTGGACTGTGATTGTGACAACTGCATTTCATTGTTGCTACGCTGGGAATTTAATCTAGAAGTAAGGAGGTGAGTCCATCCACTACTTCTAAACTGGTGACCCCGACGTGATCCAGCGTCAGCGACGACCCTGAAAACTGTAACAGAAAAGTGAATCTTACGAAGACACAAAATGTCTACCGATCCTGACGACTCGCATTCCAATGCGGGTGCCTTTAATCCATCCGACATAAATCGTGTCGGTGTACGAACCCCACCGTTTTGGCCTGAAGATCCAGTGCTATGGTTTGCACAAATAGAAGGCAATTTCGTACTTTCCGGAATTAAAGAAGATGAAACAAAATTTTATTATGTGACGTCACAACTGGAAAATGTTTACGCATCTGAAGTAAAGGATATTATAGTCAACCCCCCCGCCAAAGGCAAATATGAAAAGTTGAAGACAGAGCTTATCAAGAGACTTTCGGCCTCAAGAGAGAAGCAGATGAAACAGCTGTTGATGTACGAAGAGCTGGGGGATAGGCGCCCGTCACAGTTTCTTCGCCATCTACAAAACTTAGCCGGTCCAAGCTATCCCGACGAGTTTTTGAAGACGACCTGGGCCAGCCGACTGCCTGTAAATCTACAAACAGTCATCGCATCCCAACCAAACGCCAAGCTGGACGCCCTAGCTGAACTGGCTGACACCGTGCACGAGCTCGTCCCACCAACTCCTCAAGTCGCTGCCACCCAAACTGCCGGAAGTTCACTGGAAATGATAACGAAGGAAATAGCTAAGCTCAGTCGGCAAGTTGATGCCCTATCGATGAACCAAACCCGAAGATCGCGTTTAAAAACCAGGGGAGGCACATCAGACGGGCGTATGAGAAGCAAATCACGAACTCAATCAAATTACAGAAAGTTTCCCATCTGCTACTATCATTATCGGTACGGAGCAGACGCCAGAAGATGCCAAAAGCCGTGTGACTACAAGCAGGGAAACCCCAAGGGCGATCATTAATGGCGACTGATGATTGTCACGCTCCAGCAGGTCGCCTGTTCATCACGGATAAAAGGACCAAGATGCATTTTTAAGTCGATACTGGAAGCGACCTTTGCGTCTTCCCACGCTCAGCCGTAAAACAAAGACGACCTAAATCCGCATATCAACTCTTTGCTGCAAACGGGACACCTATTGCTACTTATGGGTTCGCCCATCTGGAATTGGACTTGGGACTTCGCCGAGACTTCTCATGGCGTTTTATAATCGCGGATGTCACGAAGGCTATTATCGGAGTCGACTTCCTGGCTTTCTTCAATTTGATGGTAGACTGCCGTAGCCGCCGCCTTGTAGACCACACCACAACGTTGTCCACCATAGCAGCACCGGCATCATCCACAGAAGCCATATCTTCGGTGAAAACGACAATCGGTGACTCAAAATACTACGAACTTCTTCGTGAATACCCAGACGTCACACGTCCCGCCGGATCGCAACGCGTAGTACGACACAACACCGTTCACTACATTAAGACGACTCCAGGACCGCCAGTATTTTGCACACCAAGACGATTAGCTCCTGACAAACTGAAAGCAGCCAAGCAAGAATTTGAAGCTATGCTAAAGAACGGCACCGCAAGACCATCCGAAAGCCCATGGTCGTCTCCGCTCCATCTTGCACCTAAGAAAGACAACGGATGGCGACCATGTGGTGATTACCGCATGCTCAACGCACGAACAGTTCCTGATCGCTACCCGATCCGTCATATCCAGGATTTCACCCACAACATCTCTGGTTGTACCATTTTTTCTACGATCGACTTAGAAAAGGCCTACAATCAAATACCAGTGAACCCAGAAGACGTGCCGAAAACAGCAATCACGACCCCATTCGGGATGTATGAGTTCCCATTCATGACATTTGGGCTCAGGAACGCTGGGCAGACGTTCCAAAGATTTGTAGACGAGATGACAAGAGGACTAGACTTCTGCTACACTTACCTTGATGATTTTCTAATCTTCTCAAAGACCGAGCAAGAACATCTCCTGCATCTTCGATAAATCTTCGAGAGACTACAACAGTTTGGAATGGTACTCAACACCTCCAAATGTACATTCGGCGCCCAAGAAGTCAAGTTTTTGGGGTACAGCGTGACATCAGCTGGCATCAAACCACTCAATAGTAAAATTGAAACAATCAAAGATTTCCCTATACCCAAGAACGTCAAAGAGTTAAGACGATATCTCGGAATGCTCAACTTCTACCGACGTTTCATACCGGATGCAGCCAAGACTCAAGCACCTCTCAATGCACTACTGATCGGATCTGTGAAGGGATCACATCCAGTGAACATCACAGGTGACGCTCTGAAGGCATTCCAAGAAAGCAAAGACGGCTTATGCCGTGCCACACTTTTGGCACATCCAGACCTGGATGCAAGACTAGCACTAGTAACAGACGCTTCCAACACAGCAATCGGTGGAGTATTACAGCAACACAAAGATGGTGATTGGCAGCCACTTGCCTTTTTCTCCAAAAAATTAAGTCCAGCTCAGCAGAAATACTCACCATATGACAGAGAATTGCTCGCCATATATGAGTCTATTAAATATTTTAGACATATGGTCGAGGCACGACATTTCGCAATATTCACCGATCACAAACCTATTTGCTTCGCATTCCAGCAACGGAAAGACAAATGCTCACCGCGCCAATTTAGACACTTGGACTATATATCTCAGTTTACCACCGACATCCGACACATCACAGGCCAGGATAACGTGGTAGCTGACACCCTTTCTCGAATCGAAGAGTTAAGCCAACCCGTTGATCACTCAGAATTAGCCAAGTTGCAATCTACAGACATGGAACTCAGAGAACTCCTGGAAGGCAGCACATCCCTCCGACTGATCAATGTCAACATCCCTGGAACACCAGAAAAACTTTACTGCGATCACACCACCGGTACACTCAGACCCTATGTCCCAAAAGGACTGAGAAAAGATGTTTTTGACAGCCTACATTCTCTTAGCCACCCTGGCGCTAATGCTACCGCGAAGCTAGTGGCACAGCGTTTCGTCTGGCCAGGCGTCAACAACGATTGCCGCAAATGGGCAAAAGCATGTCACCACTGCCAACTTGCGAAAATATCGCGTCACGTGTCTACTCCACTAGGCACATACAAATTTCCACGCGCCAGATTCCAGTGCATCCACATTGACCTCATCGGACCACTTCCACCAGTCGACGGCTACAAATATTGCCTCACTGCAGTCGACCGATACACAAGATGGCCAGAAGCGATTCCTCTGATGGATATGACTGCAGAGACCGTCGCGAAAGCACTGTTATACGGCTGGATCTCCAGATTTGGCTGCCCAACAGATATCGTAACAGACAGAGGAAGGCAGTTTGAATCGGCACTTTTCCATCATCTCACGCGGATGGCAGGATTCCAACACAAGAGAACAACCGCCTACCACCCAGCCTGTGACGGGATGGTAGAAAGAATGCATAGACAGCTAAAGTCAGCTATTACGTGTCACAGTGACCTCAATTGGCTAGAAGCTCTACCACTTGTTCTCCTAGGAATGAGAAATGTTTATAAGGACGACCTCCAAACATCATCAGCCGAACTTTTATATGGAGAGACTCTAAGGCTACCAGGAGAATTCTTGCAACCAGTCCCTGATAACAAATCTGCACCAGATGTCACCGATTTCTCATCAAGATTACGAATGATTATCTCAAAAATCCGCCCAGAGCCAGCTTCGAGACATACCGAAAAGAAGATATTCATTTTCAAGGACTTATCTAAAGCCACTCATGTCTATCTTAGAGACGACATCGTAAGAGGAGCACTGCAACCCGTATATTCCGGACCATACAAAGTTTTACAAAGAGGCAATAATACATTTAAAATATTAATGAAAGGAAAAGAGCAAACAGTCACAATGGAAAGACTAAAACCTGCCTACCAGATCAACCCTAATATAGCCACACCTCGAGAAGACCCGCCAATATTGATCTCCAGATTCCCTGAAAAACCAAAAGAGACACCTGAAACAGAAAGAGAGAGAAAAACTCGTTCAGGGCGAACAGTTAGATTTCCCAATTACTATCGCCCGTCCTAAGACGGTCTCTGGAGGGGAGTAGTGTGGCGATACTAACTCATATAATATATACAAACACATATACATATATATTTATAAATACACTTACAACTAACTTAATCACTAAAAACACTTACCTCACTTTACTTACCTGAAGTCCATCGATGTCGTCGACCCGTCGTCGTGCCGCAGCGCATCGTCGTATCGTCGAGTGTAAGATGCCCCGTCGAGCCGCGAGAACAATAGAACCGGCAGCCGTTGCGACACGGCCGCCAGCGCACACACAGCTAGCAGTTCGAACCTGAGCCGCGCACGAGATGCACGCCGCTTTGCCTCGCTAAATACCTACCTCCTGTTACGCGACTGTATATCGATACCGTATATTTCCTTTTCATCTACTTCTGTTCTTCATCTATATTGACTGTGCTGTGCCTTCCGCTATTTGCTACAAACTGTATTAAACTAAGCAAACATAATAAACTGGACTGTGATTGTGACAACTGCATTTCATTATTGCTACGCTGGGAATTTAATCTAGAAGTAAGGAGGTGAGTCCATCCACTACTTCTAAAAATACATTGTACGTGCTTGTTATAAAATAACACTAATAAATCACGATGAAATCCATTAAAAATAACTTAATATCAATGCGAAACATTCGCTTAAACTTCCAACAGTATCACAAATAACAGTGGTCAAAGCGGAGTTTTTATTTGATCTTAACATTTTGCACATTAATTCAACATTTTATCAAAGTACTAGCTTTTGCCCCCGGCTCCGCCCGCGTGGATGTCGGTTATCGCGAGCAAACAAAGCCTATGTCCTTTCTCGAGGTCTAATCTACCCCTATGCCAAATTTCTTCAAAATCGGTTCAATGGTTTCGTCGTGAAAGCTTAACATTATTATTATTATTATTTGTAGGCAGGCAGGCAGTTGCAGCAACTGGTAAGTGCCCGCATCCAACTATGCACCACTTATTTGGACTCTTTGCAGTTTTGGAGATGTTTGTCTAGTCTATTTTTGAACTGGTTGACATTTGTTGCTGAGATAATTTCTACTGGTAGCTTGTTCCATTGTCTAACAACTCTGTTGGCTAAGAAGTGTTTGTGTGGGTTGTTGTTGGAGTGAGTTGTCCTTAATTTCATGTGATGCCCTCTCAGCCGGGTATTGTGGTCACGATTAAACAATTGATTAAGGTTCTGTATGTCATAATGCCCATTTAAGATTTTGAAGGTTTCGATCATGTCTCCATGTTCCCTCCGTTCTTGCAGTGTGCTCAGTTTCAAAGCTTCTCTCTCATCATAGGACAGTTTTTTTAATTGTCTTGGTATTTTAGTGAAACTTCGCTGAATCTTCTCAAGGAGGTCAATGTCTTTCACAAAATAGGGATACAGACAGACAGACAGACAGACAGACAGACAGAGTTACTTTCGCAATTTATAATATTAGTATGGATTTGAATGAATTTAAATTTAAAGCATTTTGCATGCTTAATATTCAAATCAAAATTCATTCAAATTGTTTGGTCGAAGTAGTCAAAAATAAATTGTTCTTTTTTATTTTTTATACTACCTAGGTGGCAGACAAGCACACGGTCCCCCTGATGGAAAGTGGTAACAGTGGCCTATGGACGTGTGAAATACCATGGGCGTCACAATCGCGCTACCGACCCTGTTAGAACAGAGAGTTTAAAAATGATTGAAAAATCAATAATTGGTTCCGATAGTTCGTAAGAATATCGGTAGATGCTCCACTGTCGCCGCAAAGACAGATATGAAAGGAGAAATTTGGATTGGTTTGGGCGAGGTCTGGTAGCTTATTGGTCAAAGCATTGCCCCTGTAAGGCAAAGATCACGGGTTCATACCCTTTTCCCCATTTTAATCGATTTTATCAAACTTCGCCCTACGAGAACTCGTTTCCCCAACTCCTATAAACAGTAATCAGGCGTGCGAACCTACTCAATTATATCAAGGTGAGTGTCGCTGGGTTGCCAGTACGAAAACTTTTCCATCTGATTTAATGCCCGCAAAAAAGTCGAACCACGAAAGAGTCTTAAAGTGACGAACTCTTCAGGTTTGAGGGAATACGTTTGAATAATGTTTTACGACTAATTCAAGCTTGATTGACAGCTACTTTTCGAAATTATTATAAGTGTGTCAATTTTACACATAATATACCTTGATGGCTCGCACCCTAACCGAAAATCATTTTAAGGAAATGTGGGTGTTAATACACCTCTGCTTACTCCTTCGAGGATTTACAGGCGTCATTCATAATATAAAGGTAAACATAAATAAATTTATAAGATAAGTATATGTACGCATATTAAATGTCTTACGTGAATGATGCGCGAATGCTGATGAGCTTCATTAGTCTAGTCTGTCTACATTTAATTATGTGTAATTACGTAAACTTGATATATAACACTTACGCTCAAGTTACGCATCCAAATATTATTAAATTATAAGCATTTTCCCAATCCATTCCATACATTATGAGCCGATATATAGACCTCTGTGGCGTAACGACAGAGCATTCGACTGCTACATAGAGATCTCAGCTTCGATTCCCACTTATAGGAAATATTTGTTTTGTTCTGTATTCTCAAAAGAAAATGTATCTAAGTATGTATATGTCGCCGCCAAATAGCTTAATCAACTGCCTAGGCAGTTAACTAAACGGCGCCATTCAATTAACGGCCTGAATGATATTCAGCCGTCTCGATTATTACATCATTTAATAACCTGGCTGGCTTAGGCCAATCGTAAGATGGGGCCCTACCTCGAAATGCGATAGAAAATTACATACATACATACATATACTTTTAATATATGTAAATCCCCGAGGGGGTAGACAGAGGTGTATTCACAGAAAATTTGTGGTAGGTTTATTGTGATAGCTGCGCAATCTGACTTGGTTAGGTTAGGTTAGAAGGATAATACGACACAGAGCGTAGCCAAAGCATTAAGCCTTCGTGGTTATTTTTTTTATAACCATGCAGAAATAAGTTATTTTTCTAACTGTTTAATTAAATGGCTATAGGCAAGTAGTAAAACGTCATCGATCCAAGCTATTTGCTCAGCCGTTTAATTAAATGGCTGAATATCATTCAGGCCGTTAATTGAATGGCGCCGTTTAGTTAACTGCCTAGGCAGTTAATTGAACGGCAAATTGGGCTAGTTGGCGGCGACATATAGATATACATTAACACATCCTAGAAACACGCTATGACTATTATCTATTCTGTGGCTATGCTCAGCAAGCACTACTTACTTTGCATCTAGATAGAGTTGTTGCGAATGTTGCAAAATATTAATTCATCAGTCCAGTACCTCAATGCTCCCACTCCCTTCAACCATGATTCCTGAACCCTATTCCACCCAATTCGGCCGCAGGGTGTGCGTTGTTTTATAGACAATTGTTTAATATAATTTCGTATTACAGAAAATGTTTCGCATAATTTCGTTTCATAGAATAATCAATATACAGAATACTTACTTTAAAGAATTTTAAACCATTGAATTTTGTTTCATATAAAGTTAAACATTAGAATAATCATTTCATAGAATATCAAATCAAATATTCTTAATCATTATATTGTTTATTTAATAGAAAACTTATTACAAAGAATAACATATTATCAAAGTGACAGTTTGCATACCCTCATTTAAATGGGACAATTTTTTTATAAACTAAACAATTGATGCGTCTAAAAGGTCGACGGAGCCCCGCTACGCGGGGCTCCTACTTCTGGGTGGTTTATAAAAAAAGTCGGGGTGTTAACTATATTGTAAATGTTACAGTTAAAAATAAATGTGATTTGGAACATTATAAATGTGGTTTAATATTCTTTAAAAAATAATTCTACAGTTTGATAAGTTTGTTAAACAAAAAAATGTGATTAAAAATTAGTTCAATTGTGTTTCTGTGAAATATGTTTCATTGTAGTAAATTGTTTTGAAACAATAATATTCGAAATAAAAATATAAGAACCAAATGTTATATGATACATTTTCTGTGAAACGAAATTCTATGAAATTTCTTTCTACGAAATAAGGGGCTCCCGCAGTAGACCTAAGGTTGTTTTTTCTTTTTGCTCTTCTGCTAGGGTGACGAGCGGCTCCACCCGGGTTTGCGCCCTCCGACGCCCGAGCCGCCTTCGAACGCGGCCAGCGATGTCCGCGAGTCTTTCTCGCTCGCTTCGCCGCGCCCGCTCTGCTGTCTCCTTCACGAGCATGACCTGCTCGCAGAAGGAGGCGCTGGCCGCCCACGCATCCGCGCAGCGGACCATCGCCGCGAGCAGGGTGGAGAGCGTGAGCACTCTCACCCCCAGGGCCGCCACAAGCTCCCGCCTCGGCGTTTCGAACGCCGGACACTCGGAGAGCGTGTACAGCCCCGAGACCTAAGGTTGTATACATTAAGGGAATTTCAAGTCATTTACTGTGTATTTAAAGTTTTATGACAGTAGATGAAGCTTTTAAAGTATGGTCTCTTTGGCTACCACAGAGGGAAAACGACATTGGATTTATAGTTTTCATCAAATCATTCGTTAACGATGCTTGCTAGACTAGTTATTCTTCACATAAAAAGTACATAACAAACCTATTAAAACAGGTATAAATAAAAATAAATAAGAAATCTATTATTGAATTTTATCTACTATTACTACAGGCTTCAATAACAAATGGACTCTTACTCCAAACCAATAGAAATGAACAAGTAACAATATGCTGTATCACTGCAGGTCGTTAATCATTTTAGCTTGCGATATTAATATCTGCAGGACAATGCGAGGTGCTTCGAACGGAACGCGCGTTATCATGCTATAAATTGTTGGGTAACGAGCGTCTGACAGCAAAATGGCGGCTACCACAAAATGGACGATTCGAACCCTTTTTTTGAGTGCATAAAGTCCCCACGGATACCCCTTGCTCCAGAGCCGGTGGGGGATATCGGGGTGTATGTCGGACTTGAACCTAAAACGTACGCCGTCTGAGGGTCGTTAGTTGCCGGAGGTGAGGTTGACTTAGGCATATCACTCGCTGTCTGGCTGTCACCCTAGGTGAACCTTGGTCCACCTGCCTATAGTTGACCGCAATTAGTTGTCTGTACAAAGATCTATATCGGCAAACTTGGTGAATAAATGTTTTTGTGCATGTTTACTAACTGGCCAGCCAAAAACAATAACTGATCAACCAACGACACGGCCCTTTGAGCACGGGCTCAAATCTATAATTGGTAGATTAGTGCACCTTTGCCGTCGCGCCCCGCGTTCCAAGTTTGTCGATCACTAGTCCTCCTTGGGTATTTTTTTTTATTTCCTGTGGTCCACCTCAATTTCTACTGGGTTACTACATAAGATGTACGGGGGAAATTTATTTTTTCTCGTCGGACGACACGGTCTTTTTATGCCACTGGTTTTTTTTTCTCCTGTAGTAAAGAAGCCAATAGTAAAGATAGTTCAAGATGCACTTTAGTAGTAGTGCGTCCATTTTCATCTTCATTGTACCTCTGCATAACCGCAGATTGCAAGAAAATACATTTTATATTATTTTATTGGTAGTAAAATTTCCATGAGTTTTGAAATACACTTTATTACAAATATACTTCATTAATACATAATTACTAAACTTATAAAAACAAATACATTATTGTCGGTAACTTACAAATACAGTCTTTGTACTTGGACACTTTGAGTATCATCTCAAATTGCTCAAAGTGACCCAAGAAAGTATCAAAACTAACTCAAATGAAGCAAAAATAGAAAAATGTGGCTACAATTTTATACACCTACGTAAAATTAAAATACTATCAACAGAATCTTTGGCAAAAAGATATCATGTTTAAAAATAAAAAGAAGACAAGATTTATGATCCAATTTAATAGAAAATTTAATACAAAAATTATAAACTACGGTTTTAACTTTTAAGTAGGTATTTTTATGGAAATAGATTTCGAATAATCTTCACGCTTACGGAAAATATTCCGTACACAAAACTGGCAACAAAAATCATTACGATTAAACTGTACGTGTAATGTGTGTTTGAAAAATTCTACAGATTGTACAGATTTTATTATTCACACGCAACTATTCATTAGTTCAGTGTGATCGTAACGATTTCTCGTAGTATGTGTGCCACCCATAAGCAGTCAGAACCCCTCTTGGATAATAGTGTACAAAATGGGATTCTTTCTGAGATTCGATGGGGACATTGTACTTCCCACACCTGTGAACGCCATTTTAAAACCGTAGATAGGCGAAAGTCAGACAGGGTACAAGGGAAATGACTTATTTAGTATACCCCGGTAATTCAGACCCTAGACGGCGTGCGGTTTTAGACGTCCCGAAATCCTCGGAAAATAAGGTATCTTATCTGTGATGTGCTAGAGATCCGTATTCGTATCTGCTAATATCCAACCGAATAAATGATCAAAAAGATTTGCAACCGATACTTTATGCGGATCTTCTACTTTATTATATTTCAATACATAGATGACATGCCATATATTATAAGTAATTCCATTAAAAGATCCGAGTTATCAATAGGAGAGATGATACTGCAATGTTTTGGCGCCAAAATCAGCACACGCGTAAACTGTAAAGTTTTTTGACAGTGCATTCAAAGCGAAAATTGCCGCCATTTTCGCTAATGTCAAGTAATGACAAGTTCACGGTATGTGCTAGTGGCGCCGAGAAAGTAGGCTCTTTTAGTTTCAATCACCTATTACCGGTTTTTGTATAATCTTTTTTTTATTCCACTAAGGTTGTAAACAAGCCCACGGCCCATCTGATGGAAAGTGGTTACCGTGGCATATGGACGTGTGCAACAACAGAGAAGTCACACTCGCGCTGCCGAACCTATTAGAATAGAGAGTTTCTGTACCGTCAGTGCAGAAGATAAAACAGGACAAGGTTTAAGAAATCTGTCAACTGTTCAAAAGACTTGTGTTCATTGAGTCCCCAAATAACAAAAAGAAAAACTATTGGCATTAAAAAAAATTATGTTCGTTTATAATATTATTAAAATCGTAAGTGCGTTTGAAAGAGGTGTTTATAGTAAATAACTACAAGGTGATGATTCCTACGTAGAAGGGCCAGTCCCTTTGGCTGTTTCCTTCAGCCTGTTGTTCTCGGCCACCAGAGCCTTGACTCTCTGTTCGTACTTCTCTCTCAGTTCCTGAAAATAAATAAATTTATCAATTTTCAATTTCTTTAATTCTCAAAATAGTGCGATACTATAATCACAGATTACCTAACTATTACAGTTTCTTGACGTCTATTCTGACTAAGTTTACAACCGCTTTCTAGACGTTAGTTGAAAAATAAAGGGCGCAAGAAACATTTTAGTGAGTGATCATAATGTTATTAATAACTAGCTGTTGCCCGCGACCTCGTCCGCGTTGAGACCGTATTAGCTCGAACCCATGTATTATGTTAATTCATCATAATATTTTTAATTATTTATTATGAAGAAAGTTATGTTCGAAATCGAAATGAGAAAGGCTTCTTCTATGGGCTAGGCAAAGGGCATGAAAATATATTTTGTTATGTTATTTCATCATTTTATTATTAATTTTCATGTTTAAAAGAACACCATTTTGAGACAATTTTGACTACACATTTGTGCCGAATTGCATTCTAAACTATTTAGTGATTGACAATAATGGTGGTTTATCAAACTCCGTCTGCTTCACGACGGCGACGTCAATATACAAATAAGTGATTTCTTAAGAATAAATGTAAACGAATGCACATTTGTCTCGTGTCAAAATAATAAAAAATTATAAAAGAATACCGTATAAAAATATTTATCTACTCTGATACTATAATACAAAGATTATAAAATTGAAATTAGAACTCTTATGACAAACATTACGCACAGACCAAAAAAAAAGTTTTATTACGATACAGGTCTTGTATGGACACCTATATCATAAAATAACTTTTTAATCATAACGATACACCTATACAATCCCCAACTGGACTGAACCTCTACTTTAAAAAAAGAATCCGCCATTTCGGAAGAAAATAAAAAGAAACACGCATGCGCAATCGAAGTTTGTGCCTTGGCGCGAATATTTTTTTTTGTTCTATTCATTTAAATTAAACAAAGTTTGGTTTGGTTTGTAAAATAAATTAGTTTATGTATTATAGTATGAGAGTAGATAAAGTAGTGTATGACACTGTACATAACTTGGTCTTATAACACTCGTGTGATAATATAAAAAAACTCGCCTACGGCTCGTTTTTTTAAAACACACTCGTGTTATAAGAACCCTTATTATGCAACAGTATCATAAACTACTATTGTCTACAACCATTTGGTAATTTGCTTAATACATAATCACAAGTCATATCTCAATAGTACTCATTCCTGACAAGTCGTGTTACAATGACCATTTCCACACGGGTAAACCGTACTACAATGAAACTTTTTAATTTTTTTATGGCTATGGCATCAAAAAATCAACATATCGACGGTAAAAAGGAAAAACACTTTAAGCGACACTTTTGTCGAAAATGAGTTATATACATATTTGGAATCAGCGATTTTTTCCGCGTCGATTGGTCTTGGTTTAGTAGCGATCTGACCACTTTGGTGTCGCTTCAAGTAATGGCACTTTTAGGCATATTTTTTCCAGACGCTAAATGAAGTGACACAAAATTGTAGTGAATTTGGTCAAATTACCGCTTAAAGTACCGACTCCATAGTAAGATTGTTATTTGATGTGTTTTTCTTTTTCTGTTTCGGATATCCTAAGTAACTTAAATCGTTTTTCTCCGTCATTGAAAATGCAGTGTAAAGCACTATAGGTGTTTTGGCTCACTCTTGCATTACTAGTGCCGAGTCGCTACATTCGTTTTTCCTTGCTTTCATTGTATCTGTAAGATGGAGTTAATGTGTTTTGCCTTCACGATCATTATGAGATTTTATGGATTTCCGTATTTTTTGCAATTGCAGAAAGAATCGATAGTGACGGTTAAAGTAACACCATCAATTTTTTTACAGAAACTTTTAAATTAACCGACATTGTCTTTTCTTCCCATAACGTCGGTTCATTTAATTTCGTCGACTATCTAAATAAAGACGATTGTCGCTTATAGTAAACATTGTTTTCAAAATTGTGTACTTAAGTTAACTGTTCAAAATTATTCATGTCGCTACTTGCAATGTATTTTTGTCTCTTTTGTGGAAGTTGTGTAACCTATGTAAGGAAGTGACACGTGACGTGGCGCTTCATTCACCGGTGAACTGTCGTTGCGGCACATACACAGGGGAAGTGCTTAGTGGCATTCCGCTGTCGCAGGGAATTGTTCTGGGTGGTGACCTAAACGGTCATGTGGGTGATAGGTGTGAGGAGTTTCCACGGTGGTTTTGGTTACCGTAGCCGTAACCCAGAGGGTGGGCACATTCTCAGAACGTGTGCAGCTACCGACCTTGCAATCGTGAACACGTATTTGCAAAGGAAATCCGAACACCTTATTACCTACAAGCACGGGGAGCATGCTACCCAGATCGATTTCCTACTCACTAGGAGGCACAGCATCAGCAAGGTAGCAAACTGAAAGGCCATACCCCGGGAGAGTCTCACTACGCAAAATCGTCTCCTTGGCATGGACCTCTGTGTGAAACTCAAAGGCAAGCATGTTGAGCGGGGCCAACGCAGAAACAGGTGGTGCCTGCTTGATGAAGCCAAGTCCCAGAGTTTCGTCTCCGTTATCGGTGACAAGTGCGCCGATACCGAAGCCGAATCAGTACAAGATTGCTGGGACAAGTTGCAGACAGCTATTCTTGAGGCAGGAACGGCCGTGCTCGGCATGTCTAAGGGTAGACGCAAGTGTAACAAGGACACTTGGTGGTAGAACGACACAGTCCAGAGGGAGATCAGGGCGAAGAAAGCCCTCTTTAAAAAGTGGCATGCGTTTAAATCTCCCGAAGACCGCGACGCGCACAAAGATACTAAACGCGCCACTAAGAGAGCCGTAGCCAGGGCCAAACGAGACCACTTGCTACCGCTGTACCACAAGCTGGAATCGTCTGAGGGGCAAAAGCTAATCTATAAGTTGGCGCATTCCAGGCCTAAAGCAGGGCAGTCTATATCCAACGTCCGCTGCATTAAAGGCCATTTGTTATACGAGGAAGTCGCGGTGAAGGAGAGATGGCGCTCATACTTCCATGAGCTGCTGAATAAGCAGCATAAGGAGGTGCAGTTATCAGACCTCCCTCCAAATCAAGGACTAATGCCACGGATAACGCCTGCAGAAGTCCAGACTGCCATTCGACGCATGAAGGACCGGTATGACGGACCCGACAATGTCCCCATCGAAACTTGGAAGGCAATGAGTGCCCGTGGTGTGGGCATCCTGGACTAATCTTTATAACAGCGTTTTCCCCAGCGGTAAGATCCCGCACCAGTGGCGGCTGAGTATCAGTCTTCACGGGCAAGGGATCGGTGCAGGAGTGTGGCAGCTACCGTAGTATTAAGATAATGTCCCACACCATGAAGCTCTATGAGCGGATAATCGACACCCGTATCCGACAGAAGAATGCACTCTCGGATTGTCAGTATGGGTTTCGTCCCGGGCTCAGGACCATGGACCCGGTTTTCGCCCTAAGGATTGTCGCGGGGAAATATAGGGCGAAGAACACGCCACTGCACTGCCTATTCCTAGACATGCAGAAGGCCTTCGACTATGTTCCTCGTTCGGTGATCTGGTAGGCATTGCGGTCCAAGGGAATCCCTGAGGCCTACATTGACACCATCCGAGGCATGTATCACGATTCCGGTTCTGTGGTTCGGTCCGCTGTTGGCGACACTAAAACCTTCCCCATCATCGTCGGGGTACACTAAGGATCTGTACTCAGTCCTTACCTGTTCAGCTTGGTGTTAGACGTTTTGTCGGACAGCATCAGAGACTGATGACATTGCTTTGATGGACACAGACAGGAACAGATTGGAGCGACGTGTGAAAGTGTGGAAGGAGGTGCTTCAGAACGGCGGTCTGAAGTTAAATGTGGCGAAGACAGAAAACTTGGTATTAATCTCAACAGATCCCACACCCATCCGCATAGATGACTTGGTCGAGCGCACGGACCAGGTTAAGTACCTGGGATTTGAACTCCACGTGACCGCTGACATCGACCACGACGTCAAGGCACGTATTGCCGCCGCGTGGGCCAAGTGGCGGGAAATGACTGGCGTCACATGCCATCTACAAATGCCAACCAGGTTAAAGGTACAGGTCTATGAGACGATCATTAGGCCTGTCCTTTTACACGGCCGTGAGGCGTGTTAGAGCGACACAAGCAGGGGCTGCGTGTCACGGAGATTAAAATGCTGCGGTGGATATGCGGAGTCACACGTAAAGATCGCGTGAGAAGCTCTCGCATCCACGGCAGCCTTCATGTCCGTGACATAGTAGATAAAATGCAAGATAGTCGCCTTCGCTGGTGTGGCCACGTCTTACGGCAACAGCCAGGCTACGTGGCAAACAAATGCCTGACAATGGCGCCCCCGCCGGGTCCAGGTAGAAGGGGTAGGCCCAAAAAGTCGTGCAGGGTGACATGCGTGCAAATGGTCTCACTACCATGGACTCTGGACGCCCAAGATCGTGCGAAAAGGAGGAGGAAGAGCCGGAAGGCGGACCCTGAGCTCCGAGGCCGGGATGGTGACGGATGCAATCAGGATAACATCTAAATATCGATAATGATGATGATGATGATGATGATGACTAGTAGGTATTCCCCGCTGCGAAATGTTTGTTCACAGTCATATCAGTCTGGCTCAACATTTCACAGCGAGTTAAAACTGGGTATAAATATAATACTAATTGCTCTACAATATTTTAGATGATTTTTCCTCTTTTTAACTATTTTCTAAAAAGAATATTGTATTTTGTCCCTGGAATGGGTATTATTTGTGCAATACTGTAAATCAGTAAGCTTTTAAAACAATAAAGATTCTAGTTTATTTATTTTATCCTTAAATTCTTGGTTTTATTTTGGTATCTATCGGTAGCGTAGGAAGGATTACAGTTAAAAATTCAAAATTTAATGATAATTTACTAGTGGTTATTGGGTTTTTCCTTTACTTAATATTTTATGGTTTTGTTGGAAAACTTGTTTTTCCACATCCTTGTGTCTCAGGCTGCATGGCGCTTCAGTTGTTTTTCCTCCAAGCTAGATCACCCATTGCTTGTCACTTAATGTGTTTTTCCTCGCATTTGTCAAGACACTGGTGTTGTGGTTAATGCGTTTTTCCTTGCGCAGTATTTAATGAAAAAAACTGAAGCGACACATAACTCCTCTTATATTGCTTAGAGATTTTTTGTAAGTTTAATGGAAGAAAGTACCTAAAAAATTAAGAAACTGTTTTTTCGCTGGTTTTTCTAACTTCGAATTAGATTTCTTTATGAATTTTTTTCGAAAATATTTAACTTTAATTGGCTCTCCTGTAAAATTCAAAAAATGTCGCTTAAAGTATTTTTCCTTTTTACCGTATTATGATTATGCCAACAAGCGCGCGTATTTGCGTCACGACTAAACATCGCATGTAATTAGGCTGTATCGATAATTACCTTTGCCTTTCACTTGTGGGATTATAACAACAAAAAAACATTGCGCGAACCGCGCTATTCAAGATCATCATTGACGGTTTTTTGTATTTATTTATTTCTTGATCGTAGAAAAAGTTTTGTATGCCACTGCCGCAAACAGCTATTGTAATACTCGTGCTGTGATATTAACCTAAACTAGCACTCGTGTTACAATAGCTATCATTGCTTGACAGTGGCATAAATAACTATTTTAAATATTAATTAAATTTAAAAATACATTTAAGGCTATAAAAACTGGTAGGCTTCCGGCATGGGGTACAGGGACCAAGCTACCGGTGGTTAGGGCTCCCGTTATCTATATTAATTGTATAAAGAGGATTTTTTTTTATTCGAGACCCAATTTCAACAATTCTTTCACATAGTTTTTTTCTCTTTGATTTATGATGCTAGTATTCGCGCTAACCATTACAAAGTCTTGCCTGTGGTGTGGCCCTAGAATAGCACCACCCCATCTCCTCCGGTGGGTGTCGTAAGAGGCGACTAAGGGATTCAAATACCGGAGGATGGGCAGCAGCATCTTTCCGCGTACTAGCCACCAAACTGCGATCGCCAACCCGCCTGCCAAGCGTGGCGATTACGGCATAACCCCCCAGGATGTGGAAACCCAAGAAACGGCCCCTAGTCCCCGGCGGCCCCGCTATTCCTGGCTATGGTAGCGGCCATGGTAACGGCGGGGCAAGAGGTGTGAAGAATCCCCGGCAGATGGCAGGCTACCAACCCCGACGACCTTTGGCCCTGGCAACGTACAACACGCTCACACTGCGAACCGACGAGAAGCTCGCTGAACTCGAGGAAGAATTGAGCAGGTTACGGTGGGATATCGTAGGATTGTGTGAAGTCCGGAGAGAAGAGGAGGACACCATGATCCTCGAATCCGGTAACCTGCTCTATTTCCGGGAGGGCGACAAACTGTCCCAGGGTGGTGTCGGGTTTATCGTCCACAAGTCCCTTGTCAACAACGTGGTCCAGATCGAGAGTGTTTCGACGAGGGTAACGTACCTTATACTCAGAATAACCAAACGGTATTCGCTGAAGGTCATACAGATACACGCACCGACCTCGAAACACGACGACCCTGACGACGAGGTGGAAACTATGTATGAGGATAGCTCCCGAACACACTATACCGTTGTGATGGGGGACTTTAACGCGAAACTGGGCAAACGAAGCGACAATGAGCTGAGAGTGGGGCAAAGTGGAAAGAGGAATGCACGTGGCCATCTGCTGAACGGCTTCATGGAGAAGGAGGGCCTTTTTATGATGAAGTCCTTCTTCAGAAAGCCGGAACAGCGTAAGTGGACATGGCTACACTCTAACGGTGTCTCAAAAAATGAGATTGATTTCATCTTGTCGATGAAGAGGCACATATTCAATGATGTCTCCGTGATCAATTCAGTAAAAACAGGGAGCGATCACCGGATGGTAAGAGGCACATTGAATCTTAGAATAAAGGTCGAAAGATGTCGACTGATGAAGTCTACGCTCCGACCAGCACCTATCCAGTTCCAGAACCCTGAGCACTTTCAGCTCGAGTTGCAGAATCGCTTCGAATGCCTGGGAGATTGCGAAAGAGGAGTCGTATTAAGGAGGCGATTGAGAGCAACCAAGGCTCAAAGGTTTTCGCAAGGGATCTGTCTGTTGGTCAAAGCCAACTGACTAAGCTGAAGGCAGAGGATGGCAGAATTATTTCGTCAAAGCCGGAGCTGCTGGAAGAGGTCGAGAAGTTCTACGGACAATTATACACGAGTGTACGGCAATCTGTTAATAATCTGGCTAAAGACCCAAGAGCCAGATTGACCCGACACTATACCGAGGATATCCCGGACGTCAGCCTGTACGAGATCAGAATGGCTCTTAAACAGCTAAAGAACAATAAGGCACCGGGTGATGATGGGATCACGGTTGAGCTTCTGAAAGCTGGTGGAACACCGGTACTTAAAGCTCTTCAGAAGCTATTTCAATGCCCAAAGTGTCTCAACCCCGGTTTTGACCATTCAATATTGTTGTTAATAAGTAACGAATTCTGCGAAGCAATGAAATAAAGGATACTTAATGAAAGCTCCCATTTTAAGCAAAATATTTTTTTTTATTATCAAGAAGTTTGCCGGCCACATTACCTTGAAGATGCTGAGTTGCGTCTCGTACTCCTTCTTGAGGTCGTCGTTGAGCGACGTGCTGGTGTGCGCGCGCTGCAGCACCAGCCCGTAGCGCTCCTTCTCCGCCTGGAAGCGCGCCTCCATCGCCTGCAGGCGCTCCTGGCCGCGGCAACATGTGGACAACAACAGTATTAAAAGGGGATAAAGGGAATTCTGCTAAAGAATACAAAGGTTCAGTTGCCAGGTGTTCATTTTTGAGAACACCTGGCATTCTGTTCTGAGAAAACACATACAACACTCTTTATCCCCAGAGGGTTAGACAGAGGTGAATTTACACCCAACTTTCATCAATCATTGTATTCGCTTCCACGTAATAGGGAAGTACATCCACCCTACAGAATACCGCGGCCATAATAACCTCGTGTTGTGTTCCCTGCGATGAGTAGGGTGGCCTAGCTCACTTGAGAATTTTTGTGTTGTCAGTGGGAAGTCCAAAGGCTATTCCTGCTTTGTCTTCTACACTGATGGCAGATAAACTCTGTGTTTATAGGGTCGGCAGCACGATTGTGACTCCCCTGGTGATGCACACGTCCATAGGTAATCACTTTCCATCAGGTGGACCGTGTGCTTGTCTGCCACCTCAGTGGTAAAAAAAGGGAAGTGAGCCTATTCCCGTATTTCGGGCACTGGTATTGACTCGAACCATGCATTTGAGCCTGAATCTGGGCTGTATGTATCTTTTTGACGTTTAACAGCCCTATTCCATAAGTCTTGTACAACACCGCAATTCTACTCTGCCGGTAACCACGCGGAAAAAAAGGGAATTAATTCTGCTAGGGTACAAAGATACAGATGCCAAAAGTGCTTGGTTGGAAAACTGGCCCTCGATTCTGCTAAATCAAAATCCACTGTCACACCACAGACACAGCGATAAATGGCATTAAATTTTAGACTTTATTGCTATTCGCTTAAAGTCCAAAATTAAATGAAGAGTGTCACATTTCACTTTTTACATTCACTCTACAAAAAGCCATTTAATATTAGACTTTAAAAACATGAAATTAAAGTTTAAAATTATATGGGTAACTCTTACAGTGACTGTGGTATGACAATGGTTTTACTTTAGTAGAATCGAGGCCCTGGACTCAGTACATCCTCGACAAACTCTCCGAAGGTTGGAAAGACGCTACCTTGTTAAAGGTGCTCGATAGCTCTCCACTGTGTCCTTTAAATTAGCAAGAGGCCTCCGGACACAGGTGAGGGGATGACAGCTGATAGATGGTTACCTGTCAACACAACAGCAGCAGGCCGGAGTGCGGGGTGACCAAGGGGCCATTTCAAAGCCATTTTTTTTTTATCATAACAATATTAGCAACCGAAATTATTAATATTACCTAGAGCGTATTATCGACGTGAACCCATTCCTAGTTAGGGGTTAGAACCCCTAACTAGGAATGGGTTCACGTCGATAGTGTAATGGCCAGGATTAGAACGGGACATTTCGATCGTACAGCTGATTTTTAACCACTAAGCTGTCACTTTACACCCTGGAATATGAGACAGCCCCCCGACAGCCTCCGTGGCGTAGCGGCAGTGAACGCGGCCGCTGCGCAGGAGAACCCCACTCTGTGCAAATATTTGTATGCATGAATATGGGTATTTACATTGGTCTGGTCATGCCTCGGAGAGCACGTTAAGCCGTCGGTCCCGGTTGCCAGACAAACATCTATGGCAGTCGTTACGGGTAGTAGGAGCCCTCAAAACTCCAACAACTTGTCTAGCTGCAATGCTTCGATATCGCCTTTGGGTTGTGCAGGTCAGATGGCAGACGCTTCACAGAAAATGTCGAAGTTTAGCCAAATTCGCAGTTGGACGCGGACCCCAGTAGCGCACCCCAGACTCCAAGTTGATAGCTTCGTATGCGACTGGGATTAACGCTGGAATGAAGAAGATATGAGACCCTGGACCACGTTTGATATTAGTCTGTTCCAGTTAGAATGCTGGAAATTCATGAACGATTCCGCGGGAAAAAATATGAATTCCAAAGTTTTGATGATGTTCCTAATCCTCACCTCCATAGCCTTGACTTCGCCGTTCCTAATCTCCAGCAGATCCTTAGTGATGACGTTGATGTCCTTCAGAGACTGGACCTGAGTCATCAACGCCTCAATCTGTAGCTCTTGATTCTTCACCATCTTTGTCTTGTCGAAAATCATCCCGCGGGCTTTGCTTAGAAGCTGCAAGTGTAATTACGTTAGGCGTAAAATTTCTGTAATTCCATGTCGATATACGAAATGTGGGATGCTACCCAATACCTGGAACAGTTACATGCTAAAGACTGGAGTAGAGGAAAACCATGTACTAAGCCTTTTAGCAGTGCACTGCAATTCACTGAATAGTTGATAAGAAATAGAAATTGTACGTCTCAACAATTGAAAACTAAAATGTGATACCACACTTGATTTTCTAATGTAGGGCACGTCTGTATAGCTTCATCTTGCCTACTAATAAGTTAAAGGGAAAGTCTGAATGATGGCTAACATTGCAAACACAAATGATGCTACACAATTTAAAGGAATTCGCGACCCACTTAACGAACCCGGAACTGTAGGAAGAAGAAAACATGATGCTGGTAAAGAATTGTAAGTCTTTTTAGTGCGACGGTATAAGAAAAGAAGTGCCAGACTTTACGGTACAAACAAGAAAGAAACATGTTACCAAACCGCTTCGTTCCAGATAGAATTGGTTGCGCCATATGAAATACTGAATGCAGGAATAAAATAGTAGTTTATGATACTGTTGCATAATAAGGGTTCTTATAACACGAGTGTGTTTTAAAAAAACGAGCCGTAGGCGAGTTTTTTTATATTATCACACGAGTGTTATAAGACCAAGTTATGTACAGTGTCATACACTACTTTATCTACTCTCATACTATAATACATAAACTAATTTATTTTACAAACCAAACCAAACATTGTTTAATTTAAATGTATAGAACAAAAAAAAAATGTTCGCGCCAAGGCACAAACTTCGATTGCACATGCGTGTTTCTTTTCTTTTTCTTCCGAAATGGCGGATTCTTTTTTTAAAGTAGAGGTTCAGTCGAGATGGATGTTGTATAGGTGTATCGTTATGATTAAAAAGTTATTTTATGATATAGGTGTCCATACAAGACCTGTATCGTAATAAAACTTTTTTTTTGGCCTGTGCGTAATGTTTGTCATAAGAGTTCTAATTTCAATTTTATAATCTTTGTATTATAGTATCAGAGTAGATAAAATATATTATTAAACTACCTATTAAGATTCGGAATCCTCTTTATTCTTATTTATCTATGTATGTGTGTTATTGTGTGTGTTTTATTTCTTTTTCAAAGTGACAGTACCTCTTCATGTTGCTGTTTAATGTTCTCGATCATCTCGTGGTTCTTGCCGCTGGGTTTAGACAGCGCCGCCTGCAACTCCGTCTCCAGGTTCCTCACTCTCGCTTTAAGAAGGTCGATCTCCTCTTCACGGACCTACGGATAGAAAGAGATTTACGGAACCATAGAGTAACAAATAGAGTAAAAAGTTTCTTTTCACGTCACGGAAAATATCGAGGTTCAGCCAAATCTGCAGTAAGACTAGAAAAAGCAGACTATAGACTTCGGTGAAAGCTTCAGATGTGACTGGGTTTAACGCTAGGATGAAGATGAGTGAGAAAGTTCTTTTTATGCACTGGTCGCTACTAGATTGGCTTCACGAAAAAAAAATTAATGCTTGGATTATGGCTATAAATCAAGCCACAATCCAAGCATTAACTTTTATATTTATCAGGTACATCTCCGATAAAACGTGTTATTCAGGCCAAATTTTGGAAGTCGATCTTCCGTTTTAATTAGCATGAATAGTTGAAACCTAAATATGTTGTAGCTTATATATAGATTATAACATTTCAAGTAATTAAGTTTGAAATGAATCGATTCATAACTATAACATAACTTCACGCAAGCAAAAATAGATTTTTACTTTAGTAATATGGCCAAATATTGAATAGGTATTCTATTTTACCTACGATTATTTTTCAAATAGTTTCAAAATTGTGAAGAGATTTATTTGCAAATATATAAATTGTCGTTGTGTAGACTACATAGACTAACCGCAGTATTCTAACTGAAAGTAATATTGTGAATTTGAGAGTGGATGCCATTTGCGAAAAGTGGTATCTAAAACACCGTAATAATAGGATGAAACAATCGCAAAGTAATCACTATAATGTTCAACGAACCGTGTAGTTGGATTCCACGGTCGTGTGTAAATATCGAAAAGCAAATAAATTGCTTTTTATGTTTACCTTCAATTCCAGCCTTAGTCCGTCTTCAGACCTTGCGTTCTTGACCTTTTCCAATTCTTCAATTTTAGCGAGAAGCTCCTGCTCCCTTTGTTGCCAATCGCCCTGACAAGTTGATATAAATATATATACGCGCGCATTGACACCAAGCTTATATCATTTTGGGAGATCGATTAAGATAGGAAATAGCGAATCGGCACCGAACCACGCCTGAGTCAATCCAAATTTTTCCTATGTATCCGTCTCGGAGCGATGGTGGAAGCCATCTACCGATTCCTTTCGCTTTCTCGTATCCTAATCGATTTTTATATATACATAAGGACCGTGTGCCTATCTGCAACCTAAGTAGTATAAAAAAGTGTTAACATTGGTTTAAAATTTCATTCAATCTTTCGGAAGAGACTAGACTAGACACTGAAGAGAGACATGAATGTTATACACGTATATACATTCATCTGCTGTCACCATCCAGCAACCAAACTCCTGGGCTACTCTCTTTCGCAATAGGTATCTTGTTCAAAGCTCCCGTGCGTTGACAGGTCATGGTAACCAAATCAAATTAAAAAGTGTGTTTTAAAAGAATAGACCAACTTTGAATGCCTTTTTCATACATACATACATATAATCACGCCTTTATCCCAAGAGGGTTAGGCAGAGGTTAACACCCACATTTCACCAATAATTGTATTCGGTCTCACGTAATAGAGGGTGAGCCGATTGCCGTATTACGGGCACTATTGTTGCTGAGGCTGAGTCTGGGCTGTAATACGTTTTTCAAAACAAGAATTGAACAGAAGCAAAATAAATTGCTTTCAACGTTGGCGGAGGAGTCCATATTGCGTTAGAAACGAGCAAACTAAGTTATGACTGATCCATTAATCAAATGTTGGCATTTATTGTTACATACGATCGCCCATTATGTTATAGAACTCAATTTAATATCCCTTTTCCATATCATTTTATAAACAACACCGTGCGGTTTGAAAGGAACTTCATCCCACGACCGCTCAGGTTGTGGAATGAACTTCCTGCCGTGGTTTTCCCAAGCGACTACAATATGAGATTCTTAATGGAGGGCATTCGAAAGTATCTACAGGGTCGGCAGCACGATTGTGATGCCCCTGGTGTAGCATACGTCCATATGCCACGGTAACCACTGCCCACAGGTAGGCCGTGGGCTTATCTGCCATAAAAAAAACATAGTTTTTGACCAAACGATGTAGACGTAGTGAAGAGTCCGGTTAATACGAGATTATTTCGCTGTAGAGCGTTGTCGCTATCGCATATTAGACAGTAGTGAAAAGTTCGGACAATAATACAATTTAAATCGATAAAACAGATTAATTTGCTCTCAATACCATGGTATTAACATCATTTTGAGGTTCGTCCCGAGGCTGACTGTACCAAGATTATAGTACCAAGCAGGTAGAGGCATTACCTTTTTAAAATAAGTGAAGATATGCAAACTTCAACTGAAGAATCTAACTTTGTTAAAATTCCTTTCGCAACTTATAACTCTAATGGCGCGAGTGTGCAAGCATTTGAATAACAGATTCTTTAGTTTATGTAAACTTCGACTTTAATATGCACTCATTATCATAATATTTTATAGTTCACGAACTCAACATCGCAACTATGGAATAAGTTACGGTTGAAGTTTCTTTCAAGTATAAAATTTGTTACCAGGTCATCCGATAAAGAACAAACGAAGTTGAAGCGGTATTTATAGGACTTAAATTTTCTTCACTACGTAGTATAAAACAAAGTCGCTTTCTCTGTCCTTATATCCCTTTGTATGCTTAAATCTTTAAAACTACGCTATGGATTTTGATGCGGTTTATTTTTATAGATAGAATGATTCAAGAGGAAGCTTTATAGGTATAATACATGTTTAATATAGTAGAGGGTGAAGCGGGAACGGGATCTGACGCCACGCGGGCGGATAAACATTGGCGGTACGAAGTTCGCCGAGTCAGTTAGTATAAAATATAAATGAAATAGATTTTGGACGCGGCTACGCCCTCGTGGATGTCGGTTATCGTGACCAAACATAGCCTATGTCCTTTCTCAAGCTCTAATCTTCTTCTATACCAAATTTTATCAAAATCGGTTCAGTGGCTTAGGCGTGAAGCGTAATATATAGACAGACAGACAGACAGAGTTACTTTCGCATTTATAATACGGAAGTATGGATGTTTCTAAGCGCAAAACTCAAGAACGGCTCAACCAAAGCTGTATTGAAAGGCCTATAAAATTTTTCTCACGGATCACAGAAACGTAGACAGAATTCCATGCGGGCGAAAGGGAACGGTAACAGATTTCCAAGGCAGTCAATTCACGGCAAATATCAAAGTTCAGTTCTTCTGTAGTTAAATTAAAAACCGACCTAAACCAAATTGGAAAAAGGTTCGGAATATTAAGCATTTAAACTTACATTTTGTTTCTTTTCGCCGCTTCCTTCAGCTATAACCACATCATTGCTGGGAGCAGCTTCCACAGGAATCTGTTTCACTGGTTCTTCTGCTGGCTTACTTTCAGGTGTTTCTCCAGCCGCATTGGTTTCCTCTGGTTTGATTTCGGTTTGGGACTGCGGTGCTTCAACCTATGGATGAAGATTAGCTCCTCAATTTAATTGCATTATTATCAAGATTTTTCTACTCCTAAGTCATCATCCCAACACAATCAGGTTAACTTGTTATGTCCTAACTTTTAACAAAATTGTGGCTAAGTGCAAACTCGGGAAAAGTTCGACCGATTTTTATGATTTCTTTTTTGTGTGCGTAATTGTTAATGAAAACTTTATAGGAAATTGAAAGGAGCACGAGGAGAGGCAGAACTAAATATGAGTAAGTGTTCCTCACAAGTGTAACGTCAGACAGTTTGTCGTCTACTACAGCACCCTCGCCACCGCCAGATTCTTGGGGTAAAGCTTCAACTGGATCAACCTGTAATTTTAAATTATCATTGTTATGAAGAAAAGTCACTAATTCGTATACAAATATATCTATCTGCTCTAACATATGAATATGAATTTCCAAAACGTATCAATATACGCGCAAAATTTACAAACAACTGCACCAAATTCAGATTTGTTTTTTTTTGTGAGTGTATTTTAATAGGACAAGGTTTGTGTTAAAGAAAATTTCTTGAAAGTTTACAGGTGTTCTAAGTGCAATGAAACGAAGCCAGGGCGCGCAGTTTCTCATATTACAAAGATTTATTCGATAATCCTTTCCATGACACACTAAACGGCTAAACCTGACAGTAATTGCAAGATACAGTAAACACATTTTAAAGGATGGCTTCCAAGAAAGTCGAAGGAACATTACGTCATTAATGCTCTCGAGAAATGAAAAAGCACTTACGAAACCCTCTCCCTGGATATTAGAATAACTCTTTAATGATTTTTAAACCAGTTTTAATAATTCAATTAATTATAAAATTCAGGAACGTTTTCTTAACATTAAAAAAGTTAGTAAATTATGCAAAAACTTCCTCGTACAGAATTCTTTACACTTTCTAATGCGTCTATACGATAATGGTACTTAAAGTAAATACCTATTGAATCAAAATTTTATACGACCAAGTTTTATTTTAAAAAAAATTACCAACTAACTAACAGTTGTGTAAAATTTTAAATTTCGGTGGTTATTATATTTCCATAACAAGTGCAGTTTTTTGTTTCCTTCTAAATATCTAGAATACTAATGTGTTCTAAAAGAACTAGTGATGCAAGAACTCAAGTCTTTTAAGTCTTTTAAAAGAAACTCGACTCGTTACAACGACTTATGTCGCTTCACAACTTGATCGAGTCTTTAAACATTGAGTTCTGAGTCTTTAACGAGATTTCGACTACGACTCGAGTTTTATTTTAAACTGAGTCTTTTAAAAAGACTCGAGTCTTTTTAAATAACTCAGTCGTGACGAAAATACTCCTACATTTTAAAAGGACTCGACTCGTTGGACTCGTGAGTCGTGCTCATATACTATACATGTAATCGTTAAGTGTGCACAAGCGATTATTCCGTAACTATAGATATCAAAAAACTTTAATCTGATATCTAAAGTGCGTCACCTAACGAATAAAATAACATCAATAACTTGTTAGAAATAAAGCGATAAATACCTAAAATTTTGATTTTAAACCGTTCCATACATTTAGTACGAGATTAATAGAAAGGTACGAGTAGGTAACTTCCAATAATATCGAAGTACAATTTTTAAATTAGTACTCTTTGATGTTCCTTCAAAATTTAAAACCTTCATCACAGGTTGTCGTTCCCGCCAATAAATTTGAAAATTATTGTGTTCTTTTTAATTTGTGATTACTTTCAAAGTCTAAGTATCCCAGTATAATATACGTTGTTCCTATAGTTGACGTCTTACAAGACCAAATGGCACAACGAATAAACAATGATGACGCAGGCGTTGCAGCTGTCAACCTCAAAAATTGCGCGAAAGCTATGAAAGAGAAGTTGGAACAATATTTGCCACATTTATCTACAGATTTTGCCACGCTGTTATCGTATAGATCCTCGTTTAAAAAATGAATATTTTACAAATCATGGGAATGAAGAATACTTCGTGCGCTTCAGACAGCATTTTGAAACTAATTATGTAAACCATTCACAACAAATGGATTACGTGCAAAACGTACCAGAAAGTACACTGCCGCCAAGCATGAGCTAAACTGAAATAGTGAAGTATTTTTCTTTGCCATTTGAAACAGAGGAAATAGATGTTTTTTTTTTTTTATAAATAGGACAAGTCAATTTGACTTTACCTCGCCTGATGGTAAGCTGAAGGTATATTGTCTTGGTGGTTTAATCAAAGGAAATACTTGCCAATTTTGACAAGAATGGCGATTGATGTTTTACCTATTCCTGCAGCTAATCTTCCCAGTGAGCAAGCCTTTTCGAAAGCTGGAAATCTAATCATTAAGAAGTGGAACCGATTCGGGAACAAAACTATAAGGGCTTCTATGTGCCTACCTTCTTGGCTTGAGGTATTAAAGGATAAGGCACGATTAAATGATGACTAAGCTATAATTGATTAATAAACATGGAAAATTGATTAAACTAATAAAGCTTTGACTTGAATTAAAAATGCCTATTTGTACTAATTTAGAATTACAATATAATTTTTTATTTATTTATTACACTTTATTATTATAATTTTAAACAGCTCATCGTATGCTAAACGACTCGAGTCCTTTAATAAAAAACTCGCGACTAAGTTGTGAGTCTTTTAATAAAAGACTCGAGTCGTTTTACATCCGAGTCGTATTATAACAACTGGAGTCCCTGAGATTATCGACATCAAGCCCCGGTTGAAATACCTGGGGCTCGTGCTTGATGGTCGATGGGACTTCGGACAGCATTTCCGATGTCTGCGCCCCAAGTTGGTGCTCACAGCGAATGCCTTGGGCCGGTTGTTGCCCAACTTGAAGGGCCCAGAGTCCTCCTGCAGGAGACTCTACGCGGGTGTCGTGCGGTCCATGGCCCTATACGGGTGCCCCGTGTGGGCGGACACCCTGGAGGCCAGATTCCTGCCTCTGCTCCGTACGGCGCAGAGCACGATGGCCTCCAGGGCCATCAGGGGATACCGCACGATATCCTTCGAAGCGGCGAGTCTCCTGGCCGGATCGCCACCGTGGATCCTGGAAGCGAGGGCCCTTTCGGCACTATATAAGTTCCGAAAGGAGGCGCGGGAGCGGGGATTCGATCCCGAGCCCGAGGATATTCGGGCCGAGAAATCCCGGCTCCACCAGGTCATGGTGGCCGAGTGGGAGCGACGACTTGGGCAACCACGCGCAGGGCACGCCGTCATTGCGGCGGTAAGGCCCATCATGGGGGAGTGGCTAGAGAGGCAACACGGTAGCCTCTCGTACCGTCAGACGCAGATTATCACCGGGCACGGTAGCTTCGGGCGGTATCTGCATCTGATGGGTATTGAGCCAACGCCCGAGTGCCATCACTGCAACGCGAGCGTGGACTCGGGGCTGCACACGCTCACCGAGTGCCCGGCGTTTGAGACGCCGAGGCGGGAGCTTGTGGCGGCCCTGGGGGTGAGAGTGCTCACGCTCTCCGCCCTGCTCGCGGCGATGGTCCGCTGCGCGGATGCGTGGGCGGCCAGCGCCTCCTTCTGCGAGCAGGTCATGCTCGCGAAGGAGACAGCAGAGCGGGCGCGGCGCGATGAGCGAGAGAGGCTCGCTGACATCGCTGCACGCGCCCGAAGGCGGCTCGGGCGTCGGAGGGCGCAAACTGACCTCCGCCCCCCATGAGCGCGGGCCTGAGGGTGACGGGTGGAGCCGCCCGTCATCCTAGCAGAAGCAGGCCACGGCGGCGGCGCGCATCGTAGGACGATGCGCGCCTCCCCACACCGGGGTTGAGTCGGGGACCGAGTGGTCCCCCCCTTCCCGAGTAGGGCCAGACCGAGAGGGATGGCCCTGGGTCAGCCGGGGTGCGAGGGATATGTCGCATGACAACCTCACCTTCGGCCTAGCACTACGACCCAGAGACGGCGTGCGGTTTAGTCGGTTCGAGTCCGACATAACCTCCCCCTCCGGCTCCGGAGGGGTGGGTATCCGAGGGGATTTCCCGCACGTAAAAAAAAAAAAAAAAAAAAAAGGAGTCCCTGAGATTAATAAAAAGTCTTCGAGTCGTATTTTTGGCGTCGAGTCTTGAAAATCGAGTCTATAGTCCTAACTTAAGTGACTTAAAAGACTTGAGTTCTCACAACACTAAAAAGAACACCATTAATTTTTTTCATCGGAAAACCTATTATTGAAAAATAGCACCGAAATTAGCAAAAAATTAGGCACGCGTGAAATTACCCAGTTATAACGAGATACACTAAACACATTTTAAAAGATGGCTTCCAGTTAAATTCGAAGGAAATAATTCACTCGGGAATGAAAAAGCATTTAGGAAACTCGCCCCGGACGATAGACTACCTCTGGGATGTTTTTAAACCCGTTTTTAATAATTCAATTAATTTATGCAAACAAGGAACATTTTGTTTGCGCAACATTAATAAATGAATGAATATTAATTTATTCTATTCATCTCAATCGAATTAGACAAGAACTTCCTCGTGCAGAATTTTGTAGACTTCCTTATGCTTCTTTACGATGATGTAAGGATTTCTTAAAGTAAATATTTAATCAAGGTTATACTCTCCCAAGTTCGATTAATTTACTTTATAACTTTACTTTGATACCCAAAAAGTGGAATGTGTTGAATTTGGTTTGCCCAAAGTAAATAGACAAACAAATCAAATTCATTTTATACTTGAATGTAGGCACATATAATGGTCTTAAGAATGTGGCGTCCCATTATACATTCTACCATTACATTATGGTGTGTAAATACTAATTTTAGCATGCATATACACCATTTATCATTGAACTAATTTTATTAAGTAGGTAAATCAACAATTTTTATTCAGGCAATATCAGCAAGGCGAATGACATCCTAACAAGCTTTTATCGGCAAAGCCTTCCGATAAAAACTTGCTGGTTGGTGCTTAAAAATACATTCTGCAAAATATTTCTTAGTTCTAATACTTATGTACCCATGTGCGAACAGTTTTAGTCATTGCTTTTACTAACATTTGATCACGTATCTACTGATCTTGTCACCTGAGAGGTTCTGTACAAACGACGCTGTTATAAATTTAATTTGATAATCCCCATCCAGTTTTCCGATGTACCATGTGAGCATAAGTATAATGTTATCTATGTTACGTAGGTAGGTATGTTATCATTGTTATCTTCGGAGTTTGAAGGAGCAATTATTCAGTAAAATAACAACTCCCAAAACTGTCTGCAGAGTTTAAAGGGTCCTCGGCAGTGCCTTGCATTTTCAATAGCATTTACTGTTATGAAATCTTTTTTTGTACCCTAAAGGGGTGGAGGGCAAATTATAAAGATTCATTCATCTTTATATTGTTTGTGTGGTACTTCTAGTTTTCACAAGTTTTCAAATATCAGTTTTCTATGACTTCAAGTAAAACCTTTAAAATTTTGAAGATTTGACATTTGAACCGATTCCTGTCGGCTTCCCAATGGGTTGCATGGTGCTGTTCAATGTAGATCGAGGTAAGTTTCTTCCATCGGCTTCCATTTTAGAAAATGTTCACCCTTCACCACTGGATCACATCACAGAATCTTATGTTTTATAAGTAATCTGTTGACATTATATCTTAAGAATTTGGTCTTCCTCGCGTTGTTAATACTGATTATATCAGGGTACAGAAATACGGCAAAAGGTTTCGATTTCTTTTCGGTTCCCTTGTCTTTTTGCGGTGATACTACCGTACCCCCAGATCAAATCTATCATTGCTTTATGTGAAGTATAACGTGCCTTTAAGGCTCTATGATATGGATTCTAGTGTGCATACCAACTCTCATAGGTCCAATAAGACTAGTCATATCACACAAAATATAATGACATGATTGATTACAATTTTCAACAGTGATCAAACCGTACATGCTTAAGTGACAATCTCATCCTGTAATATGTTGTACATGTATCCAGTATTACGACACAAGCAATAACTGTACTTTCTCTTGTAAATCCTGTATGAAATTATAATCTAATCCTATAAAACGAGTTACAAAAAGGCTTTAGAATAGCCACCTGCGCAGTAGCGAGGCTATAATGTAAAGACGTGACGAAATAAACAAATAGATAGGTACTGCCACGGCACCGGCCCTCGAAGCGCGCCAAAAAATCTTCAGCACGATCGTATTAAAGTCCCCGAGCTTACAAGATGAATGCTAATCACGTTACCTTCGCAATAAAACCGGCGAAGCGCAGGATCTCGAGCGAAGGATGTTAACAGATGCAAATTGGGCGACAAATTGTCACTCAGCATTGAAAGACTCGATGAAATTGGGATTTTTTATTATTATTTGTACTTCTATAAATATAGACATTCAAGATCAAAAACATCATCATCCCGCGCACACTCGAGCTGTGGAGAACTGCCTGCTGTAGTTTATCCAAAGCGATTACAATATGGGGTTCTCTAAGAAAGAATTATATGATTCCTACCGGATCAGAAGCCCGTGTCTGACGCCCCTGGTGTTGCATACGTTCATAACCCTTACCACCAGGTGTGCCTATAAAAATGTGTTCTCTGCCTGCTCTAATGAAACAGTGGCGTGACTATACGAATATAATATCTACTCATCAGGCGTAGGTAAAGTTTGCATAATTGGCACTTCAGTACCGTAAAAACATATTCAGAGCGCGGGAAACGGACTTCAGACGTGTAACTTATGCGCAGCTCCAAATAAATTAATTATCTCACCCAAATTCTGCGAAGGGTACAGAATTAGCCAAAACAATATGAATGCTGCGTCACGTATGTGTATAAATTCTTGTTGATTTGGCCAATTAACGTAGGTATATGATTTTATTTTAAGCATTGCTGGAATTTATGTAGGTACTACAACTCCTGTGAATAAACGTCGCGTTTTATGAGAAGGATTGTCATGGATTCAGCTAGCTTACTTACACTTGAAGGAAATGAAGAGGCGGATTTTAGACGGAAGTGCCGGCACCTTAGTTATTAATAATCTTACCGTAGAAGTCCCAGATTCCAATACTGGCCATTACACTACCGACCGATGTGAATTCACTCCTAACACAAGTAAAAAGCTTTTAGATTTATTTCAGTTTTTTTTTTTTAAACATAATAACATACACATAGACTCAAGCAAGCGATAAAATCTCAATAAAATCGTCAAAAATAAAATAGTATTGGCAACGTGCTAAATATCGATTCACTAGCTGTTGCCCGCGGCTCCGCCCGCGTGGATGTCGGTTATCGCTTAGTGTTGAGCTGACGGTATTGAGCATTAAATTCGCCTCTCTACTCAACTTTGTCCTCGACTATGTACTCACCTCTGTTCTCGACTTTCTACTCGCCTCTATATTCGACTCTCTACTCGACTTTCTACTCGCCTCTGTATTTGAATTTATACTTGACTCTCTACAGACTTCTCTGTTCCCCTCTCTACTCGACTTTGTACTTTTCTCTATACTCGCCTTTCCATTGGCCTCTCTACTTGCCCATCCTTTCGATTTTCTTTTCGCCTGTCTACTTGACTCTGCACACTTGAGTAGAGGTGCGAGTAGATAGGTACTCACACCTCAACTCAACTCTCTATTCGATCTCTACTCGCCACTACATTCATCTTTCCACTCGCCTCCCTATTCGCCTTTACAGCATATCATCAAAAATGACAAACTTTCATATTAACTATATAGTCCTTATCCCCCCCCCCCCTTTTACCACATTATTCGCGATCAAAGGTAGCATATGTCCGTTACCAGGCTCTAATTAATCCCTGTACCAAAATTTCATCACATTCAAAACTGTCAAACTTTAATCCCTTATTACCTCCCCCCCCCCTATGCCTCCATTATCGCGTCAATAGGTAGCCTATGTTCGTTCCCAAGCTTCAATACCTATGTTCGTTCCCAAGCTCTAAACTATCATTGTACCAAATTTCATCAGGAAGTCTTCAAAAATGACAAACTTTCATCCTAAGGCCTTAGTCCCCCCATTCTACCCACCTTTTTTGTGATAAAAGGTAGTCTTTGTCCGTTCCCAAGCTCTAAACTATCTCTGTACCAAATTTCATCAGGAAATCTTCTAAAACGATAAACTTTTATCCCAAGGCCCTGGTACCCCCCTTCTTTCCCCCTTTTCGCGATAAAAGGTAGCTTATGTTCGTTCCCAAGTTCTAAACTATCTCTGTACCAAATTTCATCAAGAAATCTTCAAAAATGACAAACTTTCATACCAAGGCCCTAGTCCGCCCCCCATCTACTCCCCTTTTCGCGATAAAAGGTAGCCTATATCTGTTTCCAAGCTCTAAACTACCTCTGTACCAAATTACATCAAAAAATCTTCAAAAATGAGAAACTTTCCTCCCAAGGCCCTAGTCCGCCCCCATCTACCCCCCTTTTCGCGATAAAAGGTAGCCTATATCTGTTTCCAAGCTCTAAACTATCTCTGTACCAAATTTCATCAAGAAATCTTCAAAAATGACAAACTTTCCTCCCAAGGCCCTAGTCCCCCCTTCTACCCTCCTTTTCGCAATAAAAGGTAGTCTATGTCCGTTCCCAAGCTCTAAACTATCTCTGTACCAAATTTCATCGGGAAATCTTCTAAAACGATAAACTTGTATCCCAAGGCCCTGGTCCCCCCCTACTACCCCCCTTTTTGTGTGATAAAAGGTAGTCTATGTCCGTTTCCAAGCTCTAAACTATCTCTGTACCAAATTGCATCAGGAAATCTTCTAAAACGATAAACTTTTATCCCAAGGCCCTGGTCCCCCCCTACTACCCCCTTTTTGTGTGATAAAAGGTAGTCTATGTCCGTTCCCAAGCTCTAAACTATCTCTGTACCAAATTTCATCAGGAAAACTTCTAAAACGATAAACTTTTATCCCAAGGCCCTGGTCCCTCCCCCCCCCCCCCCTTCTTCCCCTCTTTTCGCGATAGAAGGTAGCTTATGTTCGTTCCCAAGCTCTAAACTATCTCTGTACCAAATTTCATCAGGAAATCTTCTAAAACGATAAACTTTTATCCCAAGGCCCTGGTCCCCCCCCTCTTCTTCCCCCCTTTTCGCGATAGAAAGTAGCTTATGTTCGTTCCCAAGCTATAAACTATCTCTGTACTCAATTTCATCAAGAAATCTTTAAATATGGCAAACTTTCGTACCAAAGGCCCTAGTCCCCCCCCCCCCTTCTACCCCCCTTTTCGAGATAAAAGGTAGCCTACTTCCGTTTCCAAGCTCTAAACTATCTCTGTACCAAATTCCATCAAGAAATCTTCAAAAATGACAAACTTTTCTCCCAAGGCCCTAGTCGCCCCCCTTCCACCCCCCTTTTCGCGATAAAAGGTAGCCTATGTCCGTTCCTAAGCTCTAATCTACCTCTTTACCAAATTTCGTTAAGATATCTTCAGAAATGACAAACTTTCATAAAAACTTTCATCCCCTATTTCCCCCCCTTAAACCCCCTTTCTCGTGATAAAAGGTAGCCTATGTCCGTTCTCAAGCTCTAATATACCTCTCTTCCAAATTTCATCAAGATCGGTTCAGCGGTTTAGGCGTGAAAGCGTAACATACAGACAGACAGACAGACAGACAGACAGACAGACAGACAGACAGAGTTACTTTCGCATTTATAATATTAGTATGGATTTTTGGAACATATGGAATTTCTAGTTCGAATTGGACTCCTATGTATAGAGCAGGTAGAATTTATCTTTTAAGTTTTTTTGTACCTAGACTATGAGTTTACTAGTTTCCTGATGTTTATGGGAATTGAGAAATGTAGATGTATTCAACTTTTTAAACATGGTGAATGGGTTCCTTTTTTATTATCACGCCGTGTTGTTGTAGTAGAACGTTCGAATGCTATATACGTAAGAGATATCGTATTCGGTTCCCGCTCAGTGTCAATATTGTTATGCATGGCTGTAGTAGGTATTCGCTAAAATCTCTTCAACTTGTTTCATTTTGGCAGCTTTAAATCAAGATTTTTCCAAAAATATTCACAGAATTCATTACAATAAGAGGGAGAAGGTACTCTTTTCATACATTTTAAATATATAAACCCGATGAGAATAAAAAAAAAATATAAGTTATAATTTTTTATTTAAAGCATAAACTTTCCCCACATTCAACCTTAAAAGATAGTCTCAGCCGGTTTCTGAAACGTACGTACTTTACGGGTTTGATGGTGATTTTTAAACGAATCTGTTTTTATGAAAGATTAAAAAATGAGGAGGCCTTTTAAAAAATTACTGACCCCATTTTGTGTGACGTATAACGATGAGATTTGCTTTTTTTATCAGTCGGTTCCCTAAAGCAGTGAATATTTATGATGATGTACATTAGCTTTATATAAAAAAAAACCTATGAACGTGTGTAGAAAAGTATGTGATTGAACCGCACCTACATGGATGGACCGATTGTTATTACATTTTGTGAGTAAGCCGAATTTTCAGTACCCAATCGCCCATAGAATACTGCTTAAATTCTAATTGAGAGGTACCACAACGAGTACCACCTTGAATGGGTGGTCGGCAAAGTACGGCTCTATCATCTTCTTGATACGATGGACAGTGACCTAACCGTGACCTACTAGAAATGAATCGGACTGAAAGATACCTATAGTTACAGCAACGCTACAAAAAAAAATATGAATGAAAAAAAATCATTATCTAAGTATTAGACTTACCACCTAGTAAGTACCTACTCTACTAAATACTAGGTGTTTAGGAGTACATATTTACCTTAATTTGTTTCATTCTATTAAGCTTTAATGTCTCTTACAACTACGAGCCAGTTTCTCGCCGGGGATAGATACTCGTCTAGTAAGGCATAACATAAAGTCATTTCCTCGTTACCGGCTAACACCGGTTCACTGCTGTTGCCAATCTGAACACCGTCTTATAGTAATGTAGCCAAACGAATAACAATCGTCACTTTAAAGAAAGCTCATTATATTAACTACCTAGTGTCATTTTTAATACAAACATTTTGACCTACTTTTCCCAAGACCGGTATGACCTAAAAGAATACTTACTTCACTAGAAATTTAACACCCAAAGATGTACTTACATCATGCAGTAGAGCTAATATTAATACTTAACAAAAACATCATCAACATTAAGAATGTAGGTAGGCAGGTAGGTACGCACTATAACACTGGACGTAATAATTCAGTAGGTATACAATGAGAAAGCAGAATTCAACTGACGTTTCTCTCACAACAAAATCGCAATGAAAATTGAAAATACCTTTACGCCATCGCAACCACGCACATAAGACTCGTAACTACAGACTCTCGTCCAAATAGATCTCATTTTGAATCCTTAGCAACGCCTTAAACTAAAATATTTCGGTTTTTCTTCACAATTTCCACAAGAAAGAATTTTGTACAAAGATAAAATATAATTTGACCATAATAACGGCATGACAGAGGATCTTATTTAAGCAAAAAGTTTTTACTTACCATGATGTCCTTTATGCTTTATTTTAACTACACAGCAAATATTAATAAGACTTCCTTGATAGGATCACGTTAATAAGACACGCGTGGAACACACACTATGTTCAAAACTTGTGCGTCTATTTTTGGGAGTGCACACGCGCCGTATAAAAATAGAAAATACAGAGCGTAGTGAATTTCGTCAAACTTTCCCGCGAGTTTCAATTGCATTTAATACTCATGAATAATAAAATAGGTAAATGTTTGCCGTATAAAATAAACTTCGCGCCATCCCACTCGATTACCGTGAAAGCTGTAAAGTTGTACCTACCTAAGTATGTATGTAGGTAGATATAATATATGATCATTGCTCTTATGTAAATTTTCATATGTGCATCTGGATTGAGTGATCTTTTCTTATATTTCAACGAAACCAAAGCGTACATTTAGTCAAAAATTGTCAAAACTTATAACCGATATCCAAAAATTTGTCACTCACAAGATAATGAAGATATTGACCAATATGTCGATCACTCAATACAGACATTTTGCAAAATGGCTTCAAGCTGAATCTTAGCTAATACTTAGTCCGTGGACAAAATTTTCGTATCAAAAATTTGTACCTAATTTGTCACATTGTTATACAAAAAATCTAGAAACTAAAAGGTAAATCCAGGAATCTATGACAGTTTCATTGGATCACTCAATTCAGACAAATTTAGATTGAGTGATTCTAGAAATAGGGTATTATGTAGACATAATAAGTATTTTTTATTTTCGCCATAAATTTAAGACTCGAAAACATTTTTACAAATTGCAATTACAACGCCAATATTTATAGTTAAATAGTTATGAGAAATTAAACCTTTTTGAATTTGCTGAACTGAGTGATCGTTAGAAACGCATGCAGGTAACTATCCCTTTTGTTTAAATGTACACTAATTGCGTTGAAAATTTGTACTACTTTGTGACTAAAATTTGGCATAAAATTCATTTGTTTATGTCATTTCATTTACGAGATATTCGTTTCACAATTAATTTTCAGAGAAAAGTGCAGTAGGGTGACCATAGTAATATGAGATCATAAGAGAATTAAAGAACTACATAAAATGTTTGTCAATTTTTATTTAGAAAGCAAACTACTCTTTTAAATCGCAAATTACGTAAGTAAGTACATGCAAAAAAATAAGTGATTCATTTTTACTATCATACATTTTTTGCATATTATAATCATAGCAAACCAAGCGTCCATTTATATACCCGCGTGCACTATAATGACCCATTCCACCAGGATGCATAGAAGCGATGAATTCTATACCTCCCAGTAATCAGTAGGACTTCTTTTTTATTAACATCAAGAAGGGGCACATCATGTAAATTGACTTTTTCTGTTCCATTTAACTCCATCGAAATAACATTTGAAAGTTCGTAATTATAGGCAGCAGTACCATTACAAAAAGAACAAGTTCCCTTTTCGTCGCTAAAAGAAATTGCATCTTCTAACAGCGTGAATACCAAATACGGTTATTATATTTTGATTCAATGGCAGGAATACAATAGATAGTAGATGATAAAATAGTCCATCAACAGTAAAAATTTATATCTACCCTACAACACTCTATTCTTTAATAAAAATAAAAAATTAAATCTCGTAAATGAAATGACATAGACAAATGAATTTTATGCCAAATTTTAGTCACAAAGTAGTACAAATTTTCAACGCAGTTAGTGTACATTTAAACAAACGGGATAGTTACCTGCATGCGTTTCTAACGATCACTCAGTTCAGCAAATTCAAAAAGGTTTAATTTCTCATAACTATTTAACTATAAATATTGGCGTTGTGATTGCAATTTGTAAAAATGTTTTCGAGTCTTAAATTTATGGCGAAAATAAAAAGTACTTATTATGTCTACATAATACCCTATTTCTAGAATCACTCAATCTAAATTTGTCTGAATTGAGTGATCCAATGAAACTGTCATAGATTCCTGGATTTACCTTTTAGTTTCTAGATTTTTTGTAAAACAATGTGACAAATTAGGTACAAATTTTTGATACGAAAATTTTGTCCACGGAGTAAGTATTGGCTAAGATTCAGCTTGAAGCCATTTTGCAAAATGTCTGTATTGAGTGATCGACATATTGGTCAATATCTTCATTATCTTGTGAGTGACAAATTTTTGGATATCGGTTATAAGTTTTGACAATTTTTGACTAAATGTACGCTTTGGTTTCGTTGAAATATAAGAAAAGATCACTCAATCCAGATGCACATAATTTTCATAATAATGAAGAAAGAAAATTGCTGAAGACAGTGAAATTCTAAATATCGGTCCCTTATTTTTTACGTGCGGGAAATCCCCACGGATACCCACCCCTCCGGAGCCGGAGGGGGAGGTTATGTCGGACTCGAACCAACTAAACCGAACGCCGTCTCTGGGTCGTAGTGCTAGGCCGAAGGTGAGGTTGTCATAAGACATATCCCTCGCACCCCGGCTGACCCAGGGCCATCCCTCTCGGTCTGGCCCTCCTCGGGAGGGGGGTCTAAATATCGGTCCATATAATGCACTGACGAAAGCGGTTGACTTGTATACAAGTACGTGCCAGTTGGCTGGCGAAAATTATGTGAAATTTCTGTGTTAGTGGATTTTTAGTTTTTCATTAAAAAAAAAGTGTTTTCATGGTAAGAAACCTTTTTATTAAAGTGTTATTATGGGTAGCTGTTATTTTCTGTAGATTCTATGTCTTATCAAGATTAAATGAATGCACATCTCCGTGTCGTTTGTAGGTTATATTTTTCTTGGGGCCGGCCGTTTTAAATTCAAAACGGCGTAAGCATCCACAGTGGCTCAATTTTGAAAGGTTCACAGTGGATCATGAACCACGGTGTACTTTTGATATCCACTGTGTATCTACTTTTGATGTGTTTTTATAATTATTTAACAATTTCTTTTAATGCTGAAGAAGATCACAATATACCTAGTAACATATATTTATTTCTTATAGAATTCCTCGCCCGGATAAGCCGCGGTCTATTGGAACCCATATTGAAGCAAAGATGAAGGAAGCTCTCGAACATATGAAATCTAGGATAAGTTGTAGAATGGCATCGAAGACATTCGGCATTGCTTTTACCACTTTGCAACGTTATTACCTCAAGTCAAAAAGCTGCAGCGACATTAATACAATGAGGTTAGTTCCGAATTATGAGGTAATAATGAACAAGAGAAAGAGTTGAAAAAATATTTTAAATACTTACTGTTCATCATTATTTTATGGGCTCTCAGAAAAGGAAAGTCGAAAAGTAGCATTTCAAATGGCGGCAGTTAATGACTTAGAGATGCCTGTAAGTTGGAAAGCTAATCAAATAGCGGGTAAAGAGTGGTTAAAAAGTTTTAGGCGAAGACATAGTGATCTCAGTCTACGCAGACCCGAACCATGCAGTCTAGCCAGAGCCACGGCTTTCACGTTTAACGTAGAAACATTTTACAAAAACTTAGAAGAATTAATGCATAGATTCGTGTTTTGCTTTAATAATGTTTAGGTATAAGCAGTTCGCTGCTATAAAAAATAATAATAATGAGTACAAAAATAAAAGACTGATTAAATATGAATGAATTTGTTTAATTTTTCGACAAAACCGAATAAATTTACGACCATGATCCATTGTGCACTACCCTGATCCACCGTATATTTACACCCGAGCCACTGTTTCGACCCCCTGGTACACAGTGGCTCTGTCTCTGTGTTTAAAAAAAATCTCTGATATCCTTTTCCCCATTAAAAATAACGACAAGACGAATCATATTTATAAAACTACAATGTATACCTGTACACACCTACAATGTACCCTACATTGGTCAGTATTAATATATCCTGACACTGCTAAGGGCTGTGTAACAGCCTTCGGAAAAAAGTGATCCACTGAGTACCAGGTGACCCTATACCTACGCTTTTCAGCGCCATTCCAGTGCTGAATGTACACAGTCAACAAGGAGTCGGAAACAACCAAGGATGGCTCACGAACTCGACTTCTCGTCGAAAAAGTTAGAACCATGTAGGTATAGTGTAGTCCTGAGCTTCCACGGAGGCACAGCATCGAACTCCTTATGTAAGTAATGTACTTATTTAAAGCAGTCAACGCATTTTAAGATTTTCATAATTGTCCAGTGCAGTTGATAGAAGCCAAACTGTAACCGTTGGTTCGTGCACATTTCTCGCAAGGGGATAAGTATTTACAATACATCAAAAGCTGACGGTCGCCAGAAATGTCCTATTTTCGTTGCCATAATATTATCGTTTTACTCACAATGTACAGGACTTGGCCAGGGTGTGATACAAAGCAATGTGAAGCGAACTTTATAAAAGTATCTATCTGTATCGTGGAAGGAAAAAAATTATTGTCCGTACGACAAGTCCGTATTCACACCTACCCGTGTCGGTTGTTTTCTGTGGGTTTTGTTTTAGTAAATCTCCAATGGATCTTTAGAGATGACAAATTTCAGTACGAGTTTGAATCAATGATTGAGTAGTAACTATAATTTATTAAGTATATTATTAATAATAAATAAGTACTTCCTAAATAAATAAATAAATATCTAACAAAATATTTCCGAAAATTGGAACGCAGATGCAATACTGTCAAAACAAAACTGCCAGATGTCAACAAATGTCAAAACCGACGAAACTTATTGTGATTCGTTTTGTTTGGATAAAATTCGAAGTTAACGCTAGTTTAAATAACCGAAAACGCTCAGATTTAAGTTTTTAAGACTATAAAAGAAGTTCCAAGCATTACTAGAATTAAAGTAAATAGTTTACACGTGTTTGGTCTTGGAATCATTGTCTTGTATTTTACTACAACACCGTTTTCCACTTACAGACTAAATCATGACATCGGAAAAAAATGCACAGGTTGGCCAAGCGCGAGAAGCTTTCCAAATGATGTATCAAATATCGCAACTCCTATGCACAGGCCTAGATGCCGAAACTCTTTCAATATGCATCAGGTTATGTGAACTAGGCGTGGACCCTGAAGTCTTAGCACATGTCATCAAAGAAATCAGAAAAATGGGTGATAATGCCGCTCAAAACAAAGCTGTGAACTTACAACCTTAGTTTTTCGGTGTAAAGAACAAGAAGTGTGATTCATATTGCCCCAAGCGTTTGCCCCAAAAACTCTACCTACCTTTTTCTATAATAATCTTATCTCATGAGATTTTGGAGACATGTGTACTAACATGTTTAAAATTAAACTAAATGTAGATCAGATTATGTTGAATAGTAGTCATGATTTATTTTGAAATATGTTCCCTTATGTATGGTTGTCCTTTTCAATATCAGACATTCTGTTAGCACTCCTAAACAGATGTGATCCTATATACTAGCCTTTATTTTGAAACACTAACTTTTGTTTCCCATTGGGATAGGCAGATATCTTTTAATTACCACGATCATGGTATGTTTCCCTGGAGCCCTTCGGGGAAACACTATGACTGGGGTAAATGAAAAGAGTACATTTGTGCATGTGTCTACAACCTACTCTTTGGTGTCTGCTCAAGCAGTGGGGAAGCAACATTAAAACTTTAACTATGAAAATTTTCTTTCATAATATTCATTTTGTAATAGCTAAAGATGACACACATCATTCTCAAGTGTGATTTATTGTGCACTAAAGGGAATGCCTCCATGGTAGTACAAATTTTTTGTGAACACATGTATACAGTAACAGAATTAACATAGTATTTAAGAACATATTATTATTGCATGAGGAAACCAAAATAAAAATCCAATTCCTATAAAAGTCTTTATTTTTTTAAATAAACCCTATCATCAGGAAGTATTTCACAGAAAATTACCTATTGAATATGTTTGTCTATAAACAAACAACACAATTGGTATGGGACAAACCAATCTGAAGATGGAACAATAATCTTCACAATCAGTCAATAAACCAATTTTGTTTTGGCAACCCTAACTATATGGGAACAAATAATTAAGTTAGGGTAACATTGTCAGATAATATTATGTGAAATACCTAAAAATAATTAAATAAGTATCGCATTGTGCTTTGTATTGAATAAAATAATGTTAACAATATAACAATCAGGTAGGAATTGAAAACTGTTATGAGCGAGATTATAAAGAAATCAGTACGGGGACTGAAAATATCACAGATTCAAATAATTCACTCACTCAAAACCGAATATGAATATAATGGTTTAAGATACCTTACAATGGTGGTATGGTTATTTAGAACATATAATGCATAGCCTACTTTGTATAATTCTAATTCAGAAATAAGATAGGATTCTACACAGTGCAATCTAAGCCCAAAGTGAGCATAGTCCAACAAGCTTGTAAAGAGTCCCAGATTGCAGATAAACATACTTAAATACTTTTTTACACATATATTATAGATAGGAAATCATAACTGATGCAAAAAAAAATATACACATCCATGCAAACAAATATTTGCACTGTAGTGTACAGTATTTAAAAATGACGAGCCAAGTCCACAGTTAGACTGGAAAAAGTGGATCCCAGACTTCTAGGTGAATGTTATGGATGCAACTGGGATTAATGGTGGGATGATGAAGTATATTAAAGAAACTTTCAAGTGCCTATGGTCCAATTTTAGATCATGCAAACAAAGTAGGCTGTACATAAATAACCTATATACACTTATAACCTAAACTATTGAAATGTTTGGCCCTGTGGTTGTCCTTGGCTGCCTAGCACTGATGGGTCCTCAAATATTGGCTGCTGCGGTTTAAATTGCTCAGCTGTTATCCTAGAGAACATTATACCTATGCCTTCTATTAGTGCTAGCAGTATACCGCCTACGAGAGCACTGCCAGCCATTGCAGGAACACCTGGAAAGAGTTAGCTTTCTAAAACATGGCAAGTACAACAAAATTAGGATTCTTTCAAATACAGGCAAAAATATTGCATCTTGGTATAGCTAAAAATACTCAAATGGTACCGATTGTTAATTTTATCATAAACATTAGGTATCCCAGCTTATAATTTATACATACACTCACAATGTTTTTTTTCCTCTGGTGGGCTGAGCTAACAACCTACAATCTGCTTTTATCCTCACACACTTGGCAAGCTACCTCTACTGTCATTAATATTAGATATAAACATTATTTACCATTTCTGGCTGCAAGGATGCCACCAGTAAGTGCCCCGCTCATTATAGAATTCCATGGATCTTCCTTCTGTCTCATGTACACCAGTGAGCAATCAATTGTGGAGAACATACCGCCCCAAACTGCGAAGTTGCCACCAACAATTGGTGAGCGCTCTTTCATGGCTGCTAAACTTCCAAGCTGCACAAAACATTGTAGTTTAAAGTTAGTATTGATAACTGAGGAAACAACATCTGGCAGGAATTTATGGAGAATGACATGTTGCACCGATCCCAAATAATTGGTACCAGTGCAAGTAGAAGATGATGATAATTGATAGGTATAACAAAAAGGCTAGATTTGTTTATATGTTATTGATAAACTCTAAAACCAAAGAACCTATTTTAATCATTCTTTCACCATTATTTAGGCTGTATTATTCTAAAGTATAAATATTTCTTTCTATCCCAATATTCCAACAGGATCAGAAGTTACGCGAGTGAGGTAAGAGATCTTTCTGTAACGTATTCTACATAATAATATTGATACTTTATTATTATTCCAATTCCATACCAACCATTTTTCTGCTGAATCCCACAGGAGCATTTCTAAAACCTTTTATTGAATGAAATATCCCACCACCTATGGCGCCCATAATGAAGGCACCACCAGAATCATCAAGAATACGCCACGGGCACGGCTCACGTGTGTATTCATCCATAATTTATAATTATTTATTGATTATACTGTCCTGGAATATTAGGTAAGAATTATAACCTCGAAGAATTATAACCACTTTACGAAATATTATTTTACACAACGTACTTGTTAGGTCTGTAACTATAAATATCACTAAATACACAATTTCTTGTAAGATTTTGTTGGTTTCTGTTTTATGATGGTTGTTGCACCATTATTCCCACGTTCTTCAAGTGCGATTTTAATTCAAAAGGTCATTTTGTGTATCTGATAAAGCAAGGTGCATATGACAGTGAAGAAGAGAAATGAAAAAATCGACTAATAAAGCTGAACTAATTATCCATGTAGCCCTGCCTTTACATAAACTGTCAATCAATTTTCGACACCAAATGTCAACTTTCATGTCATGTCAAGATTGTCAAGAAATTGCTGATGTCTTGTTGTGTTGCGACTGTTCTTTTCTTCCATAATTTCCAAAAATCTGTTGATTTAGTGCGTTAATTTAATTTCTAATAATAAAATGACGATTCATAACTTATATATATTCGATCGCTATGGGACTCTTCTATATTATGGCGAATGGAACAGATCAAAACAGTCTGGAATGTCGAGGGAGGAGGTTCGTACATTCTATCATTTTCAACTCCTCATTCAAGTCTTAATTCCATTAGCTATATCGATATAAGTTCACTTTCCATTAAATATTACGTAAAATCATCTTCACCTGCAAACAAGCACCTAAATAGTATACTTTTTTTATTGTTAGATATCGGACCCTAGACTCCAAGTTGAAAGCTTCTGATGCGACTGGAATTAACGTTAGGAGGAGGAAGAAAGGTCGATGAATTTTTCAATTATTATCTTTGTTTCAGGAAGGGAAATTAATGTATGGTATGCTGTTCTCAATCAAATCTTTTGTCTCTAAAATATCGCCCTTGGATCCTAAAGATGGCTTTATGCACTACAAGACTACGAAATATACCCTACATTGTCTAGAAACTCCTTCAGGACTAAAATTTGTGATGAACACAGATAACCAAGCACAAGGAGTTAGAGAATTGTTGAAGAAAATTTATGGAGAAATTTTTGTTAAATATGCAATAAGAAATCCTATGTGTGGTATTGGAGAACCTATAACTAGTGAATTATTTAAAAATAAGTTAGATGCCTTCATTAAACAAACACCAATTCATGTCAGAGCTTCTTGATAATTTAGCTAATGAAAATAATGTAAGTATTTATTAATATTTAGAGCCAAATGTGACAGATATTTAAATAAATATTAATAGAAGTATAGTGCTGTATAACAGTTAAATAATAGCTTGTACCGATATAACCAGTTTTGTCTTGTTTGAGGGTTGAGAACTCTACATTAAGTCCCCTCAAGCGGGCTTAGAATTTATGAACAAACATATTATGAGACAAGAATTTACATAAACACATATGCTTTTAAGATAGCAAGGATGTTTTTACCTAGCCTATAAATGTCAAGAGTCAACTCTCGAGTTTTTTTTACATTCTTCATTACAAATTTAGTGGTGGGCCACCAAATTTTATGCAGTATTTTTGATGGAACAGACTATAGTAAAATTATTTTCCTCCTAAAGATTTGTAACAGCTATTGAATTTCCCTTTTAGTAAGATTTATAATGTAAAAATATATTTTTGTCATATGAAACAAATATTAACAGCTTTGTACTTAGGAGCAGAGCCCAAAAAATTTTGTATATATATTAAAATGGCCCTTACAGAAATTCTAAATTTAAAAATAATAAAGACAAGCAGACACTACTGGCTTGCTTATAAGATTTGCTTCAGGTACATTTTATTTATAAATTTGAGTAGATTTATCAGTTTTTTAATTTACCTTCAATAGGGTAAGAGTAATAAGAGTATAATTTAATAAATTGGTAAGATATTGTACAACACAAAAGAAAATAATGTAAATCATCATCTTCATCGACATTTAGATTTACTGTTATAAACTCATGTCAAATTGTTTGGTAATTGTTTGTGAACTTTCCTATACTTAGCGCTACCCAAGTAGATTAGCACTCAGCACATTCAAGTTAACGCAATACTAGACATTTCAGTCTCCAGAATGGCTGATAATGATCTTTGCTTGCTTTAAATACAAGTTCTCAATATACCAATTTTATTATCATTTATTTTTTATACATTTCAAAAGTAGGTAGATAAATTAATAGGCTTCTGTTAATTAATTATATTTTTTTGTAACTGTATAATCCAAATGTTAACAGAGGCTTATATTATAATATGGAAATTCGGCATGTAATTCATATTTAATTAAATACCAGCTTTGAAAATAAAGTATTATAAATTTAAAATAGAATAAGAAAAGTTGTTTTATTTATGGCATACATTTTCAGTATAGATGACAACACTTACAACGCGCAAAAACGAATGCCATACGTATTTAGTACATAGTATTTTATAGTTTGTCGATCAAATCAATCAATTAGCCCATCACAGTCCACTGCTGGACATATGCCTCTGCCAATGTTGGGAGGCTTTATTTATGATGTCTTGTGTAATGTAATGTAGCAGAGTGTTTGACAGCTCAGGTAGTTCGCGAATATATATTGTTTCACACTTGAATTAGTATAGTATATAGTTATGTATACCCTGCACTGCCTATTCCTAGACATGCAGAAGGCGTTCGACTGTGTTACTCGCACGGTTATCTGGTGGGCGCAGCGGTCCAAGGGAAACTCAGAGGCTCACATTGACACCATCCGAGACATGTATCACGATTCCGGTTCCGTAATTCGGTCCGCTGTTGAAGACATGAAAACCTTCCCCTTCGCCGTCGGGGTACCTACACCAAGGTTCCGTACTTAGTCCTTACTTGTTCAGCTTGGCATGGACGTTATGTCGGACAGCATCAGAGACTGACAAGAGCAGCCTCCATGGTTGCTCATGTATGCTGATGACATTGCGTCAATGGACGCGGACAGGAGCAGAGTGCGACGTGTGAAGGGGTGGAAGGAGGCGCTTGAGAACGGCGCGGCGGTCTGAAGCTGTGACTTGGTCGAGCCCACGGAGCAGGTTAAGTACCTGGGATCTGTACTTCACTTGACTGGTGACATCGACTACGAAGTCACGGCACGTAGTGCCACCGCGTGGCATCACATGCGATCCTAAAATGCCAGTCAGGTTGAAGGGACAGGTCTGTAAACGATCATTAGGCCTGGCCTTTTACATGGCTGTGAGGCGGGGCCGCCGTTGGAGCTCGCATCCGAGGCAGACTTCACGTCCGTGACATCACAGATAAAATACAAGAATGTCGCCTTCGTTAGTGTGGCCACAGCCAGGTTACGTAGGTAACAAATGCCTGGTAATGGCGCCCCCGCCGGGTCCCAGTAGAAAGGGGTAGGCCCAAGTAGTCTTGGCTTGAAGCCGTGGAGGGTGACATGCGTGCAAATGGTCTCACAACCATGGACACCCAAGATCGTGCGAAATGGAGCAGGAAAAGCCGGAAGGCGGACCCTGAGCTCCCAGGGCATTTTGACCTAGGATGCAATAAAATAACGTCTAAATGTAATGAATGATGTTGAGTGTAGTGTACCTATAGTTATGCATAATATCTGTTTTAAAGAAGCATGTCATCATCAACAGGTACAGGTACATTATGAAAGTTACAATTTTTTTCGATATTCCTTAGTGCCAAAAACTTCTATTTATATTTTTATAAACCCATCCCCTCTACAGGTGGCAATAGGTTTATGAATAAAATTGATAACCTTTCATAGGCTAAGCCCACGGTAACCACTTACCAAGAGGTCGTGCCTAATTAGTAATTTGCTAGCTTAGTACTAATTTTAAAAAAATATAACAGGATAAAGTAATAAAATAGAAGGCAAAAACATAACAGGGTATAGAATAAAATAAATCGGTAAAAAATATATTATGGAATATCACTAAGATTTTCTGGAGTTCAAGATAACCTCACGGGCAAGGCGTTACTTCTGCTATTTGATGGACGAGACTTTGGTGCACACTTTCCTCTCGAGGTTCTAGGAGTCTAGAAAACTACTTTTTAAGACAGCGGGCCCAAGCCTGTGAACAGTGCCTGATTAACCCTTACACTAATTAGGCTGCAGCCTAGGGCGCGAGGATCAGGGAGGGAGCACTAATCTACCATCATTACATCTACCCTACATATTTCAACTAGTCCGAGACAAAACACTAAAACAAAATGCGCCTGAGAGTCCCTAATTTTAACAAAAAATTTTGAAATTTTCAAAAGCGCGCGTTCATCAAACACTGACTTGTTTTTTGAATCGGTCAGTGGTCGAGCGAGTGGGTGAGCTGGCAACAGAGTGCCTAGTGCGAGAATTGTTTAATCCGCCTCGCAATAACGGGCGTAAATTTAACTTCATTTTGTATGGGAAATTCGGCATTTAAACAGTGCAGCCTAGTTGTGCCATGTTGAAATTTTCACACTACTACTCTACCTACTCACTACTTTTAGGCCGTCCGTAATATACCTGGCGGGCGCGCGTCCATATAATTAGCCTAGGGCGGTTAGAACTCTTGATCAGTCGCTGTCTGTGAAGTGCAAGCCCTTGATGTGAACATGATTAGTGCTCGAATGATGAATTTCCAATCTAATTTCGTTTATAGAATTCTATCCACACACATGATTTGAAGCTCGGGTTAAGTGTATGGTTAGAATTCTATAAACTTCACTCGACCCAGAAATTAAACTAAAATTATAGTGATAGTTACTTACTTAAACCAAAAACTAGTTATAACAAGAATTTTAAAACTTTATGTGACTGGAAGCTTTTGCAACATTATAAAGAAATCAAATTCTCGACTAAATTAAACTTTTTATTGGAATCTGTCAGCCGTCAAGTTGACAGTGAGTTTGACATAATCTGTAAACAAAACAAACGGTCGGTCGTGGACTTCGTTTACATTGCGTTACCTTTTTATAAGTGGTTATTATGCTCCCTTCGCCTCGTCCGGGAAGAAGATGAGAGAGCGTCGTTTGTTTTGCTGTGAATAACTGTTTTTCCTCCTTTTTTTAATAAAAGTACTCCATAACAATAATTTTTTAGTGCATTGTTTAGACTTGCAAAACACATTTTAGGTTATTTTTGTAGCTGTCACCTGTCAGTCGCGCGCTATAACAAGAATTATATAAAAGCAGTGGTGAAGCGTGCGGTGCCTCACATTGCGTCGTTGGATTTCGTCGAGATGAGTTCGTCTTCAGAAAGTTCTGATTCAGAGAACTCTGGATCTTCTCCTCAATACAAATATAATAGAAGGCGCCATCGTCGCCGTAACCAAGGTAAGGAAAATTCGGCTCTAAATGCTATCCTTAATCATATTAATTCTTTGAATAGTTTTGTTCAAAATCAACATTCAACGGACAAGGAACCTCCAGCGGAGGCTATGCAAATGCAAGCACAACCCAGCACCAGCGGGTATTGTTTAAATGAATTGCCTGGGCCAGTGCAGTTTCAAGAATATACCTTGGTAAATGAACCTGTTGCGGCGCAACAAACAGCGGATGAGACGTACCATTATGTAGAAGTTCAAAACGGTCTACCTGTGTATAATTATGTATCTGTTCAGACTGAACCAGATCATAACTTGGACCCCCAGATTGGGGCGTCTAAAATTGAAACGTCAAATGACGCATATGTTGGCACAGATACAGTTCTAACGGATCATAATATTCAAAATACCTTTCCATCTTTGGATAAAAAGGTACCCAAAATTAAACCGGTTTTGCCTGCAGAATTACAACTAATCTCGAGCTTCAAAAATTCAACTGCCCAGATTGGGCAAACATACCATTTTATGAGACTCAAAAGGCTCACTTATTTACGCCTGGTTTTTGTGCCCTCAAAACTAATGCTGTTTTGAAACCTGCAGACACGTCTCCTCCCTTTTTGTTGGAATTTGAGCACACGTTAGCTGCTATTACGCATGCCGCCATTATTCAGAGAAATGACTTGATGAGTCGATTACAGGCTGTAGTTGATTGGGCCCATTCTGGCACGGAGTTAACCGCAAGTACCGTCACCGACAAAATTAAAAATCTATTTATTGAAAATGACAGCTTCAACAAAGCAAACAATGACATTTTACAAATTTCTTGCGGTAGAAGGGCGAGTATTGTACAACACAGAAGGAACAGTATAATAAGCCACTGTTTAAACTCTATTGTTGTGGAAAAACTTAAAGATTTACCACCGTCAGATACATATTTATTTGAAAATACTCACCTTGAAAAAATTATCATTGATCATGGCGGTACTACAAAATTATTTAACAAAAATTATAAAACCTGGTCTACTCGAGAAAACGATCGTTCTCGAACAAAGAAGTACAATCAAAAACAGACTAAGTACTATAACAACAAACCATATGCATCAGGTGGTAATTCTCAGCAGTTTTTTCACGATGGACGAAGCTCGAAGCAAAAAAGAAATGATGGCCCGGCGGGCCACGAATCTTCACGAAAGAGAAAATATGATAGTACAGCTCGATCCACATTCCACGAGCCAAAACAAAAAAGATATAAATGACTCGAACTGGACAAAGTCGTTTTACGGGGGATGCCTATTAAACTACCATCAGGCATGGCAGATGCTTGGGGCACCAGCTTTCTGTCTAAAAATAATAAGAGGCATGAAAATTCCTTTTTGCCAGAAACCCCCACTTGTTCTTTACAAAAACAATTTGAGAACATCACTAAAGTTGGCAACTCCTGTATCCCCGGAAATGTCAACCGAAATAAAGAAGATGTTGAAACTTGGCATTTTAGAGAAAGTCGACAGTGTTTCAGCAAGCTTCCTCTCTCCAATGTTTCTAGTGCCCAAGTCAGATGGCTCCCTACGACCTATTGTAAACCTAAAAGGCCTGAATTGATTCATAACCCCAATGAAATTTCGACTTATTTCCCACATGTCAATTCCCAACTTTTTACAACCGGAAGACTGGGTTGCCAAAATAGATCTTTCGCAGGCGTACTTCCACGTTCCGATTTCACCAGTGCACCGCAGATTTCTACGGGTTATGTACAACGGGTCTTTGTACCAAATGTCGTGCCTACCATTCGGCCTTTCCTGTGCGCCAAAAATTTTTGCATCCCTGACCAACTGGGTTGTCGAACAGTTGAGAAAACAGGAAATACGCGTTGTAGTATACCTAGACGACTTCCTAGTTGCAGCCCAGTGTCAGTCAACTCTGTTACAACATGTACAAATAACCTTGAAATTACTAAAAACACTAGGCTGGACAGTAAACATGGAAAAATCTATCACAAAACCATGCAAAACTCTGGAATTTTTGGGAATCTTTTGGGACCTACACAACAACAAAAAATCTCTTCCTATCAAAAAACAGAAGAAAATTTGCTGTGTGATAGATCAAGCATTAACAATGAAGAAATGGTCGTTGCGACAGGCACAGGTTTTACTGGGTTGCCTAAATTTCGCTTGCTTCGTCACTCCACTGGGAAGGTTGCATTGCCGACTGATGCAAATACATTTGAGACAAGATCTATCGAAAAATCCGAAGAGGCGAGTACAGATACCCCTGCCAGTCCTTCAGGAACTAATTTGGTGGGAAAAAGCGGTATTCGATCAATCACCAATCCATTACCCACAGATATCAAACTTTTTAGTGACCGATGCAGCAGATCACGGATGGGGGGCGATCTTGAACGACAAAAAGCTGTCAGGCAAGTGGAGACCATCTCAAGAAACATGTCATTGCAATCGAAAAGAGTTACATGCCATATACAAAGCAATTTCACTCAATCTAAGTCAACTTCGATACAAGACACTGATCATCCAGTCAGACAATGTGACAGCATTGTCATATCTGAAAAATCAAGGCGGGACGAGATCAAGAGCCCTGCTAGACGAGGCTCGTCAAATTCTACAGCTAACCCACACAAACAAAGTGACTCTTATAACCCAACACCTGCCAGGCCGGTTCAACGCGATTGCCGACCATTTGTCACGAGGACGGAAACTCCCAGAATGGCATTTAACACGAAACGCAAGAACTCAGATCTACCGCAAAATGGGACACCCAATAATAGATCTGTTTGCTTCACAGACAGCACACATAACATCAAGGTACTGTACACTGGATGTCCTCGACAAGAAGGCAGAATTCCACAACGCTTTCAGTCGCCAATGGAACTTTCCTTTAGCATGGGTGTTTCCTCCACCGTGCTTAATTCCTCGAGTTCTAAATCACCTGAACACGGCACGAGGAAAATACATTCTGATTGTCCCTCAGTGGAAAATGTCTTTTTGGACAGCAGACCTACGAAGGAGAGCAGTGCTAGAGCCCATAACAATCTCCAACCTCCCGAAGGTTCTACTGGACATGACAACCAACAAACCACCCCCGGAGGTAGGAGCTCTAACATTGGAAGCTTGGTTGGTACGGGGTGGGAAGAACTGCTGACAGGCTGGTCACGGAGTGAAATTGAACTCTTATCTCGTAGCTGGCGTCCATCAACTTTGGCAGTGTACAGACCAGCATGGAAACGATGGTATGATTGGTCTAAGGATAATAATATTGACACCATAAAGCCTAACCCTTCAGATGTGGCTAGATTTTAGCTCATTTACATTTAAACGTAAAATTATCACTCAAATCAATAATGCTTCACAAATCAGTTATTTCAACTTTTTGCGAGCCACATTTCAAATTGAAATTTAGTGATGACCTGGTGATTAAACAAGTCATTAAATCTATTAAATTACAAACACCCCAAAAACCAAATTGTCCTACATGGGATCCTAGAAAATTAACACAGTGGTTATTAGAAAATACCCTACAAGATGTTTCTCTTTTTGAAGCTAATCGCCGCTGTGCCACTATACTACTACTGCCATCTGGCAGAAGAGTGCATGATTTAACATTATTATGTATAGACCAAGATAGCTTTATTGATAACGGTGAACACATAATTTTATGGCCTAAGTTTGGGTCGAAAACAGACTCCCTTGGTCATCAACAATCAGGTTGGAAATTGTGTGTTAACCCAGACTCAACAAATATATGCCCGGTGTTTTGGGTTAAGACAGTAGTGAATTTAACTCAAAATAAACGAGGCAATTTTAAGGAATTGTTTCTTTCTACTTGTGGAGAGCTAAAACCAGCTTCTAGAACCATAATAGCAGCATGGGTAAAATCTGTACTATCTAATGCCAATATAGAAGCTACTCCTGGAAGCTCAAGGGCAGCAGTTGCTTCCCTCAATTGGATTCAGAATATGCCAATTGATGAAATCTTACAGAAAGGAAATTGGAAACAATCAAACACTTTTCTTAGATTTTATAAGAAAGAAATTAGAGAAAGTAATAATCAATCACTTTCAAGGCTTTTTAAACCTATTTAGTTTGTGACCTTATGAACAAAATATTTTTATTTATTGGTTCTAATTTTGTAAGAGGATTACTGTTTTTTATTTTGTTTTAATTAGAAAAGATTACTCTTAGTTTATAAGATAAAGAAGACCTAGTTGTTATTTTGTAATCTTTATATTTAGAATTGAGAATATTTAATAAAAGGCTGATTAATCGTAAAAGTTAAATTTCAAAGTTTCAGATACCTAATTGAGATCTTTTTATTTCAGTGTAATATACTTACGCTTGTGATTTAAATACATACCTCTAATAACCATACTTTCATTTGTTTCTTTCATACATACAAGTGGATGTTATTGTTTAGAAGTATACCTTTTCTAAAAAGTACCTACCCACTGTCACCAGTCGAAAACAAACATATCTCATCTTCTTCCCGGACGAGGCGAAGGGAGCATAATTACACAATTTTACCAAACAATAAAATTGATATTATGCTCCAGAAGCCTCGTCCGGGTACTTAATTTCTGCCTGGTGAAGATGAGACACAATGAGGCACCGCACGCTTCACCACTGCTTTTATATAATTCTTGTTATAGCGCGCGACTGACAGGTGACAGCTACAAAAATAACCTAAAATGTGTTTTGCAAGTCTAAACAATGCACTAAAAAATTATTGTTATGGAGTACTTTTATTAAAAAAAGGAGGAAAAACAGTTATTCACAGCAAAACAAACGACGCTCTCTCATCTTCTTCCCGGACGAGGCTTCTGGAGCATAATATCAATTTTATTGTTTGGTAAAATTGTGTAATTTTACGTTGTAGGTTCATAAATAACTATAATTATAATTAATATTGACTCTTTTTGTATAATGGCTGAAGTTTATTTGAAGAAAAACCATTTTATTTGCTGTGATGAGTGAGACCGACGATACAGATGTTCTTTTGCTAATACCACCGAATTTCTTCCTGGTACAAAGTTCAGGTTCCGAGGATTCTCTACTAGAATCTTCAAGGACAGTTGTACATAAGCCGCCATCCTGTACTGCGCAAGTACTAGGTAAATTAGTTAACCAGGTGAACACATTAGAAACTAGGTTAGAAAGTTTGGAAGTATCCAGTGATATCTCGAGTATCGGGACTATTATAAAGTCTAGAACCTGGGATACAACAGACAGTATTGATAGCCAAAGTTTAGAACGGAAATGCTTTACTTTTCCGCGTAGGCGTAAAAGAAAACAAGCTAAAAAGCAACGTAATCGAGATTTGTCTCTAACAAGCTTAGATTCAGTCAGTACGCTTGGCAAGAGCATCCCGGAACTAAAACTCGACTATATTGAAACAAATCGCTCTAAACCAGTTGATATTATAGATGATATGGATGGAGATATAAGCAGTATAGTTTCAACACCTAATAAAAAAAATGACAAGTTACTTTTACATGAAATTGATGAGTTTCTTACTAAAGTTGAAAGCTATGAGGCTCCCGAAACCAAGTACCAGGATCAAGAGGCTACAGTATGTCCAGAAAATGTGATAAAAGCTACTGGTGATTATTTATCACAAAAACTTGATACCACAAACAGTCTTGAAGAAGTAAAGCTACCCAGTGGTCGAGTTATAAACAATAGTATACTAGATAAATACATTTATTTAGTTCAAAACTCAGCAGCCTCAAAAGCTGAGAAACCTGCATCTACAATTCACAAAAGTTACGAAGCGCCTTGCGTTAGTCGTGTTGAAAGCTCAATAAAAGTAACTCCAGAATCTTCTAAACAGGATACAAGATCCCCTAGCATAAGGAAGCTGAACTTTTGTGAAAAAGATGTACCTCCAACATCTACACCTAAAAGAACGCAATCAAGCTACTTAGATTCATTCAGGCCATCGTCAAATAAAATCTATGATCGGGCATCTAAAGTTCTTGAACAGTATAAATCTCAGAGCTATAGCAGAAACACACAAACACCAACTGAAAGTTATTCTTCTTGTAAGAGGGATGAGTTTAAGATGCCGCAAATGAGACCGTTTTGCCCTGAAAATAAGGAAGGTACGAGATTGGGTTCATTGCAGAATAAGTACATGGAGACTATTGATACGGATCTGTTGAGCTTGAGTGAGCTTTGGGGCGAGAGAGGGGACAGGGGAGATAGAGGGGATAATGTGAAATTAGAAGAGGAGAGACTCAAGAGAGAAGTAAGTATTCTGAAAGTGTCTATCTATATCCAGACTTCAATAAAATAAGACAAAGGGTGAGCCTTATTGCCATCGATTGGGTAGTTTTCCCATCTGATATTAACACAACTTACAGAAATCCCAAAACAACCAATGGTGATCATTAATCTTGGGAGCATTCAAAGTTTGTGCTAGAGAACCAGCCTAGGGCTCCAAGAAGTCAGCTTTCCCAGTTTTCCTTTTGATTTGGCTATTTTCACTTTTCCAGTCAAGTCACTGCCATCTGTCTTCGCTACCTCGAGGGTGATACCTGTATCTGAGCCTCGTCTATTAAGCAGCTATATTGGCTAAATATTAAAAACTGTATATTTTTCCTCAGCATTGTGAATCAATGATTCAGCAACTACAAAAGCGGATCCTAGACCAACAGGAGAAGTTAGCAGTGGCTGTCAAAGTTGACCGTGCTAAGGATGCAGCTATTACTAAGCTGCGGGAAGCCTGGCTGCGACTCACGGGCAATCTGGACAAGGCAGAGGAGAGACACAGGCAGGCTCTAGAGAAGATGGTCAGGGAAGTGGAGAATTTTAGAATAGTTGCTGATGATGCCCAAAAGGTAGATTTTTTACATGATTTTATTAGGTTCACCTGTATTTGACTATACCATTACAAACAAGTCTCGGTGGACATATCTAACCAAAATTATGCAAATATTACTAATGTAATAAACTAGCTGTACATCCTGACTTTGCCCTGGTGCAATTGTAGCACTGGACTTTCCAAAAAATATTATTCCCTCAGACACAGATACTTATGGTATGGTATGGTAACACGGGCTGGTGTCCGCAACTCCATGTCATGGCGCGGTTTTTGTGTAAGGGTGGGTACTTCACTCGATCCACCTTAACTCATTGAAGAACGCCAGCAGGCTCTTCACACTGCTGGTGATCTCCCGGAGCGTACCTGTATTATTGAAGTACTTAGCCCTGTATGCGGCGGTTTCCTCCTCTCTCATGCAGGCTCTGCAGAGAGGGCTGTCAGTGATTCCTAAAATATACACTACCTATGAATCGAGAACAAAATATTTTTTATTTTATTCTTAACATTAATTTATTTTCTACAGAAAACCAGTCACTTCGAAGCTGAACTATACAAAGCTTTAGACCTAGCACACGACTATCAAGAGAAGTGCAAACAGTTGACTTCAGATAAGAAACTACTCGAAGAGAAAGTGAGTAAGAGTTTGGCAGAGAGAGATGACGTCATCGCGCGGAAAGAAAAAGAAATTGAAGTGTTGAAAGAGAATTATGACACTGTGATGAGAATGAACAAGCAGTCCACAGATTGTGTGAAGAATCTCGAAGATGCACTGGAGAAGGTGAGATAATATGAGAACTAGGTTTTTCATTCAATTCGCCCATTGCAGTCCACTGCTGGACATAGGACTCCTCCAATATTGGGAGGCTTAGGGCCAGTGTTTTCTTTCATGCTGACCAGCTAGGTACAGGGTTTTATTGCGAGATTTTCTTCTCTCGCCGTGGAATCGTCTGCGTATTTTCCCGTTAGTGGCCTCGTATTCTTCCCGGTCACCACACGGATATAAGAACTAGTGTTAGTTTTCATTGTAGAGAGATTTAAGTTGTTAATATTTCAAGCCAAGTCCCACTCGCTCGCAGAAGGAGGTCGTCGACCTACCTTGGAGCTGCCTGTCACCAAGCAGAAGGAGATATGAAATGAGCTCCCCTCTTTTCTGAGAAAAGATGGGGATGCCTTAGTCCTACACCCAAGGAGGCTTTCGTTGGTTATGGGTCAGCAGGGTTGTTCTAGGGATAAACTAGAGGCTACGTCACCTCAGCAAACTATTTTAAATCTTATCAACGGGAGATAAAGTCATTTGAAGGCAAACGAGAGGTAACGCGGCGCAGCGATACTGCGTGAGTCTTCTCGCAATTATTTCTAGTAACAAATTTCGGCTGCTTTTTCTATCATCATCATCATCATTTCAGCCACACACAGTCCACTGCTGAACATAAGCCTCTCCTATAGAATTCCAGAACGACCGATCTCAAGCAGCACGCATCCAGCGCTTCCCGGCGACCTTGATGAGGTCGTCCTTCCACCAGGCCGTTGGGCGTCCTACACTACGTTTGCCCGTACGCGGTCGCCGTTCCAGAACTTTTTTGCTCCATCGGCCATCTGTTCTGCGCGCTACGTGTCCCGCCCACTGCCACTTCAACGAGCTAATCCGCTGGGCTACGTCGGTTACTTTTGTTCTCCTACGGATATCATCATTTCTGACGCGATCACATAGGGAAATACCGAGCATAGCCCTCTCTATAGCTCGTTGGGAGGGACCACGTTTCAGATCCGTATGTCATCACTGGTAACACACATTGAATGCTTTTTCTATAAGAATCTATTTATATTGCAAGTGCAGTTAGAGGGCTGGAACAGAGTTGTTCATTACAAAGTGTCGATACATTGAAAGTTAGTGGTTAAAGAAGTGGTCTTGCGATCGTGAGATATCGCGACGTTCGAATCCTGACCATTACAGTACCGACTACCACAAGCAATTTAGTTCTATCGGACAAGTTGGGAGGATTAATTGAGTAATTAATTACTTTTATTACTCACTAGCGGCTTCGCCCGCGTGGATGTCGGTTATCGCGACCAAACATCTCAAGGCCTAATCTACCCCTATACCAAATTTCATCAAAATCTGGTAAGTGGTTTAGGCGTGAAAGCGTAACATACAGACAGACAGAGTTACTTTCGTATTTATAATATTAGTATGGTATGGTACACTAAAGTTTATTTCTTTGCGCGTTACTTTAAACATCGTCACAAAATGTGCTTTATTTAAATCGTAGTCTACATTTCGGAAAATTACAAACCAAATCTTTCAACCATCACAACATAACATCATTACTTTACAGGAAAAATCCGACCACGAAGTCACAAGAAGCAACTCTGTCGACCTCACTCGAAGGATACAGTCGTTGACCGACGAGATGTGTGTGTTGGTCCAAGAGCGGGACCTACTGAAGGAGAAGGTGAACGAGGAACGCTCCCGGGCCAACGTGGTGGAGAGGCAGCTAGGAGAAAAGCAGAACCAAACTAGTGAGCTGCTGAAGAGATGTGTAAGTTCTTAAGTAGACAGACAAGCAAAAGGGTGCAAGCAACTTTGAATATTCAAATGGAAAAGATCTTAAAGACATCACAAACACTTTACAGAAGAGCGATTTTCTTGTAAACGTTCTTGTAAGCTTATATTATTGAGACCTGCGACTCCGCCTGCGTTTTTTGTGTACAACTGAGGGCAGACAAGCACACGGCACATCTGTCTCCCTAGACAAGTGGCACTTCGTTGGCGTTTGATAGAATAGAATGACAAATGTATGGAATTTGACGTTTCTGACAGTCGTCAACGCATGTCACAAACAATACGAGGAGCTCATGGAAAATGGTTACCGTGGCATATAGACGTGTGCAACACCAGGGGAGCCACACTCGTGCTGCCGACCCTGTAAGCACTGATTCTGTGCCGTCAGTGTAGAAGACAAAGCAGGAATAGCCTTTGGTCCTCCCACTGACAGCACAAAAACTCTCCAGTGAGCTCTGACTACCCTACTCACCGCCAGGAACACAACACGAGGTTAATATGGCCTCGGTTTTCTGTGGTGTGGTATTTTGATTGAACCTATTCCAAGGATCAAAAGTAGCCTGTGTTATTCCAGACTGTATTATATCCCTGTGCCAAATTTCAGCCAGCCCTGTGCAGCAAACAACGTCTTCACAAACTTTTACATATATAGTGTTATTCGGATTAGCCTATGGCCGTGTTTTCGTCGGCGGCAAGTTGTTGCAGTCGCTCCCGTACTAGTCAACATAAATGGAATCGAGAGATAGTGGTAGAAATGGCATTTCGTTGGCCGTTTGATAGAATAGAATGACAAATGTATGGAATTTAACGTATCTGACAGTCGTTAATGCATGTCATAAATGTCAAATCCCATACATTGAACCAACAAAATGCCACTTGTCTAGAGAGGCAGATAGGTATTGCACCCGGGCGTCCAAATAGCTAGCGGGGGCCTGAGTGAATTTTATAAAATAAGTTTTAAGAGAATATGGATAACTTTAGGCATGGGCTCGGTGGCTCAGTGGTCAGAGCATTCTATAACGGAAAGATGGCGGGTTCGAGTCCCGCCTGAGCTGATCAACTTTGTCCTATCTTAATCGATTTGAATGTGCTTTAAAATTTTGCTTTATTTCAGCTCTATCCGCATAAAATTTTGAGCTCGTTCATAAAGCGTATTCCTACCTAAACGATGTGTAAAATGTCAGCCATATCTGTTCAGCCGTTTAAGTATAATTGTGTAACAAACATCTTCACATGTAATGTAATATCAGTAGGATTATTTAGATACCCTTTCGCTTACAGGACAACCTAGACAGTGAAGTGAAAAACCTCCGCAAACACCTGGAAATCCAGAAGACTGAGCTGAAGTGCCACTACCAGAAGCAGCTGGAAGATGCTGTGCTGGCCAAGCTGCAGGAATTCCAGCAGCAGTTGGATATGGCTGAGAGGGAAATGGAATCCGATGCGAGGAGTAAAGAGATCTCTATCGTGGATACATATAACAAGCAGATTGCTAGGATAGAGGAACAGTAAGTCAATTAGATTTAGATTGGAATAAGTTAATGCTCAGGCAGGATTCGAACCTGTGACCTATCCCTACTGGCGTGGCAGTTGAGAACGCGGCCGCTACGCAGGAGGCGCGGGTTCGATCCCCGGCATGAATATGTATATTTGCCTTGATCTAAGTGTTTCTATATATAATGAGCAGCATTTATTTACAAAAAAAATGTCTAAATATGTTTATCCGCGTTCTAGATTCTATAACACAAGCTAGCGTTGTGTGAAATGTTGTGGAATATTTATTATTTATTTATTTAGTTTGTCCTACCATTCATAGGTACAGGCCACAATCACAACTTGCTATCGATTAAATGTGTATTGTTCATTACAATAATTTGTATCTGAAACTATGAAGAATAGTTAAAATAAGAATGTTAACGAACTATCAAATGGTGGTTTCTTTTTGTAAATCATCCGGTTAGCTCCCTGGCTGAGATAAGATTTTTGACAAATTGATTGATGCAATTTTATCAAAATCAAGGCGAGGACTCCTTCTACTACTTTAAGCTATTATTTATAGGTTCGATTTGACCATGATTTGACCTTGACTACGCTTTCTTGAAAAACTCACCTGTATATATATCTTAATCAATTAGACATCTTTTTTAGGTTTCGCTAAATTAACATTGACTTAATTTACTAGTATTTTTATATTTTCTACTTTTAGTAGATTAGATCATAATTGTTTATTTTAATTTTATTTTCAGGCACAAACTTGAAGTGAATGTTCTAGAAGAGAAGCAGAAGGAAGAAATCAAATTGTACAGACTGCAATTAGCGCAGGCTAGCGAGAAGATCAGCTTACTCGAGGTAAGCAACTTTTATAAAGCATTGGCTTTAACATTGACAAAACGTCCATTTGGCAAAATGTCCCTCCTTCAAATAATCTCTTTCGCACAATGTCCCTTTCGCAAATTGTCTCATCGCATATTAAAGACCCTTTCGCAAATTTGTCCTTTCATAAAATTTTGCAAGAAGTCCCATTCATTGAAAATCCCTTTATACAACTGTATAATATCTTGTTTTTTTTGGATAATCCAATTTGTTTTTTTTTTGTCTTCGCCTCCCCTCATGGTAAGCTGAAGGCAACATCTCAGGAAAGACTCACATAAGAAGGATGATGAGTGAAGACTAACGTTACATACATTTGCTAACTAAAATAAAAAAAAAATTTTGTACCTCTTCTAATATGTGATTATGTGAGACTGAATACACTGATTGGTGAAATGTGGGTGTTAATTTAACTCTGCCTAACCCTTAGGGGATAAAGGTGTGATTATATGTATAATATTAATGTATTTCTTTTTCTAGACGCCAGTTAGGTACTACTTTCCCCTACCGTTCTCGGTTCTGTTTTGGTGACTACCCATTCCTTGGGCTCGTATAGCGTGATGTTAAACCCCCTGTACCTTCGCAGAGCAAGGTGGAGTCGTTCCGCCGCCGCCGCGGACAGATCGCCTCCCAGCTGCACGGCGTGATGGAGGCGCAGTGGCGCCAGGCGCTCCGCATCCTCACGCAGGGCAACCCGCCGCACTCCTCGCTGGACTCCACCAGGCTCGAGCGGCCCGACAGCGGTTAGTTATCATTTTTATCTACTCTGATACTATAATACAAAGATTATAAAATTGAAATCAAAACTCTTATGACAAACATTACGCACAGGCCAAAAAAAAGTTTTATTACGATACAGGTCTTGTATGGACACCTATATCAAACACTACTATATCAGACACCTATATAAAATAACTTTTTAATCATAACGATACACCTATACAAACTCCATCTGGACTAAACCTCTACTTTTAAAAAAAAAGAAACACGCATGCGCAATCGATGTTTGCGCCTTGGCTTGGCGTCAACTTTTTTTTTTACATTTATATTAAACAAAGTTTGGTTTTGTTTGTAAAATAAATTAGTTTATGTATTATAGTATGAGAGTAGATAAAGTAGTGTACATACACTGTACATAACTTGGTGTTATAACACTCGTGTGATACAATAAAAAAAAACACACTCATGTTATAAGAACCCTTATTATGCAACAGTATCATAAACTACTATTATAAGATACTTCAATGTGACTTCATCTGGCCCGAGTAAACTAAAGGCCAAGTCACAGCACCCCAAGGCAAGTGGCAATTTGTTAACGCAGTATTATAGAATTATGAATGTATGGGATTGACACATATTTTTACGTTCATTACCATACGTTGATCTGCCACGAACAACATTTACGGTGAAAGAACAACCGACTACATGGTTCCAAGATTATTAATCGTCTACCCACAACGGTGAGAGATGTTACTACTGCAACTAACTTAAAACAAAAATTGATCTTTTACTTTAAAAACGAAATCGTTTAAAACAAAGTCAGAACCAAGTGTTTTAAATGTTAGTATGTCTATATATGTCTATATATGTAAGGTAATAAGTATTATTCTGTTTCTTCGTAGTTCATTATTCACGATTTTGTTATCGAACTATTTTTCTAGTTTTTTTTATACCACTTAGGTGGCAGACAAGCACACGGCCCACCAGATGGAAAGTGGTTACCGTGGCCTATGGACGTGTGCAACCGACCCTGAAGAAACCTTCTAATGCCCTTCTTGAAGAACCCCATATTGTAGTCGCTTGGGAAAACCACAGCAGGGAGCTCGTTCCACAACTTGAGCGTGCATGGGATGAAGTTCCTTTCGTACCGCACGGTTCGCACCATTTCTGGTCGCAATGTGTGAGGATGAACTCCCTGTCTATGGCGCGGTGATAGAAAGTAGCTGTCGGCATCATGTCAAACAATTCATGTGAGCACAAACCATTGTATAGGCAGTAGAACACACACAGTGAGGCAAAGTCCCTCCTGAGGCTGAGAGGTTCCACAGCACCTGCGAGTATGGGATTGTCGATGAGCCTCAACGCCCGTCTTTGTATCGATTCGAAGGGGTTAAGCTGGTATGCAGGTGCTCCGGCAAAAAGGTGACAGCAGTACTCCATATGGGGCCAAACTTGTGCCTTACAAAGAAGGAGGGGATGGGAAATGTGGCCTATGGACGTGTGCAACAACAGGGGTGTTAGTTACACTCGTGCTGTCGACCTTGTAAACACAGAGTTTCAGTGCCGTCAGTATAGAAGACAAAGCAGGAAATAGCCTTTGACCTTCCCACTGACAGCATAAAAACTCGCCAGTGAGCTTTGGCTACCCTACTTACCGCCGGAAACACAACAGGAGGTTATTATGGCCGTGGTATTCAGTAGGGCGAAGGTACTGCCCCAGTCGGACTGCTCAATCGGACGGGAATACCATCGTACCTACAATTTGTTGGTACACATATTGAGAACACTTGTATTTTTTCCACAGTATTTTTTTTAAAGAATATTGTACAGAGAAACACCATAATGCCATATTGGTCTGGCAATGCAAATATACATATTCATACATAAAAATATTTGCAATGAGCGAGGATCGAACCCGCGCCACCGGCGTAGCGGCCGCGGTCACTACCGCCAAACCACAAAGGCTGTTAAATGGCTGCCACCATCGTCCCAAGATGCTTGTAATTTGATTGGAGAATTTCGAATACTCCAGGCGTAAATCAATAACTCAGTGGTTAAAACGTTCCCCCTGTAAGGAACTGGTCACGAGTTCAAGTCCCGCCTGAGCCTATAAGAACTAAGTTGTTCCTATTCCAGTATCGACAGCAGTAGGAGCCGAGTACGCGAAGGTGCCGCCCCTGTCCCTGCCGGAGCGCGGCCTCGTGCGGCCGGAGCGCGGCGAGTCGCGCGACCGGTCGGCCGACTTGCAGGACAAGTTGTTTGACGGGCTCACCGACACCGAACTACAACAGTACGTTAAACTGGTAATTATACATGTTTTTGTTTGTTTGTTTCACGTTATCTAACTCATTTTGTTATTTGATATTGATATATTTGATAACAAAATGACTCATACTCATACAGTAAATAATATTTTAATGTTATTTTTTTTATTTTCAAACAAATTTGAAAACTTTGGGACAACCTCTCCTTATCTTCACTAATAATAAACAATAATATAAATAATCACTTTCTTAAGAAGTGGCATAGTTATTCCTGTCATTTACATGTATCTTACGATTACCTGATGCTTGGAAAAAGAAAACAAATTTTAAATTGTCCCGAATTTACCCATTAGTCGCAAGGTAACCCTAGTTTATGGTAGCTTTAATTTCTATCTACATTATAGAAATATCTATACATATAAATAAAATTGGAGTGTCTATTTGTAATATTGAAATAATCGTTTTTACTACATGCATATGAATATAATACGGTACATACCCCAATTATTTTTTTTACAATTTTTGTCTGTCTCTGTCTTTTTGTTCTGGTTAATCTCTGAAATGGCTGGACCGATCCTGACGGGACTTTTATTGGCAGGTAGCTGATGTAATAAGGGGTAACTTAGGCTACTATAATACTTAGATAACCGACATCCACGCGGGCGGAGCCGCGGGCAACAGCTAGTTGTAAATAAAAATTAGAACTTACCTGTTTTAATTCTCTTATAAATATGGGACCGATAATCATAGTTGGCGAAACATGGGTCATAATACACCTCTGCCTACCCCTCCAGGGATTTACCGGCATCTGTAAATGTATGTATGCATACTTTTATTTTTTATCCAACTCATCAGCTCTTACCTAAAAAATGTACACTCATCTACATAAATAAATAGCGACTAAAACTTTCACAGCTTCTAAGTAAACCGGCGCACTTGGATGGCAGCGGGGACAGTGTAGCACAGCGCGACGCCGAAGAGCCCACCAGCGACCGCCACGAGCCCTCCGAGACTCACGAGCGGAGGGAGCGGACTCGACGGTCTCTTACCAACAAACCGCCTTGGAAGGCTTGAGCCCCCGACAGACCTCGGGCCTTATCATTAACGTTGGCTACTATAACTCCTGTAATGTTGGTATCAGATCGAAATTGATGAACAAAGTACTGAAAATAATTATAGTATTTGGTGTTCTATTGATTGATTGTTCTGATATTTTTAGTACACACCTTTAGTTCGGACAATAATACAATTTAAATCAATAAAACAGTTTGATTTGCTCTTAACCTGTCAAGTGAGTAAATAATAGACACAATAGGTAAACAATAGACTCGCGGTGCGATCGCACCGCTTGGGATCTTAGACTTTAATACGAGAGTTTTAAGATCATTTCGATACTTTGCAGTCAAGATATTTCTGACGCTGACTGTACACCAAGATTGGACCCAGGCAAAGTTCAGCTGACACCTTAGTACCTAACACTGCACTTACAAAGTATAAGTAAATGACAGTAGCTTAGTTAACCACGCCTTTACAATTGAGAGGTCCCTGGTTCGAATTCTTAGCATCAACAAATTAGCGTTAAAGAGAAAATTAAAACACCACCTAATGGATACTTCCTTTTCAATGTATTTTTAAAGAATCTCTCAAATTAATTTAAAATATGTACATTAGAATTATATAAATAAAAATATAAAAACAATACATAATATATACAAACCTGCAGGTTCAGGCGTCAAAGAATTGCTCCCCATTGACGTCAACTGGGAGGGTAACCAGAAGGCTGCCGAATATTTTTAACTTTAGCAGATCTATACACAGTGCTATTTAGATACAAATTAAGTTAAAGCATTACAGTTTACTACCATATCCAACGAAACCTTTTCTTCGTGCAGAAATCCCTACGTATACTCCCAGCCTGCTGGTGAATGTGATTATGTCAAACCCGAACCGACTAAACGCCGGGGTCCAGATGCCGGGGGTGAAAGGCATTGCCCTCGCACTCCGGTTGACCATCTTTGATTTCGATATGGCTTTTTCGGGCATCCATACTATGGGAAAGTAATTCTGTGTGTCTGTGAGTCACGCTTTCACGCCTAAATCACTGAACCACTTTGAATGAAATTTGGTATATGGGTAGACTTTAGATTACTTAGAAGCTCTGTTTGGTCGCGATAACCGACGTCCACGCGGGCGCAGCCGCGGTCAAAAGCTAGTATCCTTTAAAACTTACCTCTCTGAAATACATTCCCACCGTTCTATTTCTATGCTTGGATGTTATATGTTTCTACAAATTAGTATTAAAACACAAGACCCACCTTTGTCTGATATTGAATTGGAATGAATTAATGTAATAATGTGTTACTATTTTACACTGAAGTAACTGAAAGAATATCGATGAAATTTGAAATTTTATTTAAGCAATCTAATCTGCTCTATAAGCGATTAATTAGGTTAGAATAAAAACTTCAGTTATTTCCCAGTTACGTCTCAATAAAAATATTCTACTTGTATTTTAATAACATTTTAGCTCCAAGGCAATTCATTTAAAGACACAGTATAGTTTCATAAGGTGCTTTTTTTAACTTATGTATAAATAGTTTATTTTTGTATACGTTTAAAGTAAGATGTATCATAATTTTGTATTTAATAATGTTATGAATTTAAAACATTCCCAAATGACAGTCCATATGTATTTTTGTTATTTAATAAATTATATTTTGTATTGGTGAGATTCATTTCCTACTTCGATCATATTTTGCGTTAATAACAAAAAAATAACAACATAAATAAAATTATATTCTTTCTGGGCAAGACCGGCCGGTCCCCTAAGGATCCCAAGTCACGCTCAACGCGTATCTGAATCCCAGGGTAAATAGGTAGATGTGACGATACACCGTGCGTTTTTGGTCGGTTCAACTCCGACATGCCCACCTCATCGTTTGCGTTGTAGACGTGAAGCTCAAAGAGTTTCCGCACGAGAGGAAAGAAATCGCCGCCATCGCCTCGTCTCCTTTCGATACAAAGGATCTATTCCGATCCAGTACCTACCATTGTTCATACATAGCTTTAGACTTGCCTCACATAGCCGGGATGCTTCGGAAGTTTATATTATTGATGCCGAAAAACCTGAATTGTATACAATATCTCTTATAATAGTACGTTAGCGTAACGCTCATAACTCAAAAACTACCCAACCAATTTTCGTCGGTTTTTTTTTTAAATGAAAGCTTAGGGTCCAAAGGGGTGCAGAAAAATAGGACATCAAAAACAAATGGGCGGAGCCGCGGGATAAAGCTAGTTCCTTAAGAATATGCAGTAGGAGGGACACATAATGGAATAATATAAACTTATAACTATGCAAAAAGAAAGTGTGCGTTCGCGCAGCGGAATGTTGTTGAATTTAAAGATTTTAATTATGCAGATATTTAGTGTATGACGTCGTGTGATTGTGTATGGTAAAAAAAAAAATTGTGCATGCAGCCATTGTGGAGAAATTCGCTAAAAACTGATTCCGCTGGGCGAACGTTGTCCTGGCGGAACTTTTTTCTAATCCATGGACTTAGAAGAAAAGAAATGTGTCCAAAAATTAGTGTGTATTTGTGTGTAATTGTGTATGTATGAATAAAATTATTGCATGCATAAACTTCGGAGAAATTCAAGTTTCCGCTACGCGAACGTATGGCCATTAGCTAGTTTTCATATAAAGCTCTTATTTAACATTTCTTTTCTTCTAAGTCCATGGATTAGAAAAAAGTTCCGCCAGGACAACGTTCGCCCAGCGGAATCAGTTTTTAGCGAATTTCTCCACAATGGCTGCATGCACAATTTTTTTTTTACCATACACAATTACACGACGTCATACACTAAATGTCTGCATAATTAAAATCTTTAAATTCAACAACATTCCGCTGCGCGAACGCACACAAAAGAAACTTTTTATCAATCGAGCGTGGAAACGCAGCGAGTGTGATGGGCACTTTTCCACCGAGTACGGTCAGGGACAGGCTATTTAATTAGTTTACACTAAATATGTATATTTTTTTTTTTAACGCGAAACTGGGCAAACGAAGCGACAACGAGCTGAGAGTGGGGCAATTTGGATATGGAAAGAGGAATGCACGTGGCCATCTGCTGGCCGGCTTCATGGAGAAGGAGGGCCTTTTTATGATGAACTCCTTCTTCAGAAAGCCGGAACAGCGTAAGTGGACATGGCTACACCCTAACGGTGTCACAAAAAATGAGATTGATTTCATCTTGTCGACGAAGAGGCACATATTCAATGATGTCTCCGTGATCAATTCAGTAAAAACAGGAAGCGATCACCGGATGGTAAGAGGCACATTGAATCTTAGAACAAAGCTCGAAAGATGTCGACTGATGAAGTCTACGCTCCGACCAGCACCTATCCAGTTCCAGAACCCTGAGCACTTTCAGCTCGAGTTGCAGAATCGCTTCGAATGCCTGGGAGATTGCGAAAATGTGGATGATTACAATGACAGATTTGTGGAAATTGTCCAAACGACTGGGTCTAAGATCTTCAAAGCCCGTCGTTCAAAAGGAACCAAAAAGATATCGGACCTCACCAACAAACTTATGGAACAAAGACGAAATTTGGTTCTGCAGTCCTCTGAAGATGCTACTCAGTATCGGCGTTTAAACAGACAGATCTCCAAGTCCTTGACTCGCGACCTACGCCAATTTAATACAACTCGTATTAAGGAGGCGATTGAGAGCAACAAAGGCTCAAAGGTTTTCGCAAGGGATCTGTCTGTTGGTCAAAGCCAACTGAATAAGCTGAAGGCGGAGGATGGCAGAATTATTTCGTCAAAGCCGGAGCTGTTGGAAGAGGTCGAGAAGTTCTACGGACAATTATACACGAGTGTACGGCAATCTGTTAATAATCTGGCCAAAGACCCAAGAGCCAGATTGACCCGACACTATACCGAGGATATCCCGGACGTCAGCCTGTACGAGATTAGAATGGCTCTCAAACAGCTAAAGAACAATAAGGCACCGGGTGATGATGGGATCACGGCTGAGCTTCTAAAAGCTGGTGGAACACCGATACTTAAAGCTCTTCAGAAGCTATTTGATTCCGTCATACTCGAGGGACGAACGCCTAAGGCATGGCACAGAGGTGTGGTGGTACTCTTCTTCAAAAAAGGTGATAAAACCTTGTTGAAGAATTATAGACCCATCTCGCTTCTGAGCCATGTCTACAAGTTGTTTTCGAGAGTCATTACGAATCGTCTCGCTCGCAGGTTCGACGACTTCCAGCCTCCCGAACAAGCCGGTTTCCGAAAAGGCTTTAGCACCATAGACCACATACATACGCTGCGACAGATTATACAGAAGACTGAGGAGTATAATCAGCCACTCTGCTTGGCGTTTGTGGACTATGAGAAAGCCTTCGATTCGATCGAGACCTGGGCTGTGCTACAGTCTCTCCAACGGTGCCAAATTGACTATCGATATATCGAAGCGCTGAAGTGTTTGTACGAAAACGCCACCATGTCAGTCCGCCTCCAGGATCAAAGCTCAAAACCTATCCAGTTGCAGCGAGGGGTGAGACAGGGAGACGTTATATCTCCGAAACTGTTCACCGCCGGCCTGGAAGATGTTTTCAAGCTCCTGGACTGGAGAAGACTCGGCATCAATATCAACGGCGAGTACATCACTCACCTTCGATTCGCTGACGATATCGTAGTCATGGCTGAGACCTTGGAAGACCTAGGTACAATGCTCGAAGACCTCAGTAGAGCCTCCCAACAAGTGGGCCTCAAAATGAACATGGACAAGACGAAAATTATGTCAAATGTCCATGTCGCACCCACTTCTTCTTTAAAGGTTGGAGACTCTACACTCGAAGTTGTCGACGAATATGTTTACCTGGGACAGACAGTCCAGTTAGGCAGGTCCAACTTTGAGAAAGAGGTCAATCGTCGAATCCAACTCGGCTGGGCAGCGTTCGGGAAGCTTCGTAATATCTTCTCGTCCAAAATACCGCAGTGTCTCAAGACTAAAGTCTACGATCAGTGTGTGTTGCCAGCGATGACCTACGGAACTGAGACTTGGTCCCTTACTATGGGCCTCATAAGAAGGCTCAAGGTCACCCAAAGGGCGATGGAGCGTGCTATGCTCGGAGTTTCCCTGCGTGATCGAATCAGAAATGAGGAGATCCGCAGGAGAACTAAAGTAACCGACATAGCACACAGAATCGCCAAACTTAAGTGGCAGTGGGCGGGGCACATAGCTCGTAGAACAGATGGCCGTTGGGGCAAGAGAGTTCTCGAGTGGCGACCACGCGCCGGAAGACGCAGTGTAGGCAGGCCTCCCACACGGTGGACCGACGACCTGGTGAAGGTCGCGGGAAGGGCATGGATGCGGAAGGCGCAGGACCGGTCACTGTGGAAATCCTTGGGGGAGGCCTTTGTCCAGCAGTGGACGTCTTTCGGCTGAAATGATGATGATGATGTATATTTTTTATATATATTGTAAACTTTTATAAATTATGACTTTGAGAAAATGTAATATTTTATAAATTACTACTGGTATAATTCTGAATTTTTAAGATTTGCGTGAGGTAATGCGCCATAATATAGAATATCAACTACCAGGACTTAGATGTCACCCCCATACGGTGAAGAACATTCCTTCAAGAACCAAGCGGTTCGGTGACTCTTTCCTTTGTCGCACAATTAAGACCTGGAATTCCTTGCCAGCTCACGTGTTTCCCTCTTCCTACAGTCCCGGGTCCTTAAAGCGGGGCGTGAAAAAGCATCTGATGAGGCCGTCAAGCTGAATGCCACCATTGTTAACATGGCACGTGTGCATAATGGTGGCCCTCTCTCCTGAGACTTTGCCTTCAGCTTATCATCAGGCAAGGTAAAGTCAAAATGACGTGTCCTATTTATATAAAAAAAAAACCATAATTAATTCAGGGAGATATTTCAGCTGAATGAGACCAGCTCCAGATCGGGTTATACATCTAGCTGGAGTTACCAATCAGGCAAGAAAAATAATAAAACAGAAAAAAAAGTAACGATTATTTATTCATGAAGGTAAATGCGATTTAAAAATATATTCCAATATAATTATAATGGCATCATGATCTTTATACAATACTAAATGTACACTTATTACATATTTATAACAATATTTATTCACAGACGAGAACTTAAAACGTAATTTTGTTCACATGATCAGAAGTTCGCATAAAAATAGCCTACAAATAAATATATACCATACAATATTTATTCACAAACGAGAACTTAAAACGTAATTTTGTTCACATGATCAGAAGTTCGCATAAAAATAGCCTACAAATAAATATATACTATACAATATACGTAATGTAAGTAATGCTCTATGAGTTTATGCGAATATTACATATTGTTATCTGTCTAGTTACAATAAATAGTTTAATTTGAGTAAAGTCAAGAATGTTGAACGTACTGTGAGAACAGGAATTTAACAAAAATTCAATTACAATTATTTAACAAATACTGTAGGCAAACAGAAGAAAATTTGTTCATTCAAAAGTATGAAAAACGGTACAGTTTGTTATATAGGATCTCTGAAAACAGTAAAAAGTATTTTTTTAACATTTCTCACGTTCAAGAGTATGAAAGACTATTAAAATAGAGTTGAAATTGTTCTTCTCAAGAAAGTATAAATATATATAAGAATTATTGCATCATCCATTTAGCCTTTTATTCTACTGGCAAAGTCTGGGCATGATTATTTTTATTTAGTGTACGTTTAAACAGTAATAACTAACATTTTACTGTAAATAGTAATGTTATTCCCATGCATGGGAAATAAAGACTGACACTCGCTAGGCATTCGCAAATTGAAAAAACATTTATAAAATGGAAATATCTCAAAATATCGTGTTGAAATATTTAAATCAAATCAAATCAAATCAATCGTTTATTTGCTTCGAATATGGTTACAGAGATATCTTAGAACTAGTAGGTACAGCATATTCTGCTCCATAGAGCGTGCAAATATTAAGTTCAATAAATAGTGTCAATTTTATTCATTCCATGCAAGTCAATGTTATGATCGTTAATAATAATGTCCATAAAATATATTTGTAATGTCATAAATCTAATAGGTATTTAATTTATTATTTTCGGTATTTTGTCATCTAGATATTCTCTTACGCTGTAATACATTTTGCTCATTAAGAATTCAAATAATTGTTTTTTGAATTTTCTTAAGGGTAATACCTGTAGTGACTGTGGCAGGTGATTATATATTAAAATTGCCATACAATGTGCATTGCTCTTAAATAATTGTAATCTTATAGATGGGAGTTTAAATTTGAGTTTATGTCTGGATGTAGATTTAAATTTTTGAAATATGTCTGATTCTTTTTTTACAAAGATACTTATTTCTAGTATATACAGACAGGGCAATGGTAGAATCTTATATTTAGCAAAAAGTGGTTTGCAACTGTCCCTGAACCCAGTCCCACTTATTGCTCGCATGCATTTTTTTTGTGCCTTAAAAACTTCATCCATTGCTGTGGAGTTACCCCAGATAATAAGTCCATACCTTAGTATGGATGACACATATCCATAATATGCTGATAGAGCTGCTTTTTCATTTACTGTCTCTTTTATCTTTTTTAAAGCATAAATAAAACGGTCAATTTTATTTATTAACCTGTCGATATGGGGTTGCCATTTACAGTATTTATCTATTGTGATACCTAAAAATATGCAATCATGGACAGACTTTATTTGATTCCCTTTATACCTAATATCGAGCGGAGTCAGGTTTGTTGTATATGTTTGGAATTCAATAATGTTAGTTTTCATCATATTGATTTTTAGGTTGTTACAGTTTAGCCAGTTAATGGCATCTTCTAGAGCTGAGTTTATGTCATTTTCTAAGTTGCTTCTATTATTGCTTTTAATAATTATTGTAGTGTCATCCGCAAATAGTATGGTTTCGTGTTTGATTGCGTTCGGGAGATCGTTAATATATAATAAGAACAAGAGAGGAGCCAGAATACTACCTTGTGGAGTGCCACAAATGTTTTGTTTAAAACTAGACCTAAATGTTTTTTGCATTCTTGTGTCTTTTCTAATTATTTCAACACATTGTTCCCGTCCATCAAGATAACTTTTGATCCAATCATAGGCATTGCCTCGTATTCCGTAGTTTGAAAGTTTCGAAAGCAGTGTTTTGTGACAGACATAGTCAAAGGCCTTTGTCATGTCGAGAAAAAGACAGGCTACTTTTAATTTATTATTGAGACTTTCGGTAACATTTTTAATGAGATTGAAACCGGCTAGAGTTGTGGAGCTGGCCTTTCTAAAGCCAAACTGTTCCTTTCTTAGTATATTGCATGAGTTGAGAAAGGCCTCTAACTTATTGTACATAGCTTTTTCAAAGATTTTGGATATGATAGGTATAAGTGTTATTGGCCGGTAGTTATTTAGGTCTGTCCTATCACCCTTTTTGAAGATTGGTTTAACTATCGATTTTTTAAGTCTATCAGGGAATTTTCCCTCTGTTAGGGAGAGGTTTAATATATATGTTAGTGGACTTGCCAACTCTATAGCGCATTTTTTCATTACCTTTGTACAAATGTCATCGTATCCAGTTGAATATGTATCCTTCAGGCTATTAATTAATTTCATTGTGTCCATTATGTCAATAGGGGTAAGAAAAATAGTCTTTGGATTTTGTGGAATGTCAATAATTGGTGCTTGTCGTGGTGTCAGGTTAGAATTGTCGCTTAATGACGTGTAAAAGTTATTAAATAACTTACAGATTTGAGTAGGGTCATTGTAAGATTTTTCATTGGTCGTTATGATGTCAATATCCAATTTAGAGTTTGGGGTATTTTTAATATCATTTATGATATTCCACGTAGCTCTGCATGTATTTTTAGATTTTTTTATGTAATTGTAATTATTAATTTGTTGGGCATTGTTCATACATCGTTTCAGTATTCTACTGTAGGTTTTATATTTAATTTTATTCTCTTTTTTATTATGTTTTTGAAGGTGGTATTGTAGGTACAGAGTTCTTTTTTTTGTGCAGCATCTTTTTATACTTTTTGTTAGAAATCGGTTTTTTATTTGTTTATTACTGCATTTTATCTGTTTAATCGGGAAGCAGAGATTATAAAAGAGAACAATAGTGTCATGAAAGCTATTGAAAGCATCGTTAGTTGTTTGATGCTCGTATGTTTCGGAGAAAGAGAGACTTGACATGCATTCTTTAAATTTTAGTATGTTTTCGTTACTTAAGTCTCTGACTTCTTTAAACCAATAGCTAAGAATCTTTTTAGTGTCGTGATTGATTTTCAGATCAACTGTCAGCGATTGCGCTGTTTCGTGATCCGAAAGTGCCAGAGCATGTGTGTTCGGCCTACCATCAGGCATATTGCTCACTATAAGGTCTAGACAGGACTTTTTTCTTGTGGGAAGTTGTATGTGACATTTTAAGTTATTGTTTTTAAGTATGGATAATAGATTGTTAGTGTTTTTGTCGCAAACTAACGTGTTGATATTCCAGTCCCCACAGAGTATTATATTTTTATTCGAGCTCTTACAAAGTTTGCTTAGGAGAATTTCTAGTTTATTCAGGAATAATATACTGTCGGATGTTGGTGTTCTGTAGATGCAGACCACTATGAGTTTATAATTGATAATTTCAATGGCGCAGCACTCAAAATGATGTGGAATTGGGAGTGGGAGGTTATTTACTTCTTTATATTGCAGGTCATGTTTTATTAGAATGCATGAGCCTCCCCTACGAGCGTCGTGGCGAGAGAACGATGATACCAATTTATAATTACCTATTCGGAGATTCGGTTCGGAACCTCTTTTTATAAATGTTTCTGTCAGGCAGATGACGCCTATATTACCTAAGGCTTTTGACAGATTGGTTATGGCTAGTTCGATTTCTTCTTGTTTACTTAATGCGCTCGCGATGTTTTGGTGTATCAGTGTGATGGTTTCATAGTTGGTTTGGTCCACGAAAACAAATAGTGTTCTGAGATGTTTTGTATTTAGTGTTTGTCTTAAAGAAATTAGTGATTTTAGTTTGTGTAAGACCATTTTTATTTTTTGTTTCTATGGTTATATTAGGGTACGGGTATGAGTGAAGGGAATTTGGAGCATTACTTTTTGTATTGTAGTATTTAGCTTTGTGCTTTTTTATGAATTTCTTTTCGTAACGTATGTAGTCTATTTCTGTATTTAATTTCGAGCATAACTCCTGAATGTAGTTTTTATGACGGTTCGATTTGTAGTTTGTATAATTTTGCTGATTACTATTGCATATTTTTAAGTATTTACAATTCTTATAGTTTCCAGTTAATTGTTCCAACATATTACTAATCATGGATTCATTTAAATATTGGTTTGATTGAACATTAGTTAAAAACACAGTTTGATTTCTGAGTTTACATAATACATTACATATTTCCGACATCAGAGCAAACGGCCTCTTGTCATTTGAGCCTAGGCTTAGTACGATAATGTCGTCAGGAGTAAGGGTCTTCATGAAATTATAATTGCAGCAGCTCAGTATTTGTGTACTGTTGGCGTTTGGTTTTATTGTAGAAACAATCTTGTACCTGTCGTTCCACTTATTTCCTCTGGATTTGGTTAAGTATTTATTTAGTCCATAAGCCTGTTGATCGCCGAATATAAATACATTATGATATAGATACCTGTCATCGAGTTGGTTTTCAATAAATCCTTCGCAATATTTCGTTATGTCGATCTGTGAGGTCTTATCTTGGATAGAGTTTATATTTATTAATTGTTTTAAATTTTGTAACTTATTGTTGCTAGCGCCATCTGTATTAGTATCTTTGTAATTATCTGTTCGTAAATCGCTGCTGGTGGAGTCTGATTTTTCTGATTTTGGCAAATTATTACTGTTTCTGCATGATTTTAAAACTTTTGGGGTATATGATGAACTTGAGCGTGTGTGTATTAGTTGGGCTATTCTTTTCTCCAGTTCGATATTTTGCTCCTTGAGTAATTTATTTTCTTGTAGGAGATTCTCTATCTCAGAGTGTGCCATTTGCAGCTGCACTGATAAGTCCTGAGTGTTTTGTTTGTAAAGTACTGGGTCGTCAATTTGGTAGCTTGTAGTTTTATCCGTTAGGCTTATAAATGAGTCAATTGATGTAGTCGATAGAAGTGATGAGTTAGGTGACTGACTTCTGTTTCTTGTATGTTTACGCATTGTTATATTCTGAGTATCAGTGTTCATTTTATATTCTTATCTTAATTCGATTTTCAATTTGCAGCTCAATTTCTAATTTGTTGATTCAAATATTTTTCACTAGCGTTTACTCGATAATTGCTAGTTAAATTATGGTAACTTCATTAATGAGTTTGGCCGATTCTTGAAAGGCAAGTATTTTGTTTCTATATTTGCTTCTTCCTTATAGATTAAAATATCTTAACAAAAAGTGATTTTGTTAGTCAGGATCGAACTCGGTCCTCGTTATGCACTTGCAGACATTTATGCCTCAAGGCTAAATCGACAGACATTGAATATTGGGAATTTATCAGTTACTTTACGCAGATAAAGAATTGTGCTAGGATTTATAAATAGATGTAGCCAGTGTAGCACACGGAGTGATTTGCACTTTCTTAAACTAATATAATTGTGTCCACCGTCAATTTTTTTAAAAATTATTCTTCACTTTGTAAGCTGTCTTTCTTTTTTACAAAATCACAGTTTATTATCTTAGAAACAAAAGAGTTTAAAGCGATTCACCACCACGTTATATCGCAGGTTTCTTTTCTGTTTGAAAAATTTATGAGATTTGTATTTACACTGCACTGTTTATGTATTTTACAATTTCTTTTTCACTCGGTGTATTCTTTCGCTAACATTTGATGGTAATAAATAGTTAATAATTAGAAGTTTGATGATAAAAATACACTTAGAAACTGAAATTTACTATTTTTAAAAGTTAAAATATACGGAGACGTTGTTAACATGACAGCTAACTCCATCTCTTTATATATTGCAACCCTCGCGATCCTGTCAATATTGATATTATGGGCGTGAAAACGCGATTCGTACATGTATTGAACGGAACGGATATCACAATATCGGATAGCGATATTTATTGCCTGCCTTATAAATTCTTGCCTGTAACATTCGACTTCTGCAGGGCTAACATGCGCGCGTCGTCAAATATCTCGAATCGAGATGAGATATCATCTCGAGTCTTCTCGAGCGAAGTAACTTCGACATATTTTGTCGCGTCAAACTTTTTCAATTATTGTCTATGGCATACAAATTTTTTAAACATGTTAGTTGCTGTTTTCACATTTATCCGATAAAATCGGCCCGATACGGCCATTTGCTCGAAAGCACAGACTAGTTAGGGACGCTAGGTATGAAAAAAAGAGAAAAAAATAGTGCAATTTTCGACCTTATTGACATGACATGCTATTGAATTTTTTTTCTTATAATCGTGATCAGCGTCATCAATTAATGTGAAAAGACACGTAACAAAGGAAATGTCTTTAAGGTCGAAAATTGCTTGCAGTCGCACAAAGGTACTAAATTTTGATCCAAAATGAACCGAGCACAAGAAAAGTTTACACGAGATAACTTCTCGTCGACCAAATGAAAGACGAGAGACAAAACATTTTAAATGTCAAAATTCGAGTAAATAAGGGCACGTATGTTACAATTTGCGGACACTAAGTAGAGATGATTTCTCGAAGTCGAGTTATGGCGACATCTGACAGATCGCCATGAAATTTGCCATGTTACCAACAGTTGATATCGACATAAAACGGCAAAATGCCTCGAGATAGCTATCTCGTGGCGCGCATGTTAGCCCTGCTGATCAGCTATTTCGCTGGTGAGATAGACATTTATTAATGACGGCCAGTAGATACTCGCTTTTAAAACACAATATGCGATACTGGTGCTATTTAATAGCAGATGTTATGCCACAGTGAATTAATAAATCGTACAGCTATATAAATAAGTTAATATAATTTTTGGTCAACTTCTATCTGACCGGTTGTTACGTAAGTCTCGAGAATTGCTTTCAGGATAAAAATATAACCGTGATAGGTTAGGTCTTTAGTTTATTACTTTCGCAAAATAAGATTTAAACTAAATTTAACAAAATAACAAGATGTTTTAATGTGAGATTTACCTATATGATTATGAGTATGTACAACAATAATTAGGTATATACAAAACGCTGAAACTTTTCAAAACTATTGACAGTACATGTTAGACATGTTTTCTCTCATTTTCACCAAGATTTAAAACATGTATTTGACAAGTTGCAATATGTTACAGACTTAAATGTTTTAGAATTTGTCGCCCCCTAAAATCCATCCACACGCCCTGATCGTCCACCTGAATCTCGTGGGGGGCGGACACACGGAAATAAATTTACTGGCGTGGTTAACGTGGCTCTGGTACACTTGATATTGGCGTCTCGCCGTTAATAATTTTATAATACATTTTAATTGATATTGGCATAATTAAGGCGATTGCTGCAGAGGTCATTTTGAAAAAGAAGTTGAAGTTCAGTCTTGTATACAACTTGTTGGCTATGTAAACGAAAAAGTGTCTGAGACAGTTTTTTTACAAGTCTTCTGCAAGTTTCGTATCAAACAAGTTTATAAATTGTTTCACAGTGATAACCAGGGGTAACAGACTGACAGTACGGAAGGAGAACCCATACACTGTTATGTGTTAGAACCCGAAATAGCCACAAGGATAAACTTTAACGAATTGACATAGACTAGAGAAATAGGCATTTGAATTTTTTTATATGGGGTATCAACGCTCCTAATGGTAAGCTAAAAGGGACGTCTCAGGAATAAAGGTCACTAACGGCTTCTTTAGATGTTTTTCTACCCTGTAACGCAGGGTAGGAAGCAGGTATCAAATTTCTGTGTGATTACGTATCAACAACAGGAAATTGTAAAATTCACCACTTATAGTTGTGACTTGTGACGTAGGTCTAGCGTTGATGGTATCTTTAAACCACTCAGTTTTATCGATTGAGATAGGAAAAATTAATTCGGTTCAGGCGGCATTCGAACTCGCGATCTTTGCCTTACAGGGGCAATGCTCTCACCACTGAGCCACCAAACTTCGTCTGAATCCATCCAAATTCTACTATATATTCGTCTTGGGGTGACGGTGAGAGCCGTCTACCGACACTGGTACGAAATATCTGTTACAATTTTTTTTAAACATTGAATTTTATCCTTGGCTTTTGCTATCAAGGTGTCCGATGAGGGAGAGTGGGGGATTCACCTTCCTAACTTTTATTTTACACAGGAGTTCCGCCTACGGACGCTTATTTTCATTTTTATAAGATTAAACAAAAGTACAATAATTTAATATATCTAAACTATATTTTTTTAAATATGTATAGCTGCAATCGCACCATTAAAAATACCTTCAATGTTACACAGAACATGATGATTTAATACGATTACTACATTCTCAACAAAATTGCATAAACATTTTTATAAATTTAATTTTATATTTTCAATAAATTACTTTCGCTTGTTTTTTAATATAAAATACATTGCTCAAGTCTATAGTCTATGGGCCCATTAATGGACTGATTTATAATATCCTAAATTACCCTTCCAATCGTCTACTTTACCGACATATACCGATAATATTTCATTAATACGGTTCAATTCGGTCGTTTTACTTTAGCCTACGAAATCATAGGGTAACTGACCCATATCTGAGCCTAGTAATATTTCATTTAAGCAATGGCAACACTGTTCAATATTGCCATGCTTCATACATTCGTTTCAGATTTCATCGGGGGTTACTTTGGCCCATCGTATTAGGGATACCTTTGGTTGTGTATATACCAAACCTATTTTGGTTTAGTGCTTTCTTTAGAACTATAGTAAACGCGGTCGGTACGCGCGGGTTCGATCCCCGCACAGTGCAAATATTCTGGATGTTTCTATGTATAATTTGTATGTATTTACAAAAAAATTTCTAAATATGTTTATCCGCATTCTAGATTCCATAACACAAGCTAGTTAAGCTATGCTTACTATGGGTATAGATAGCGTTGTGTGAAATGTTGTGAAATATTTATTTATTATGTTTTAAATGATTGATTTCTCCGATACTGTTATGATCACTTAAATATGGTATTTCTGATTGCAAGACACATGCAAGCATATTCACAGCGGAGGTAGGCTACAGTCACTGCAGAGCTATCGGCTCTTGGACAATATAGTCCAAGAGCCGCGTGCTAGTTTCGAATCACTAAAAATAATGAATATTTACCCCATACTAAACATACGGTCGCTATTCAAAATCTCTCGTAACTAATGCTGATATATACCGGCAAACTTCGTGAATAAATGTCAAAAAGTTCGCGTATTTATACTAACTGGCCAATCAAAAACTAATTAAAGGACCTGATCAACCAATGACGCGAGCCCTTTGAGTCCGTGATTAGTTCAATATAAACAATGATTACGGTAACGGAGAAAGAATTCAAGTATCACAACCCCATCTCATCCGAAGAGTGTCGTAAGACGCGACTAACAGAAAAATACGCAGACGATATCATTGCGAGAGAAGGAACACTCGAAATAAAACCCTGTACCAACCCGTCCGGCCAGCGTGGACACAGTAGGCTTAAGCCTATCAACATTAGGAGAGGCCTATGTCCAGCGGTGAACCGTGACAGGCTTATTGATTGATCGAATCTACCTCTCCTTTACCTACAAACAGACCTAAATACGTGCTTTGCTCAACCTGGGTACATTCTCACGAAGTTTGCCGTTCACTAACAGTACTTACATAGCAATGTAAAGCAACAAGTATACTACTAGTACTACTAGTAATTACTAGTTCAGGCGAGGGCCGAGGCGGGCAGAGAGCTGTGTTTAGGCTTCGCTTTGTGGACGAACACTTTGATGCAGCCGTTGAAATCAGCGCTTACTAACACGTGGCCGGTTTGGGAGGATGATACCATGCCTCCTTCGGCGCCCTTCTGTAATAGAAATATATATAAAATATGAGCAAACTTCTTGAGTTTTATAGGTAAAATATGGTATTGGTAAATGGTTTTTGTGCGTGGTGTGAAAGGTGTTTATGGATATAACAGTCTTGGGTATGTATAACTGGCTTTTTAGTTATATGTATAAACACACATGAACCATTCATTACCGACAAATAAATAAGTCTTTGTATTTGTTTCTGTGCCGTCAGTATAGATATTCGTCACTTTACCGGGTCGGCACCACGAGTGTGACTCCCCTGGTTTTGCATGCTCACGTCCATAGGCCACGGTAACCACTTTCCATCAGATAGGCCGTGTGCTTACCTGCCACCTCAGTTGCATAAAAAAGATAGTAAATGATTTTAATAAAGGTATAAAAAATTTATTCGTTCAGTTAATTAAGATCATATTCCTTTTTGTAAATTTGATTGTATATCTGTTGATACTCGTCACCATTATCCTCCAAGCTTTTCCCTAACTCAGTTGCATCGGCTTTCAACTTCTTTACTCCCAATCAAATCATTCTAGCAATGTAACATACTAAAGACATACAAGTGGCACATCGTTTGGGATGGGATTGCCATATGTTTACAACTGGTATAAAGGTAATAAACAATTTACAACTGCCAGTAGCTAGAAGTGTCGATAATGACGTGAACCCACTCCTAGCATATGCAATTAAGCTTAATAGAGGGGTTACAACTGCTAATATTCTTTAAAAAGAAACTCATACGTTGATTAATATATAATGCTAACAATATGCCACTTGTCGAAGTAAGCTGAAATAAAGAAAATTAAAAAAAAGACATCCTCACCACTTCATCCTTTTCCTCCCCTCCCTTAGCGAGTTTAGCTTCTTCCTCCCTCTCATTAATCATACGGATCATCTGATCCGGATTTGGCGCGAACACCGCACACGTCACTAACGCGTTATGAGCCTTAATCCCCTCCCAAAAGTCACTCCGATCCCTCCGAACCGATGTAAACTTCGAATAGTCATGGTAAGTCTTCCATATGTATATGCATTGGTTCTCAGAACCACTAACTATGTATTTCCCATCGTGGGAAAATGATGCTTTGATCTGACTGGACACGTTGACATAACCTTTATATTTACAAGATAGGTTTAAGTCCCTCAAGTCGTATAGTCTGATTCTACTATCGTTAGAGGTTACAAGTATCTTGTCGTCGTTAGGCATGGGTTCAATTCCGCTGATTTTTCGGCCGGTGGAGTTCTTTCCGCGTGTAGATCGTACGTCTATCTGTGTGTGATATTTCAGTTGGTCGGTCGTGTAAAATATGCAGCGTCCGTCGTATGTGCCCACGACGGCGAATTTGCCGTTTTGGCAGAAGTTTGCCGCTGTTATTAGTTTTGTTTTGCCGTCGACTTCGTTCCATACGGCCACCTGTGAAGTGAGTTAGTTAGACGATAATTTTTAATAATATAAAGGAGAGGCTCTAATAAAACTTTATAATTTTGCATTTGAAAGTGCAGCATTATAATAGAATTATAGTATTATATTTTCTCGTTTCCGATGTTACACATGTCTATTATTAATTCTAACGCGTTTCTGCTGCATGCATACATACACATACAAATTTAATACATCAACGAGGAATAAGGCATATGTCACTTCATATTGTCATTCACAACATCTCTGTCTACCCCAGTAGAGTACAAACGCCCAAATTTCACCTGAAAACTAATCTATTGCTGTCAACACGGCACTTTTTTATGAGCTGTATTTTAACTATCAGGTGAAGAATTACCATATTCCATAAAAACTTTCATTGCGCGATTTAGAATTAATAGTTCTGTTAAAGTTCATATTGCATTCTCTAGATGGCGCTAAATAAAAGTGGAGTTACCACATTATTGATATAAAAATACATACATACGCTCACTTCTATTTCCCTCTGGGGTAGGCAGAGCCATCAGAAAAATACTGGTATTTTTTTTACAATTATGATGTACTCATTATTAAACGGTTACTCATACAATTACAATCTAGACCTTGAGGCTTTTTACTGACAATTAGAAGTTAAGAATGTGTTCATTAAAGTCTCTATTGTATTTGAAAGACACTTTTATCTTGTGTTCTTTAAGCGTAGCACTTACTGCACTTCGTTATACTGACTTACCTATAAATGGTAAATAAAAAAAAAGTAAAAGCACTTACTTTTTTATCAGGTATATTCCACAACCTCAGCTTCCCATCTAAGCTTCCAGACAAGAAATACCGGTCATCTCTCGGATGGAACACTATAGCGGTCACAAAATCTATATGCTGGAAACAGCATAGGCACTCTCCCCTCGATATATGCCATAATCTGACAGTTTTATCCATCGAACTGGACAGTATGAAGTAGTTCTTAGACCATGAGACGTCTAATAAGTCAGAAGTATGGCCCGAATATACACAGAAGGGCTTAGGGCAGAAGGGGGCAGAAGGCCCTAAGGGCGGTTGATCCTCAGGGCTCGGTGGAGGCGCGGATAGAGACGCTAATGACTCTTGTGAGGGAGTCGGTGATGATTTTTGTTCGGCGTTGTATTTTGTTCGCATGTCCTGTAACAAATGTGGATTAAGTTATTATTGGTTCATAGACTCCAGGGGTTCGCATTTTAATGAAACTTTGCAATAACATAGCTTATACGTCAGAATAATACATATGCTATATATCATCACGCTACTACTCAAAGCAGCTGAGCAGTGATTATTTATGTCAAAATAGTCGAGGACAAAGTTGAGTAGAGAGGTGAATTTAATGCTCAATAGCGTAGGCTCAACACTAAGCGATAACCAACATCAACGCGAGCGGAGTCGCGCGCAACAGCTAATAGTGTAATAAGAATGTATAATACCAGGAATGAGTTCACTAGGGAGTGTATGTAGGCTACAGAGCAAACACAGGTAGGTTTGTAGATTTCTTTAAAAAAGAACTCGTAACCTCTTTATTGAGGTGGTGAAGAGGGGTTAGGTCCCGTCCACTTTTTATTAACCGGCTGATATGTGTTCTACATTGACGACACGTGACGCCCGTGGCACACGTCCATAGGCCACGGTAACCACTTCACGTCAGGTGGGTTATGTGCTTGTCTGTGTCTGTCATCGTAGAGGTATAAAAAGTCGCGTCCCCTCTGTATTTGCTGTAATAGAATTTCACCAAATCGTCGAGCCTCAACCAAATTGATTGTGTCAAAAATGATAAGGCCGGGAAGGGCGTAAATACAGAGAAAACCACAAGTAGAGATAAAAGCAATACTGGCTGTATTGCTTCCTTTTAAAGAATATTAGAACTGAAAATAGTAATATTCCCCTTCAGCTAAGTTAAATTGCTTGTGCTAGGAGTGGGTTCACGTCGGCAGTGTAATGTCCAGGATTCGAACCCGGGACGTTTAATCGTAAGGCCGACTCATTACCCACTAAGCTACCGACGTTTTTATATTAAATACTGAGGTAGCTAAAGTAGCGCTGGGCAGGAGAGCGCCGCCTACCTGGAACATGTGGTAGGCGTCCCGGGTGACCCACACGCGCAGCAGCTTGTCCTGGCCGGCCGTGGCCAGCAGGCGGCCGCACACGCTGAACTTGCAGCACCACACGGCGCCGCAGTGGCCCGACCCCATCTCCTGCAACACCACACGATACTGGGACGGCGGCAAATGTCGAACACAAGTAAGTACTGTGAGCGCCAACTTAGCAAGCGGCGACGACCCTCCCGACGTTCGAGGTAAGTTATTTGCACAGTCGAGTGAGTCATCTCGAGGACGAAAAATCGCTGAGGATCAGTCGCAATGCAAGAGAATTTTCTTGGCCAGAAGCAGATTTCTGTTCAAAGATTACCATAACTGCGTACTGTATTATAAATTCGAAACACTTGTTAAAATAGATAAATGGCCACCTTAACCTTCTAACCTAGCCTATCGAAACGGCTTAAACAATATGTGCATTTATCCATTTTAGTGAGCCCAAACATTTTACTTGTTAAATAGTTTTGCATAGTGAGAATCTTTGTTGTACCCTTAAATTTATAGGAAAAGTTATATACTATCTCAAGATTTCTTCAACAATTTCAATTCCATTTGCACGTTATTATGACAGATACAGAAACAGATATTCATCTCTGTATTAAAGCCACTCACCTGTACATGTCTAACACAGCCATCGAAATCGTACGGCCCCTTGTGCGAGTTGGAGGCTTTCAGTTTAATATTGTGCTCGCCCCTCACGTCGTCGGCGATATCTGCCACGTCTTCCTTATGCCGGGCATGGGATACCTCCTGAGCGAGCGACTTGGCTGCGTCAACTGTCTTCTTGACTGTGCTCCCAAAGAACCTCTTTAACCTGGCGATTGAAGACCGAATGGTTAGGGACATGTAATGATTTGACTGGGTAGGCCCTGCAGGCAGGTTAGTCTTGTCGAAGTGCCCTCTCAGGCTAGTGTTAGAAATTTTGATCAAATGATATTTTATGTAGACGTGACATGATGGCCAGTCAAAAAAGTAGATACGGTTGCACCTTTACATACAACTTTATTTGAAAAAGTGTAACCATATCTCCTTTGTTGACTGTACAAAATTCCACCCAACTCGCCCCCGGGAGCTTCCTGGATAGGGGGAGCGGATGAATTTTGAAGTTCGGGCCCACTTGTCACAAGAAAAATAATGAAAAAAAAAACCACAATCAAGAAACCAATTTACTTGAAATTGATCGCAACTATTTCCACCGGTTTTTCTATCTTAGTTGGGAAAGAAAATCTCAGCTTGCTTAAATTAAAAAAAAAACATCTCTTATATACTTGTTAATTAAGGTTGTTATATCTTAAAAAAAAACACTCGTATTATTAACTTGATGCCGGTGTCATACTTAGTATATGATAAAAGCTTGGCTCGAAATAGAATAACTAATCAAATCGATTAAGATATTTTGCACCGTGCACGATTGCGAAAAACCCTCGATAGTAATCCAATCTCGGTTGGATTGCGTTCAGGGGGTCAGCAAGTGCATAGCCGGGTAGAGGGATTGTTGTCGCAGCACAAGCGGGACCGGTGGGTGTCACGCATTGCTGCGACGACAATCCTCATAAGATGAGGCCGTCAAGCTGAGTGCCACCATTGTTAACATGGTACGTGTATGTAATGGTGGCCCTCTTTCCTGAGACTTTGCCTTCAGCTTATCATCAGGCGAAGTAAAGTCAAATTGACGAGGCTTATTTTTTTTAAAGTCTTTCGGGCAACGGTTTCGATTCAATATTTTTTCTATCTTAATCGATTTGAATAGTTAGCATCCTAAATGGTTTAAAATTTCATAGAATAAGTTAAAATAGCATTAATATCGCATCGTTATGATGGTCGCGTCGCGTGTTAGTGGCCACACTCGTCACCTGAAGTTCATATCATTCGTCAGTTTCTTGTTTATGTTGTCCTGCGAGTGAGATTTCACTAGTTTCGCATTTGCCCTAAATTCAAAAACATTTATTAAAACAAAAAAAATAACAATTAAAACCTGGTTTTCCTTTATCCAGTTAATATTGACAGCTTATTTAACCTGCAATGTTTGTAAAATACGATGGTTTTGATTTGAAAAGTAGTCGGGAAGAGAGTAATGCCGGGTTTACACGAGAGACTTTAAGCCGCACGATTTTAGCCGCGCGGCGAAAATCGACTGTCAATTGGTAATTCGGTAAGGCGGTTTGATGAGGTGATTGAGTGATGATGACTAGTTCATTGATTTGACCAGTCGCATGGAAAATCGGCTCGTGTAAACTCCTCATAACAGTTCGGCTAAGATCGATTTTGTCAAAATCATTTATTCTGTATAGACCATTAAAAAAGGCATTTACAAAACGTCGAAAAAAATTCAAGACTAGTTTAGCTACTTGATTGGTTGGTTCGAAACGCGGCCCCGCGGGCACTTTTTTTTGGTCTATTTACAAACACCCGGTTGCTTCCCATACGGTGTCGTACAGGGCGACTAAGGGATACGGCTGTTTAACATCAGAGAGATATATACAGCCCAGACTCAGACTCAGATGCATGGCTTGAGTCAACAATAGTGCCCAGAATACGGCAATAGGCTCACTCTCTATAACGTAAACCGAATACAATGATTCGTGAAATGTGGGTGTTAATTCACCTCTGGTTACCCCTCCGGGCATAAAGGCGTGATTTATGTATGTAGCGGTCGAAATAAGGTACTTACTTGTCAGTCTTCCTCTTGATGCCAGTGGTTTGTCTGTCTGTAGACTCTCTCTTCATCTCTTTAGTTTCGTCCTCGGCGCCGCCCGCACACACGCTCTCGCTTTCCTCGTCCGTTTCTCTACGGCATATACAAATAAACATATAAACATATTTGTGTGATTCTCGGCGATATAGAATATAAAGGTCACTTCATCTTATCTCATGAATGTTGTATAAGATGGTTAAGGGATGAGGGCTGTTCACCGTCCGTCTGGTACATTTTACAGCCACATAGTGGTTGATATGAGCGATACTTGTGTACGGTTAGGTTTCGTCCCATCTGACACACCTGTGTAAGGCATGTTTTTATACCACTTAGGGGGAAAAAAACCAACTAATGGAAAGTGGTTACCGTGACCTATGGAAATGTGCTACACCAGGGTAGTCACACTTGGGCTGTGTTTATGATGAGTACAAGAAAAACAAACATTAAAAAAAAGTGTTACATATTATGTATCAAAGTATGGAGGATACAATCAAATCTGTGAAGACCTACTACCTATGAACAAAAGGAATGTGGAAGTTGGTAAACCAGTTATTGAAATGTGGATAAATGTGTGATTAAGTGAATGTGTGAGTGATTGAATGAGTGAGTGGGTGAATGTGTCAGAGGGTGAATGAGTGAGTGGGTGAATGAGTGCGTGGGTGAATGTGTGAGTGAGTGAATGTGTGAGTCGGTAAATCTGTGAGTCGGTGAAGGCTAGAATATTAAGCAGTTATAATACACTTAAGTACCGATTTATGTGATCCTGAAGGTGAATAAAATATAGTTGAGCCTAGACTTTGGACAATATTGTTGAGAAAACAGGTATTCTTAAGATATACATCTCTCCCTCCTCCGAAAAATGGTGAAAGTTCCTCCCCAAACAAAACTTAATAAGCGAACAAATGAACACACAAACGAGCACATGTGAGTTGGTTATACCTGGTTGCTTTTTAAAGGTGATTTGACTTTTCTCGTAATTGTGTTAATTTAAATAAAATAATTATTGAAGTAGGCAAAGGGATTCAGTACTCATTGAGCTATTTTCGATACATCGAACCTCTATGTTGGCGCTGTAACATAAGGTTTCAATTCTATTTGTTTAATCGTGCGATATTGAATACTATTGTAAGTGGTTGTGTTACCGCTATATCGACGGCGAACAAGAAAGCGAGCGATAATCTTTATTAACATTAGGAATGTGAAAGTAACTCCTGTCTGCTAAGTTTAAAGCACAGAACCGATTGTGATGAAAATTGGTATAGGGGTAGATTAGATCTTAAGAAAGGATATAGACTATGTTAGGTCGCGGTAACGGACATCCACACGGGCGGAGCTGCGGGCAAAAACTAGCAAGATATATCTTCAATGAAATCACTTGTACTGTTCCACATTATCTATTGATTTCCTGACCGGTTTCGCCTTACGGCATTATCAAAGGTTGATACATGTTTGACATCTGATACCCAAAAAACATGTATCAACCTTTGATAATGCCGTAAGGCGAAACCGGTCAGGAAATCAATAGATAATGTGGAACAGTACAAGTGATTTCATTGAAGATGTGTAGCAAGTTCCACCAAGTGCCATCAATCAACAGTATAAGCAGTTAGCAAGATATATGCCGATAATTATATGTGCAGACAAGATCTTCAGACATTTGTCCTTCTAAGTACGAAGTTTACCGAAAGCTGAAAGCCAAAATACTTCCCATTCAGAATACCCTTTCATTACTTTAGGGTAAGTTTATCAAGAAATTAAATTACGAGAATAAGCCCATTCAACCATCAATGAACGATGTCAATACCCGTGTACCGTGCGAGGTGGCAACACAAGCGTCACAGAAGCCCAGTTACACAACTAACAACCTAGTGTCTCGGCTGGCGCGCGACGAGCGCCCCCACGCCAGGCGCAGCGCCGCCACACGCAGCCGCCACGAGCCGCCGGCCGCCCCCGCCCTGCAAGCATGCACCCTGACCAACTAAGCGGATGGTTGCTCAAGCCCTTCGTTCCCTGCTCTATCTTGCCCACCATTGCCTGGCACATTTTTGCCCATCCATTGGTAGAAATGTCTTCCAGTATGAATAAGCCACGAAAGTAAATGGGGTACTTCTCAAGGGGGGCGTGCTGGGGACCGCGTGGTCGTCCCTCCCCCTTCCGAGGAGACCCAGACCGAGAGAGATGGCCCTGGGTCAGATGGATACCTTCAGCTAACGTGCGGTTTAGTCGGTTCGAGCCCGACATAAAGCCCCTCCCCCCCTCTGGCTCCGGAGGGAGATATCCGTAGGAATTTCGCGCATGATAAAAAGGGGGTACTTCTCTAACATAATATCGAGATCCATCATCATTATCGGTCTTTAACACATCCTCAAAACACCCCTGGTACAAATAAATAATATCGATAAAATCGCGGATGTAGCAGCATAATACAGAAGTTAAGTGCCGATTTCAATCATCTACATATTAATTACATGCTTTTACTTTTTTCTATACTCTCTATAATAGGCAGTAGCGTATGATATATCTGAAACTAAAGCCACCTCTTCATGATAGAAATAACAATTCAACCATCTATGAACATGCACAAATCTAACAAGGCAGGAACTCCCCCATCTAAAAACTAATCTACCTTTTTGGCTCGGTACGCTACTTTATGACATATAACGATACGTATCGTATTCCCCGTCACACATATCGTATCGTAACGTGTCGTGGTACAATTCGAAACGATGTATCGATAAATAATAATAACCAATCCCATTTCTACACCACCCCGGCACTGGAACCTGCAAGCTTTCCACGAAAAATTCGTAGTTAGGGTCTAAAGCTTCAAGCAAACGGTTCCATGGAACACATTTTTCCCGAAATCGGATCTGGAAACAGCGCGTGACACTTCGGTTCAGCTTATTGAAGTGATTTTATGGCATGGTAACTAATATATCTATGTTTACATGCTACATTTTAAGTGTAGGTGCAGGGGGTGTTTGGGGTGTAGGGGTGTGGAGGTGCAGGGGTGCATGAGTGTAGTGGTGCAGGTTTGTGGGGGGGGGGGGGGGGGGTAGGGCTACAGGGAGGTAGTGGTGGAGGCGTGTGGGGGTGTAGAGGTACAGGGGTGTGGGTGTGTGAAAGTGTGGTGGTGTGGGGGTGTAGTGGTGTGGGGGTGCAGGGTGTGGTTACCTGGTGTGGTCGTCGTCGTGGGCGCGGCCGATGTACTCGGACGTGAGGCGCATGATGTGCAGGCTGAGCGGGTTGATGCACTGCGGCAGCTTGTGCTCCGCCACGCTCAGCGGGACGCGTTCGCCTACAACACGATTGAGGAATAATTAATTTAATCCCGAGCATAACCACCTAATAGACCTAAAAACGCGATTTGCACAGCCTGAGTGTTTTGTCATGAAGTTTCAAATTGAATCCCTGTGGTGAGGTCGCCTCCTCTCTTTGTTTGCCGCGTACAGTACCGTCCTTGTGCCACCGACCTGTGTCGAGGTTGAGCACGGTGACCTGCTCGAGTATCTCGATGTCGGACAGCTGCTGGCCCGACGTGGTGCGCGTGCGCAGCGCCAGCCCCAGCTGCTGAGTACATAGTCACGAAGTTTGCCGCGTCCCCCCTGTGCCCTGTGCCTTGTGCCACCGACCTGTGTCGAGGTTGAGCACGGTGACCTGCTCGAGTATCTCGATGTCGGACAGCTGCTGGCCCGACGTGGTGCGCGTGCGCAGCGCCAGCCCCAGCTGCTGAGTACATAGTCACGAAGTTTGCCGCGTCCCCCCTGTGCCCTGTGCCCTGTGCCACCGACCTGTGTCGAGGTTGAGCACGGTGACCTGCTCGAGTATCTCGATGTCGGACAGCTGCTGGCCCGACGTGGTGCGCGTGCGCAGCGCCAGCCCCAGCTGCTGAGTACATAGTCACGAAGTTTGCCGCGTCCCCCCTGTGCCCTGTGCCTTGTGCCACCGACCTGTGTCGAGGTTGAGCACGGTGACCTGCTCGAGTATCTCGATGTCGGACAGCTGCTGGCCCGACGTGGTGCGCGTGCGCAGCGCCAGCCCCAGCTGCTGAGTACATAGTCACGAAGTTTGCCGCGTCCCCCCTGTGCCCTGTGCCCTGTGCCACCGACCTGTGTCGAGGTTGAGCACGGTGACCTGCTCGAGTATCTCGATGTCGGACAGCTGCTGGCCCGACGTGGTGCGCGTGCGCAGCGCCAGCCCCAGCTGCTGAGTACATAGTCACGAAGTTTGCCGCGTCCCCCCTGTGCCCTGTGCCTTGTGCCACCGACCTGTGTCGAGGTTGAGCACGGTGACCTGCTCGAGTATCTCGATGTCGGACAGCTGCTGGCCCGACGTGGTGCGCGTGCGCAGCGCCAGCCCCAGCTGCTGAGTACATAGTCACGAAGTTTGCCGCGTCCCCCCTGTGCCCTGTGCCTTGTGCCACCGACCTGTGTCGAGGTTGAGCACGGTGACCTGCTCGAGTATCTCGATGTCGGACAGCTGCTGGCCCGACGTGGTGCGCGTGCGCAGCGCCAGCCCCAGCTGCTGAGTACATAGTCACGAAGTTTGCCGCGTCCCCCCTGTGCCCTGTGCCCTGTGCCACCGACCTGTGTCGAGGTTGAGCACGGTGACCTGCTCGAGTATCTCGATGTCGGACAGCTGCTGGCCCGACGTGGTGCGCGTGCGCAGCGCCAGCCCCAGCTGCTGAGTACATAGTCACGAAGTTTGCCGCGTCCCCCCTGTGCCCTGTGCCTTGTGCCACCGACCTGTGTCGAGGTTGAGCACGGTGACCTGCTCGAGTATCTCGATGTCGGACAGCTGCTGGCCCGACGTGGTGCGCGTGCGCAGCGCCAGCCCCAGCTGCTGAGTACATAGTCACGAAGTTTGCCGCGTCCCCCCTGTGCCCTGTGCCCTGTGCCACCGACCTGTGTCGAGGTTGAGCACGGTGACCTGCTCGAGTATCTCGATGTCGGACAGCTGCTGGCCCGACGTGGTGCGCGTGCGCAGCGCCAGCCCCAGCTGCTGAGTACATAGTCACGAAGTTTGCCGCGTCCCCCCTGTGCCCTGTGCCTTGTGCCACCGACCTGTGTCGAGGTTGAGCACGGTGACCTGCTCGAGTATCTCGATGTCGGACAGCTGCTGGCCCGACGTGGTGCGCGTGCGCAGCGCCAGCCCCAGCTGCTGAGTACATAGTCACGAAGTTTGCCGCGTCCCCCCTGTGCCCTGTGCCTTGTGCCACCGACCTGTGTCGAGGTTGAGCACGGTGACCTGCTCGAGTATCTCGATGTCGGACAGCTGCTGGCCCGACGTGGTGCGCGTGCGCAGCGCCAGCCCCAGCTGCTGCTCGTCGCCCGCCGAGCGCCGCCGCGACCCGCTCATGCCGTCCGAGTTGCTGCGCCTACAACAGTGGGACGAGATGTTGTATGGTACAGCACGGTATATGTCGTCCGAGCAGCTTTGCTTACAACAGTGGGACGAGATGTTGTATGGTACAGCACGGTATATGTCGTTCGAGTAGCTTTGCTTACAACAGTGGGACGAGATGTTGTATAGTACAACACGTTATATGTCGTCCGAGTAGCTTTGCTTACAAAAGTGGGACGAGATGTTGTATGGTACAGCACGGTATATGTCGTCCGAGTAGCTTTGCTTACAACAATGGGACGAGATGTTGTATGGTACAGCACGGTATATGTCGTCCGAGTAGCTTTGCTTACAACAGTGGGACGAGATGTTGTATGGTACAACACGGTATATGTCGTGAGAGTAGCTTTGCTTACAACAGTGGGACGAGATGTTGTATGGTACAGCACGGTATATGTCGTCCGAGTAGTTTTGCTTACAACAGTGGGACAAGATGTTGTATGGTACGGCACGGAATATGGCATTCGAGTTTCTTCGCGTAAGTTAAGGAACGTCAAGCAACAAGTACGACATTACTATACTTATAATGTTAAAACAAGCAAACCCGAAGCATAACGCAATATCATGCGACCCAGTTACTATTCCGCATCATCAACACATCAGCAGAATTGCGCCGTCAGCTAAATGCAACACAACGACGGACGCAGCGACCTCAATGCCCCACTTTTGGCAGTGCGTCGACCCCAATCACGACACGAGGCCTGAGCTAGCACTTCAAGATAGCAAGCACGAGGCGCAGCATCAGCATTAACAAACAGCCACCGTTCGACCCAGATAATGAAGCTTATAAAGAGATCTCGAGGAAGAAGCAAGTCAGTTCAGACAGCCAGACGTAGTGTAGACATAATGTAGTTAATAGCTAGTTGTTAGACTAGTTAGTTAGTTGGTAGTTGCCAGTTAGCAGCTGTCAGTAGTCAGTAGTTAGGATGTAGTTTTAAAATCGAACCCATCCGCGTAGTTTAGTACGGTGCAATGTAGCTCTCACATCGACTACATTCACCCTTAGGCTAGTTAGACTTAAATAAACAAGTGAGTTCATTACTGTGTTTATAGTACCATCAAATTGTTACGCTGTCACCTGCAATAAAGTTATATTTTTAAATAACATCTCCAGTGGCGTTAACTTAATTCGTACAACAGTGGGACAAGATGTTGTATGGCACGACACGGAATGTGGCACCCGAGTTGCTTCGTCTACAACAGTGGGACAAGATGTTGTATGGCACGACACGGAATGTGGCACCCGAGTTGCTTCGTCTACAACAGTGGGACAAGATGTTGTATGGCACGACACGGAATGTGGCACCCGAGTTGCTTCGTCTACAACAGTGGGACAAGATGTTGTATGGTACGGTACGGAGTGTATCGATTGAGTTGCTTCGTGTACAACATTGGGATAAGATGTTGTATGGTACAGAACGGAATGTGACACCCGAGGTGCTTCACGTACAACGGTGGGACAAGATGCTGTGTGGTACGGTATGGAATATGCCACCTGAGTTGCGTCACCTACAACAGGGGGACCCAGATGTTTATGTTACGGCACAGAATGTGCCACCCGAGTTGCTTCAAGTACAACAGTGGGACATGTTGGGGAGCAATAATAAATCTGACTCCAAAAAGTAAGCGTGTATTCGCTTCAAATTAAAATTACAAAAATTAATGACGAGATGCGTGCGCTCTGCGCCGTGTCGTGGTGAGTCTCGTTGGTAGGGGAAGGCCGTCGTAGTTACAGCGCGGACCGGCGCCCGCGTCGCCCGCACCCTTCACCCCGTGCGTAGTTGATAGCAGCGTTAACAGGACAAGATGCTGTATAGTACGGCACAGAATGTGCCACCTGAGTTACTTCGCGTAAAACAGCGGTACAAGATGTTTATTGTAAGACACGGAATGTGCCGCCCGAATTCCTTCGCGTACAACAGTGAGACAAGGTGTTGTATGGTACAGAACCCAATGTGCCCTACAAGTTGTTTCGCGTGGTGGGATACACAAGAAAATCTTATAAAAATACACACAGCATGGTCAATATATGACCGCGATGACTTGTCAGCAAGCCTAGATGTTCTACAAAGACGGTAGGCTATCGCTACTGTGAACGGAAAATTTAAAAGTGTCATAGAAATTTGAAAGTGTCTTATTGTATCGTGATGATAAAATCTTATCGTGTCGTCTCATACGACAGTAAATTTCATACAATCATATTTTCATTATATTTTGCTTCTATATTGTGTAATGATGATAAATCTTACCGGGTCACCTGTTTTATTTTTTAGTAGAAGCTGGGCAACGCCCAGGCAAATGATATTGTGCAAGAAGCGGTGATGTATAGAGTGTGTTGGAGTGGCGCAAGGTTAGTGTAATACGTACCGCGCACTGAGAGCGCGCGCGGCGGGGTTCTGAGCCCGCCCTTCGCTGTGCGTACGCGCAGTTCTTTCTTCTTCCACGCCAGGCCCTGCGTAGTAAACAATACACTACTGATTCACATACTTCTTCTTCAGCCAATCCCAGTCGCATGCAAAAGAGCACTTTGGCGCCTGGGGTCTGTTCTGCTGCTGCTACTTTGTAGCAATATATTCGCATTAAAAAAATAATTGAACAGTATTACTGTGTATTTTTTTTTTGTTCATTCTGTTATACATATAACTTATTGTAACATGTGTTCACGCCTGACAGAACTAGAGGTGCAATCCGCGAGAATGTCTTTCCTTAGAAACGTCATTAATACGTTACAATGGGGATGCCGACTGCGCTTTTATCCCTACAGAGGGCGCCTAATAATAGCCAATGTTAGCTGTCATCTACGTAGATTTCATTGTTTCTCTTCAAATCTGACAGCTATGAGTTTGTTATTATTGTTTGGTCATTTCCTGCTACCATCTACAATTAGTTTTGGGTCGGCATCTCCATTAAATTAACTACTTTTATAACAAAGCACTTTCACTATTGTAACTGTTAAGATTAAACGTCTGACCAGCTACCTAATATTTTATTTCTATAAAGTTTTCTCTTAACCTCGGAACCAGTAATTCCCGCTTGTGCGGTGAGGGATGAGGGAAAGAGAAAGCATGAGTCGAGAGCGAGAGAGATACCGCCGTGAGCGTTGGCAGTGGACTGACCAAATCTGACGGTCGATTGCTCGATCCTCCCCCTCATCGCCGCGCACGTACCTAAGGCGCGGTATAACGGTTGCGGTCGTTCTATAGGTAAACTTTTTGATCAACTCTCTAACCTCCGTCAATTTATTACGGTTTTAATATGAGTAGTCATATTTATCTTAGCGTTTATCCGAGTCGCATCCGTAGTTTTCCCTTAGGAGTCTGGGGTTTTACTATGAGTATATCAAAAATTAAAGGATATAATCAAAAGACCTACCTTTAACCACATCTTTGATATCCAGCGAGTCGGGCACGGTCCGATGCCTGGCGGAAGCTGTAGCGGAATGCGCCGTACTGCTGCGAGAAGACTCGCTCACTCGCTCGGACGAGCGGGACTCGTGGATACTCAGCGATGAGCGGTCGCTCGCTACAAAACCACATTAAACAGTTAGTTCCAAGCGGTAGATTCATATAAATTTATAGAATAATACCGTGAGGTCAGGTTAAAAATCAAAATGATCAGTGGAATACAAGTGAAGTGTATTATTCAATATGTGCAGTAGATTCCAACAAGCGCCATCAATCTCCAGTATAAGCAGTCATATTAATTTAATTCGAAAAAGTCAACATACAGAACGGGACTTGAGCCTGGGAGCAGGCAGTCTACTCCCGAGGGAGCCATCTCGATGGCCCTACGTCAGCCGGGGCGCGAGAGATTTGCCAGTAGCAATCTTACCTCCGGCAACAAGTGACCCAAGACGGCGTGCGGATTTAGTCGGCTCGAGTCCGACAGGCTCTGGAGTAACCGTGAGGAAATCCGCACATTAAATAAAATCAAGTCGATTCTAGGGACTGAGACCAACTGAGTTGACAGACGAATACAATATTCTCCGACGAATCAAGACATCGACGAATACAATACAATACATTCAGAAGGAATGATTATTGGAATTATGTACAATATTTAGTTTTGACTTTGTACAATTTTAGTCCTATTAGAACTTGACATTGTTATAATTGAACTATTGACATAATATTGACTGCACTGAAACCTGTCGTGCTATTTTGTTGACATTTTTACAACTATTATTTTACTAGCTTTTGCCCGCGGCTCCGCCCGCGTGGATGTCGGTTATCGCTACCAAACATAGCCTATGTCCTTTCTCAATGTCTAATCTACACCTATACCAAATTTCATCAAAATCGGTTCAGTGGTTTAGGCGTGAAAGCGTAACGTACAGACAGACAGACAGAGTTAATTTTGCATTTATAATCTTAGTATGGATGTTAACTGTAAACTTGCTATAATGTGATATATGTTGTGTAATGATTATCCTTGTGAATTAATGAATTATGTGTTAAGGCAGTATTTATCACATTGTATCATAAAAATGAAATCAATTCTTACCATATTTCGAATGTGACAACTCTAGCGAGTCCTGAAACTCTCTGGTGAGCGACTCGATGGTGCTCGCTGGACTCGGGAGCGCCATGGACTGGTTCAGGTTACTCGACGATGGCGGCTGGAATTAGAGTTGGATATTATATTCACGCCTGTACATTACCCAAGGGGGTAGGCGCAGGTTTATTAACATTCATACGCCAAAAACATTTTTACCCCACTTAACAGGGAGTGAGCCGTCAGGCGGGCACTTTGAAATAGGCTGAATGTTTCCTGTCGAATGGAGAACAGCCCTTAGTAGTTTCCTATGACACTCACGGAAAGAGATAGGGTGGCCTTATTCTACTCCCCCCACGGACTAACAAATAATAATCGAAAAAATAAATCGTCTTTGCTCATGCTCACAACCACAGAAACATATTAGGATAGAACGGCCATGCAGTGTTCACCTTCATGTTGTGTATAAAAATCCATATCCATACTAATTTTTAATGCGAAAGTAACTCTGTCTGTCTGTCTGTATGTTACGCTTTCACGCCTAAGCCACTGTACCAACTTAGATGAAATTGGTATAGGGGAAAATTAGACCTTGAGAAAGGACATAGGCTATGATATCCACGCGGACGGAGCCGCGAGGAGATAAATACTTTAATTTTTTCAAATTCAGCTCTCCATTTTATTCAACAGTTTGAAATAGTACAACATGGCATATTCACGATATTATTAACGATGTTATTACAATCTGACTAGCTTAATAGTAACAGTACCGAGTAAGTGTCTCATAGGCCAGGAATTGACTAAAAAGTTGCCACGCGTTTCCGGCTCACATGGCCGTTCTATCCTTATATATTTCTGTGCTTACAACTGCATTTTACTGCGTAAAAAGGGGTATAAAGAATATCATACCCATATAATAACTATTTAATTAGTCTTCTATTGAAGTCTTTTTTAAACTATCTTCATCGCACGCACGCTCAAGCTGTGGAACGAACTCCCTGCTGTAGTTCTTCAAGAAGGGCATTAGGTTTCTTCATCGGCAGCACAAGTGTAACGCCCTTGGTGTTGCATACGTATATAGGCCACAGTATTCACTTTCTATCAAGTGGGCCATGTGCTTGTCTACCACCTAAGTGGTATAAAAAACCTGTTCACTGACTCGGGTCAAATGGTTTGTCCAGTAGATTAAGTCCAGCAACTGTTCTAACTGCAATGGGTTGTGGAGGTCAAATAGCAGTCCCTTCACGAAAAATATTGAAGTTCAGTCAAATCCGCTGGTAAAGCAGACCCCAAAGTCCAAGCTGAAAGCTTCGGATGCAACTGGGATTAACGCTAAGATAAAGAAGAAGATAGTTTACAACGCACCTCCATAATATCAGTGTCAAGATGAGCAAGTGTAGGTCTCGCCACGTAGCGGTACTCGTCCGTATCCGTCGTACACACGCTCAAGTTGTCGCCGTCTGCCAGCGACAGAGACATCGAACTGTGCAGCTTGTCTGCAATGGAATGATACGATATTGTAGATGCATGAAGACTTTTGTGGGCACGCACAGGACAGGTATATCGACCGTTTCGTGTGTGTGGCGCGGCGGAGGGAGTATCACCAATCGACCGTCAGATTTGGTCTGTCCGCCGACAACGCTCGCGGCAGTATCGCGTTCGCTCTCGACTCATGCTCTTTGTCTCTTTTTTCCTTGTCCCCGCCACGCTGTGTGTACTTAGGGCGCAGTACACTGTCACTCTATAGCTGACAATGATACTTACTGATTAACAGACGATACTAGGGAGCAGGCTTTCCTTTCGAGTTTGGGAAGTCAAAGACAGTGATAGTAAAACGACATGAAAAACGTGTAACAATGAGTTAGTATTTTGAAGCGAAGCTTATACATATAACAATTACGTATATGATAGGTTATAATCTAAAGCTGATATGTAGTTAACTTAGTAATGGCACATCAATTAGTATAATAATGTCGATTAGAACTGTTCATTTTTAAAATAGGCAAGTTGCAAAAGGAACTTCTCGAGATGTCTATAACACTCTTCCGACGTGAATCGTTTCCAGACACAAGCATTCAAGTTACATTTTATAATTAAATGGACCTAAAGTTGTGCCCTGTGGCACTCCTATTTTGTTGACACCGGGTCCGTTAACAAAATCAAATAACTATTCAGTATCCTGTATAATTAATCGATTAGGAACTGTCTTCTGAGTAATACAGTATTAATTGGCAAACAATTTCTCTTCAGTATTCAATATTAAACACCTGTGAGACATAGTCAACGCAATCAAACGTCTTGGTCAAATCACAAAAGCCACCCATTATGTTTAGTTTATGGAAAAATCTGTCATTAGCTATTGTAATATGCAACCCAAGCCATACTTCAATACATATATCTTGGATCTAAAATGTGCTCTACACGCGCAGTACGCGTTGAGTGTCGTTTGAGGATAGCACGAGGTACTACGGCGGTGGACGAGCTCAAATTCACTAAGCATAGATTATTACAAAACAATCCGCGCGCGCCAGAGCCCGGTTTGTCTTGCGACTTAGTTCAAGATATGTCCCGAGGTACAGCCCCAGGCTATGCCTACGATACTCACTTCTCTTCTTCCTCCGCGGCGGCGCCACAGGCTGCGGCGGGTGATGGGGCACGAGCGAGGGCCGGGGCTCGGCGCAGACGGCCACGATGGAGCCCCCGCGCGCCGCCTTGAGGCTGTTGGCCTTCGTGCTCGCGATCACGTCGGGCTCCATGCTGCCCAGCACTGCGAGACACACAAGCCCTGTTAAGGTCAATGCCCACTGAAAGAGCACCGGCCGGCTGCGGCCAGACTTTTGTACTAAAAACATCGCAAGAAGGCCCGCCCCTCGCCCTCAAATGTCTATAACGTTTTTCTACCGTAAATAAGATTCAAAATGGTTTGTTATATTCTGCCCGAAAAGCCGGCGGCTGGCGGCTGATCTTTCAGTGGGGATTGACTATTAGGGTAGCCCATTTACCTATACGGAGATGATGGTAAGTGTACCCAGACGATTATTTTGGCAACTTTGAAGATATTGCAACTTTTAACTGAACGAAAAAAAATCCTATCTAATTTGCTTGTGCTAGGAGTAGGTTCACGTTGATGATTAAAAAATAAATAAAGTAGTTAATACTTAAGCCGTTAAAATTAATAAAAGTTGTTAAGGAAAAAAAGTGATACTTACATGCTTATAGTGAAATATTTGTCATTATTGTTAGTTACACCAGTCCAGTTACTTTCATCGAATTATTAGATTTAGTTATTATTCCTCTTAATAAAAACATATTTTGACAATAATAACATTTACTCTAGATAGTCAGTATTAAAAATCGATAATTTCCTTACAAAAGACACCTTTCACAAAATAATTTTCATAAACACATTGATTGCCATCCTTCACCTGTTAGTGTCTTACAACATTAAACTAAACAAAACATTGACAGTACTGTATGCTCCACATATTAATAAAAGATATTTATTTACCATTTTGATTCCTGTTGTCGGCACTCAGCTGTTCGTCAGATATATTGGACGGTTCTCTCGAAGACACCGATGGGGCCGGCGCGGTATCGCGGATGTTCGCTGCGAACAGACAAATAATGAAAACTACGGTAACACGGCTGAATAGAGATCAATCAATCTATTTAGGAGGTAGGACATGACGGTATACTCGTCCAGTTGAGCAGTCTGAGTGGGGAAGTACCCGCCTTACAGAATACCGCGGTCATAATAACCTGGTGTTGTGTTCCCGGCGTTGAGTAGGGTAGCCAGAGCTCACTGGAGAGGTTTGTCCTGTCAGTGGGCAGACCAAATCAAATCAAATCATATTTATTTGTATTAAACATGTGTTATACATACATATGCATGCAAGATGTAATTTAGTAGTTATGTCCAACATGTTTAGCCGCGTGTGTGGCGACAAATGTCATTAATATTTATATCCAAAAAAAACAAATTCAATAATACATATGAGTCAAATCAAAATGTCAAGTAAGGTAATCAATTAAAATATTTCATTGCTTTAAATATTATTTAAAAAATGTCAAAATAATAATAATAATAGTACAATAAAGTGCTAATGTCAATACATAGATATACGTAAAATGTCAAATCTCATGTCACAACCTTGTCATCTAGAAATTCTTTAACATTGTAGTATGCTTTTTGCAGTAAGAATTTTTTCAATATTATTTTAAATGCGTTGCAACTCATCTCCTTCCAATCTTTAGGCAATTTATTAAATATTATAGGCGCCATACAAATAATGCTATTGCTCAAAAAGGCCGTCTTTGCCCTGTGCAAACGAAGCTTTGTGTTATCTCTCCTGTTTCGGGGAACTGTTACTTGCAAGGACGGAAATAAATGCAGGTTACATTTAACAAACACAGCTACTTCAAAAATATACAGACTAGGTAGTGTTAAAATTTTGTAGTCCTGAAAGTAAGCCCTGCAACTATCTGTGGTTTTCAATTTAAACATAGATCTTATGCATCTCTTTTGTGCCTTGAACACAACTTCTTTATCTGTGGAGTTATCCTAGAAGATAACTCCATATCGTAACAGAGGTGCAGCTAGACCATGACAAGCTGTTATTAGAGCATCGTTATTAACAATGCTGGAGAGCGTATGTAAAGCATAGGCAGAACTTCATTCTCTTACAGAGCTGATCTATGTGTGATTTCCAGTTAAAAAAGGCTACTTTGGTGCTTTGCCTTCCACACTGACGGCACAGAACCCCTTTACAGCGTCGGCAGCACGAGTGTGACCCCCTGGTGTTGCACACGCCCATAGGCTCGGTAACCACTTACCATCAGGAGGGCCGTACGCTTGTCTGCCATAAAAATAGAATATAAATAAAATGGCGGTTTGATTTTTTTAAATATTTTCTTTTACAAAATTTCAATTTTCTCACCAGATATGATAATTTTGTTTATTATTACATATTTAGCATTTATTTCAAGCTTGCCAGTAACTATGCAAATATACAACTACCAAGGAGCACAAATATCCAAACCCTATGACTTTCCACTAAAAAAGGAGAACATAATATCATCGGTCTCACCGACCAATGCGCGGCTAATAGAAGGTTATTTCTTTTAATAAAATAACTTACGATGAGACTCTGAGGCGCCGCTGAGGATCCTCCCGATCCTGCCGAGTGACGTCATACTCTTCAAGCTCATTGTATCGTGCGCTATTATCCTGAAACAAAGCAATCCTTTCATACTGGGTGATTTTATAGTCGTTTCAGAAAAAAAGAATTTGGGCATAGTTTAGATGCAAAATCATCTGGACGTAATAATTCGGCAAAAAATAGTACATTATAGTACAAGTATCGAAAGTTGGTATTTGTGCTCCGCTCCGCGATTACCGCTGAGGCGCCATTAAGACCCGAGCCTAATATAATAATAGTTTACAATCCTTAGATAAAGACATCAAGTATAATGTCCATGCATTCTATGCATTGTATACTCCGCCCGCGTAGATGTCGATTATCGCGACTTTCGATCATATCTCCAGCCCCTCTAGACAAGTGGAAATTCGCTAGCCGGCGTTTGATGGAATAGAAAGACGAACGTATGGGATTTGACGTATTTGACAAGCGTTAACGACTGTCATATACGTCAAATCCCATATATTCTTCATTCTATTCAACCAAACGCCGGCTAGCGAATTGCCACTTGTCTAGAGGGGCAGGTCCTACTCAATGAAGTCTTACTCAAGCCGGCCAATCGTAATGCTCCGTTTTCTGGATACGTTTACTCACTTAAAAGGATGTTCCAGCGCGAATGTCTGTTGGTCCACGGAGCCAGTTGCATCTGGGACCCCTTCGTCATCCTCCTCAGTCTGCATACAGCGGCGGAGCTCCTGAAATCTTCGTCGGCCTTGCACAACCTAAAATTATACTAATGTGTTTGATTCTCTATGGCATTAAATAAACTGATAAAATTTAATTTACGTCGCGCATTCAGATATAAAACAGAATTTTTACTGCTTACATCTAATACAGAGTAGAACTTATACTTTGTCTACAATATTGAACCTTTTTTTGCACAACGGTAAGCAAAAAAACGCTATAGGTAGAACGATACCGGATAGGCGATGATCCATAATTATACCTAAATTATAAGTTTTGTTTCGACTTGATTTGTGATCTCAAAGTACTTTTAAATACTTATTGTTTACGTTTTCGTGCATAGGGAGCCTCACCAATATCTTAGGGCTTGAAACTAACCTCACCAGCCAGCAGTGGCGAGAAGTCACTATTACATGATTCCTACTGCCTTCCCAAGGGGTAGCATGATGCATGACAAACTAGATTGAGGTACGTTTTATTTTTCATCGGCTTCCCTTTTAAAATAATTCACCCTTCGCTACTGCCAGCCAGGAGGTAGGTACACAGGCTGCTGGTGCATTTTTGCTGCGCCCAAATCCTCATCGGCTAGAATCGCTGGTCGCTAAGATCTAGAATCACTTATTGTAGGAGGTAGGACACGACGGTATTTCCGTCCAATTGAGCAGTCCGACTGGGGATGTACCTCCGCCCTACAGAATACTGCGGTCATAATAACCTCGTGTTGTGTGAATAAGGTAGCCAGAGCTCACTGGAGAGCTTGTGCTATCAGTAGGAGGACCAAAGGCTATTCCTGATTTGTCTTCTACACTGACGGCACAGAAACTCTCTGTGTTTACAGGGTCGGCAGCACGAGTGTGACTCCTCCGGTGTTGCACACGTCCACAGGCCACTGTAACAACTTTCCATCAGGTGGACCGTGCGCTTGTCTGCCACCTCAGTGGTATATTTTTTTTTAATGAAAAACTCCCTGCCTATCTAGAGAAATACTGATCCCATATCTGTAACTCAAAGAAACATATGCCCAGTGTCGTGCTGTTCCAGAATTTTTCATCCAGATTTATCCAGCTGTTCTGATGTGAATAAATTGTAAGTAAAACAATGGTTACTAACATTTTTAACTGAGGTTCTGTCATCTTCAACAGCTGCTACATCTGATGCTGTAGTGCCTGTAGTCCCACTCACTGGGACAGCAGACTCAGCCTTCTGAGACTTGTCCTTCTCTGGCACACCCCCACTTGCAAGCACATTGATGTTCTTGCATAGTGATGATCGTCTAAAATTTATTTAATATTTATGATTAACATTGTGGCATTTATTTTCTAAATCCCTCTCATGTCGAGCGTTGGAATAGGACTTCTCCAAGAGCTTCGGGGCTAAGCCAATCTCACCATACCACGATAATTGATAAATGTGGCTCTGGTGCAGACTTCTTGAAGAGTGGAAGTCAGAGCAGTAGCTTAAACGCCATGTGGGCTAATCATGCAAACTAAGGTAGTGAATTTTGCTCTGAAAAGCAAACTCAAATTGAAAAATCAATTGAATTAATATTTTCATAATGGTCTAGTATAATTTTTTTTTATGACATAGCAGCAATGAGCAGCCGTATCGCCTGATGCTAAGCGATCACCATCGCCCATGGAAACCTGAAACACCAGAAGGGTTCTAGGTGCATTGCCGGCCTTTAAGGCCAATATGCTTATATTGAAGTTTAAAAAATCATCATCAATTGCCCCTATACCATATCTATTTCAGGACAAGACAATTTGCAAATTGAAAAAAAAATCTCAATCTAAAAGCAAAGGTGTTCAATCAGCATTACAAAGTAATCATCGTAATCACTGTTAATAAAAAGGTCAACTGCATTTATCTAGAACATGACATCATATTTCTGTAACCTGTTTAGTGTGCACACCATAATATAGAAGCCCACTAAGTGCAAACAATTATGTGTGTATGGATAACTAAAGCTATTTGCATTTGTCTGAGTGTATCTATGTATTTTTTGTATGTTTGTTGTAAGTGTTGCACATATCCATAGACCATGGTAACCACTTTCCATCAGGTGATGACATTATAAAAATTGTAATATTAATAATTTAATAAAAAAATTATTATTAAAAAAACTCAGAACTTTGTAATGCATTAAAGCCTAGCCAATCCTAAGCCTATTGAGCCTAAAAATATTATAAAAGCAGAAAGTATGTAAATATATTTGTATGTTTCGGATCCTGTAATGGTTGCACGGATCTGGCTGAAATTTGGTACAGAGACAGATTTTGGTATGTTTAGAGTAGAAATAACTTTATATCCCTATTCCAGGAATATAAAAGGGAATACTTTATGTATTGGGAGCAGTATCAGACTTCAACACGGGAGAAGCCACAGGTTGTTTATAGATTCAAATTGGAAAAAGTCAACATCCAGGACAGGACTTGAATTATCAGCAGATTCATCATTACATGTTCCACCTAGAGAGATTCTAGAGGTAATTCACTAACCAACTAAAGCAGAATCCATTTACCAACTAAAGTTACATGTACCTGTACTGCATAACTGAAATTCTACCTCCTCATCTGGTTTAGCATTCGATTAGTAAAGCAGATAGTTTATCGATTTATTCTAAAATTTTATCCATAAAAACATCTCCAAAAAGAAAAGGCTTGGTAATTCAAACTTGACTAGACTCATAAACTACCCATAAAAAGGACTGAGTCATTCATTGGTGTTTTATTAGTGTATACAAACAATACTTGCAACTACACAGCCCTTATAAGAGGCCTGTAATATGATAATCTTCCAATTAGTATGTGAACCATCAATATAATGGATAATCATACATCCATGTAATTACTCATTGTTCAGCTTATACAACCAAGTTTCGTATAGGTAAATGATTGATTTTGTCGATACAAACCTGTCGCTTACCTACGCCAAGGACGCTAATAAAATACACCTTGAAACATCTGTTGGCCCATGTATACCTATCTGTTACAAAAAAAAAACGAACACATACAAAATACAACTATTACATAAATTATAGTATACTTTTTATAACATAGCCACGTACTATCGTCTATAATAGCATTGAAACCGCTCGTTTCTCACATTAATATTACTTACTTTGAACCTTTGATGGGTGTGAATTCTTCAGCGTCATAAAACTCTTCAGAATCGCTGCTGTCTCCCATTGTGGAACAGTCAACGTGTAACTCTACACACAAACTTCGATATTTTGTGGAAATATTTACATTATCGTTGATGGAAAAATTAGTTTACCAAAAAAATAAGAAAGTTAAGCCTAAATTCATTCGACTATTTGTCACTCCTGCTGACATCCAGCAACTGACAATGACAATCAAATCACAAATGACAATTTAACGAATGATGTTCCATTCACCTGTACTTCCCAAACCGACTTTCTAGCGTCTCTCTGTCAGATACCGGGTGTTAGAGTGAGATCAAATATAAAGTAATGCTGGAAATGATAAAACATAAAGATTATCTTTGGAACGTTATTAATATTGCCTGCTCTAGCCTTGTTTTACAGTGAAATTGTTAAAATTGCACGCTGTAAGTACAACAAAAATATTTATTGCTATTTATAATTGCAAATGAGTGACAAATGATTATTTTTACGATTACTTTGTACTCTTTGAAGATGAAGCGGGATCGAGTTCCACGCACTGTGGAAAACGCAGCGGCAGCGGTGGGTCTTTAGTCTAACGCTTCACCGATAGATTGCGCTAGCACTATTTACAAACACTTTAACAGGTCACAAACCTCAAACTTTCGGGGTCAAGTTAATTAAATGCCGGTACTAGACTTACCGCTCTCCTATTATTCAATATACTCTGCAGTGCACACCTGCTGCATCACAGATGATGCTCTTGGAGGCTTTTCTTTCGGGGTTGGGAGGTCAGGCGACAGTCCCTCGCATAGAAGAATGAAAGAGGTTTAGTGAAATCCTGGAATGCAACCGCTAAGATGACGATAATGATTAAGATTATAAATACATGTTAATTAACTATGTATAAAATTACGCGTACCATGCATATCATAACAAATCGACACCAAAACTCAGAAGTATGAATAAAGGCAAGGGTTAAACACGATTTTTGCCAATTTTTCAAAAACGATTCTTTTTTTACTTATTCATCTGCAACTTTTTGTTGCTTTTTCCGATCTCTACGGTCTCTATGATAAAGTTTCTTAGAATCTACTCCTCTTTTAAGCCATAAATCTTTCGTAGAAAGATTAACGTAACCTTAAATGGGTTCAAAAATAGTACATCAGTACAGAATTACTACCTACTTAAAAAACTGTAGGTACTTTACTGAAAGTAAGTACCTACCTACCACGAAAAAAGATACACCTGTATTGTATCAGGTCCGTTAAAGTCAAAAATCTGTTTCAGTGCCCCAAAAATGTATACTGCACTTATGGTTTTTTTTTAACGACACAGATATTTTTAAGTATACCAAACGATAGAGCACGAAATTCCGAATCCAACGATAGTCGAATCATTTTCGCTAAAATGTCCCTTACCTTTGGTGTCGAAGTAAACCTATGCAAAACCACAAAGTAATATACTACGTAAGTTGAAAATTTAGTACAAATAGGTTCTTAGGCACACGGAAGCCAAAATCAAAACCAATCATCGTGATCAGTCACACTCACAAAAAATCTAAGCAGCGGACGTAATCGAGTCATTTTAACTAAGCAACTGCTATGGAATCGTAGAGGTTTGATTCACCAAGGAAACGTGACACAATTTTTATTGCAAAACAGCTTGATAATAGTGAAGTCCAAAGAATATATAAGAATTTAGTGAAGTCTGTCTCTAATACGCCTTCGCGTCGCGCATTCAGTACGTTAGTACTATCAGTACTATTAATTATTCTGTGATTCAGGTAAAAAAAGAGTACCTACTATCACATGTTTTGACACTTGAGATTTCGTCACAAAACTAACGCTTCCATTGTACACAAAATATAGTAGTTCTTAACACCTTTTTTTCTTCATTCTCTATTTAAATATAATAGATTATTCACTTTTTTAAATCTCGCTTTGTTAGCGTTCCGGTCGACGCACACGCTCCCGACCCAAACGCAAAGGTAGACGAGCTGTCATCCTTGTTGGTGAGGTCATCTGACACCTGAGATCCCGAAGGCATTGGCCTAGCAAGAAGGTCACTAGTCGTTTGTACAGGTGTCAGGATCTGCGGAATCCCGTTTTTGTTGAGTACCTTTACAATATCATGAGAATAGACTGAAATTCTACTCTTTATCAGATACTAGCTAACCCGGCGAACTTCGTGCCCGCGTGAATTTCAGATTACGTTCCCGCTCCGTACCTTCTGCTTTTTAATTTTTTTTAGTTTATACAAACCTTGTCCTGACAATACTGAGCAAATTAAAAAAATAATTATTCGATTCAGTGCAGCTGTTGGAAATTTTTTCTTTTTATTTATATCTATAGATACTTAGATTTAATTATCACACGCATGGTTCCCGGCACAGTAGAATTTGAGCTACCCCATTTCATCACAAGGCGACTAAGGGATAGTGATTGTTGAAATGTGGGTGGCAAAGGGTTACACAAAGATAAATTACACTTTTGCTTAACCCTCCGTATGTAGGTAGGTATGCATTAGATGATGGTGTTGTGGCCCTTGTTGGTCCTTTTGTTCAAGAAATATACCGGCTGGCGGCTCCTATAGTTAGTAATGACTGGCACCCACCACATACTACGAACTAATGATGATTAAAACCGCTATAGTTTGACTCATATCTGTTTAGAGTCCTACGCTCAAAACTCACCCGGTATTTCCACATTATAATGGGCATTATGGGTTTTTCCCGGAACTAATTGTTTATGAATTAACTTTTACGGCAGTGAGCTATCCGACCCAAGACGAAGGCCAGTGTTAATAGAGCAACACTCTCCCATTTTTTTAAAATATTGAGCACCTTACTATAATTGTGCTATAATTTACGCTATTTTACCCATTGATTTAGTAATTTTACCGATATTTTACGCGCTGTTACAAGTGCCATGATCACTTGTAACAGCTTGTAACGCTTGTGACAGCGTTGAAAAATGGGTTATTCAATATTATAAATAAAAACATGGTAACTATCCTGGTGAGTCTTACACTATCAATGTGAATGACTAGCAATCTCAAATCATACGGAAAGCCAGCGTGTCAGAATCTCAGAGAGTCAGCAGGAAGAGGAAGTTGAGACCAAAAACTATCAGATTAATGCAATGGATTTTTTTATACCATTTAGGTGGCAGACAAGCACGCGGTCCACCTGATGAAAAGTGGTTACCGTGGCTTATGGACGTGTGCAACACCCTGGTGTTGCACACGTCCATATCAGTGGTCCCCTGGGGGTCACACTCGTGTTGCCGACCCTGTAAACACAAAGAGTTTCTGTGCCGTCAGTGCAGAAGACAAAGCAGGAATAGCCTTTGGTTTTCCCACTGACAGTACAAAATCTTTCAAGTGCGCTCTGGCTACCCAACTCACCGCCAGGAACATAATACGAGGTTATTCCCCAGTCAGACTGCTCAATTGGACGAAAATACTGTCGTGTCCTACCCCCTTGAAATATAGATTAGCCATCTACTATTTATTCCAGGATTATGTTCTTTTCGGTCTTGTGGTCACAGGAACGAGTTAGTCTACGCGTTGGAGCCGCGGACCAGTGGCGAATGGTGAAAACTTTCGAAAAGGGAGTCGGTGGAAAAGAACACTTACCTACTTCGATAAAGTTTCTCGTGTACCATGTAACCCATTAAGAAGTCAGCAGGAATCAATTTATAGAGACCTCTCGCTACTGCCATGGACAAAAGCTAGATACAGTACAATAAGTCTTTAGGCTTTCACGGCCGACGTTGCATGTAGACTATACTGCTTCCGGGTCGTGGTCAATATGAAACTTGCGTTCCACCAGACGTTTCGTCGATCACTGCGGTCGACATCTTCAGTGGCGCAGGTACGGGCGGCGACGAGTTCGTAGACCTTGCCTCGTCAGCGACAGTCACCGATTTTGCCTCAGATCGATCTCGCCTTGGTTTTTACAAGTTCTTAATGACTGATTGGTGTGATATTTGGTACACACCTTTAGTCAGTAGTAATATAGTAAGAAGTAAATAGTAGTAATAATACAATTTCAATCAATAAAACAGTTGGAGTAGGTATGTAGTCAAGATTGTTCTGACACCAACTATACCTACTTTTATATAACTTTTCATTATAACTTTCAATGATGAACATTCTCAAGTATTTATTGGTTTTCAAGGAAGGGATACAGACGTACAGACCTACAATGTTTATTTAGCGCCACACCTAAGAGCTAACAGCTTTATCTATAGAGCATAAAGATAAGTTCGACAACATTGCACCACAATCTAAGGAATATTCACAATTCGCGAGATAGGTAGGTACTTAGGTGGGATTGGGAACTAAATGTAACCCCATTTGCAAGTAGGTACCTACTTTTTTACTGCTGATATGTGGTGTAGCAGTAGAGCGCTCGACGGCTAAATCAGTGGTCGCAGGTTCGAATCCCGCTCAGTGCAAATATTTATATGCACGAATATGTACCGCGTGGTTCCCGACAGAGTAGAATTTGGGCCACCCCTTCTCTTCCCATGTGGTGTCGTACAAGGCGACTAAGGGATAGGGCTGATTAACTTTAACATCCGACTAATGTACAGCCCAGACTCAGCCTCAGATGCATGGCTCGAGTCAACAATAGTGCCCGGAATACGGCTATAGGCTCACCCCCTATTACGTGAGATTGGTGAAATGTGGGTGTTAATTCACCTCTGCCTAACCCTCTGGGGAGAAAGGCGTGATTATATGTATGTATGTATGAATATGTACCTATATCTGCATTGTTCGGAATGTTTCTATGTTTATCCGCATTCTAGAACACATTACACAAGCTAGTTAAGCTATACTTACTTTGTGTCGAAAAAGCAGGAGCTAGTCACTGTAGTCTAATTATATACTTCACCCCAGTTTCGTACCGTATACTCACGCCCGTAAATCCCCGAAGGGGTAGGCAGAGATAGGTATGTGTGTAGTAGTGTATAAAAAATACATAATGAATCATTGGTCCCATGAAGTCCTAATGACGTCATTATGTGACGAGTTTAGTGACGCTAGTTTTTAACCGACTTCCAAAAGGTCAATTCGATCGGTATTTTTTTTTATTCGATGCGGAATAGTTGGTCCATTTCCATTCCAGCACAGTAGTTCAGGCACAACAAACAAAATTTTACAATTTCTTTTTGTTGCTGTTGTTAATTGTTGCTCAACGGTGTCACAGATAACATAATACTACGGTAGTACTATTAATTATTCTGTGCTACGGTGTTGAATAATAAACACATTATTTCTTTCTTTCTTTCGGGGTCAGTGGTCGGAGGTCGGTGTTTTTAACATAGTAAGCGGTTACCTACTTCACCTTGATTTTACCTGCCGTGGGTCGCTCATACGTCACTATTATCAGAAATGAGACGTTATGTAAAATAACTAACAGTCGTGACTAAGCGTTTTTTACAAACCTTGGACATGAGCGAGTGAGTCAATACAGCCTTCTAGAGACGAATGTTTCTTCTCTCTCATCATCACTGGATCATCAATCCCCCGTGATGCATTTAAAGCTTGTACTTAAATGCCCCGTTATCCTAGGGCCTACCTAGGTAAGTACTTCTTTTTCAATCATTTGGCGTGATTGACTTTTTCGGCAACGAATGCCACATTAAAGGCAAACCTGTTTATCTCGTCAATTAATCAGTTAGTTTGCTTGCATCCCCTAAACGAGCGTTAGGGGATCCAAGTGGAATAGTAAAGTCCTTTTCGATCCTCTAGGGATCGAAGTGGAATAGCGATTTCCACTTCGATCCTCTGGGGATCAATGGAATAGCGATTCCTTTTGGATCCCCTGAGGGATCGAAATAGAGGATTCAAACAGAACACCCGCATACAAGTGACGTTGGCTTGATCTTCGAATATCTCGATAGTTCGACGTACTTAGTCGTTACTACGTCACTATAGCGGAAATGAACTTTACTATGTAAAATATTTATCGGTTTCATGACTAGGCATTTTTCTCAAGCTTTGGACATTAGTGAGTCAGATCAATATTGCCTAGTGGAGATGACTACCGTAAATCATATTCAATGAAAATACTGCACTGGCGGTTAAGACGGTCACTAAAAACGAGGCTAATTCACCTCAACAATGACGCAAGTGTAAGGGTACGTAAAAGGTTCAGAAGGTGCGAACAAGAAAAAAAAATATGTACACGCGTTAGAAGTCATACTTCTTTTGAAAAACTAAAATGTTGACTATAGCTAATTTCAGGATGTATGTTGACTGTAGCTGACTTCAAGGTGTCGATTCATCATTTTTCCCTAACGCGCCAAAAGAAGCATAACTTCAAAAGCTCCGACTTACAGAATAACATAGAAGGAACGTACAAAACTACAGTGAAGTAGTACCATCTCGCTCGTACCCGTGCATACTCACAACGAGTGCAAACGAAAGGGCAAACGGCTTCACTCGTAGTTCAATACGTTCCGTCTACGTTATTTTTTTTAGTCTGAGGAAGAAAGTATCACAGATGACCTCTGTGTAGGTGATATTTTTTCATCCAGATATTCATTAATTCGATGCTTTTATTTCACATCCCCGATTTCGCTCCTTGCCCCCCTTGCTTTAGCTTTAATGGAAGGGACTGCTGGCTGCCCTGCAACCCCGGGAGAAAAGTCTAAGCCAAACGCTCTTCCATTAATCGACTGATGGAACGGCTTGCAGATTACGGTCTTGTGGCCTCATACGTCCTCATAACATGTATTGTGTCTGTAAGTACCTAAGTGGCTCTCAAATTGATATTGGTAGACTCATGAAATCGCTATTAAAAAACAATGGAAATGTTAATATAACATTATCAAAGTGCTAATTTGACAAACAATTACGAAATCCGTTCTCAACAGAATGAAATAATACCAATACCAAGAACTACAATGGTTTAGGAATTTCGTGTGACGATGCCAACATGTAAATGAGTTTGATATCTAATTTTCTCATGAATTCTACTGTGATTCTAACATAAGATCTTCACCATTTAATTTTGGTAGGTAAAAAGTATCGAACAAATCTGACATTATGCTGAAGATTTGTTTTCGCTGATCGGAGGCATAGTATAGACAGCACTTAGGTAAACAATGTGTGTATATATCAATGATAGACAGGGTAATAGGATGGTTTTACGGAATTTTTCCATAGTGCGCCTTAACAGGTCATTTAACCATTAAATTATCCTTATTATAGTATAGGTAAGCTTCAATAAGTAGTAAGCGTGCATAGGAATATCAAATAAGTACTCACTACTCATACATACAATAATTCACACTAAGGTGAAACCAAACCTTGGACTGCCGATGTACCTAGCAGTCGAACGCTCTAACGCCAAGCGCAACAGAAGTACCTATCTCTCACGAAGGTAAACAGTTAAAAGTAAGGAGAATCAATTAGACGATAAAAAAACATTTTTTGTTCCGCACAGCCGTGGCCGTGACGACCATATCGCACACCTAGATCTAAACTGGAACAACTCAAAAATTTGGGATTTTGAGTTATTCTTATATTGGAATGCGCAGTGATGAGACGCATCTACCAAAAAAACAGGTTCAGCAAAAGCTTGAGAGATCCGGTAACTAGATGACGTTAGCTTTTTTTATTAGAATCAACCTATGTGAGTTGCTCTCACCAAAACAAGTGTAATGTCAGTTGGCCTTCACTTATAGTGGACAGTGCACGTATCAACATAAACGAAAACACGGACATTTTAAGTTGTTACAGTTTTGGTGGACAAATAGACTTGATTTACTTGAGTTGTTACAGTATTGGTGAATTATTTTGCCAAATTACTTGAGATATTTTATCTTGTTCCAGTTTTGTTGGAAAAGGTGAGTGAATATTTTTTTACTATCTTGACTTGACTTTGTTTTGATGGAACAACTTGTAAATTTCCAGTTACCCTACTTTTGTTGAAACGAATTTATTTCTATATTTTTCTTAACAAAACTTACATTATACATTATTTTATCTACAAAAATGTGTACAGTTTAATAACTTCTTTTTTAAGATTATATTGCTTAATTAAATTGTCTACTACTTTGTTAATAAAATACTGTTTTTGAATTACCTCACTATTGTTGGATTAGTGTAAAAAATACAATAGTCACTTTTTACATTTCAGTGGGAAATGAAACGAGGTCATTTCCTAGTCAATAACTCAATATTGTAAAAGAACGGTGCAAGGAGAACGCACTAACAGTTAATGAACAAGAGATAGAAAAGTCTGTAGATGTTAACATGCAAAAGAATAACGAGAAGAGGCCAACAAGCACTGCCTGTCTGTCAGATTCATGTAACAGCCAGCAAATTGAAAATGATTTGTATGTTTCTTCAAGCGATGAAAGTTTCATAGACGACTCTGACACAGATCCAAACTATATCCGGCAAAAGAAGAAGAAAATGCCTCCGAAAGTAATTCCTACTCCGTCATCGTCATCTTCAAGTGCCACTAGTCCATCTAATACTTTAAAATCCGATAGCAGTTCTAAAAGTTCAGTTTCTGAAACTGAAACCCATATTGCTGTGCGTAATGCTATTACACAAACTCAAAGCCAAGACGTTATCAGCGAAGAACACAATAATCAGCATCGACATGGAAAGCATATGTTTGCAAAGTTCTTAGGAATTCTGGTAAAGCCTATCAATCTTTATCAAAAACAATGAAAAGCGTATCTGAAAGGAAGGTTCATCAAGCTTGTGGCGCAAATTGCAGGTTACGTTGTAGGGTAAGCATAAATGAGGAAACAAGACAAAACATATTTGATTCATATTGGGGCCTAGCTGATCTACAGAGGCAAAGGGAGTTTATAGTCAGACATAGTAAACAAATTAAACCAAGTAGAGGTATTCGAGCACTCAAAACTAAAGAGCTCTTAATAATGCATTTTATTTTGAAATTGCTGGGAATAAAATCAGAGTATGTAAGACTTTTTTTTAAAGCTACACTTGATTTGAGTAATACAGCTATTACTACTGCAATTACTAAAAAAAATGATTCTGGTTTTGTGGCTAATGATCTTCGAAGGAAACATGGTAATCAGCCTAAAATTAAGCCGTTCTTATTAAGTAATGAAAAAAAATATTACCATTTTATATTTTTTAATGATTTCCAATATTTTTAGACCCCTAATAATAGGAGTAAAGTGTCGTGAAACTGTTAAAAAATTTTGTTTATCTGTTAACTAGTAGTTTATTTTATTATCACTCATTTAAAACAGTTTTGTTCGAAAATTGTTCTTGTATAATTTAAAATCTAATATAGGGTGAACTCAAACTGATTTAATAAAACTGTTTCAAATCTAAATGTGGGTTATTATTTATACAAAATTACCAACCTAAAGTGTAACAAATAAAAAAATTGAGGTTTTCTATATTAATAATTCATTTTTAGCTGAATTTCATATACAGTCACATTTTATGACCATATTACAAGCCGAAATAAACTTGAGTTTCATAACTTCCCAAAAAAAAAAGCAATAAGGTCAACTTGGGTAATTGCGTCTACGGGGCTAATGCGTCTTTTTTAAATTATTCGATAACTGTTCAATCTACATTGATTTCTGCCATCTAGTTACATTTGCTTAAACTAAATACTTTACATGATGTTCGTACAGATGGCATTTTAGCTCTCTTATTGAAGTATGTAGCCATTTTGTAAATTGCACGTTTCTGGACAACTTGTCGCTGCGAGAGGTGAGTAACCAAATCCATGTTAATTTTCTGTTTTCTTTATTTGACTGATTTTATTCAATAACCATTGTAAAGAATAGTCAATGGGTTGCTTACACAGACAGTTATTTTTAGTGTAATAGCTTTATTTAAAGAAATAATTATATCTCCATTTTTAAGGTTAGGATTAATGTCTGGGGGTAAATGCGTTTGCCTTTACGGGGTAATTGCGACTGTGGGACGCATTTACCCCGAAAACAGAAATCGACAACCTTTTTATGTCCGCACATTTTAATACGAAAGTGAAATTTTATTTCAATGATGTGGAATGCCAAGAAACATAATACCCAATATCCCTTATCATTTATTATAGGTAGTATAATAATTCAAAATGCACAAGTGATGTTGGAAAGTTCATTTTTCTGGTGTCCATTTTGCTCCATTTTTACCCACGCCGGAACGGAGACGGTATATGCGTTTCGGGTGAGAGAATGTTTGTATAAGTATGTTTGTGCAAATACATGTTGCCATTTTTCTCCAAACTACTAGTCCGATTTTGATGTAGTTTACAGTTATGGGTTCGGGTTTAATTGGTGCATGTTCTTAGATAGATGTTACGGTGACAAATCACCAGGGGGCGTTGCAACAAACATTGTTTGTGCAAATCCATATTTTTTTTATATTATAGGCGACAAACGAGCAGACGGGTCACCTGATGGTATGTAACTGCCGTCGCCCATGGACACCAGCAACTAAAAGCTGCGAATGCATTGCCACCTCGAGGACTAAGATGGAATGCCTCTAGTGTTGTTATTTCCCCGGCTGTCTTACCCTCCACACCGACAACAGTGCAAGCACTGCTGCCTTAGCGGCAGGATTAGCGGGTAAGATGGTTCTACCACCCGCATCCGCCATATTACCATTTTTCTCTAAAACTGTTAAAAATAGTAATTTGATATAATAATAATAAAAATAATTATAATAATAATAAATTTAATAAACTGTCGTGGGTTTTTACAAATTTTTGAAGTGAAAACTTCTTTACATTTTTTACCCATCCAAAAGTGCACAACGCCGCGGCGTTGAGCACTTTTGGATGGGTAAAAAATGTTAAACTCGCGTCAGGGGACACGTAACCGTAAGACGCGACGTTGTCGTTCTGTTTTAATTACATGGCTTCTTTTGTTCCTTATTATCCAAATATTACCTCATTGCGAAAAGCAATGTATTTCGTACAGAACTTCGTACAGAACGACAACGTCGCGTTCTCGAATTATTAGTGGTACAGCCGCAATAGCCGGCGCGAGCTAGTGACAAATGCCTATCGGATATCCATGTGTGGGTAAAAAAATCATAGTTATATACATTTTCAACGTTAAACAATGAGAATTAAAGGTTAATTTCGTTCACACAGCATTTTGGGATCTATCAAGTTTTCACTTCAGCCGGCACTCCCGGAGTGCAACAGATTTTTTTAATTTTGTTACTTGTTACTATTTATGAACACTATCCTGAAGATGAATGCTGGTGTTGAGAAAATTTTTGATTAGAAAATGAAAATAATTTTGAATGCTACGATAATTTTACGGCATAATCACTTTATAAAATTACAATTATAATCACATTATAATTACTTTATAAAAAAATAGAACTTGACATTAACATAAGTACTTAGGTAATTTGTTTAATTCATTTCAGATGTACCGTGTAACTATATAAAAAAAAAGAGCCTGCTGCCTATAACCCTATAATTAGGTAAAATGTTGACAACGTCTGCATTTAGTATGAGGCTAATGCGTCCATCAAAAACTAGACGCATTTCCCCAATTTTTACTAAATTGTCTCTGAATTCCTCAATTATTCTTTTTTTTTAGTTTAATTGTCATTCTTTTGCACAGAAATTTGATCCGAAAAGAACTACTTTGATTTTCTCACGAATAGCTTACCAATTAAGTATTTACTCAAGAAAGACGCATTTGCCCCAGACGGGGAAAATGCGTCTAAAATTCAAATTTTTTAAAAACAATCAATATGACACAGTTGTAAAACTCTGGCGAAGAAATCAATAATAGGATTTTGTACAGAAATAGCCATATTATGAGACTAGAGTTTCAAAAAGTGCATAATGCCATAAATTCACTCACAATAAGGCGATAACTTGGAGTGATCGAGAAATATGACGCAATTGCCCCGGTTGACCTTACGTTTTTTTCGTCTACTGAAAAAATTACGTTTTTGAGTTGTCTCAGTTTAGATCTAGGTGTGCGATATATTTTTGTTCCACAGTTGATCTAGCTAATACCTACTTTACTTACTAATAATTTCTTTTCATCCTTGAAATGCATGTAGATGCGACTGTAAGTATCGGTAGAATTATTTATGATGTTTTTGCGGCCCAACCAAGATCTTCGAGGCTCAAATCAACCTCACCTGTAAACCGATACCCCTGATGAATGACGCGCGAGGCTCCGGCGGCGCCTAAATTCTTTTTGGTGGGTTTGAGAGGTCAGAAGAAGTCGCTCCCATAATAGTCGAAGGAGAAGGCAAGTCCAAGCTTCGGGGTAGCCAGGAAAGGATCTAATCCTAGGCTGTAATCGGATGTACAGTTGCAATTCATAGGTACAGCGTGCGTCACAAATTGCAACTCATCATGACCATTTTGCGAAGTTTATTCTTAAATATACCTACCTGGATAAGATAACATATTAGTGAAACAACATCATACCTATTTCACCAACAAGACTAATTTTACACGTTAGCAATATTAGTTGGACTGACGATGATGGGGATGATCCATACTAATTAATTTTATTAATGGGAAAGTGTATGTGTGTGTGTCTGTTGACCGTCTTCGTCAGAATAGAATAATCATTTATTTCTTAGAGTATGGTAACTACATATATGTATACGTGTTTTTATAATTATAAGTCTCACAAATATACTAGTGGAGATACCTAGTTGAAAGTTGAAAGGATGAAGTGACCTAGGCTACTTTTGTCTCTTTCTAACCCCTCACTTCCTGATAGGGGGTGGAAGTTTGTATGGAAAATTCCGCAATTTTCAAGGTAGAAAGCAAAAATTGGTATGCGAACTATTTGTGTTGTGACTAACTAAAAAATCTGAATCTAGAAATCTACAAAAGGGGTTGGGGCCCTTAAAATGGGGGTACAATTTTATATGAGACTTTGGGCAGTTTTCAAGGTAGGAAGCTTTCACGCCTAAACCACTGAACCGATTTTGATGGAATTTGGTATAGGGGTATAGTAGACTTTAAGAAAAGACAATGTTTGGTTGCGATAACCGACATTCACACGGGCGGAGCCGCGGGCAACAGCTAGTTGAATATAAACAACTTCTCTAATGGATTTCCGAAATCGCCCCTGACTAATTGTTTGAAAACATTTCTATTACATAACATAATATCACAGAAAATATAATATAATTCTTAATAATATAGAATTATATTATATTAACATCAGTGATAATGATAATATATAAATTGTAAAACGGCAATATACATGTATAAAACATTTTTATATTGAATGAAAGACCAAGCTAGTTGTCCTCGAGTGCGTCATGCACGGCACGCTGGTATAAAACTGTTCCCTCCCTCCACGGCCAGTTACTCTGTCTCACAAAACCGTGCTGTTAGTACGCTTGGTGTTTATTTACCCGAAAGGAAACTAGCTTATTAAAAATATGTAAGTTTTTATTACTAATTATCACTAAGTTTTTATTACTAATTATTAATATAAGTGTAGTTAAATTAATAGTAAACGTGAGTAAAATTTAGCAGTGATTATAATTTCGATTGTGTGCTTTAATCGCGGTTTATTTATTTAGTTGTTTTTTATACATTTGTATTATATTTATTAAAAGTGGGTGACTAAATTATAGATAGTACTTCCCTAAAAATTTAAAAAAACTTGTCATTTTAAATAGAATAATAACAAAACGTGCTACTGTCCATATTAAATTTGGCCATCTATGCTAAAAAAAAATATTACGATGCAGGTACTTGTTAATGCCGGCCGGTACCTTAGCAGTTGGCTGAATTATTTTAATCAAACAAATCTTCATTATTTGCAATTGTAATTTGTTTCGTAGTAACTTTACCATAGTAATGACGCGTACGCATTCCATTTAGTACTTCATGTTCATTGCTGGTACAGTGAAGTGAAAGGTATTACCGGTATGACGAAAACTGGAGCATTTGAACTAGTCTCAATAAGATATTTTTTTGACATCATATCTCGCACTGGGTCTTAATTGTCTTGAGAAAGTTTTGTGTAGGCTTATTGGAAGTTTTAATAAGTTATTTTATTATAATTAATTTTAATTACGCTGTAAATCTTACCACGAAATTGTAATAAAACGAATCATTTTCGAGTAATTTTTAAATGTACTGCGAATCAATCTCTAAACAAGTTTATTTAAATGAAGTTTAGTACAATGACATTTTTTTTAACTAGGTAGGTAGGTAGGTACTAAAATTACAAATGTGAATGTTTGATAAATGTAGATGTTTGTTACTTTTTCAAGCAAAAACTACTGAACAGAATTGGGTGAAAATGGACAGAGATATAAATGCTGGAAGTGCACTTTTACACAGCATACTTGACTCCCGGGAACAAATTCCTGTGGGTCGTGGGCACTTGTGGCAATATTTACTTATATTTTCGTACTAGCTTTTGCCCACGGCTCCGCCCGCGTGGATGTCGGATATCGCAACCAAACGCCTATGTCTTTTCTCATAGTCTAATCTACCCCTATCCCAAATTTCATTGAAGTCGATTGTGGTTTAGGTGTAAGAGCGTAACATACAGACAGAGGTATTTTCGCATTTATAATATTAAGCATAGATTTTGGTGCTATTAGCAGCTCGCTATATAGGTAAAAATTTGCATTGAAATATAACTAAGTGTCGGTCCTCTATTTTTGTCTAGACTCGTGTAGTGATCGCAAGGTCATACAGCTGTGGCGTGTTTAGCCGGCCGGCGTTTTTGCCATGTTGTAAACAGTGTTACCAACTGCTGGAAACATTCGCATATAACATCGAAACCTACTTGGAAAACCCTATAAAACTTTAAATTTTGTTTCAATGTTTACCTCAGTGGTTTCAATTGTTTCGAAGAAGAGATAATTTGAATCAGGACAGGCGGAATTCGAACCCGCGATCTTTCCCTTAAAGGAGAAATGGTCTGACCGCTGAGCCACCGAGCCACGCCTACCTTAATCGATTGAATAGTTAGTATACTAAATGATTTAAAAGTACAGTCACTTTTTCCCATATCCTATTTTTTTTCATTAAATTTTGTTTCTATCAGTTAAATAACCAAATAACATATTAAATAAAATACATTATCAAAAAATAATAAAAGCCGACTGATGATGAAAAGATAGAAACAAGCTTTATCGCAACGGTACCCATTCATTTTCATCTAGATTGAGATTTGCAATAAAGCTTGTTTCGATCTTTTCAGCATCATTCGGGTTTTTTTTAATAATTTATTTTATTTTATACTTTTCAGCTATGATGACAAACTTATATATTTTTAATTCATTTTTTTTTTGGATTACACAACAGTGCAATGCGACACTGCCGATGATGCCAGTACTGTCAGCGCAGTATATAATGCCATGTTAGTGATATGTTCAGGTTTGCCCGTACCATGGAGAACCTCCGTGGCCCGTACTCATCCCCTTAAAGCGTCTAAACAGTTTTTCTCCGTACATTTAGAGGGGAACCAATTTGCATCACTGGTTGTAGAAAGCTTAGTCCTAACCTATACGATTTAGCGATAGCATCGATAATCCCCGGTAGAAACAAATTATCCATCTACCGAGTAATGCATATTTAACGACTAAATGAATCATAGTTATCAATTAGTACACATTACTAAACTAATAACGGTATCTAGATAAGTCTTGTATATGCGTCAGTGGGTGTATAACCAAGTTTTATTATGCTACTAGCTGTTTGCTGCCTTGCCGCGTGGCACCTTAGGGAATGAATGTACCAAATTTCAAAAATAAGTACACGGATTACCTTTTTTTTTGGATTTTTTAGGGTTCCGTACCCAAAGGGTAAATACGGGATCCTATTGCTATTACTAAGACTTCGCTGTCCGCGTCCCTCCGTCCGCCTGTCACCAGGCTGTATCTCAAGAACCGTAATAGCTAGACAGTTGAAATTTTGACACAGATTGTGTATTTGTGTTGCTGCTATAACAACAAATATTGAAAACATAATAATAATAATAATTAAGAGCCCCCCTTAATTACATATCCTCCATACAAAAAACGTGATATTTTAGCCCTTTTTCATGGCTTTAGCCTTTTGGGCTTTTTTCTGGTACGGAACCTTTTGTGCGCGAATCCGACTCGCACTTGGCCGGTTTTAATTATTCCCGTGCTGCCTACGATTAAATGTCTTTTATCAAACTCTTCTCCATCTTTGTAACAAATTGCATCAAAATCGGTTCAGTGGTTTAGGCGTGTTCAACAAACTTTACAGTATTCTTACTTTGGTATTCAGTTTTCTTATGGCTTAGCTGTCCATTTTAATGGAGTTCCCAAACCAGTTTTATTTTGTCTGCCGTCCGACCTCCGAATCTTGCGTCTGATTACATTGTTTAAGTTATCTGTAACAGCAGGTAATCACTGCACGTCTTGGGTTAGAGTTATGAAAAGTAAAAAAAAACAAGAAATTTCAAAGCATTATACTGTACTATACTAACACTTGTGCACCGAATGCACAAGTGTTAGTATAGTACCTACCTAATGTTTGCATACAATCGGAGGGTCTTTGGTTCGATGCGATATCGTAACGATTTCACGTAACGTCGTGTGTACCGTCACACGACATGTTACTTAATCGTATACCAAATTATGGCTATAAAAGAATTTTGATTACACAACACACCTTGAAATAGTAATAAACTTTTTATAACGCTATCACCATATCGGATATAATTGTCTAGTAACTAAGTAAGTAGGTACCTACCTATCTTGTAAACATAAATATTTCCTTCGTAATACCTAAGTAGTCTCTGTTTGAAAGAACAACCAGGCACATCCCACAAATCTAGAGATGAGAGACAACCTTAATTAAAGGAACTGCGCAAATTCCATCTTTTCTAATATCCGGATGAAAGATTTAAGAATATTTGGACGAGAATTCCCTCTTCTCTAAAGTTCGGACTAACATTCCCTCTATTCGAATAGTCAGACGAAAATTCCCTCTTTTCTAATATTTGGACAAAAATTATCTATTTATTAAAATGTAGACTAACATTCCCTCTTTACATACTACTACTTGGACGAGAATTCCCTCTTTTCAAATATTCGGACCCCCATCATCCTACAAGCCTCTAAACAACTAAAAAGCGGTTACATAATTTTTAAATTTACGTTCAGCTTCAAGGTCACTACGTAGGCAGTCATTAAAGTCATCAAACCAGTCGTCGTCTGAATTTGTTTTTCGTATGTAGGATCATCTTAAATAAAACTGGTTCTTTTTTGGCTTAGTCATTATGATGTGTATAAATAATATGCATTTTTCTCTGCCATTTAAGGCTTTTGTTTTATAATGTAACAGCAGCTTTGTATTCACCCCTGCAGCCATCTATTGTGCTGTAGTTGAGAAGTTAAAGAAAGACAAAATCCTCCTATGATCTAAAATCAATTTCCAGATATTGAATCATTATTAGTGAGTTTCGAAAGTGTCAAAAGTTTCCGTGTAGACGGAGACTGAGAATCTCAATTAAAGCGTTCAGTTATTTTACTCTCTGATCTCAATCTTCGAGTGTAGAGAGCCTTGAGGGACAAGCCTGTCTCACTTGTAAGTCGGCGCACCTGCTAAAAAAAGGGCGAGGAAAGGAGGTCCAATTTCGGAAGTTACCCCAAGGTTGAAATCTTGCCTGTAACCACAGGTTATTTACAGCCGCCTATGGTATAGTTCTCGCTATCATTACATATAATGGAAGTAACATTAACATGATGGATGCATACATAAAAGAATCATTTTGAATAACCATTACGAATCGCGTTATTTACATCGATTTTGGATTAGTAGTTAATGATTTGTTAATATTAGGTCTATGCAATAGCATTTTAATCGTATTTGATCACGCAGTAATAGTTTTACGTCATGATTAACTATGAAATCGAAGTGTTAACAATATTCTTATTCATATGAGTGAAGCTATGAGGTTCCACAAAGATCTTTGGGGCCCCATCAACTTCGGCCAGCAGTCTCTCAGACTCAGACTTTTTTCTTTTCAAGACTCAGACTTTTGAAGAGTAGGGTACGACTCATGGCCACCAATAAGTTTAACATGTCGATGAAAGAGAAATTTGTAGCCTAAAAAATAATATTACAAACATAAGAAAATCTTTCAAAATTTAAAGCAAAGAAAATCATACATTCAGGCGCCAAGACATGTAGCACAACACAATGTCACAAGTCGTGTCGTGAAAATAATAATTTGATTAAATAAATTTAATAATTTGAATAAATACTCCACTGTGACAGCAGGTTCGTCTACAGGGCAAAAAGCTTTACTTAAAATCGAACCACTACCCAATAATATTCACTCCATTTACCGCATGACCGCATTATTTTTTTAATTTCCTCGTTGTTATAAAAATTGTAGTTATGTCCAGTATATAGTCTACTTTCAATTATTTGATTGACTACCGCCGTTACGTGTCACAAAACATTTCATGTCGGTGGCTAGAGGTGTTTATTTGTTTTTTTTTCCATTGTTATGACATTTCGACAGTAAATGGTGGCTGTAACGACTTACCTATCATGGCACCTGCTACTCGTACCCTATTTGTGTAAGTGCTAGCGTGTTGGGTTTGTTATAGACTGGCCGTGTTAGTTTTGGACTTGGAGGTTCATTATTCTAATTTAAAGCAATAGGATGGTTACTATATAAATTACTTTTAAATTAAAAAAAACGCATTGATTTTTTAACCTTACTTTGAGGAGTTTGATAGGTTCAAATAGTGTGCCTTTTTAGGTTCGAGGGCTATTGCTCTTGCTTTCGTGGTGATGAAATGCACTTCTCTTCCTCCCGGAAATACCTGTATGTTGATTTTAGAACCTAGAACTGATGAATATTATAATAAGAGTGTCTCAACCATTGACAAGTATAATGGTAATGAGCGTTGTGTAGACGTGTATGAAACGTCCAAACACAACGGGTGTAATCAACGTATCTTCTCTGTTTATCCAACTGATTGGTCGGTCTCTGTAAGTCTCTCCACTCCGCTCGTATCCGCTTCAGTGGAAATAGGTAAGGTACCTATTAATATCCATAATGGAAACCACTATAAACGTTACCTAATAGCACTACTAGTTATATAACTTTTGACGTAAAGGTATAACATAAAGTAATTTAGACATCTAATTCTCGTTAATTATCAACACATGGTTTTCTGTCACTTCCAGAACCTGCAACAAAATGTAGCCCTGCTAGAATAAAAGTATGGATGGAATAGTTAGTATAAAAAACGGATTCCATCTCTAATTTTTTTAACTAAGTACATATTCCAAAACTCATATCCAACAGAGCGGAACACAGTCATAATACATTTTTTAATAAGATTTTTTATTTCAATGTTAAATAGTTTGTGATTTTTACTTATTAGATGTACATACAATATTTCAGCCACTAACTAAGAGAGTTGCTAAAATAACAAACGCCGCATTGTTACATTTTTCATCTTTTTTTTTTCGAAGTAAAGAGTAAGTTTATTCCTACTTAGGAACCGAAATTCCCTGAAACCTGGGGAGGGTGGAAGCCAAATTTATGTTAGTAGTATAGTAGGTTAACATCGTTAGTAGTGATATACCCAGAATTCTCACCCAGGACCTCTTAATCGTAAGGTTTTTGATCACTAACTATCACGGTACTAATAAATCCTGTTTCTCCTTCCCCAGCACAATGACTGTAGACCTTTACTACGTGCCTGGCTCCTCGCCCTGCCGCGCGGTGCTCCTGACTGCCAAGGCGCTCAACCTGAACCTCAACTTGAAGCTGGTAGACCTACACCACGGGGAACACCTCAAGCCTGAATACCTTAAGGTATGTTGACTTCTATAAAAATGATTATGAGTGTATCGTTATTCAAATCAATTTAAATAAAAAAAAATGAGTCGGTCTAGGCGGGGTTTGAATCCACGATCTTTGCCTTACAGGGGTAATGCTTTAACCACTAAGCTACCAGATCTCGTCCATCACCTCAATAACTCAATTAGCCCAATGTGCGCCATTTTTGTCGATCCGCCACCTCCGTCAGTCCGTGAACTGAAGGAGGCCGCCACTTTTCCTTTAAATAATGCCAAATCGTGCTAAATTGTCTTTTGCAATAAAACAGTATACATTTGACAGTGACAACCGTAGTTCCTATATTCACCTTCTTAGTTGCGTTTAGACCAACTTCAACTTCAATTTCTTCAAAATGGCTTCTGCAGCAAATCTCCACAAATTCGCCAATGTCAAGTAAAATGTAATATAAAATTATTAATGGCGACACGCCAATGTCGAGTGTACCAGAGCCACGTTAGCCACGCCAGTAAATGTGTTTCCGTGTGTGGCAGACACACACACCCCACGAGATTCAGGTTGATGAACAGGACCTGTGGTTGGATTTTAGTGGGCGCGTTTAGACCAAACGAGCGAATGTTCATTCTATCCGCTCTACGTCAAATTCTTTTAGTGTGAACAGTGACAGAACATTTCAAATATTGAGGAAGAATGCTCTTATAATGCTCTTGTTCTAGATCTAGCTATGTTCGTTTACTCTAAACGCACCTTTGACGGTCCGTCGTTTGACCTAAGCTCTTTGGCGTCCTTTTACAGAATTATTGGTGACTTTGTTGGTCACTTGACATTTTACGCAACTACCAAGGAAGGGTTATTCTTTTAATATATTTTTAAGCTGTGAAGAAAAGACGTGCCTATGCATTAAAAAAAAATGTTATTTTGAAAATACTTAAAACGATTGACTGCTTTTATAAATAAGTTATCATTTAATGGATTTTCAAATTAAAATAGGTACTTTTTTAGTACGGGTAGGTACATAACATATAATCGGTGTTATATGTATAATTATACTTAATTCGAACGTAGTTAAGTTAATCTTAGGATAAAATTAAAATAAAACTTTAATCTGATACAACCTTTTTTTATCAATGTCAGTTATTAATTGCGATACAATCGAGATTAATTTTAAGAATTATGAGAATAATTAAACTGTAGGTAGGTAATTGGTTGTAACTTTAATGTCATAATCATAAAGGAAGGTCTGAACAGAATTAACAAGCTAACATAATAAATATTATTATCGTATCCTCCTTCCTGTTATTGTAGGTATAGCAAAGTGCACAAATCAAATAATAAATTATTATTCCGCCAGTAAAATAATTGTCCACAAAGTAATATCAATAATCTTACACAAAACTAATATGCAATATGTTTAAAATGAAAACTTAATGTTCGTTGCAATCAATTACTACTTTATTAGTTAAGTATGTATCTTCATGACGCTAAGACAATCAAAAGTCATGAAGACGATACCAATAATAAAGGGTAAAGTCGTGTTTTGTCCCATTCATTATGTACGTACCTATATTATAAATAACTTGAATAAAAAAGACTAAAAAGGACTTGAGCGGTCTTGAGTAATCCTAATGAGTTTTGAAACATTTCAAAACTCAAAGATGGTGAAAATGAAAATAACGGAAGTAAAAGAAAATAACGAAACTAAACTATCCAGTCATATTTCGAATTTATAAAAGTTATCTCTTTGCTTTTGCTTGCTTTTTTTTTACTAACCACAGACTGAAAGGTTCACAGGAATAAAATAAAAAAGCATAATTGGCAAAGAGTATGTAACAGTAACGGTAACAGTTTTATTAACATTCAATCAATATAATTTAAAGTACCCACAAAGTACTTACCTTGGATACGAGTAGTAAAATATGGTTTATACAAATCATACAAAAAATGTTTATGAATGATTACATTAGGCCGTCGTCGTAGTGTTTTGTACACCATGCCGACTGGGAGCCTTTTGTTGGCAAGTAGCCAGCGTTTCCCAGCAATACTAGTTACTAGTAAGTAGGTAGGTACCTGCCACATGTATGTCCAGATAATACTAAAGCATCCGTAACGACCCTTAACAGCTAAGAAATAAGGTACAAAATCTTTCAACTGTGGCTGAAGGCCGTTTAGGCTGGCATGATGTAATACTGCAATTGGAATTTAAGGGCGATGAACCTTAATGAGAACAGCCAAGTCTATTTATAGGTACATAGACACTAGTTCCTATTAAATTGTACTGCATGCGCTGTGCGTTCATGGCCATTTGCAATACTGTTTGTTTAGTAATCATGTCTCATAGACACGAGATTATCGCCGATGACGATTATCGCACAGGAGGCACAGGTTCGATCCCCGCTCAGTGCAAATATTTGTATGCATGAATATGGGCATTGGTCTGGTCGTACCTCGGAGAGCACGTTAAGCCGTCGGTCCCGGTTGCCATACAAACATCTATGGCAGTCATGATAGTTGGAGTCCTCCAAAGTCTAACCACTGGTCTAACTGCAATACTGCGATATTGCCTTTGAGTTTGTGGAGGTCATAAGGCAGTCGCTTCACGGAAAATGTCGAAGTTTATCCAAAATCCGCAGTTGGACTGGTTAAGTGGACCCCAGACTCCAAGCTTCGGATGCGACTGGGATTAAAGCTAGGATGAAGAAGAAGACACAGGATTATCGCCATAATCATTGGATTAGTATTTTAACCATTTTGAATTGTTACAAAGCGATAAGTTCAAATCAAAAAGGTGATTCAGTTTCTGCCATAAGTGTTATAATAATAATTTATATAGGCCTATGTCCAGTAGCGGACTGCAATGGGCTAATTGATTGATTGATAGGCACACTGTCTTATTTACTTTATATAGGTACATAAGTAGGTACAGTTAACAAAGGAGATACAATTGCACCTTTACCTACAAGTTAAGATGAAAAAGTTCGACCGCAGATATCTCTTTTGTCGACTGTACATGACCTTGTAACCAACAATTAGTATTTACCTATAAGGAAGTGTACAGACATTGTAATTATATCATTAATGAATTGGTATAAACACTATGAAACATTGGCAAATATAGGAAGGAGATGTGTTTGTTGGTAGTGCGTTCAAATATACAAACTATTCAGTTTTATTATTAGCCCCTATAGAATCGAAGAATCAACTAAATCGACGACCTATTTCAAATTTCAAAACACAGTTTTATATTTCTAAATTAATGACAGTAGGCATTAATTTTTTATTATTTCCTCCTGTCACTGTAAAGCGTGAACATTTCTTATTATTATGAACGAAATAGTTTCTAAAGCGGATCTTACGAACACTGGATACGCTATTCGTGGTCACTGGCCCTCATAAAGTCATAATTAGGCAAAACCGGTCTCTCTCGGAATATCCACTTGAAATATTTCTGTTTGTAGGCTCGATTTCGACGAATTTGGCAGGTGTACGCGTAAAATTATTTACGGAAAGATTTTTGAAAAGGTTTTGTTGGTTGCTACGACGATTAAACGATATATTACAAGGTCCTATCAACGCTAATGCATTTCTTTGGTAAAGTAGTTCTGCTCCTGCGTGAAAGTTAAGTCCTTAACACCTTACAATATTCAAAAGAATGTATAGGTACGATGTGTATGGGACTCCAGACTCCGAGCTTCGGATGCGACTGGGATTAAACACTAGGATGAAGAAGAAGAATAGCTAGATTCTAATGTTAGCTTTAGCAATGACTTCTCTATTATTCTTCATATTTAGAAAATCTCGGTATACCTGAGGAAAAATTGTATAGACGATCTGCCAGACAACCTGTCAAATTTGTTCAATATGAGTAAGGTAAATCAAGGTTCAGCTGAGTGGCATTCTGGAATACGGTCCTTAAACGTGCAATGACTACTTGAAAATAATCTTTAAACCATCTTTACAACACAGGTGTTTTATTTGTCTGTCCGACCGATTTAAGCCTTTCAACCGTAATATCAAGGCCAAAAAATATTAATTTAGCTTTCACTTGTCCTACAGCTCAACCCACAACACACGGTCCCCACATTGGTGGATGATGGCTTCGCCCTCTGGGAGTCCCGCGCCATCATCACTTACCTGGCGAACAAATACGGCAAGGGCAAGTCGCTATACCCTGAAGACCCCAAAGCCAGAGCCTTGGTCGACCAACGCCTTTATTTCGATATTGGCACGCTCTACACCAGATTTTCAGATTATTTCGTAAGTATTTATTAATGTTATTATTGTTCTTACTGCAATTATTATCAAAGTGCCTAAGTTAGGATGGATTCATGGAAAGATAGATGGAGGGATGAATGGATAAATGAATGGATGGAGGCCCATATATTGATATTTCATCGGCTGACGCAAAAACGGCTGATCGAATCTGGATGTCATTTTAAACAGTTACAGGTTATAAAATATCAGCAGAGACATGACAGTAACGATAAAATTTTAACTACTTATTCTTAAGTTTTAAGAAATTCAGTGTTATTGTTTACAATATGTGTAGCAAGTTCCACCTCTATTGTTATTGATCAACAGCATAAACAACTAGTCTTGGTCTTGATCACCACTCCTTGTATTTAAACACTATTGACTAAATCTTATGTTTCTAGTACCCACAAGTCTTCGGTGGTGCACCCGCTGACAGCGACAAGAAGGCCAAGGTTGAGGATGCTCTCCAGCTCCTGAACACTTTCTTGGAAGGAGAGAAGTACGTCGCCGGCCCTAACCTAACGGTCGCCGATCTCTCTCTCATCGCCTCCGTCTCCAGCCTTGAAGCCAGTGATATCGACTTCAAGAAGTACGCTAACGTTAAGAGGTAAGCTGAGAGGATAGCCCTTACTAAAGATATAAGAGTAAAAATACTCCAGATATTCTGGATTCACGATCTTGATTCTTCAAATTATTTCCATAACATCAGTCATCCTATGAGTCTTTCTCGAGTCGGGTTGGGGTCAGCCTTGAGTCTTGAATTTCGATATGTTCCATGGAGCGCTACTAGCGATATCTAAGTTCTAAGTTAGACCAGGGTTCTTGAATTTTTATAGCTCGAATTTGAATTTTCATTGGTAATGAGGCTGAATTTCCAAAATAGCATATTTTAAATTCTGTCTTTGAAAAGATAAATTGTATTGAATCCATTATCAGGTGCAAGCAATTTTCTTTTTTTTCATAACGAGTCACTTGTATAAAATACATTGTCTCGACAACTTCAGTAAAAACTACATGTAATTATAATACTTTCAGATGGTACGAAACAATTAAGACCACAGCACCTGGCTACCAAGAAGCAAACGAGAAAGGTCTGGACGCGTTCAAGGGACTCGTCAACAGTATGCTGAAGAAGTAACCATTGTCGACATAAAGAACAGTATTTCTGACTCCATTCATTGGCAAAATCAAATCAGATATTTTCAAACTGCGTGTTGTCAATATTGCGTGTGAGTGCAATTGGCTTCGTTGGTCTGTAATGGACCACGACAAATGTTTGTAACAGGCAAAGACAGAGCTTTTGGGCCAATAATTTTCAATAGAATCATTCTACCTGTTTTGGGACCAACGTTTGCAAGATGTTGGATATAACATTCGCGTGCGAATGCTATTAACATTTTCGTGACTTTGTTGGCTTGCGTCAGATATCTGATACGCCACTTTATTACGTAACTGCATTATATAGCGCGTTTTCTTCCTAGCAAGACATAATAACAATGAATGGAGTTATTCTAATTTCTATATAGGTACCTTCACAGTATGTCAATGTGCTTTCACATTCACAAAATGTTGTTTTTCAAGTTACACTGTTTTACATTCTGAATTATAAGATTGTTAAGCTTTAGTTTGTAAGTCACAAATAAAAAATAAAAACCTAATTTTTTTTTGTTTTATTATTCAGTTTTCATAAAAGAAAACACATTGGGATTAAATAGGTACATATATCATCAATATCAAGCGTTAGCGATAGCGTCTCGGTACGGTGTGGTAGCATTTAAAATAAGTTTAGATACTATTGAAACTATCGAAACTAGAGACAAATAATAATATGATACTGAAGACACTTTACCACCCAGGGATGTTTTTCCACACAAATTGTTATATAAGTAATTAATTGCAATACTGGTATTGAAGGAAAATAGTAGGTACAGTTAAGTGATGCAGAGAAGACACAAGTCAGATCATAACTTTATACTTGAGACACATGATTACAAGGTGCTAAAGGTGGTACAACAAAGCAAATCACGCTGAAAACCAACTGAATAGAGAGATAAGGTCCAAACAAATAATTTCTTACATATGGAAAAATTCATGGATAACTAAGGTCGTTAGATCGAAATCGATTTCCAGCAAGTTTTAAGACTATTCTTACTCAATAGATCATATTTTACTAACATAACATCCGCAAGTATACCATATTAGTAGAATAGTATTACCTCAAGGAAATTAGAGTCTCTGGTTTTGTAGATTGATTTGCAGAAAATGACAAACAGGTGTTACATGTATGTAGTGTTATTCTCGAAACAAAGTTGAGTCAACAAGTGGTTTCCTTGTGTATATACCTAAATATAAATGTCATTAAGTATTTTATTTACATAGGTATGAATTCATGAAAGATAACCGAAGATGATAACTACATCAATTTAGTCAAAATGTTTATTGTTACGAATAAAGTTAAAAAGTAAATTGTCATCAGCAAATAGTAAATAAAATATCGCAGAGGAACTACAAATCATTTCGGAGCGACAGAATAGGGCCTAAAATGGATCCCTGTGGCATGCCCATAGTGACAGGTGCTCTGGGTGACTTTATATGAGTAACGTAGAGATATTGAACGCCCTCGCTGGACGAAACCCTCAAGCATTACATCAAGTATTTTGTATACGATGATGCATATATAAAATATATATGAGAGGCGATATTGTTAGCAATCCATGGATTCTCCGTGCGGGTGCCGGGTCCATCACGTTGCTGAGTTGGGACAGTGCCTGGGACTTGCGACCCAAGTGTAGGTTTAGAAGGGGCCCCTTTTGTTGATGTACATCAACACTCACCTTCACTACCCAAGTTCCCCTCCCTGCCTAACCAAATTTGATGCAAACCTACTAGTGCCGCTTTAGAAATTCGTCCTAGCAATGAGCTTATTGTAGCTCTCGATAGGCCTAGGTCTTTAAGTAGGTTGTAGAGAGAACTAATGTTTATTGTAATGTGTTTTTAATTTCGAGCAATAAAATCCTTTTAAAATTCTAACGCTGTGAATACTTAGGTACATAATAATAAAAGTAATTTAAAGTCAAAAAACTGACTGCAATTCGTCATTGTTCAGTCAAATGAGGGTATTACTTTTAGCAGCTTAGGTACTTGACGAAACAAATGATCAAAATGATGTATCGAATAAAAAGAAAAAATTGAATCGGTCTCAAATGCCATTACGAGTCGGACTCGCGCACGAAGGGTTCTGTACCAGAAAAAGGCTAAAAGCCATGAAAAAGGGGTAAAATACAACGTTTTTTGTATGGGAGCCCTCCTTAATTATTATTATTATTTTGTTTTTAATATTTGTTGTTATAGCGGCAATAGAAATATACAATCTGTGAAAATTTCAACTGTCTAGCTATTACAGTTCTTGAGATACAGCCTGGTGACAGACGGACGGACAGCGAAGTCTTAGTAATAGGGTTCAGTTTTTATCTTTTCGGTAGGCAACCGGAACCCTAAAAATTATGTATGTTAACAATCATTGTAATTACTGACGAGGCCATAAGTTTTTACTGCCAGTTTCTATTCTGACCCGATTCACCTAGCAAATCTGACTGTTATAAATAAATGCAGAGAAACATTAATTATATTACTCATCATACTTCAAGCCGTTCGGGTCAATTTTCAGTCTCAGCACAAAATGTTTGAAGTTCGATCTTCTCCATTAAGCGACTGCCATTTGAACTGGAGGTATCTGGAATTGAACAAACTGGAGATTACGAAGGTCTTTAGTCAGACCAGGTTATTGGGTTTCATACTTTCATATAGGTATAAGCTCCAACTATCCGTAATCAGCGCAACCGGGACCAACTTACTAACGTGTTCTCCGAAATCTTTTAACCTTAATTCCGCTCTTCTGTTATGTTTTACTTAATTCATAAACTAAAAATCTGTTAGGTTCGGTAAACATTACCATATAAGGTGAAATTAATAAATCGATTTGTGCGATACAAATCACCTTTAGCCGGCACATTGTAATGACTCACTCGAACGTATCGTGGTATCTGATTTGCAATGTTAGTAAAATTAGTTATTTTTCACTTCTCATGCTCTTAAAATGTTACTTTACTCCCTGCATATCGGGACTAAAGTTAGTCTTTAATCTCTAGGGACTAAAGTAATTTTTTTTTAATTTACTTTGAAAACTCCTACACGGCCAATCACGGTGTTTGTGAATAAATTTGAAAAAATCAAAATATCCCATTTAATTTAGTGAACCACGATTAATGATATTAATTTAATTAATTATTATGTAAGTATTAAGGATTAATTCATTTTATTATGCATTTCCAATTAGTTTTCAATTATTTTTCAAGTTTGAATCTGTTGGCTAAATATATATGCAAGAATATAAAGCGTACGTCACATAACAAACAAAAAACGCGGGACAAATTTTTTTGCAATTTGAATTTTGAATAGATTATTCGTATAAGCTTGCGTTGTAATCACCAATTACTTACACCAATTAATTGTGCAACTTAGAAACTTTGTTATTATAAATAAATAAAAATAAATAAATATTCCACAAAATTTCACACAACGCTATCTAGATCCATGGTAAGCATAGCTTTACTAACTTGTATTATGGAATCTAGAAAGCGGATAAACATACTTAGATACATTTTTTTTTTGTAAATGCATACATATTATACATAGAAACACCCAGACCAATGCAATTTCCCATATTCATGCATACAAATATTTGCACTGAGCGGGGATCGAACCTGCGCCTCCTGCGTAGCGGCCGCGTTCACTACCGCCACGCCACGGAAGCTTTACCCCGTTATCGATATGATAAATTAATATATTTAGCTTGAAAAAGATATTTACCTATTTCTTAATTTTTTTTTAATATTATAATTTTGTATAACACGTCGCTTTTTTTTCCTCGCATTCAAAGTGAAAAGTAGAGTGTTTAACGTGGGACTAAACAACCATAATGACACTCGAACTATTAGCCACCCTCGCTTCGCTCGGGTGGCTAAAACATCTCGTGTCATTATGGCTTGTTTTAGTCCCTTGTTGAACAATCTACTATTAAACTTGCCATGATAATTTAAAATTAAAATAAGTGCTTGGGAACTCAGCAAGATCTTCCGGATCCGAGCAAGCCTCACTTGCATGCCGATAGATAATTGTCATTGGTCCGGAGAACAACCAATCACAATGTGCTCGACGCTATATGCTTATACAGTCATTGTCATTGGCCGGACTGGGTGACGTCACTGGAGACCAACCAATCACACTCTCTATCAAGGCTGTCAGCGCTGTGCTCGACGCCGTATGCTTATACAGTCATTGTCATTGGCCGGACTGGGTGACGTCACTGGAGACCAACCAATCACACTCTCTATCAAGGCTGTCAGCGCTATGCTCGACGCCGTATGCTTATACAGTCATTGTCATTGGTCGGACTGGGTGACGTCACTGGAGACCAACCAATCACACTCTCTATCAAGGCTGTCAGCGCTGTGCTCGACGCCGTATGCTTATACAGTCATTGTCATTGGTCGGACTGGGTGACGTCACTGGCGACCAACCAATCACACTCTCTATCAAGGCTGTCAGCGCTGTGCTCCACGCCGTATGCTTATACAGTCATTGTTATTGGTCGGACTGGGTGACGTCACTGGAGACCAACCAATCACACTCTATTAAGGCTGTCAGCGCTGTGCTCGACGCCGTATGCTTATACAGTCATTGTCATTGGTGGGACTGGGTGACGTCACTGGAGACCAACCAATCACACTCTATCAAGGCTGTCAGCGCTGTGCTCGACGCCGTATGCTTATACAGTCATTGTCATTGGTCGGACTGGGTGACGTCACTGGAGACCAACCAATCACACTCTATCAAGGCTGTCAGCGCTGTGCTCGATGCTGTATGCTTATACAGTCATTGTCATTGGTCGGACTGGGTGACGTCACTGGAGACCAACCAATCACACTCTATCAAGGCTGTCAGCGCTGTGCTCGATGCTATATGCTTATACAGTCATTGTCATTGGTCGGACTGGGTGACGTCACTGGAGACCAACCAATCACACTCTATCAAGGCTGTCAGCGCTGTGCTCGATGCTATATGCTTATACAGTCATTGTCATTGGTCGGACTGGGTGACGTCACTGGAGACCAACCAATCACACTCTATCAAGGCTGTCAGCGCTGTGCTCGATGCTATATGCTTATACAGTCATTATCATTGGTCGGACTGGGTGACGTCACTGGAGACCAACCAATCACACTCTATCAAGGCTGTCAGCGCTGTGCTCGATGCTATATGCTTATACAGTCATTGTCATTGGTCGGACTGGGTGACGTCACTGGAGACCAACCAATCACACTCTATCAAGGCTGTCAGCGCTGTGCTCGACGCTGTACGCTTATACAGTCATTGTCATTGGTCGGACTGGGTGACATCACTGGAGACCAACCAATCACACTCTATCAAGGCTGTCAGCGCTGTGCTCGACGCTGTATGCTTATACAGTCACTGTCATTGGTCGGCTTGGGTGACGTCACTGGAGACCAACCAATCACACTCTATCAAGGCAGTCAGCGCTGTGCTCGACGCCGTATGCTTATACAGTCATTGTCATTGGTCGGACTGGGTGACGTCACTGGAGACCAACCAATCACACTCTATCAAGGCTGTCAGCGCTGTGCTCGACGCCGTATGCTTATACAGTCATTGTCATTGGTGGGACTGGGTGACGTCACTGGAGACCAACCAATCACACTCTATCAAGGCTGTCAGCGCTGTGCTCGACGCCGTATGCTTATACAGTCATTGTCATTGGTCGGACTGGGTGACGTCACTGGAGACCAACCAATCACACTCTATCAAGGCTGTCAGCGCAGTGCTCGATGCTGTATGCTTATACAGTCATTGTCATTGGTCGGACTGGGTGACGTCACTGGAGACCAACCAATCACACTCTATCAAGGCTGTCAGCGCTGTGCTCGATGCTATATGCTTATACAGTCATTGTCATTGGTCGGACTGGGTGACATCACTGGAGACCAACCAATCACACTCTATCAAGGCTGTCAGCGCTGTGCTCGACGCCGTATGCTTATACAGTCATTGTCATTGGCCGGACTGGGTGACGTCACTGGAGACCAACCAATCACACTCTATCAAGGCTGTCAGCGCTGTGCTCGACGCCGTATGCTTATACAGTCATTGTCATTGGTCGGACTGGGTGACGTCACTGGAGACCAACCAATCACACTCTATCAAGGCTGTCAGCGCTGTGCTCGATGCTGTATGCTTATACAGTCATTGTCATTGGTCGGACTGGGTGACGTCACTGGAGACCAACCAATCACACTCTATCAAGGCTGTCAGCGCTGTGCTCGATGCTATATGCTTATACAGTCATTGTCATTGGTCGGACTGGGTGACGTCACTGGAGACCAACCAATCACACTCTATCAAGGCTGTCAGCGCTGTGCTCGATGCTATATGCTTATACAGTCATTGTCATTGGTCGGACTGGGTGACGTCACTGGAGACCAACCAATCACACTCTATCAAGGCTGTCAGCGCTGTGTTCGATGCTATATGCTTATACAGTCATTGTCATTGGTCGGACTGGGTGACGTCACTGGAGACCAACCAATCACACTCTATCAAGGCTGTCAGCGCTGTGCTCGATGCTATATGCTTATACAGTCATTGTCATTCGTCGGACTGGGTGACGTCACTGGAGACCAACCAATCACACTCTATCAAGGCTGTCAGCGCTGTGCTCGACGCTGTACGCTTATACAGTCATTGTCATTGGTCGGACTGGGTGACATCATTGGAGACCAACCAATCACACTCTATCAAGGCTGTCAGCGCTGTGCTCGACGCTGTATGCTTATACAGTCATTGTCATTGGTCGGCTTGGGTGACGTCACTGGAGACCAACCAATCACACTCTATCAAGGCAGTCAGCGCTGTGCTCGACGCCGTATGCTTATACAGTCATTGTCATTGGTCGGACTGGGTGACGTCACTGGAGACCAACCAATCACACTCTATCAAGGCTGTCACCGCTGTGCTCGACGCCGTATGCTTATACAGTCATTGTCATTGGTGGGACTGGGTGACGTCACTGGAGACCAACCAATCACACTCTATCAAGGCTGTCAGCGCTGTGCTCGACGCCGTATGCTTATACAGTCATTGTCATTGGTCGGACTGGGTGACGTCACTGGAGACCAACCAATCACACTCTATCAAGGCTGTCAGCGCTGTGCTCGATGCTGTATGCTTATACAGTCATTGTCATTGGTCGGACTGGGTGACGTCACTGGAGACCAACCAATCACACTCTATCAAGGCTGTCAGCGCTGTGCTCGATGCTATATGCTTATACAGTCATTGTCATTGGTCGGACTGGGTGACATCACTGGAGACCAACCAATCACACTCTATCAAGGCTGTCAGCGCTGTGCTCGACGCCGTATGCTTATACAGTCATTGTCATTGGCCGGACTGGGTGACGTCACTGGAGACCAACCAATCACACTCTCTATCAAGGCTGTCAGCGCTGTGCTCGACGCCGTATGCTTATACAGTCATTGTCATTGGTCGGACTGGGTGACGTCACTGGAGACCAACCAATCACACTCTCTATCAAGGCTGTCAGCGCTGTGCTCGACGCCGTATGCTTATACAGTCATTGTCATTGGTCGGACTGGGTGACGTCACTGGAGACCAACCAATCACACTCTATCAAGGCTGTCAGCGCTGTGTTCGATGCTATATGCTTATACAGTCATTGTCATTGGTCGGACTGGGTGACGTCACTGGATACCAACCAATCACACTCTATCAAGGCTGTCAGCGCTGTGCTCGATGCTATATGCTTATACAGTCATTGTCATTCGTCGGACTGGGTGACGTCACTGGAGACCAACCAATCACACTCTATCAAGGCTGTCAGCGCTGTGCTCGACGCTGTACGCTTATACAGTCATTGTCATTGGTCGGACTGGGTGACATCATTGGAGACCAATCAATCACACTCTATCAAGGCTGTCAGCGCTGTGCTCGACGCTGTATGCTTATACAGTCATTGTCATTGGTCGGCTTGGGTGACGTCACTGGAGACCAACCAATCACACTCTATCAAGGCAGTCAGCGCTGTGCTCGACGCCGTATGCTTATACAGTCATTGTCATTGGTCGGACTGGGTGACGTCACTGGAGACCAACCAATCACACTCTATCAAGGCTGTCACCGCTGTGCTCGACGCCGTATGCTTATACAGTCATTGTCATTGGTGGGACTGGGTGACGTCACTGGAGACCAACCAATCACACTCTATCAAGGCTGTCAGCGCTGTGCTCGACGCCGTATGCTTATACAGTCATTGTCATTGGTCGGACTGGGTGACGTCACTGGAGACCAACCAATCACACTCTATCAAGGCTGTCAGCGCTGTGCTCGATGCTGTATGCTTATACAGTCATTGTCATTGGTCGGACTGGGTGACGTCACTGGAGACCAACCAATCACACTCTATCAAGGCTGTCAGCGCTGTGCTCGATGCTATATGCTTATACAGTCATTGTCATTGGTCGGACTGGGTGACATCACTGGAGACCAACCAATCACACTCTATCAAGGCTGTCAGCGCTGTGCTCGACGCCGTATGCTTATACAGTCATTGTCATTGGCCGGACTGGGTGACGTCACTGGAGACCAACCAATCACACTCTCTATCAAGGCTGTCAGCGCTGTGCTCGACGCCGTATGCTTATACAGTCATTGTCATTGGTCGGACTGGGTGACGTCACTGGAGACCAACCAATCACACTCTCTATCAAGGCTGTCAGCGCTGTGCTCGACGCCGTATGCTTATACAGTCATTGTCATTGGTCGGACTGGGTGACGTCACTGGAGACCAACCAATCACACTCTATCAAGGCTGTCAGCGCTGTGCTCGACGCCGTATGCTTGAATTTGAATTTGAATTTATTTATTTCAGTATTCATTGTACAATAATAATATCTACACAGTTTCTTAGTCTATGGTGCGTAATAATATGTAGTAAGTGCATAAGAATCTTAGGTATGTATACTGGTTATACACTTATTTACATTATTATGTGTCTCTAGGTCTTATAAATAAGTATTTAAGTATATTACATAGTGTGCGCCTGAACTAGGTAATCCTGTGTTTCAGGCGTCCAAAGCAATTTATTAATAATTCTAAAATGCTCAACATTATATTACTGTTAAATACAACAAACAATACTATGCCAAATTGGGTCACTATGGCTAACTAAAATAACTACTATAATAATAATATATATTATCTTATATCTAGCACTATTCACTTTAGAACAGACATTAACTCCTCTGTATCATCGTAGGACATGCTTTGGAAGGTATTCTTTACGACTCGCTTACAACGAGCCCTACTCAGAGGATAAATGCTTGTTATAGCGTTTATCCTATTGTATAGTAGAGGTCCCAAAAACAAATAAAATTTACCTGTGTACTCATGTTTTATTGCAATTCTTTCATTGCATACAATATCTTTCCGTCTTTTGTTAGTAACTTCAGTGCTATAGGGAAGCGCAGCATGCTGTTTTAGTACTGTGCTCAATATAAATAACTGGCGGACTGTTAGTACTTCACAGGATTTGTATAAGAGGTCAGTGGGAAACAGGAAAGAGCGGAATGTGGCTACTTTGAGGATCGCTCTCTGAGCTCGCTCGACGGGCAACAGCAACGTCTTACCCACTCCTCCCCATGATGTTATACAGTACGTCACTATTGACTGACAAAGTGCATAGTAAACTTGTTTAATCAACATTGGATCTCCGATATATTTTATTTTTCTGAAAACAAATATCAACTTGCGTAGCCGCTTAATTAGTGCTTCGCTATGCGCTTTAAACGAAAGAGTTTCGTCTATTATAATACCCAGGTACTTTATGTTGTCTGTTTTAGTTATAACCGGGCAAGTGCACGTGATATCCTTAGAGTTAGGATCTTTACAATAATGTGCGTACAGTGATGGGTCAGGTTGGGTTGTAGATGGGCTCTTGCGCATCGAGAATGTAACGTACTTTGATTTGTCTGCATTTAGGGTTAGTAAGTTATGTTGAAGCCATTTATTTACAATGTTAAAACCTTGTTGTGCTCGCGTGTGCACTTCCTCTTTCTGAGTGAGCAGAAAAAAGGAGCGCAGTGTCGTCCGCGTAGGATATGATCGTGCCGTGTTCCAGATTTATATTACATAGTTCATTTATGTAAATTAAGAACAATGTGCTACCTAATACGCTTCCTTGCGGAATGCCAAATGAGGTGTTCTCCAGGTCTTCACTGAGAACACTCCCGATCTTTACACATTGGGTGCGTTCATTTAAGTAGCTCTTGAGGAGTTCTAGCTGTACGCCCCTTACTCCAATATTGTCAAGCTTGCTCAACAATTTAGGAATAGAGACTGTATCATACGCTTTTGCTAGGTCCAGAAATATTCCCACTGTACGGTTACCCTTATCAAGCTCTTGTGCTATGTAATCCGTCAGATGATGCACAGCATCGGCCGTGGACCTATTAGCTCGAAATCCAAACTGTGTGTTTGCTAAAAGCGAGTTATCCTCTAAATATTTCATTAACCTGCTATTTATAATTTTCTCCAATATTTTTGATATTGCAGGGAGTAAGGAAATAGGCCTGTAATTCGTTACCTGTTCTTTTCCTCCCGACTTATATACAGGGACAACCACAGCTTTTTTAAGGCACTTAGGGAAAACACCTGTCGCTAAACATTTTTGAAAGATGTTAGTTAACGGTTGAACCAGTATATGTTTGCATTTTTTCAGGATTTTATTTGATATTAGGTCCCAGCCAACAGCACAGTCATCTTTTAAAGTCATAATTATCCTTTCAACCTCCTCTTCATCGGTATCCAATAGCACAAGCGATGACAGGGCAGTCCTACTCGGATAGTGTGGGCTTGTGTGATATTGCGTGTGTGCTTGCGTTTGCTGTGCTAGTCGCTTACCGACATCCACAAAGAACCTATTTACTATGTTAGCGGATGTTACCTGTGATGGATGGATTGTTAATAAACTTGAAGGCGATTCACGCTGCTTCGTAGTGTATGTTATGTTCTTAATATGTTGCCAGATCTTTTTACTATTCGACCCTGCCTTTGCCATCTCTAATTTGTCGTGATTTATTTTGACATTCCTTAACAGATCATTGCAAAAATTCCTGTATCTTTTGTATGATAACTGTAATGTTAAATTATCAGGGTTACGTTTACATTTCAAGTGCAGCCGATCCCTATGCCTCATACAGCGAATTAGCCCTGGTGTGATCCAAGGCTTTAAGTTATAGTTAGTTAGTTAAGTTATAATTTTTATTATACAATCGCATATACAGTCATTGTCATTGGTGGGACTGGGTGACGTCACTGGAGACCAACCAATCACACTCTATCAAAGCTGTCAGCTCTGTGCTCGATGCTATATGCTTATACAGTCATTGTCATTGGTCGGACTGGGTGACATCACTGGAGACCAACCAATCACACTCTCTATCAAGGCTGTCAGCGCTGTGCTCGATGCTATATGCTTATACAGTCATTGTCATTGGTCGGACTGGGTGACGTCACTGGAGACCAACCAATCACACTCTATCAAGGCTGTCAGCGCTGTGCTCGATGCTGTCTGCTTATACAGTCATTGACAGTCATCCATACACCCATCCATACTCACAAACTGCAACTCATAAAAGATCATTCTTCATTCTCTATTCATTCACTATCATTCATTTAAAAAAATCTTTATTTTATGGTTTAATATTACTAAGACGTTTGTTCAATTCACTGTTTTATCATGTCACTGCAGCATACTCCCCCCTCTGATAGAGACTAGAGTTATCTGAATTTGATAATCAGTCTCATATAATCGTGCTGTCGGTAAACACCGTGATTATTTACGTTCAGTACCAAGCCAGTGCTAGACACGTCATGTAAGTTATTGAACATAGTTTTTATTTCTATATTTGTTTTTCGATTTATGTTGTATGTTGTATGCCTTATCTGCCAAGATATCTAAATAATGAAAATAATAAAGTAGACGATGAGCTAATTTTTGACCACCGTCGCTAGTACTATTATCTATTCTGTGCCACCGTGCAAAAAAGGTTCTAGTTTGGCAATTTTTTGCTTGGCCTTGGAAAATTCTCAATGAAGCAAAAGAGTCCTTGTGACGGCAAAAGTTTCACCCCTCATAATTAGATGTTTTGTTACACATTGCGAATGTCGAAAATATAAGGCTATTATTTACGACATTCACCATATGCAACAGCAATACTCCCGCCTCAAAAGTTGTAAAATAAATTTTAGAAAAGTTTGCAAGCTTCCAGTTCTAACTGGAAATTTAACCGATCCAAGGACCAATTTAAACAGACGTCATCTTAATCCTAATGGTTGCATCCTAAGTCCTCATCATGGAACCTCCACCACTTCATATCAAAGGAGGAATTAATTTATTCCCTGCAATTCTATGTGAAATAATTATAAGAGGCAAAATTCGCTAAATCAATGTTATTAAGGAATACAGCTCCAGTCTCCATGGAATGTTTTATTAAACCGAACCCTATACAAATTGCGGTTATGCGCTAACTTCCTGTAATGACCCATAGTTCATTTCTGCCTGCACTATGACATACAAACACATTTTAGCTATTAACTACAACCAAGCTTTTTTACCTATGACAAATCCATGATGATAAGGCAGTTTGCATGTATGTACTATTGTTTTAATCTATGTTACATTATATATTTAATATTACATTATATATATGTACTATAATTTTGGAATCAAAGTTTAAATACTAATTTAAAAAAAGATATAAGTGGAACTTTAATTTAAGAACGGTCTTTTAGTTGGTCTTTTAGTTTGGTCATGGTGTTCTTTTTTGGGCTTTGACGACAATCACACCTTCAATTTTATCTGCCAAGATAAGAGATAAAGATCTGTTAATTTGAAAAAACAAACACTTGTAGTTACGAAATCATGATTACAATAAATCAAGATTACAATAATACATAAAGATAGAATATTGAGGTAATACTTGGATCGCTATATTTATATGTATACATAAGTCAATGAACACTGTCTTACCATTTACAAATTTACAAAGAATATAGTCAGTATATCAGTTTGTGTGTCCGGTGTAGGTGAGTTTGTGTGGATCAAGTATACTACCTTGAGGGAGACTTTTTTTTACGTGCGGGAAATTCCCACGTGTATCCCCCTCCCCCCCCCCCTCGGAGAGGAAGGTTATGTCGGACTTGAACCGACTAAATCGCACGCCGTCTGTGGGTCGTAGTGCTAGGCCGAAGGTGAGGTTGTCATGCGCCATATACCTCGCACCCCGGTCGACCCAGGGCCATCCCTCTCGGTCTGGCCCTCCTCGGGAGGGGATCCCCGACACGCCCCCGGTAAGCGGGGGCGCGCATATAGCGCCTACGATGCGCGCCGCCGCCATGGCCGGCTTCTGCTAGGGTGACTGGCGGCTCCACCCGTCACCCTCAGGCCTGCGCTCATGGGGGGCGGATGTCAGACCTTGAGGGACCCCATAGTGCAGTAAACGTTTCAAACTAAATGATTCGTCATTTAGTTATATCAGTTACCAGCTATCGATTTGCCAGATAAGTTCACGTAGAGTATGAAGTTTTTTATCTGTTATCAAAACATAATATATTATCTATTTACATATATATATCGCCTCCAACTGCCTAATCAGCCTTTTAATACACTGCTCAGGCTCTTTACTGAACGGCACCGTTTAATTAATGGCCTGAATGGTGTTCAGCCATTTAATTAAACGGCTAGGCGAATAGCTTGAATCAATGACGTTTAACTACTTACCTAGCCATGTAACAAGGCATCGAGGTAGTGTCCCATCTTACGATTGGCCTAAGCATAATCAGCCAGGTTATTAAATGTTGTAATAAACATTACGGCTAAACATTACTCAGGCCGTTAATTGAATGGCGCCGCCAACTAGCTGATTATGCTAGTTGGCGGCGACATCTATAACGGTTGTAAGGGGAACGCTCCAAAGGTAAAAGTACCTAGTACTCCGGGTACCTACACTAAATATTGGCATAGGGTTTTTTTTTATTTGGTGTTTTTTTTTTAAATTAACTTTGATAATGGCAGCGAGCGCTAGCGGTTGGTTTTATAATGACTATTTTTTATTTTTTACGTTCTTACTACATACATACTTTTTATGACGTTAAGTCATCTGGTAAGTAGGTAGGTAAATGTTTCGCTCAACGACTTAGTAATTTGTTTTTCAGCCAGATGCTGGCGTGAATAATTTGGGTTTAAGCGTCCACATGAAAGTAACGCTAATAATGTGGTTACCTCCACAGCACAATGACCATCGACCTGTATTATACAGCGGGTTCGTCGCCCTGCCGCGCCGTGCTGCTCACCGCCAAGGCACTCAACGTGCAGCTCAACGTGAAGCCGATAGACTTGCAGCAGAAGGAACACCTAACTCCTGAGTACCTTAAGGTTTGTTAATAGAACTATGCATGCTAATAGTATTAGATATGATATGTATTAGCCTCTCTTTCTCTCTCCCATTCTTTATTTTAGCGTCCTGCTCCGGAGCCGTATCCATTTTCAGGTTTTTTTTCATAGACTACATGAGTCATATGACCGCGTAAAAAAGAGTCTCAGAAAAGGCGGTCGCCATTGCAGACATTAACAATATGATAAAGGTGGCAGTCAGTTGGCGGCTTTGTCAGTTTTTAACTACCTACGTAAACTTTTGTGTGGCGTATTATGAAAGTGGCATCCGAAAGTAAGCCTGTGCTTGAGCCTGAACCTATTTGCTTATGCCTAAGTGAGGAAACTGTCAGCTAAAAGTCCCTAATCATATTAACTGCTGGCGAAATAAGAATGTCTTTGAATAAATTAATGAATTTTCTCAAATAGATCAACCCACAACACACAATCCCCACACTTGTGGACAATGGCTTTCCAATCTGGGAGTCCCGCGCCATCATGACGTATCTGGTGACAAAGTACGGCAAGAACAGTGGCCTGTACCCGGAAGACCCTCAAGTCAGAGCAGTGGTTGACCAGCGCCTTTATTTCGATATGGGCACCCTGGGCCAGAGATTTGCTGATTATTTCGTAAGTACAATTACTTTTTTAGTACTTTTTTATTTATCTATATTTGCTACACAATTAAATTACTCAAAACCATACAATTTAAGAATAATTGTAGCTTGCTCAGAAATTCATATGTACTTAAAGCGTAAGGATAAAACGAAACCAGTGAGTTATTCCTGTTGTGCATTAACGGACTTCGATATCCCTCACAGAAGAAAATCACAAACATTCCTTTTTGTGTCGCTCCAATAATGGCTAAGCTTGAAACGCTTTAAAATGACAGACCTAATTATGATTTTATATACCTGCCTCTTCTACCTGAATGGCAGTTAGAGATCACAAATGACACTAATCAACTCATGCCACTTGACCCACGGCTGCAATGCGTGCTTGGATGTTGCAGTTGATATCACCATACCTTTCATTCAACCGTCGATTCTGCTACGAGTAAAAGATTATTTCCCAAATTAACAAGACATTTTATATTCTAGTACCCACAAATCATGGCTGGTGCACCGCCAGACAGTGCCAAGAAGGAGAAGGTTGAGGAAGCTCTACAGTTCCTCAACACTTTCCTAGAGGGCCAGAAGTACGTTGCTGGTCCTAATCTAACTGTGGCAGACCTCACTCTCGTCGCCACGGTGTCCAACATGGAGGTGACAGATATTGATTTCAAGAAGTACGCCAATATTAACAGGTATGGACAACAAAGCGAAACTTTACTGGAGATATAAAGTGTCGGCAGCTTAAAGTCTTTAAGGAGTTAGTCTTATAACCGAGAGGTCCCTAGATCTAACAGAAATTCACCCTCACAGCAGTTTCCCAACTCATTCGGTTACCTTTAAATCTGACTTTGAAACGCCCAATCTTCGGTGTTTCCGTTAAACATTTGCCTGAACCAGGAAAGCTTCAGTGGATTTGACTCGCTCTATCATCATTATCATTTCTATATTGAGTTGAACTAACCAGGCTATCCTCCAACAAAAAACCTCTGATTCCAACATTTACTTAAGTCGTGATATCGAGCTAATAGGTATGATACTGTATATCTGCACTTGCGTACGGAAATTCTACAGGTTTATTTATTTTTATGTCCTCAGATGGTATGAGACAATGAAGAAAACTGCGCCTGGCTACCAAGAAATTAACCAAAAAGGTATAGACTCCGTGAGGGAAATAATTAGCAAAATGATGAAGAAGTAACCAACGGCCGCACAAAGTAAAATAGTTCCAGAGTTGTCAACTGCATTTATTTATTTTACTTTTGTAACATCTATGTAAAATCAACTACCTATAAAGCCAGTTATAAAGATTCTGACTATGTACAGGAATATTATAAGTTGCGAGACGCGTTGCTTCTGAATGCAATACACACATGTTTGACCATCATAGTCCATCATAACAACTCTGACAAGGTATATACATGGTCTTACTGCTCTCTTTGCTATTTTAATCTATCGTAAGTCTTAGTATCGAATCAATTTTAAAATCTAGAAGAAGTCAGTTGGATCCTAAATTGTAATAAATTATCAGATTTCATAATAAAAATAAATGCGAGACTATTTGTTTCATTCTTGAGTGCCTAATATTTCCGTCTTCCTTGAAGCTCCTGTTTGCCTAGCTTGACGTCTTATAAACGTCCATGTTCCAGGTGCTAAAAAGGGATGGAGTCTATTTATCCCTCTTTCTCGCTTGGAACACGAATACTTCAACAATGGTAAGAACTCTGACTCTGGTCATAGTGAAGCATTCACGCCTGTGCTTCACACAGATGTCTGTAATATTAACATCGATCATTATTGGAATTGAGACATTTCCATCAGAAAGCATGCAAGGAGAGTTTTTTTTTAATTTTTTTATGCCACTTAGGTGGCAGACAAGCACACGGCCCACCTGATGGGAAGTGGTTACCTATGGACGTTTGCTACACCAGGGGCGTCACAATCGTGCTACCGACCCTGTAGATACCTTCTAATACCCTTCTTGAAGAACCCCATATTGTATAGTCGCTTGGGAAAACCACGGCAGGAAGTTCATTCCACATCCTGAGCGTGCGTGGGATGAAGTTCCTTTCAAAACGCACGGTGCGCACCATTTCCGGTCGCAGTGTGTGAGGATGAATTCCCTGCCTATGGCGAGTGGCGCGATGATAGAATGCAGCGGTGGGCATCATGTCAAACAATTCATCTGAGCACAAACCATTGTATAGGCGATAGAACACACACAGCGAGGCAAAGTCCCTTCTGAGGCTAAGAGGTTCCACATCGCCTGTGAGTATGGGGTTGTCGACGAGCCTCAACGCCCGTTTTTGCAATGAGTCGAAGGGGCCAAGCTGGTATGCAGGCGCTCCGGCAAAAAGGTGACAGCAGTACTCCATGTGGGGCCGAATTTGTGCCTTATAAAGCAGAAGTCGTTGCCCCGCAGTGAAGTACTGCTTCGCCCTGTTCAGCACTCCAAGTTTCTTTGAGGCCAGCTTGACCTTCTCCTCCAAATGGTTGCAGAACTGAACGTCGCTTGAGATGTCGACACCTAGGATCCCAATACTCGAAGAGATGGAAAGTGGTGTGCCCAGGAATTGCGGCGCTACAATAAATGGGGTTTTCTTAGCGGTGAATACACATACTTGTGTCTTAGTGGGGTTAAATTGGACTAGGTTAAGTCGACCCCAATCGGATACTCCCGAGAGAGTAGTCTCGATTTCAGACACAAGTTGTTCGCGTCTCTTCTCCACCTCGAATTGAGGGATATTTGCACGACCCGTGTAACACGTATCCCCGGTACTGTCGTCCGCATAGCAATAAATAGATCCATCAGACAGCATGTCATTGATATGCAGCAGAAACAGCGTCGGGGACAACACGGAGCCTTGTGGGACACCAGCGTTTATGTCCATGCGGTCCGAGCAGCTGCCATCGACGACGGCTTGGATACTTCTGTTGGACAAAAAGCTGGCAATCCTTTCGCAAAGTCCCTCGGGGAGTCCGTAGCGTGGCAACTTCGAAAGAAGACCTCTGTGCCAGACCCGGTCAAAGGCCTTTGCTATATCGAGGCTGACCGCTAGTACCTCGCCCCGACTCTCGATAGCTTGCGCCCATCGGTTTGTGAGATACACAAGAAGGTCACCAGTGGAGCGACGGTGGCGAAAGCCATACTGTCGGTCGCTCAGTAGGTCGTTAACCTCAAGGTATCCCAGGAGCTGTGCGTTAATCACACGCTCCATTACCTTCGAGAGAAGGGAGGTTGTAGCAATAGGCCTGTAATTGGACGGGTCTGTCCTGTCGCCTTTCTTAGGCACAGGATGCACGAATGCAGTCTTCCACGAGGCTGGGACTTGTCTCGCGGAGTAAGAGAGCGCGAAAAGCCGTGTAAGTACTGGGCACAATTCGGGGGCACAGTGCCTGAGCACCATCGCCGGTATGCCATCCGGCCCACTCGACTTCCGAACATGCAGGGACTTGAGTTCCCGCCGAACATACTTACTATATTTAAAAATAAACGGCCAACTGAATTCCTACTCGCGTACAGAGGATTATTACCATTATGGCAACAGAAAACATAATGTGGGATGTGCTGTAAATTTTTTACAGCATCTTCTTACCTTACCTACATAAAAATGTATTCATAAAATTCTCTTCACCGGATAGTCTCTCAAGTACAGGCTGCTATGGTTATGATAAGTTATCTATCACTGATGATAAATATATATAACTAGCTCCGCCCGCGTGGATGTCGGTTATCGCTTAGTGTTGATTCAACGTTATTTTTCTAAAATAAAAGTAGCCTAAGTTACTCCTTATTACATCAACTACCTGCCAGTAAAAGTCCCGTCAAAATCGATCCAGCCATTTCAGAGATTAGCCGGAACAAACAGACCTACATGCGACAGACAGATAGAGATAAAAATTGAAAAAAATGTTATTTTGGTGTATGTACCGTATTATATTAATATGCATGTAGTAAAAACGATTATTTCAATATTACAAACACACTCCAATTTTATTTATAATATGTATATGTATATGGTACCATATTATATTCATATGCATGTAGTAAAAAACGATTATTTCAATATTACAAACAGACACTCCAATTTTATTAATATGTATAGATGTATAGATATTGGGAGACAAAACGTCGTGTCATGCATGCAACGGTATATATCTCATCCCTACTTCGTCTGGCAGCTATATTTTTTTTAACAACTGAGGTGGCAGTCAAACACGAGGCCCAACACCAGAGGAGTACGTATTGCCGGCCCTGTAAACACGATTTCCACTAGTGGTAGTGTATTGGCCAGGATTCGAAACGGGGTCCTCTCGATCGTGAGGCCAACTCCCGGAAACACTCCGACGAGTACCTATTCACAGTCCACAGGCTTAACAATAAAATGTATATGATGTCAAAATCGAACCAGGTCAAATCGAAACAAGCTCCTACCCAGGTATACCCTAGTAAGGAAGACGTCACTAGCCCCGGCAGATTTTGAACACCAATCAGATGAGCGTACAGCGTCGAGCAGCCTTGATAGAGATTGGGTGACGGACTGGGTGACGTCAACCAATCACACTCTCTATCAAGGCTTCATGGAGACTAGAGTAGAACAAGGACAATCTATGACTCTTATCTTATGTATGAATTATGACGTGACAGGATAATATATACCTACAGGTACCGGTAACTATTCATTTTACATGAAGGATTTCTATAGAATCCGCTTTGAAATAATAAAATTGCTTCGTCAGAATGACACACATATGCGTCTAATCTGTACTGTTTTTTAGTTATTTGCGACTTCCAAGGTTATGATAATAATTATGTGTTATGATGATGACATAACCATTATTACTTATCTTGTTATCTTATATTTGTGTTGTTATTCATGTATGGTCATGACAAATTGCTGTATGTGATGAGCCAGGGGAACTTACCGGCAGCCTCACTATACGACAGGGAACTAATTGAAGGTACGAACGGATATAGTTATCTAATTTGACGTCCCTGACTGTATCGTCTGATCAACTGAATCCATTAGTTCAATGATTTAGTCAATAGTGGTACTTACCTACTTATTTTTTTTTGAATAGCCAACACTTGACACAACACCGTTTCGGATCGGCTGGAGATACCCATGAGGCCGTCTTAGATGTAGGAGCCATTGTCTCGCAATCTTGACCCTAGAAAAGGCCCCTGTTCCGGGAGCAATCTTGGGCACAGAAAAGGCCCCTTTTACGGAGGCAAGATTTCACATCAGGCCACCGCTCCTGAACACTTCTGCTATGGTGACAGGCGACTCCACTTGACACCCTCAAGCTTGTGCTCATAGAGGATGATGGTCGTTGAGTGACCTCTGACGTCTGAATCGCCTCCGATAGGTAGGTAGCTTAGGTACCTCTTGACATAACACAATGCTTATAGAGCTGTATTACGTGCTGCCTTCCATACCCTGCCGCACGGTGCGGCTCGCGGCAAAGGCTCTGAACCTGGACCTCAATCCGAAGTTGATAGGCCTACTGGATGGAGAGAATCCGAAGCCCGAGTTTCTTAAGGTAGGTTGGCTTTCACACTCACACAGATTTACAATATTAGCAGGATGAACTTACACACACAAACCTATTGAAAATACGAATCTCAGCGAGCGAAAGCAGCCCTCATCCAGCGGTTCCCGGCGACCTTGATGAGGTCGTCCTAACACCTGGCCGTAATAATAATTTGTTCAAAATCAGTTCGATCTAACCTCGATCTACCTAATCTCAAAAATTGATTTGTCTTCTACACAGGTGGGGTCGTGTGCTTGTTTGCCACCCAAAAAAGTTGACAGTTTTGAAAATAGAGTTTTTGATATTCGGGATATTAAAATCAAGAATTTTGAAGAGTTTTTATTAGATTAGAGGAATAGGCTGGAGTTTAATTAAACATTTATGTTCTCAACCAGCTGAATCCACAACACGTAGTGCCCACCATCGTGGAAGAGGAGCTTCACCCTTTGGGAGTCCCGCGCCGTCATAACCTACCTAGTGACCAAGTACGGCCAGGGGAGTTGCCTGTACCTTGAGGACCTTTATTTCGACATTGGCACATTTAACGCGAGGTTTTCAGATTATCCAGTGAGTATATTCAAAGGTCTTAATATATTTATGGGGCCAACACTTTCACGCCCCGCCAAATGAAAGGATTGTAGAAGGAAGGGATCACATGTGCTGGATACCAAGTCTCTATAATGCGGCAAAGAAACGTAGAGAACCGCTCGGTCCTAGATGACCTCTGACTACACTATCAACTTGGGCCACTTAGAGTCACAATCCATTGCTGATTGTAGGATTTCACTGAAACCATCGTTTTGTCCAAACTGAAGCTAGGGCAGACACAATTGCAATACCCTGTCTTTCGGGATGATTTAGGATGCAGGTTAATAATATCAAAGGAAATTAACATTATGTTATCTGTGCTGCCAGGTATAGGCATATGAAGAAAATAAATAACGCCCGAATAGGTTTCCAGTTCCCATAATTCCTTGGAGCACCAGGAGACAGCGCGAAGATTGAGGATGCTGTTCAAATCATCGACACTTTCTTGGAAGGCCAAAAATACGCCGCTGGTCCCAACTTGACGATCGCCGATTTCTCTCTCATCACTTCTGTCACCAAACTTGGTACAGTACCATTGACGCTGATGACACAAAGGAACCCTATTGTTAAAAGGTAAGAGTCATAGCCATTTCCCAGATGCACTTATTCCGGAGGAGACTATCGTTTGATCTCAACCCCGAGAGGAAAGCCTTCTTCAGAATCTCGTCCATTATCAGATGTATCAACTACGCTGGAAGTAAGTAAGTAAGTAAGCAGGTAAGGAGGGGATGGCTTGTACGGCAAAAGCTATATCGTGATACTTTCTAATAATAGGTGCAGTATATGCTGGTATCACCAGGATCAAACTGGCTTATTTTTTCCTTGCTTCTTCCAAATAGCGTTACAATGTTTAGCCAAAATTAGGTTTATTGTATTTTTTAATTCTTTTAATATTCAATTTGACACCTTTTCAAGAACTTTAGGACACTTTCCTGACTTAAGTAACGCTGCCTTTTCTGCTAAGAGAGAAAGCCTCATTCACTATGTGCACATAAAAAATCAACTTGATGCTTTTAGATGGATCGAGACAGTGGAGACAGCACCTGGCTATGAAGAAAAGGGTCTAGAGGCGTTCAAGGGTCTCGAGGACAAGCAACGGAAGAAATGGTTAATGGTTAAAAAATCACGAAGGACAGAATTTTCAATGCACTTCATTCCTCCATGGTTCTGGCAGAAAGCGCTCAAAATATATTTATATATATATTTCTGGTCATATTATATCAGTATTCAGGTACTGCTCTCACCTAGAATTGTGGCGGTCATAACAATATTTACAATAGAGCATTATGTAAAATAAAAACAAACACATTTATATTATGTTGTAAACATATATTTTTCTTATCACTTATAACATCCATTACTGCACATTCTCGTCACGCTACACATTCTTCTATAAAAAATGACAACGTGATGCAATGAGAAAAATTATTTGAAAATAACAATTTACTGTTCTGTAGAAACTTTATAGTTCAGATTTGGCTTTGGCCTTAGCTAAGAATTGTTTGAACTCGTCGATACCTTTCTGGTTCGCCTCTTTGTAGCCCGGAGCGGTAGACTTGACCAGCTCATACCAACTAGAAAAGCAAATATTCAAAATTATGATTACGAAAGAGAAAAGAATGGGTTATCTGCAGACGCGAATTAGTTACTATATCAACTAGTAGTCAGAACACAATTAAAAATGGTAACGTAAAAGACCAAGGATTTGAAAGGGTGTTATTTTGCTAAACTCGTACGGATTTCAAAATACTAGGGGGGAGTTCTGGGCGCTTCGTATTGAACTCGAAAAGACGTAAATACACGACACGAAAAACGTCCATGCACGGATCGTTTTGTAACATTATCCAAGATCCAATACTTACTTGAGAACATTCGAATATTCCTTTAGGTTAATGCCAGCAACCTCTATCGTGGACAGTGTCGCGACGAGACTCAGGTCAGCCAACGTGAGCTGGTCTCCGGCGGCGTACTTGCGACCTTCGAGGAAAGTGTTGAAGAAGCCCAGAGCCTCCTCCAGTTGCTTCAGTGCTGCTTCATCTGCAGGGGCATTGCCAAAGATTTGTGGATACTAAAAAGAAAAGATAAATAGGCCGTTTAAACCTCTCATCATCATTCCAGAGCGTATCCCGGATGCGTCCGATAAAGTTGTTCCCAATATCCCCCGTGGACCATGCCCCTATTGGGGAAAACTGGGAAATCACTGAAAAAGAGGGATTGCGGGAAGCCTTGGATGGGCTCCAAAGCTTCCTACTCTAAAAACGGAATCAGCGTTCCAGCGCCTTTTCCAATTCGCACACTCAAATTAAAACATTGGCACGCATGTCATCCCTTACGATGTCAAACTAGCACATGTTTGGTCTTCGTCTTCTACAGAACCCCGTAGAAGCGTCCTGACAGGATATTTATTACATAGTGCTCATGTAGCGAAGCGGTTGCCGCAAAACATGGCCGGACCAAGGCAACGACCTTTTGTGGCAATCATTTCACATAAATTTATGACAGCCACCCAAGTTCCTTTTTTTTTCACATGCGGGAAATCCCCAAGGATACCCACCCCTCCGGAGCCGGAGGTTATGTCGGACTCGAACCGACTAAATCGCACGCCGTCTCTGGGTCGTAGTGCTAGGCCGAAGGTGAGGTTGTCATGCGACATATCCCTCGCACCCCGGCTGACCCAGGGCCATCCCTCTCGGTTGCACAAGTGTACAATAGTAAGTGTACATTATTAGAAATTTGCGCTAGTATCTTCTAATACACGTTCCAGTATTCTGTGCTAGTCTAAATTTGGACAAGTATGAGTACCTACTTTAACGTGTGTAGTTGTTACCATAACATAAAACTCAATGTTCATTTGTTAGTAGGTACTTTTTGCACTGTTATAACGACCATCAGATTACAATCAAGATAATGATAATACTTACGTAATATTTAGAGAATCTCGGGTACAAAGTCCCCAAGTCGAAGTCCAGCCTCTGGTCTACGAGCGCCCTCTGTTTCAAGTCTGAGGGGTAGAGAGTCTCTCCGCCGTATTTGTTCACCAGGTACCTGCTAATCGCGCGTGATTCCCAAAGGGCAAACCCATCGTCGACGATGGTGGGCACGGTGTGTTGGGGATTCAACTGAAATGAAATAGAGTATTATAAGAAAACGGTCTACATCTACCACCATACTTTAGAGTCTATAATCAGCCCACTGCTGGACATAGGCCTCTCCCAATGCGCGACATTTCGTACGATCCTCCGCCTTCCGCATCCAGTCTGTCCCACCCACCTTTAGAGTCTAAAGTTCAGAAATACGTCACTGCCATAAAGGGGTCCATGCGTGGGTAAGTAACAATCGAAAAAGCTAGCCCTAGCTAGGTCACAATGGGTGACAATGACAATAAGATTCTTAACATATTGAAACCCATGAAGTAGCATACACTCACATTTTATGACATGTTTCTGGTTTAAACATAATAGTGGGTGAAATTAGTGTTGCGATAAAGAAATTATCATTATTACGTTGGCCGGTTGCATTCAGCTTGTAGGTACTTTGTAGCCCAGGGACCACTCGCCTACTCTTTAACTAACTAACTAACTACTTTTTTTGTGTAAGGTTGGCTTCTTGATGGACCCCGCGCGTTTGGCGTAAAAGAAATTTATTTACATAATGATTTTATTTTCAAGCATCGCGTACTACGATAGTCAGTTGATCTATAACATTATTTTATAACATTTAAGTAGTCTGACATTTTACCTTCAAGAAGTCGGGAGAGAATTGTTCGCCGGCCCTCAAGTCTACTGGTTTGAGGTTAAGCTGGAGGTCTAGAGCGGCCGCCACGAGCAGCACCAGCCGGCAGGGGGCGGAGCCCGACATGTAGTACAAGTCTACGGCCATGTTATCGCTAAAAATTGATTAATATAACAAACGTTGAAATCTGCGTTCAGCAAGAGTAGACCGCCGGTCAGACAACAGAAGTAGTTTTAGGTGCTTACCGACGATGAATTTCACTTTTATCAAGAATAAACTACGATTATTTATTAACTTAATGCCTTCAACACGTCTTCAACTAAACTAAACTGTCAATTCCATTCCATACATTTTGTAACCTATACTTACCTAATAATTCAGGCTGATTTGACACAAATTTCAGACCTGCGCATTATGGTGCGCGACTTGAGCGATGAAGGAGTGATCATAGAAATAGGATCAGAATGATTGCTCGTTTTTCTTTTTGATTATAATACATGGTAGTCCTTTTGACCGTGAGAATGAAAATCTTTATTACATGGGCCTGGTAGGTTCGGTAACAATTCACTCTACTAACGGGCCAGAAGAGGAAAGACGTCTTCATTCTTCAATACGATGGGATCACCAACAATGGTGGCTACAAGATAGCTAAGTAATGGTTATTTCTTCCACTCTCTACTCTCCTGAAGTAGGTTTGTGTGTTCTTAATTGAAGCATATAAGCGCAAAGCGCACCTTGTTTTGCCTAGCGAACCGTATGTTTAATTTTATTTCGTGAACACAAAGCATACCTGGTTACGCTATATCTGGTCTGTATAAATACCTATAGATACATGTAGAACCTATCTGTACTCAGGATGTTAAAAGTGATAAGTATAAAAAACTAATTTAGAGCTTACGTAATTTATTTATCTTGTTACTTATTGGTTACTCAGAGGTAGGCAGGCACCTTATTAGTGTCCTCAATTAGTTACCACATGTAGGCAGAATCTACAATTTTATTATGATATAACAATTGACAAAAACTTACAGTTTTAGTAGCGTAGATTAGACTGTTCTCTACTAACAATGTTGATAAACTAAGGAAGGAGCGCGCCGGCCGGCAACCTACTCGCGAGTCGCGACAGTCGATAGCCTTGAACCGATGTTATTGGCTTAATACACGACGAAGTTATGTTGGTTAGTTAACACCAACGATTGATAAGGCTGACGTGGGCTGACGAGACGCTCCGCCTATGTACCTAGCTTAGCGTACCGAATACCAACTATATTTAGCCGTATTAAATTAAAACCTCTAATATCGCGATCGGTGCTCTAGTGAGTCTAACTAAATTTATAACTAAATACCATACAGTGATAGGGACAGCTTAAATTTATTTTTTATAGGTGGGAAATAGGTACCTACAATTTTTTACAATTTTAGTACTTAACTGAAATTACTAGTATGCCGCCAACCACTACAGCTAACATAGGTATAACGTCGTCATCCATAAGTAACATCCCTGGTATGTCTCTTGTCGATAGTGTATGGGCTGCTGGATTTGAGCCAGGGACACTAACACTACCTACCTGAGTTGTTGAGGTTGGAAAGTACCTACCGGTTGAAGTTAATTTTGTAGTAGGTACCAACCTACCTGCGTGACTTTAAAGCTTATGATAATTTAATTTGAAGGTATTGGAAGAATGCAAACTTGATATAAATAGCTGAGTTATTTCCAACCCAGTTAAGGAACAATGAAAGAACCACGGAGTATAAAATCAAGAGTAAGTGACACACGTCGATAATGGATTCCAGTACCTGTTGTACCCTTGTAAACTCTCACATGATCATCATCTTTGCGCTCGAAGTCTTCATCTCGAACTCCAGAGTCAACTCCCGCGATTAAATCCTCGCCAACTCTCACACAATGACCAATTATGTCACAAAAACAATTACGTCATTTTGGATTGGTATTTTAGAACAGAGCACAATACAAGCCAGTGCAAGCAAACGCGGTTGTCTACTAAAGTAGTGCGAATTTTGTTGGACTGTTGAACATCGTCACAACCTGTCTTTTATACCACTTAGGTGACGGACAAAATGGAAAGTGGTTACTTACGACACATAATAAATAATAGTACTAGCGTACTCACGGTGACCTTTGGACGTTACACCAGGGAAGTCATACTCATGCTACTGAGTTGGTCTGTAAGAACAGAGTTTTTGTGCCGTTCGTTAGTGTAAAAGACAAAGCAGTACCAGTGTTTGGTCTTTCTACGACAGCACAAAAAACTCTGCAGTGAGATCTGCACTGCCGGGAACACAACACGAGGTTTTTATAGCCACGTTATTCTGTGGGGCAAGGTTATTATAGCCACGTTATTCTGTGGGGCAGAGATACTTCCCCAGTCGAACTGCTCAATTAAGACGACGACTAGGAAGTCCTACCAGCATATGGCAGCAATGCAGCATATAGCGAGATAGCTGTAGGGCATTTCCGAGTTTTATATTCGTGAGTCTGGTAGCGGTACAGCGCTCCCGGTCACCCTATAGTTTACCTTTTACAACATGTATCAAATACCAAACTAACAAATAATAATTTTGCTCCATATTGTGGGTAAAATACAAAAATCAAAAGATCAAGAAATTTACATTATATTTTATTATCTTTGTCTTTAATAAAGTAATTACAGGTAGGCACTAAAAAAATAATCATGCATATTGAAGACCATTATACAATAACATATTTCTTAGATACAACAAACACTGCATCCTCACTTGAGAAATAAAAAGACCAAAGGCCTCAGTGCCGATATGGAAGGTTTTAAAAACATTCCGACCACAATCAATGATGGCACTTCGGGCTCAAGTGACTGAGTATCGTGCCCGACTAGCATACCGATGGTATAACAATGATTAGATCCCAAAGAGTCGTAGCTTACACCAAGCGTGTTTTCAAACTAGTACCGGTCCATATATTCTCCTAACAAGTGAACCGCCACTAGCCTGAAAGGAAACTTCAACATGAGGCATAAAATAAACAATAAAAGCTCTAATAAAATGTACATGTCACGCTGTTTCCACAAAAGGCACGTATTCGTAAAAGAAAAAAAAAATGTTTTCCTTTTTAAAAAAGCTATTTTGTTACTTAGAATACCTCGGGACACATTTCTTGGACCTAAATCGCGAAATAAACGGGCCCGTGCTCGCGAATTGTTTTTTAATAATTTGCTTGGTGAATTTGAGCTCATCCACGGCCGTAGCACCGCGTCCTATTCTCAAAGACACCAAAGAAACGAATACTGCGCGCAAAGAGCACATTTTAGGTCAAAGATTCATGTCTCGAGCAATAAAAACTACCAGCTAGTGTATTACAAAACAATTAGACGTATTTTTAATTATCAAGCTATGATTGTGTGCTATTAAACAGTGAAAATTACTTAACAGCTTTGTCAGCCCAATTATTGCTTCATTTAAGGAATTTACGCCTAACACTATATTGGGGGGGGGAAGAATATAAATTATAACGGATTTTAGTAACATTTCATCATTATTTATTTCACTAAATAAATAGCATTATAACATGAATTACCTACTAACGAAAAATATTGTTTACCCCTAAATAAAAAAAGATAAATTCAGGTATAAATTACACGGGTATAGTGTGTCTAGCGCCAAAATTAGTAAACACGTGCTTACTATAACCGAAGCATAGTTCTTTGCAGTGGCCGGCAAACTTCGTGACAATGTACTCAGGCTGAATACAGCGTATTTTTAGGTCTCTTTCGTATTACACCAATCATAGATTATATTAAACTACTCACGGGCTCAAAAGGCTCCCGTCATTGGTTGATAGTCCTAGTATTAGTTTTCGTTTAGCCAATTAGTGTGTTGCCATTCTGACGTTTGTTCACGAAGTTTGCCGGTAACTATTCTAGATAGTGTTATATTGAATCGTCTCTTCACGTTACGACCATTATTATATTTTTTTACTTTATTCGTTCGGACACTAAATATCAATAATTACACAAAGCTATCTACATGAGCCACTCTTATCCGTTTTTGAGTTAGTATTGCCAGATTAAAATATCTGCCGCAGCCATAGACAAAAACCGGCTTCATGTATATAAAGACTTTTGTGACAGCATATTTTTCATCTGGCAACTATTTATTATGTTGGTAAACACCATTGTCTGGGAATGATTCGTAATGATTGCATTTATATCTCCAGCCGCATCTCTCTTTCTCTCTCTCTCTCTTCGGCTCCGACGTAAACTGGACTTTCTGTAAGAGAAAGATGTTATTATCTTTTGTGGACTAATTCTACTCACAGAAAGCACTGAACGTAAAACTAAAATAAATTTTAGGTTTGGACACGAGAATACATTACATAGTTATATCTACCTCATTGGTGTTTTTTTTTTGCGATGTAATGTTTATCTAAGAAAAAACCAGTACTTTTTTACCGTGCGGAATTCGTCACGGGCACCGGCCGGTTGTGTCGGACTCGAACCGAATGAAACCACACGTCGTATATGGGTCGTAGGTTACCGGAGGTAAGATTTCCGGTGATATATTCCTCGCACCCCGGCTGACCCAGAGCCATCTCTATCGAGCTAGCCCTCTTCGGTGTGGGGAGTCCGGAGATGGGGAGGTGCGTATTCCGCCGCCGTCTCGGCCTGCTTCTGGTAGAGTAACAGGCGGCTTCCTGTCACCCTAGGGCCCCAGACCACCCTTGGCTGATTCTTCGCCATCTGTCGTGTGTATAAACACGCTGTACGCGTTTCTTGGGTGTCTTCTGAGAATAGCATATGATGCCTCGGCCGTGAACAAGCTCAATTTCCCAAGCATAGATTATTACGCAATTCTCGCGCGCCAGGGCTTCGTTTGTGTCGCGACTTAGGTGCAAGACAGACTAATAAGAGAGCAAGTCGCCGTAAGTGGATCTCCACTCCACCAGAACCAACATGCATACATGGAAGGCAAGTCCATCGAGACCGCCCTGCATAATTTGGTCAACAGGATACAGAGATCGATAAGCAACACACAATATGCACTAGGATGCTTCTTCGACGTCGAGGGCGCCTTCGACAAGGCGACCCGTCTCAATCGAGGAAACCCTAAACCGCGAAGGTATAAACAAAGATATATCAGGTTGGATAAGAAATATGCTGAACCAACGACTGATACAGGCCGAGCTAGCGGGAACAACACGCACAGTTATAGCAAGGAGAGGCTTCCCCCAAGGAGGATGCCTATCACCCCTACTATGGTGCCTGCTAATAGACGAATTAGTAAACAAGATAAACAGAATGCATATATACACACAGGTATACTCTGATGATGGTGTGCTTCTGATAACAGGAAAAGTCCTCAGTGTCATATGTAACATCATGAACAGGGGGCTCAACAAAGCACTAGAATGGTGCAGGAGTAAAGGCCTAAACCTGAACCCCGATAAAACCAAACTAGTACTCTTCACGAGAAAAAGAAAACTAGGACAGGCTGAACCAGTAAAACTTGACGGTCATGACCTTGAAAATGTAAAAGAGGTCAAATACCTGGGTGTGACACTGGACAGCAAACTAACATTCAAGAACCACATAAGCAACGCATGCTCGAAGGCCAAAATGGCTATGATGCAGTGCAAAAGAGCTATAGGAAGAACCTGGGGTATAAAACCAGCTATAGTATTGTGGATCTATAAGGCCATAATTATGCCAAGAATCCTGCACGGTGCCCTGGCATGGTGGCACAGAGCCAACACAGGGAGCAATAAAAAAGAACTAGACAAGGTCCAAAGAATGGCAGCACTAATGACCACTGGTGCAATGAGAACAACACCCACTGCCGCGCTAGAGATAATACTGGGACTTAACCCACTAGACCTAGAGGCAAAAAAGAAAGCAGTTGAACAATGGTTCAAACTAAAAAGCATTGGCCTCTGGACAGCAAACGCATTCGACGAAGGCCATGCCAAGATAAGTCAGGGCTACGAAGACAAACTGTCAATGATTCTCGCGAATAATGACCTAATCAAGAAAGAGAGAACATTTGACAAGAAATACAGAGTACATATAGGACACAGAGACGACTGGAAGATAGACACAAATGGCACTATCTGTTACACAGACGGCTCCAGAAAGGAAACAACAAAGCTCTCTGGCTCTGGAGTGCACATTAAATGTGAGGACGGGACAGAGATAAACAGATCAATACCATTGGGTAAGTTTGCAAGTGTATTCCAAGCAGAAATCTTTGCCATTAAGGAGTGCGCGGAAATAATAAAGGACCTGAATGCCGAGAAGATCACACTCTACAGTGATAGCCAAGCTGCGCTGAAAGCTCTGGACAAAATAGAGACCACCTCGGCAATGGTAAAGGAATGTAAAAAGACATTGAAAAGACTGGCCATAGCAACCGACGTAACGATTGCTTGGGTACCCGGACACGAGGGTAACACGGGCAACGAGGTAGCTGACGAGCTGGCCAGGAAAGGAGCTGATGTAAACCAGGTGGGCCCTGAACCCAGGTTGCCAATAGCCCACAAAATCACCAAAGGCGTCATCAGCCGGAGCATAGTGGCGGAGACCAACCGAAGATGGAAATCATCGCCTGTCATGAGACAGTCGAAAATGTTCATAAAAAGTTTAGACACAAAAAGAACAAGCCAACTTATGAAACTATCTAGAAGAAACATGAGGCTTGTCGTAGAAGTGATAACAGGACACTGCCGATTGAACAGGCACCTGACACTAATAGGAGTGAAGACTGATCCCAGATGCCCGGAGTGCATGGATGCCGAGGAAACTAGCATCCACCTGCTGGCCGAATGCCCCATGTACGCGCTGAAAAGATGGGAAATCATGGGAACGGATGAATTAGATTTGGAAGACTTTTCCAATCTGAGGGTGGAACAGATTGTAAGTTTTTGCAAGGAAACAGGTAGGTTCGACGAAGCGCCGTGATTGCCGGACACCCCTATCCCATACAGGAAAATAGGGGAAATGGGTGAAATGGCCCACAATGAAGGGCAGATCACCCGTCCGGTTGCGGCGTCCCCTGCTGGCAGTAAGTAAGTAGGTGCAAGATGGGGTTTCCCGGGGCTTACAAGCAGTAGGCACCTGTATGTTATAGTGGGTCGGCTACTGGCAGCACTGCTTGCGCACGTTGTCGGAGTGCGAGGGCCGCACGTCGGTGGGCTCGACGTCGGGCCGGATCACGTCGCCCTCCGGCGGGTCGCGCATCTGCTTCTGCGATACGATCCTGTAGATTTCTGTAACACAACATTGAGATTAACGTCAGCAATACATATCATAACAATGGGTGTCTGTAGAGCCTCACTAAGCTCTTCGGGGCTACAAAAGTTCCAATAGAATCAAGAATTGGGACTTTTCGGAATTATGGTATGTGATTGGGATTAATTTATCGAAATGAAGATTATTTTAATTAGTGTATTAAACGGCGTGTATGTAGTGTATTAACAATATAAACATCTTGGGAGAGGCCTATGTCCAGCAGTAGACTGCAGTGGGCTGATTGATTAACATTATTTTTAATTACCAATGACATTTTTGGGGGTTAAGTCAATCTCCAAGCCGGTATACCCAATGATTGGCAGACGGGGCTCTGGGCCAGGCTGTCCATATCTATTTCTTGGATTTCGTTGTATAAAGAGAATTAAGTGATAAGGCTGTTCTCTATTATATTATAACATAAAAATCGTTCAGGCCTAGGGCGATCAGACATCAGGGTTGTCTGTTTATGACTTAAAAGTAATGTTTCATTTCACTATAGCAAGAAAGTGATCCACCTAGTCCGTCACTACCAACAATTTTGGAGATGTTTCCAGTTGCTCCTGAGGCTGTCACCATGGAACCTACTCCATTCGGTTGAACACAGCCCTGGGCCTTGATTCTGCTATTATTTTTCTCATGTCAAGACCACTGCGGTACCACAGACACTGTATCCACTGCCATTTAACTTTAGACTTTACTACGGTTTTAAATGACAATCTTGTAGAGTGAATGAAAAATGTTATAAACTCGTTCTCATTTCATTATGGACTTTAAGTTATAGAAATAAAGTCTTATATTTGATGACATTTTATGCAATGTCAGTGGTATGACAGTGGTGTTGTTATGTTATAAAATTAGCAGAATCGGGGGCTTGATAGTGAGACCATTAACGTCCAAGTAACGATGTACAACGAATACCAATACTCGTTACAGCAGTTAAATAGTGTTGTGTCTAATTCACAAATGGTTCACGCAATATCAGTGTACATAATTACCAGTTAAAATGTTCTGGAATGCAGGCTCGACGTTGGTTGAGTCGAGGGCGGACGTTTCAATAAAACTAAGGCCGTTTCTTTCCGCGAATGCCTTCGCTTCTTCTGTCGGGATGGATCTGTGGAGCACATAATATTATACGTTGATAACTTTATGTCGAAATCGTTTTATTGATCTTTGATTAGATTGATTTAGTTTGAGAGCTATGTTTATGTGAAATTGGAAGTCCTTACTTTGAATTTTGAATATGTTTTTGTTCAGGCCATATCTACTAAGCTAAATTGGAATTTGATGCAGATAACGCAGAGGCCCGAGTTGGTCTTATACAGGCTCAGCGCTGTATACTCTAAGGTCGGTGCAATAGGTCATTCTCTTCCATTCTTTCATGGCAGGCTCAGTTATATTTTCCATGCAGTGTTCTTTTTCACAATAATCCATTCACTGTGTATGTAGCTAAAGCTCTCTAGATTCATATTTTGAATCTACGTAAGCTAATACCGATTTTAGAATAAAATTGATACACCTGCTTATTGACGGATTGTTCGAGGTTAGGTAATTAGGCACTCTCACAAGGGCCAAGATAATCCAAATCAGGAGTCCTCTAAGTGCAGAGCTTTTTTAACAAAAACCAACCTGAGGTGCCTAACATCGCTCCAACATTATCATTATATTTTGGTCGGCGTGTTCGCGCAGCTTGCGCAGCCATCGCTCGACATTCTCGTACGACAGATGTTCGGCGATGTCGTACACTAGTACGCCGAAGTGATGCACTAACAGTATAAACAAATACTAACCTAAGGTGCTTAAGATCGCTCTTGTCAGTATATTTTGGTCGGGGTGGTCGCGCAGCCATCGCTCGACAGATGCTTGGCGATGTCGAACACTAGTACGCCTACGTGATGTACTAACAGTATAAACAAATACTAACCTGAGGTGCCTAAGATCGCTCTTGTTACCGACCAACATGATCAGTATATTTTGGTCGGCGTGGTCGCGCAGCTCGCGCAGCCATCGCTCTACGTTCTCGTACGACAGATGCTTGGCGATGTCGTACACGAGTAGCGCGCCCACTGCACCGCGGTAGTACGCCGACGTGATGGCGCGATACCGCTCTTGGCCGGCCGTGTCCCATATCTGAGCTTTTATGGTTTTTCCGTCCACCTGGGGAAGTAAATAAAGGTTGTTTAATATTGTGTTAAATATACAATAATATGTATATCGGATCCTACCAAGACCTTTGGAACCAAGCCGGCAAGTCAACCTCATCTTCAACCAGTATATCAGATATTTGACGAGCGAGACTAGCCGGTAGGTTTTTTCTCTTAGGGCTAGGGATTAGACTTACATTTATCTTTATAATGATTAAATTTCTTTCTTTAGATTTTGTTATGCGTAGATTTTATTGTATTGATGTAGGAAGCAAAAAGAGGTTAAATGAGAGTATATTAATTAATATTGTCGTCATGTATTCTGTATAATCGTTGCTATATTATACGTACTATGATTAATAAGGTAGGTAACGCGACCAACTGTAAATGTATTAACACTTAACATAATTTTAAGAGAAAAAAAAATTTCTAGAGGCACTATTCAGGATAGAAAAAGGGGAATATATTTGTAAGCGGAAGCGCTGCCTCTGTATCCTCGTAACGAACTGTCTCTTATCATATCGCTTTCCTAAAACATTCAGTGCGATCACAGCTGCCCAGTTCGAGGTAATCAATTATGACAATGCCATGCCATGAGCCATGACAGTCGAAATAACGGTCGGTCTACGTATATGGCCGTGTGTCGTGTCCGTCTGTCGTAACATTTATGTTAAATCGGTGACGTCAGCATCCGCTTGTTCTGTTTGTTTTAAAAACGTTAGAAGAGTGTATTTATAAAGAGGTTAATTGATCCTTTGTGACGTTTTGAATTCAGATAAGGTAGAATCACTATTGGTATTACACAACAATCCAAGTTATTGACTACCTTAGATCAAAACCTTTTATACAATAACTAGCGATCCGCCCCGGCTTCGCACGGGTGGTAAAAATAGCCTATGTTACTCGGGGCGAATGTAGCTTTCCAATGGTGAAAGAATTTTGAAATCGGGGCAGTAGTTTTTGAGTTTATTCATTACAAACATACAAATCTTGCCTCTTTATAATAGTAGTGTAGATGAAGATAAATATTATACATCAAATATATTACAAAAGAAAATCAATCAAATATGTTTTTCCGCATTCTAGATTCCGTGACAAGCTAGTTAAGCTATGCGTCATTTGGGCCAGGATAGTATTGTGTAAAATGTCCAAATGAAAATCGTTTGTAAAATTGTGTTTGGCAAGGTCTGAGGGCATTTAGGAGTGATAAGGCAGCCTATTATTTATAAACTAGCTTTTAGCCACGGCTCCGCTCGCGTGGATGTCGGCTATCGCTGTAATATAGAAAGAAGAAAGAAAGAAAGAAAAAATATTTATTCAAGCAGGACACTTAAGATACACAGTACAGAACACAAAAGCATTAAATAAGGCTTGTGTACCTCACGCGCCAACTGAAAAGGTTCAAGCTCAGCATATAGCTTGACAGCTATCTAGACAGCTGGTTTTCAGCCAGACCTCTGTGAGGATGATGCACGGACACAAATCAGCTGCTCATACTTATATATCCCAAATAAACAAAACAAAAGCCAACTCAAGCGATACACCTACCCAACCCACACTACCCAACCAAACTTACATAATACAAAATAAATATTATAACTAAATATGCGCATATCATAAAATAATAATAGATAGATACAATAAGTGGAACCAAATAAAATACCATGAGAAGAAAAATTCTAAAACTTTACCCATAAGCACGACTTCCTCCCCAATATATCAATATCGGTTATCGTTATTAATTGTAGCCTATGCGTTATTCCGATGTATAAGCTATTTTATTGTAAAGTTTCATTTAAAATCCGTTCACTAGTTTTTTTACGTGAAAGAGAAACAAACGTCCATCCATCCATCCATCCGTCCATACTTACAAATATTTTTTTTTGTTTTTTTTTTTTTAAAAAAGATTATTGGCAACCGAAATTATCGCAATTACTAATAATCCCTCTAACCCCTCCAACTAAGCTAAATTGCTTGTGCTAGGAGTGGGTTCACGTCGGTAGTGTAACGGCCATGATTCGAACCCGGGACCTTTCGATCGGGAGGCCGACTCCTTAACCACTAAGCTAACTTATGCGTTTATAATATTAAGTGGGGTTCAACTGTTTATAGTTAGCATTTTTATATCTGCACTGTAACTATTGGTGTACAGAAAGTTATCTATCCTCAACATTCCCCCGATTAGGATAGCACAGGTGAGGTGAACAACTTGCTTCCTGTATTCCTACAGCCAACCGCAACCGTTATTCAACAGAAACAATGCCTATTACCGTCAACCGGGACACTTTTTTAACAGCTAGCATGTTGATTTACTGTCGAATACAGCACAGCCCTTTCCCAATCCCCAGTACGATCCCTATGAAGCGTGATGGAATGTCTTCGATTCCTACTTTTAATCGAAACCAATATTCTGTTCCGATGAATACACTTACGAAGTTAAATATAAAGAATGAGTGTGTATTTAAAAAGCAGGTGAGGCCAGCTGTATACATTACATGAACTGGTATGTACCTAAATATTTTCAGTATTACAAATTAAAAAAATATATGTATCATGAGCTCATTTTGTGGCTACTCCCACATACATACTAAATACCTGAGTTGGTTCTTCTATATACAAATTCGCTATGTTAATATATAATATATTATACAAATTCGCTATCGACCATCACTCAGAGAATAGAGGTAGATTTGTCGTCAACGGGTGATCTTCTGGCGTATGTTACCCATCTTTGGGGTGAGGCTATGGACAAGCACGGCGAGACATCGCCAAAGCTTTCGATAGAGTCTGGCACAAATCGCTTCTTTCCAAGCTACCAGCCTTCGGTCTGCCCCCTAGACTATGCAACTGGGTTGCTAGCTTCTTGCAGGATCGCCGTATTCGCGTCCTTTGTGATGGACGCGCCTCGGAGTTCTTGCAGGTAAATGCTGGTGTGCCGCAGGGGTCCGTCCTGTCCCCTACTCTCTTTCTTCTGCATATCAATGACATGCTGTCTACCGGCAGCATTCATTGCTATGCAGATGATAGCACTTTGCACGGGAGTTATCATGGACGTCCTGCGGATAAGCAGTCGGATATCGCAGATAAAAGGCAGCTTCTTGTCACTGAGCTTGACCGGATCCTGAACAACATTTCCCAATGGGGCTCTGAGAACCTGGTCGAGTTCAATGCCAAGAAGACACAGGCATGTGCGTTCACAGCAAAGGTATCTTCTTTCCTTCCCCTTCCCACTCTTCAGAGCACTCCACTGCCACTGCAGGACAACCTGACTATCCTCGGTATGGATGTTCGCTGCAAACTTAATAACAAAAACTACATCGAGAGTATCATCAAAACAGCCTCGCGTAAACTCGGAGTCTTGAACAGAGTGAGACGGTTTTTCACGCCGGAGCAGCGGTGTCTTCTATACAAGACCCAAATTCGGTCCTGCGTGGAATACTGCTCGCATCTCTGGGATGGCTCCGCAAAGTACTTATTAGATGCTCTCGACAGGTTGCAGCGACGTGCGGTCCGCATTATTGGGAATCTCGAGGTCACAAGCACCCTTGAGCCTTTGCAGATGCGTAGAGATATTGCATCCTTGGCAGTATTTTACCGTCTCTACCATGGTGAATGTTCTGATGAGCTCTTCCAACTGGTCCCGCCCTCTCCTTTCCTACATAGGACAACACGAGCAGGGCTTAGATGTCACCCGTATACGGTGCAGAATATTCCCTCAAGAACCAAGCGGTTTGGTGACTCCTTTCTTTGTCGCACCATTAAGACCTGGAACTCCTTGCCAGCTCACGTGTTTCCTTCTTCCTACAGTCCCGGGTCCTTTAAGCGGGGCGTGAAAAAGCATCTGATGAGGCCGTCAAGCTGAGTGCCACCATTGTTAACATGGTACGTGTTTGTAATGGTGACCCTCTTTTCTGAGACTTTGCCTTCAGCTTACCATCAGGCGAGGTGAAGTCAAATTGACGTGTCCTATATAAAAAAAATAAAAAAATAAAAATAAAAATAATTAACTGCCTAGGCAGTTAACTAAACGCCGCCATTCAATTACCGGCCTGAATCGTGATCAGGCGAAACGAACGAAGACGTTTAACTTCTTGCCTAGCCATTGAATTAAACAGTTAGAAAAATGACATTACTGCATGGTTATAAAAAGAACCTATCCACTAACTTGTTGTGAATACACCTCTGTCTACCCCCTCGGGGATTTACAGGTGTAAGTATATGTTTGTAATTTTCTATGTTATTTCGAGGTAGTACCCTATCTAACGATTGGCCTTAGCATTAGCACGCCAGGTTGTTAAATAATGTAATAAACGAGACGGCTGAATATCACTCAGGCCGTTAATTGAATGGCACCGATTAGTTAACTGCTTAAGCAGTTAGTTGTACGGCTGATTAAGCTAGTTGGCGGCGACAGATTCATGCCGCATGGTGTTCGCTATTAATGCTCTTAATATAGTGAAATGAGGATCAACTGAACTGGGTTTACGCGATAACCATAAACTTGAGTTACTTTGTGGCAACTGGGTGACTATGGGATAATTTATTTTTCTTTTTGAAGGTACAGACAAAGGTCAAATGAATGACAGGACAGCATTACCACTTCTGGACTGTACCTACTTCCACAGGTTATTTTGAGATGTTGGGGGGAATCGTCGGGATTATATGTATGGATAAAAATAACAAAGTAAGTGGGGATAATTTGATTGACGATTAATATTATTGTTTATGACGATAAATTGGGATTGGCGCAAAGTAGTATATCCCCAGTTTACAGCATTCAACGGAATTCATTTAGTTTGACTTGATTGTCGTCTTCCACTGTTTAAATCGTAACGTATCTCTATATTCTATCTCTCAAATAAGCTTATAGTCTTTATACGTCTACATATACCTAAAAATAATATACATTTACTGTTAAACCATCTCCATCTCCATTAAAAGTAAGATGCTGTAAACTAAATAAATCGTGCGCGATGCGCGATTTCGAGTAGAAAAGAATTTCCAAGGCGTGCACGAATTTTGTAGTAAGTACATATTCTAGAGATAGGTAATCTTGATCATATTGTAACACGGCTTGTGAAATAAGTTTCTTGTTAATCTCATGATCTTTTGGCTTATATTTACGTAAATTTCATGGTAGTCGTGAAGATTTGTTAAATGTTCGCAGAAGAAACTTCTTTTTGTGTCTGTTTGACAGATTTGTTGTTCTTTCGATAGGTGATGAATTTTTTATTTCGAATGCAATAACTTTATCTGCAACAGCAATTTATCCATCGTTTGTAGATAGAATACGTATTTTTTTGAAAAATTTGATTTTAAACTAAATCTCTGTGGATGGTCAAAACAAGTCCTAAAGCGACCGCGAGAAGGTGGACCGAACCGCCCAGCCCCCTACCCAGGTGGACTGACGATCTGAAAAAGGTGGTTGGGACAGACTGCATGGGGCGGGCGGAGGGAGGATCGGGGCAATGGCGAACATTGGGAGAGGCCTATGGTCAGCAGTGGAATGCAATAGGCTACATGATATTTGCTTATACTGTTGATTGATGGTACTTGGTGGAACTTGCTACACATCTTCAATGAAAACACTTGTAGTATTCCACATTATTTATTAAATTCCTGACCGGTTTCGCCTTACGGCATCAAAGGTTGAAACATGTTTTTTGGGTTTTTTAATTTTCTAAAGTACACGCGAAAAACCGATTTAGGCTAATTTATTGAATAACAAAACGTATCCTTGATGATAGAAAATGTGTAGCTATTCTAATAAACCATGCTTTAATATCATTAGAAGTCGATACAAAAATTATTAGTAAAAGGAATAAATTAAAATCGGTGAAAGCAAATTCAACACTACCCAGAAATATACTCATGGGAAACGACGCCATTCTATGTCAAAGTTCAGGCAGGTAACAGGTCTCTGAACTTTGACATGGGGAATGACGTCACGTAGGAATGGTTGCCTGGCACTAGGAAGTCTGTACAAAAGGAATTAGAATCGATTTTCCGATGTGTTGAGTACATGATGTGGAAAAACTTATCTAGATTTGGTTACATACAAGGAACTTATAAAAGTATTCCAAGTATATTCACGCCCACAGATATAGAGTAGAGTAGATAGGTATGAAAATCGAGCGTATCATTTTATCGCCTCCAACGATGACGTCACAAAAGCCATTTAGTGTTCATGTTGATCGTAAAAAGCATAGTTCATTAGATACAATTAAACATTTTTGTGTTCGCCATCCATCGGCCAGAACAAACCTAGACAAAAATAGGAGGTGCTACTTCAGTTTGGTGGCAGGCCAGGATAGGCGCTTAGGCTTGTATATTCCCGAAGATACATCACCTATCTACTATGGTTATCAGTCCAACGTAATAGGGGGCGTGCTACGCTACGCTAATGGGTTGGTTTGGAACCAGATCTTGACGGATGGCGTGGGTACGAAGTTCCTAAGAGTTTCACCTACAAGCCAGTTCAGCTGCTGATTGATGAATGAATGATGGTTTTCCTTTCAGATTTGTGAGATCAGACAGGCGTATAAGTGAAACAAAAGAGAGGACGCGTTAATCGGCCTCGGATGACATCAGCATAAGAACATTAATTGCGTGATGCAGGAATAATAGTGTCGTAGCAGTAGGATAGATGGCGCTAAACAGAACATATGAATGACACATACGAACGTCTACTCTATTTCGATGTTTAATGTTAAGTGCATATTAAAGATGTAAGTATAACGATTTGAACATTCCGTTATCAATTGATAAGAGATATTGTGAATAAATATTCGCAGTCGACATTATAAATATTGTGTTTTCATTACTCCTGATAAACATTATTCATGTCTTGAATATTGTCAGAGCAGTTTTACTTTTATTGAGCAAGTGTACTCTAGTGGGGGGCCGCGAGTTATGAAGGAGTAGAGAACGACCCTCAATACAAATGACTGATGATTTAAAAAAAGTAGTTCTGTGGGATGGATTGTATACGGAAGGTGAAGAATCGAGTGCTTTGGTGCAATAATATATTCAGTAGTGAACTGCTAATTGATTTGATTGATTGAAATATACTTCCTCTCGAATTATGGAGAGAGCAGTGTCTGCTAAAGTTTATTGCTAAGATCAAATGAGATGAGACAGATAAGAATTTCTCCGAAACCATCCACGATCCCTTTCAAACATGAAAGGGATCGCTGACTCTATAAACATGGACCAAAAGTCCAAAATGCAATAAAAAAAGGGTTCATATTACATTTAGTCCATTTAGTCTAAAAGATACCATTAATTTTTAGACTTTATAAGTTAATTGGTAATTAAATTGAATTCTTTGCATTGTCTGTGGGACTATTATGCAATAGTAGCAACCTCACTTTCGGCCTTACACTGCGACTCGAAGAGGGCGTGCGTTTAGTCGGTTCGAGTTCTACATAACCTCCTCTTTCGGCGATTTTGATGGTGGAAAGTTGGCGAAATCGGGGTCCAGGGTCTATCTAACTAACGGGTCCCCTAGCAGTAGCTTATGGACAATAATAGATTTTTTTAGTGTAATGGCCAGGATTTGAACCCGGGACCTCTCGATCGCAAGGCCGACGCTTTTGCTAGATGTAGTTTAAGGGCATCGATTAATATCCTTGAACTGGTGGCGTAACCGAAATTAAATTACAACCAATTGAACATATTGAGCGTGTCACTCGATTTGATTCCCTATTGTGTTTAACTGAGAATGTCTTTGTTTTTTTGCTTGCCCCTATGAGCAAAACCGAGGAATGACCCGCATTGTGCCAGCTATATTTTTGGTCTTCATGATGGGTGGCTGGCCTTTTATCGTCGATCAAAGAAGTATCCTGTGTCTAAAAATGCTCGATAGGAAAAATTGTGTAATTATTTTATCGACCCACAACAGGAGACCCCTTTTATGGGCGCTGTACGACATCTACAAGAAGAGATGAGATAGTCTATTTGATCGGGAAAACTATTATTTTATATGGAGAATGATTTATAAAGAACATGCGATACAGCTATTCAATCAATTTTAGATATAAAAAGCCTCTTACGGTGTTTTACATTTCGTATGACCGTATCTTTTTTACGGTGATTAAATTGAATAAGTTATTTCAAGCGTTCTTCGTGACGCAATAATTTAACTTTTTGTATTAGTTGCAGATAAAATTTATAATATGGTTATATGCTAGATATGTATAATATTCTAGATATATTATGTATTATATCGACACCAGAAATATGATTTACGGTAAGGGACATTTTGGCGAAAATGAGTTATACCTACAAGTACATAGTTGTTCGAAATTTTGCGCCCTATCGTTGTCGTTTGGTATACTTGAAATATCTCTATTTTAAAAAAACCCTTACAGTATATATTTTTAGGGTACCGAATAGTTTCCTCTTTTTTGTGGTACTTACTTTAATAATCAATAGAAGAATCTAGTACTGTATGAAACAATTCCAGTAAGTAGTAAGTACAGTATTCTAAGTAAAAATTCTGTACTGTTACGGACAATAATTTTTAGCGTGTAAGGGACGTGCTAATTTTGAAACCAGTAAGATTACGTAAATCTTACTCAATTCTAAGAAACTATCATAGAGAGACCGTAAAGATCGGAATAGGCAACAAAAAGTTACAGATGAATTTGTAAAAAAATATCGTTTTTACTCTCCTGTCAAATCGTGTTCTTCCCCTAACCCTAATTCATACTTCTGATGTCGATATGCTACATATACCTAGTATGTGCTCTGTGCTCTGTCCGAAAATCGATTCCGTGCCAGTGATTGGTTTATTTCCGGGATAATAGTAGCCAGGTTCAATTTCCAGCCGTACCTATTCCACATGTATACAAATTCAACAAACTCTTTAGTCGGTCTTGGTCTTCTTGCGTGATACAGCATTAATAAAACTCACCTTCAATTAGATACTAATTGCAACTTATAAATTGCTTCATAAATTTTTCCTGCTATAAATTTTGGGTTAAAAAACATTATCCTCGACGTTACTGGCACGGTAGGCAGGGAGTCATAATTATGACTGGAAAATTCCCCAAACTTACAACAAAAAAGGGCCGGCCGGCCGGTCGGAAACACTAACCGGTGGGCTTGCATAGTTTAACAACGTAACAAAGCTCGTAAAGTACGTAAAGGTAGAGGGGTTGGCTGTATTCCTTGCTTATTTCTCTTTATAGAGTAGTATAACAAAAACCGGTCTAGTGCGAGTCGGGTTTGCGGATTGGAGGGTTCCGTATAAAACTGGATCGAATAATAAACCGCAATATATTTGGACTTTTGCACAGCTTCATTAGGCCACAGACTTGAATATTTGATATTAGTTTGAATTTGTTACTTTCTGACGTTCTTAAGAAAAAGATCCTGACAGTCCGTATTTTCCCTTTTGAGGTAAGGAACCCTTGAAACCAACACGGACAAAACCTGATAAGCGATTAGTTACTGATCGATATCGGACCAACGGGGTCTTTCTCCCCCTTAGATCGATGTCGTCGGTACTTATAATATTTTTTACGCCATATAACTCTCACAGTTCTAACGGTAGATAATGAATGAAATCGCCGAGTTAGAAAGTAAACCATATGTATCTTTTGTTATCCAATTCAAATGGTGTGGCGACAATGGATGAGATTTCGTCTCGTCGCGTGTGTGAACGTGTGCTATCTATACTATTACATAATTGTAAAGTGATCGTGTATGTTCATTAGATTTATTTAAAAAAAAAAACTTGTGTTATGTTATGTCATATTAACGATTCTACTGAACACGAAATGTTTTTTTAAGAATTCTTGTCTGTATGTCTGCAATGGACGCAAAAAGTGCTTAACGGATTTGTATGCGATTTTTTTGTTAGAAAGACCTTGGTCAGACTTAAAATCTAAGGTATGGTTGATCACAATCGGTTGAGTAAAACCAGATCAGATATATGGACAAAAAACGCATAAACCGACATCCACGAGTGTGACTCTCCTGGTGTTGCACACGTCCATAGGCCACGGTAACCAAATTTCCATCAGGTGGGCCGTGTGCTTGTTTGCCACCTCAAAGGTATAAAAATAAAAAAACCACGCGGGAAGTATCGCTGGCATAAGCTAGTTATCATAATAATGTGATAACCTTTGGGCTGCATTTTGGTGAGTGTACACTGAAATTACGTCATTTAATTTGTACAATTTCTTTGATTTTGATGGTGTTGCAATCTTCGTCTACTTTTTTTAAGAACCAAATAGACGGTACTTCTTACGGTCAACTTAGTTTATAAATTATACGATACTTATGCGAGTTCCTTTTAATTAAGAACTTTGAAAGGAGAAAACTTTCCCAAGCTTGCTAGCACTGAATCTGTTTGTAAACAATTGCAGAACAGATGGACAGATTAAAAAAGTAAAAGTCCGAACAAACATAGCGTACACAAAACGTTAATGCTAATATGTAGTTATTATCTGTTATCTTAATGGTTATAAATTATTATTATCTATGGTAATTTATCTCAATTTCATAAATAACAGTTTTACTTTTAGATTAAGGAAACCAGCTAAAGCCTATAAAATTACATGGGTATCTGGTATTGCTCAAACGTGACATTCATCATACATGATACTCCCATTTATTGAATGTTATTATGCGTACGATAAAGAACTGGGGGCTACCAGGGTACATACGAAACCAGGGTGTCCACTCATTATGCTTAAAAAAAATCCCTGACATTTCCTTGACTTTCCCTGACCATTTCAGCAAATTTCCCTGACCAGCCATCAAAATAAAAAGCCGATTATATCCCTAATGAAACCTTTTTTGCAGATATAGTAATCTATGTAGATACATTATTACGTAAGCCATGTAGATACATTGAAATCACTTCAGTTTACTTCCGGTAGGGTTTAAGTCATACCAGTGTCATGTTCATGTAACTTCGTTGCACCTTTACTTGCAACGTATATGAAAAAGTGCGACAATATCTCCTTTGTCGACTGTACATGTCTTTGTAGTTTGGATTCGAATACGAGTTCCGTGGAACCATTGCCCGAAACTGAGATTCCCAACTGAGGATGTTTTATGGTAGGCCTACTGAAGTTTTAAGCGGGACGTAAAAAAGCATCGGTCGAGGCTTGAGGCTGTCAAGGTAACGACCACCATTTTATGGATAGCATCTGGATCTGGAGTACTCTAACATTAATAAATCCTCATAGTTAAGTACTCCAGTACTCCATCATAGATAAGTTTACATCTATTGACTAAATTTTAGATGTTTGATTTGACTACCTATTATACAACAAGCTGGGGTTGCGCACATACATTATGCATTGTGAATATAAATGACATCTCTCTGTATTTGTGAACAAATTTCGTTGAATAATGCATTTTAAACAGTTGGACAAGACGATAAATGGCCGTAAAAATTTAAAACAGAAAACAGTATCAGAGTCTGTTGTTTTTAATGAGAGTAGGACAGAATACAGACTCGTTTATTGTTAAGCCGTTACATTCTAGGAGCTTTGGCATCTTCTGAGGGAAAGACGAAAATTAGTAGGGAACATAGGTAATACCACAAAAGCTTTTGCAAGCTATGATAACACCTTCTTTTAGGTCCATATTCTAGAATTCCACTCAGCTGAATCTTGTTTTACCTGAGGAAAAATTGTGTACGCGTTCTGCCAGACAACCTGTCAAATTTCTTAATATGTGTATACACTCTTTCCCCATACAAATTGAGGTTCAGCTGAGTGGCATTCCAGAATACGGACCTAGACTTGTTCCACCTAATTGCTGAGTGTTCCAAGCTCAGCTCCAAGCTTTTAGGATAGTAGACGTAAAGCCTTAAAGACCTGAAGGTGGAAAAGATGGTGAGATTTTACCAGAGAAAATGAACAGCGATTAATATAGGATATAGGAACACCATCATGATTGCCGAAGACCGTACAAAGTGGAGGAAAAGAAGCCGGAATACAAATATAATGTTTTTAATGTTTATTTATGAAACAAATGACAAATACATATACGTAATTAATAGTGATAAGATATTGTATTGTAAATTAATTTTGTTTGTTGTTACACATATGTAATGAAAAGTTATTTATATTTAGGAGTATGATAAGGTGAATGCACTTTGTTTCATACAGTACCCAAATACAGCACACGGATATGGCGGTAGTGAATTCGAATATTATGTCAGAGGTTGTGAGTTCGATACCTGCTCAGCGCATTTTGCATATTCTGAGTGTTTCTATGTATAAGTATGGCTTTCTGCATTCTAGACCCTGTTTAATTTGGATCTAGATGGTGCTGTTTAATACTTGTTTATTTATTTTTTTAAACTATTGTCCTTAAAAAAGAGATTATTATCGATTAAGACAGGAAAAATTTGAATTGGTTCAGGCGGGGTTCAAACCCGCGATCCTTCTTTTACTGGGAGAATACCTTGGTGGTCGGAAATGTAATGGACAGGACTCAACCTGGGATCTGTTGATCTTATCCCCTTAACCGCTAAGCTACCAAAGCCTAGTAATTTATTTTTAAAATTCGCATCATCAATAGTCAGTACAATAAAGTAATTATGAGGAATTATTACAATAATTAACAATGTTAATGAAAAGGCATACAACACATCTCACTGCATGAGTATCTGATGTCATAAGTCAATACACATCAAGGTTAGTCGGTAGCCTTCCAATGTTCACTGTTCAATACAAGCCTTTGCTTAAAAATGGTTACACATCTAGCCAGAATTACAGGCATACCACTGATAATTCTAGACTTAGAACCCCACTTACTAAGACCTTTGAGGCTTCTATAATCCTCACATGTACAAATGGGATTTTTTTTACCATTTTGCCTGCTTAAACTAATTTTCAAATTGATTAAGATATGAAATATATTAAATCAGTCTAGGGGGGGTTTGAACCTGCGATCTTTGCCTTACAGGGGCAATGCCTTGACCACTAAGCTACCAGACCTCACCTGTACCGATCCAAATTTCTCCTTGTCTTTGAGGCAACAATGGAGGTCCACGAATATTCTCACGAACTATCAGAACCAATGAATGATTTTTCAATCATTTTTAAACATTGATTTTTGACGGCCAACTAATTTAAAAATTTTCCTATCTTAATCGACTCACATGAACATAGATTGAACTTACACCAATATAGGATACTTTTTAATTTGATTAACAGTAACTTTCTGCCATAGAGGTTTTCCATATAAGTAAGCCCACAGTTGCACATAGTTACCAATAAGAACAAAAGTAGTTCGGACTATTGATTCACAAGATATGTATCAGCAACAATTGGTGTTAAGGTTGACATGACAAACAAGTTTTAAAAATAGCAAGTATGTATGTAGGTATATGTTCAGTGTCCCAATAAGAGATGTAGGTGTAAACCAGGATGTGAATCTTCATAGCAATTTTCCAGTTGCGTCCATAGTTTGCACTTAAATGCCTGGGGTCAGATTATGGATTTTGATTAGTATTTTGGCTTCCAACCTCCAGATGTTGAGGTAAAAATCATTGTCAAAAAGCCCTAGCCATTAGAAAAAAGTGATGATAAGTTTGGCTCTTTTGTAACAGGCATTAGCTATTGCCTGGTGAATCTGGCTATATCTATAAAAGTATAAGAAGCATATATAGCTATAAGATGAACATTGCTCCTTAAGTACCTTTAACAGAATATTGATAGTAAAATAACTTCATGACTCAGACATACTCATAGATCTTGTCATAAGTAAGTACCTACCAAAAGAGGCATGTAAATGCAAAAACCTTATAGACATTTTAGTTTTATTTTAATTGTTTATTATGGGATAGTCCTTGTATATTGCTTAAAAATATAATTATTGATATACTAGGGCCAACCTAAACAAAAGTTGCTAGTTATATGAAATCTATATAGATGACAGCTAACATTGGCCATTACGAGGCATCCTCTGTAGGGATAAAAGCGCAGTTGGCATCCCCATTCAAGGCAGCACTAAAATTATTCCTTGCTGGTATTAATAGCCGCTAATTGAAACAGATTCATCAAAAATAAAATATGGCACACTGTTTTCATTTAATGTGAAACAAAAGATAAGTATAATTAATAATGGGAACTTCTTTAAACAACAATGAAAGTGAATATAAACAAGGTTGAAGATAAGAAAATATTTTTGTTAATATTTACAGAAAAAAACATTAAAAAACAATTTTTGACAAAGGTTTATATTATTAAAAAAAAAACCAAAAACAGTTGATCATATCTAAAAATAGAGAACATAAACACCCTGTCTCACTTATAAATGAGGATATAGAGATGTTATTCAAATTTAGAATTGATTTGTGCTGTAAGTCATCATCAACTGACTATAACTATGAGATATAACCAAATGATTACAATTAAAAATATTATAGAAGATTGTTATAAGAAACTATTTTAGAAATCTAATAAGATGAGAAGATTCTTACTGGTGTGTGCCTACTATAAACAAAACAAAAAAAAGCTTTTTATAATCCATTTGTGTCTTGAAGCTGTTGATGCAAACCTACTTAGCAAGAAATATAACATCAGCATCTATTGTTGACATCACAGTATTATTTTTTGCCGTAGGTACTTTGTAATAAACATAACAATGACAAAAGAATATTTACCTCTATACTCCTTGTGGCGAATTCCACGCCTATTGTGGATTTAGACTCTAAGTTAAATTCATTTCTAGTGAAACGTGACAGCAGACTGCTTTTACCGACCCCTGAATCACCTATTAGCACAACTGAAACAAAGGACAGGGGTACCAAACATTACTACCATAACTATGTTAAAAAACTACAAAAACAATGTTAGTTTCGATAAATTCCGCGTTAGGAACGTAATACTTAACGATTATATCATGAGTATGATGAAAGGTGACTCATAAAAACTCAAATTTACGAGAAATCGATCGATATGACTCAATCAGCTGATGAGAAAGATCTGTGATTGTTACACACATAATTGCCTATAAACACCCATAAAATAAAGTTTTCTATGTAAATAACACTTATATTACGGTCCTGTTATTCAAAACGAAGGGAAAATTCTAATCAATCACTTTTTCCTACGTCACTACGAGATGAAACAATGGTTACAAAAGTTTCATATCGAATCGTGTATCTTTGTGTAAACAACAGTAGGATAGGTGTTATACATAGTTCAAAATGGAAGTTGAATTACCTTTGAATAAATAGTCGTATTCGTCCTCTCTTGTGCCCATTTTGATTTATCTAGAGCTCTCTTCTAATCGACGTCAAAATCGGTCAACTATAAAATGTCAAGATGAAACGTAAACAAAAATAACCGGAGACACAAATATCACAGCTTTTTCCAACACTACACAGTTTCCAGAATAAAACTTTTAAACAAAGATTGATAAGATTTATACGGGTTTAAAACTAATAAAATCCTAAGTTATCATAGAGACAAAATGGCGGATTGTTTTACGCACGGTGTGACCAACTGAAACGATATATCTGGCTTTATTTTGGTTGGAAAACGAAAAATCCTGCCAAAGGTAATTTAAAATAAGCTAAAAGTGGCAAATAATTACACAATTCACTCACATGAAGTCGTATGCGAAATGTTTGCAAATAAGATGGACTTTCGTCTGTATATTTTCATACTATATAAAAACATATCATCTTGGTAACCTTAATTTTACTGCGTATTTACGCGAACACAAAAATTGTAAATGTGCTTATGAAATAGCTGCAGTGCGTAAACCCTATCATGCGTTTCATTCTTTTCACTGCATGATTACCTCTACCAGGCTTTACCGACAGCACGACCGATAAGCAATATATCTGTAGTACCCAGTCCATAAATCTTTTTTCATAGGTATGAGATATATTTCTTTTATTACTTTGATCAAACCATTTAATATATTTTCAATATATTAAATGGTTTGATGATTACATCCTGTTTAATTATATATATTTTATAACACACAATCTGCCTATTAAATCATTCCTTATCCTCGCTCTGATTGACATATTTAGGATAAAAAAAAAACCCTTTCATACAATCTCTGTTTCCATTCTGGTAGATAAGCTCGAAAAAATCAGCCTAAGAGACACTTTCCTCGCCCTATTTAAAAGCTACGCGTCTGGGAGGACATAAAGTGTAAGGGTAAATGGTTACACTAGTGGAGAAGTGACGGTATGGTATGGAGTTCCGCAAGGAAGCATGTTGGGTCCCATACTATTTCTTATATACATTAAATTAGTAAAGCACACATTCTCTCTTATGACGATGACACTGCAGTGATATTCACTGGGCATAAATAGCTCAATGTAAAGAAAATGCAGAAAAAGGCATGCGCTTAGTTGCTAAATGGCTAAAGGATAATCTGCTAACGCTTAACACGGCTAAAACAAACTTTCTGTGTTACAGTATTCAAAATATTACCCAGCCGAATACAGATTATTAATTTTTGATTCATTCCTGCAGCCAACTAAATGCGACGGTGTGTGAATGTCCGTTATTCAGCAAGCTAGAAGAATTCAAGTACTTAGAATTGACGGTTGATCAACAGCTATCTTGCCATTCGCATATTTAGCACCTATGGCTATAAAAAAGCGTAGGCTTTATTGCAACACCAGTTAACACCATATATAAGAAACTACACTTCATACATACACGCACTCGTACTCGCATACACACAAGCACACACGCACTGACACACACTAAAGACATCCATAAACTACAATAATTACTTGTTTGCTCCATCCACGTTGCTTCACTTCGGGAACGGTATAGAAATATTTCGTTCACCGTCTTCCGCACTTTAACGGTGTACCATCCGTTAATCTGCAGACTAATTAGATAAAATGCGAGAGTGAGCTTTTAAATTAAAATTTTTCAATTTAACTGATCGTGTCAGGTAATCTACAGATGACCTAGTTATTGTGCACATTAAAGGATTCCCCACTCTAACGGTTGCTTAAAAGGTGACAACGATTAATTTTGTGACAGTGTAAGCAGGTTTATTGAAGGGTCAATTATTATTTATTAATTTATTATGTTTGATCCTGTTTTACTACATACGATCTACCTATTATATAAATCCCAATCTTCATACTCAATCTATCCCTGTATCAATACGTAAATATTGTTTAGTTTAGAGTCAATCTCTCACCGGGCATCACTTCAGAAATTTGGAATCTTCATTAACTGTCATAGGTAAGGCATTATTTTTTCATTGCTATGTTTACCGCTAACTCTTTATATTTTGGCTTGTTCAGTGATTGTTATACGATCATCGAACAAGCCAGAGGATAAAATTAATTTAACACTGCCAAAAGTGCCAAAAAGGCAGACAACAATCACAAATGGTCACACTGTTTACGCCCCTTAGGTGCGTTCAAAACACTTCATTAGATAACAATATTCGGAATTCAACAAGTAAAGAATTTTCAAATGTGTTAAATATAATAAAAATAAACCATTAAACAGCTGTCAAATGAAGTAAAATGACATTCATTACATATTTGGTCTATTTAAATCACTTTACTGAATAAAAAACTATAATAAACACCAAATACAATAGAACGTAATTGTCAAATTTATTAGTTTTGATTTTTCTAATCCTAGTTTCAAAACAGACCTCGACTTCGTGAACAAACATGACGTTTGCTGCCAACATAATGGATGCGTTCACAAAAAAAAAAGAAAAAGTTCATTTCAGGTTTTTTATTGAAATATCTTTATTTACACAACTAAAATATTCTACAACGCTTCTTATACCTATTACGCCGAAGCAGTAGCGGGTATAGCCTCATCTTCATCATCACTTTCCTCTTGCACTTCCTTCCGAAGCGTCTCATCGACGTGCACAAACGGATTAATTTTGAGTTTCTCGGGTGATGGTGGGCTGACTATTAAACATCTACAATAAAATAGCGGTAATTAGGTTAGGCGTAAAACACACACAAGCGACGTAAGGCAGCAGGCGTGGGACAGGCGTAAGTCGAAGACCGAAATCGCGTCTGCGCCGCGTCGCTTCAGTATAATTCAAAAACGTCGCCTGCATACATTTTGTATGAAATCGTTTTGAAGCGGCGCACGCCTGCGCCACGCCTGTCCCACGCCTGCTGCCTTACGTCGCTTGTGTGTGTTTTACGCCTTAGATTTAATCTTACGCATAGGTATTAAAAAATTGTAGTGACGGTAGATAATGAATGTAATAACAGGCAAGCAGCGAAGTTCTATGAGCTGTTCAGTGTACATAGCCCCGTCGAAAACTTTGGTTCCTTTATCACTTTCAACTGTTACTCGGTGCTAAGTTACAGACGAGACTAGTATAGGCTTTCCTCACAGAATTGGGTGGTCAGACGGCAGTCGCTTTCGGAGAAGCCGATATTATCAATCAACAACGTGCTATGACGATGAAGATGATAACACATCAGTGGTGTGCTCAGCGTGTTTACAGCAGTACCACGAAAACCTATTGGCACTGGATGTGTTTTATTAGGTGGTCATATGCATTAAAGAAGCAGCCGGAGAATCACAGGATTAGTACTCTCCAGTGCTCTGCAGTGCAAGTATAGTAAAGGAATAATTCATTTAATGAATTACTTGCCTTGTTATAAAACGTCCATCTCGCTTGGGCCGCGCTGATTGTATATCTTTTAAAAGAGCGTCTAAGTTTTCAGCCACTTGTTTTGGCTCCATATTCAACTGGAAACAGAATTATGATTAAGAAATATTCTAGGGCTGTATAGCTTGCAATATGAGTTCTAGAATAAAGAAAAGTAGTTAAATTTTCAGATTAATCTATAGGTAACGGAAGTCTAGGGATCTTTTAGCGTCACCCTGTGGTTTTTCAAATCAGATGTGGCTTTTGAATCGCGTTTCAGTAGCACGGCTCAGTTCAGATATTAGTTTTAAATAGCGAGGGCGTAGCGCGGCAACCGCGTGACTCTTGCGTAATGCCTCGGACGCGAAGTAATGGGCGGGCGGAGCAGCAGCGGCGGCGGCACGGCAAACCCATGAGAAAGACAGAGACAGAGGATAAATTATCTTTAGCCGTGTACGCATGTTCGAACAAAGTTATGTTCTAGTAGTTCACCCGTGTGTACCACTAACGAACTATAGAACACTCTGTTCGTCAAACATATGTTTGTGGCGATCTCACCTGTATGCTCCGTATGGACGGCGCTCGAATAGCTTAACTCGATTCAAACTATGTTCGTGTTCGGATATGCCGTCCACAATATGTATAAACAAAATGTTCTTGTTCGTACGTGCGCACACTTTTAGCTTTGCGAACGAGGCCTGACAGAGGTACCTGGGCAGTACAGGGACATAGTGCTGATGGAAGGTTTTGATGTTTTGTACGTCCCTTTTTAATGATGGATCTAAATAATAAATTTTATGCATCGCCTTTTTTTCAAGCATCGGTAGCTTAATGGTTAAAGTGTTCAAATCCTGGTCATTATACTATACAACCGACGTGAACCCACTCCTAAGACAAGCAGTTTAGCTTAGCTAATTTCAATTCTAATATTCTTTAAAAAAAAGCTTTTGTACAGCACATCAACATAATACTAGGCTAACATTTAGCAGTAGATACTCACCCTACCAATAGGTATTTCAACAAATCCATAATTTTGCTGATGTTCATCTTTAGTTACTCTATACTGGACACCACCAGAGAACTTCTTCACTATATTCTTGAGGTCCGGGGAGAGGGTCTGAGTTTTGACGCTTGGAAACCTTCTTTTCATCAATCCTCGGAGTGGTACAAGGTCAGTCAGGATATTGGGGTGGGCAACTATGAAGTCATAATCTCCAAGTTTGATTTGACCATCCTGTGGTAAGAATAAATACATAGTTTTTTTATCAAAGATAATACTATGGGTCTTTAAAAAGAACAAAGTCAGAGGGTTTAATGCTGTATAGTTACTGGTTCTTATCTTGACCCTAAGCTGCGCGAGAAACGACGAACGCACCCGGATTGGTGGATTTGAGCTCCTTTGCCGTCATAGCACCCCGTGGAAACTGGGCCTATTGAGAATTGGACAATTGGACATTTTGTGAATTGGACATAATGCGACTAAAGGATCAAAAGATTCCCGCAAAACGCGTACTGCCCATAAAGAATACATTTTGTGAAGTGACTCGGGTCAAGATTTAGGATATATACAGAGGAGTATAAATGAAATGACTCGCAGTTGTGATGGGCGTATTATCCGTCCAGCTTCCGGTGTGCCCGCTTTGATATAACTATACAGAGGGTTACCATGACATGGTAGTGTTCATATTTTAGTCAAGAAAGAGTTAGCTAGTCCAATTGGACTCACATTAGGTACTAGTCCCACCGCCGTTAAAGAACGAGAAATTAGTAAAGTCAGCGGCGGGCGGCGCGGCATACGAATGAGAAACAAAGAGCCGTTGCCGCGGCAGTCACCAGGGTTCTTGCTGGACTACTTTTAACTTATTAGCAAAGGTGCCTCTTTGATAGTCAATACTTCAATAGTTCTCGTCACCCGCGGGGGTGGGACATTTACCTAAACAACATACCTGAATTTTCTTGATGAGATCACTTCCACCCGCAATAGTAGCTCCAGCATCAGTCGCTTCTTTGATTAACTCGGAGCCCTTGCAGAACGCGAGGATGCTGCGCTCCTCGTCACGTGGGAACAGGTGTGGAAGCAACGAGAGTCGTGTGAAGTTGTCCAAGTAACGGTTCTGTAATAAAAGTTACCTACTGTATAAAAAATACCAATCGAATTAATAACCAGGCTCAGATGCATGACTCGAGTTAACAATAGTGCCTGGACTGCCTGGAATACGGCAATAGGCTCACCCCATATTATGTGGGACCGAATACAGATTGGTGAAGTGTGGGTGGCAATTCACCTCTGCCTCTCCCCTCCGGGGATAAAGGCATGATTATGTGTATGTATGTATCTCTGTATGTATGTAATAATGACCTTCTCCTTTCTGAAGTTTGTGGAAAAACTAGCCAATGTATGTGACCCAGCCTGATAATGAAGCCTGACACCTTAACCACAAAGCACCTGACATGCTTGGTGGTTAAGGCGTCAGCAGTCAGTGGGTCTGAATCCACGGTAGTAAATAGTTCACTACTAAAGTACCGTGGAAATACTAGTAATTTCAGTCTAAGCTTATAAATGATAGATGTATGGGCCCATCTACTATTGTTAGGCAGCCACCACAGCATTTAAATTTTGGAGATTGATTGTGAGAGGATAGAACTTCAATCAGAAAGTTCTAACAGGATCAGCAACAGGAGTGTGACACGTTCGATTTTTTACATATCCATTGGTCATGGTAACTTCTGCCCATCATATAGGTTGTGTGAGTTTATCTGCCACTTAAGTAATACAAAAAATCTATTTATAAACTGAGCTTCCTGCTTCAATACCAACCTGCTTAACTCCCTCCATGTTGAACTCAATCTGTGCAAAGACGAGTGCATCAGGTACATTTAACATGGTGGGATGATGAGTCTGTCTGTGGGCCTCTACCGCCTGCTCAGCAGTGTACACTATCCACCGGTAGTATTTGAGAGGATACACATCATCGATAGGGATAGGCTTGAATGTGTCATCTGTATGTTTATTTATATTTGATTTGGTTGCTCTGAAATTCGATTTTTCATTCATTATTTCATTATATATTACTAAGTTTATGAAAAGTAAGCAAAGAGAGTTCAAAGTGCAAAGAAAAGATGCATAGAGTGAATAAGTATTGTAGTAGTGAAGTAGTATAAAATAATCTTGTACGCAGAGACTTTTAAGTAGTTATTAGTGTTAAGTCAAATCTTTAATCTTGCTATGCCTTATAGCAGCGTTTCCCAATTGCCGGGTCGCGACCCGGTACCGGGCCATCAAAATAAAATACTGGGTCGTTCAATTTTAGCAGTTTTTTTTTTTAAATAAAACTTACTATTGATTGACATTTCGTATATTATTTTTATGAAGCTGGGTATTCAAAAATAAATATAGTAACCGACTTGGACCGAATTGGAACCGGACCTTAGGATAAAACTTTCGTCATTTTCCGCAAACTTGGATTCTTTAGTAAAAAATTAGCAACAGTTCCATACTTCACACTAAAATTTAGTGACTAAATAGGTGATACCAAAATATTATATGTACCTATGTAGTAGTAATAAAACATTTCTAGTTTTAATAAATGCATATTTTTATTGGATCCAGTTAGGGTTAAAACATATTCAGTGGATCTCGAAGAGGCAGTGTGAAAATTACCCGGCCATGGCAGAACAATGTTTGGGAAGCACTGCCTTATAGCATAGGCTTCCTCCAACTCTCTCCAATGTGCTCTATATCTCACAAAGCCCCAAATGCAGAGATTACTTCTTGATGGCCAACTTCTGTTTCGCCTTACACCTCTCAGGAATCAGGGCCAGTCAGGAGCTACTTAGTCACTCTCTGCGACTAAGTAGCTCCTGACTGGCCCACCTTAATTTTCTCAAGCCAATGGTGATGAGGATGGGACTTTCATTTTAATCCCAATCTTGGTGCTGTTGTTGTGATTCAATGTCTGATTGGTCTGGTCTACCCATAGGTAAAATAAAAAATTGGCAGCATTACAAACCTATCTTTTCCTCTTTGGTTGTGAGGAATAAAACCTACTTTAGTGACTTCTACCTTGACCTTCTTAGCGCGGGCCTTTGCTCTGGTACCCTTACGCGCCGCATAGGATACTGTTGCAGTGTGTAAAGTTCTCTGAAATCAATACAAATTCAGATTGTTCCTAAGGTTTAAATTATTTATTATTTATTTATAGACTAGAATGTATGACTGATCATCATCATCTACATAGACGTTATCTTGTTTGCATCCGAGGCCTCAGAGCTCAGGGTCCGCCTTTCGGCTCTTCCTCCTTCACTTCAATAAGACTGATGAGCAGTACAAAATAATAACTTACCAAATGTGTAGTGTTGCATTTGTAAAATGATAGAATGTTAGTGAACATGGAACCTGAAACAATATTAATTACAAGTATACTTTATAAGTATTATAAGTATACTTTTTACTTTACCAGATCTATTTTTATGAATGAAGTATAAGCTCCTAATAAATGAATAATACTTACGAAACAAAGTGCCAGCCATAATTGCTGTTGTTATTTTGTTTTATTGAAATTTTAAATATTTAGTATATTTTGATGAAATGGAATAATTAAGGTTAACCATTGACAAACAACAGATGACAGTTTGGTTTTCTTTGAAGATTTTATGGAATGTCAACGAGACTATTTTTATATATATTGAAACACACTTTACCAGTTCCACACAATTATATTTAATTTTGTCACTGTATAATGCTAATATTTGATTTTTTTTGAATACGACATGTTTCGATTAACTCATCTTCAGGTAAACATATTTATTTTCCACATCTTCATTTATATAGATATATCTTCATTTTTTGATGATGATGATAATGGATTAATAATATTAATGACGATGAAGATGATGACGATGACGATAGTAAAGTTGTGGGCCTTTACTAGAAGCTCCCTAGGGAGATTTGGCTCGAGCACGAAAAGTCACATTCACTATAATATGCCATTTTCCAACACTTGTGTGCGTTGTCCAAGACGTTATGACTATTACCACCATTTTTACACATAAAAACTCGAATTCACAACAATTTCGGAAAATAAAATAGCACAACGATGTGCCACTCTTCGTTTTCCCGCCAAAACTCCAGTTTAGTTTATGTTAGAATACCAAACAGTTTTTTGAATATGGTTCTTTGTTTCTCTCACAATGTCTGCAACCCACAGGCTCATGGTTTTAGTTAAAGATATAAAATATGGAAGAACTCACTTTTATCATATTGAAAAGATTTTATTAACAATATGTACTTAAAAGCTATATTTTCTATCAACACAGTTATTTAATTTAAAAAAAATCTAGTCTATGACAATTGGCAACAGTGGCAACAAAGCTTTATTTTTTGACATTTCCAATTCAAAACATTTCGTTTGTATGAGTCGGCACTTGGCAGCAGACGTTATATATTTTTTTACAAGTTTTTATTAGCTAAATAAACTAAAAAATGAATTAAGTAAATTAAATATATTAGTTTGTTACACGCACAAGTGAAAAATCACACTATGGAGAGAGTAAACCTTAGTTTATTAGTTGTATCACTATGTGTTTTATTGTGGGGTGTGGCCGGCCAGTATGAATGGCAAATTCGAGATGCATTTGATGAAATCCGTGGAAAAGTTGACAAAATAAATGCAGACAACTGCTACATTACACATGTAGACGACCTCTACTTACCAGAAGATTCAGTTTCTCACCATCCAGATGTGAAAGAAATCAATATAAACCCAGTATTTCCGAATCGTACTGCGCTGTTACATTTACACAACATGGCTATGAATAGAGCCTTCTTTTGGAGTTATATACTGCAATCAAGGTTTATCCGACCAGCTATTAACGATACATATGATCCTGGTATGATGTATTACTTCCTTTCATCAGTAGCTGATGTGTCAGCTAACCCCTTAATTAACGCTAGTTCAATATATTTCTCACCGAATATGTCATACACATCTTCTTACCGAGGATTCTTCAATAAAACTATGCCTAGGTTCGCGCCTAGAGCATTCAGAGCTGACGATTTCAATGATCCTGTACATTTACAAAAGATATCTACCATGAATACATTCCATGTTGAAGACCTCGGCGCATTTGACCCAGACAGCTTGTCAAAGGATTATACATCTGAGTTTTATAGGATTAACGAGTGGTATAAGAAATGGTTGCCTGACCAGGTGGCTAAACGACACGACACAAAGACTACATATCAAGTGGAAATCAGATATTCTAACAATACCAATGAGACATTTACTTTCCACGGACCTCCTGGTAGTGATGAGGTATGTGTCTAAGTCTATCCATAGAATATAGTTTTACAAACAATTATTTACAATTTCTAGAGACAAGAAGCCATAATACTTTTCATATTTTTAGAAATATTCTATTAAGAATATTTCTAAAAATACGAATATTTGCTACAATTAAAAAAAGAATATAATAGTAAATTATGTCCATATTTCACTTCTGAATCAAGCGATTGTTATTTTTTATGTAGTACACATCAATTCAACTTCACTTCGTCTGATGGTAAGCAGAAGGCAAATTCTTAGGAAAGAGGGACACCATTACAGACACACAGCAAGTTACAATGATGGCACTCAGCTTGACGGCTTCATCAGATGATGTGTAAGGTGTGAATGTCTATATAGCAATGAATGAAAAAAAAATTTACTTGTTCCTATTTTATTTTTCATTACAAACAATTATTTACAATTTCTAGATTTAGAGAATTTAGAGGGTTTTAGCTTACTGTTGCCACTCTGGCCAGACGGGTTGGGAGAGGCCTATGTCCAGCAGTGGACTGCAGTGGGATAATTAATTGATTACTATGTACTGTTTTATTTATTACTGGGAGTAATACCTTTGGTGATACGTTTCGTATTTAAGTGCGGTCCGTGCAGTCCGTGCAGTACTGTAATCAATCTATGTCTGGAAAGCCAGTTGTCCGTATGGTATTTCAGCAGTGGTTCAACAAAAATGTGCAGCAGAGTTATCTCCAATGCTCAGATCAAATCCCTCAGACCCAGGCAACTTCTCCTTCATCATAGCGTTAATCCTTATTGCATCCGAAGCTATTAACTTGGGGTCTGGGGTCCGCTTTACAAGTCCAACTGTGGATTTAGCTGAACTTCGACATTTTCCGTGAAACGACTGCCATCTGACCTCCACAACCCGAAGGTGACATTGAAGCATTGCAGTTAGACCTGTTGTTGGACTTTTGAGGGCCATAGATGTTCGTATGGCAATCGGGACCGACGACTTAACGCGCTCTCCGAGGCACAACCAGACCAATGCAAATACCCATATTTATGCATACAAATATTTGCACTGAGCGGGGATCGAACCCGCGCCTCCTGCGTAGCGGCCGCGTTCACTACCGCTACGCCACGGAGGCTATCTATCTGCTCAGACCCAGGCAACGATTCACCCATAGCCCTCACCTTAATGCTGTGCAAGATATTCGAGCATATCATTAAAACACAGCTAATGCGTCCCCTAGATGATCACTCCTTAATTAATGACCGGCAACATGGTTCAGACCGAAACGATCAACGGGAGATCTTCTGGCGTACGTTACCCTACCTAGGTTATGGACAAGCATTGCGAGTCACTAGCAATTTCTCTTGACATCGCCAAGGCTTTCGATAGTCTGGCACAAATCGCTTCTTTCCAAGCTATTGCTCTGGACATAATATATCTTGGACCCAAAAATGTACTCAAAATGCGCTCCATACGTGCAGTACGCATTTCTTGGGAGTCTTTGAGGGTAGCACGGGCTGTGACGGCGGTAGACTAAATCGAATTCACCAAGCATAGATAATATTAAAATAGGGACTCGTTTGTCTACCGATTTTGGTCCAAGATATGTGTCCCGCGGTACAGCTGTCTTTGCTCTGCGTTATAGACTATGCAACTGGGTTGCTACCTTCCTGGAGGAGCGCCATATTCGCGTTCTTTGTGACGGACGAGCTTCGGAGTTTTTGTAGGTGGCCGTGGCGTGCCGCAGAGGTCGGTTTTATCACCCACTCTCTTTCTTTTCCATATCAACGATCAACGATGCTATGTAGAGGGGCCGGTAATCTACTCAACGCACTCTCCGTTTCGTTCTAGCATCGTTCATTCAAGTTCAAATTTTGAGAACTTAGGAACTTAACTGTTGAAATTGCTATTTTTGGCCGAAGGTTGCCGAATCCGAAGCTTCGGTCGGGCACTACATGTTAATAAAATAATCATCTAATTGGAATCTTTTCAATCAGCCAAAAATTTTTGTTGCTGGTGTTATAAAAACAAGTCCTAGTAGTAGACCTATGAGCACATTCAGGGCCTTCCCAACCTCATCTGCTTGCTGTGTGCCTGCTATACGCACACAGACAAGCAGGTGATGGACGATGCGCTGGTGCTGTCTTGGTTAGGGAAATCAGATGGCAGTCACTCCCCAAAAACAACAGCATATCAACCAAACCCAATAAGCGGACCACAAGCTCCAAAGAGCAAATTTTGAATGCCACTGGGTATTCACTATGAGAGGTTGATGATTAAGTATGATAATTGTTACAGAACCCAGGTCCGGTGAATTGGACTCGCCCATACTATGACTGCGGAAGACTAAACAAGTGGCTTGTGGCAGCGGTGTCGCCAGTCGCAGACATATATCCGCGCCACACGCAGTATAGACATATTGAATATCCTACGTAAGTATAATCATAATTTTGACACTTCTATACAATATAATATAAAATCAATCAGAGACCAAATGCAGAGAGATGTACCAGAGGCAATCTTCAAATCAATCTTGAGTATACGAGTACATTCTTAAGATTCTATGTCTGTATATTACGAGAGCGCGTGCGTGTTAGATATTGGTATGTCGCTAGACTGATTTTGGCGGGATTTACACTGGCAAATAGCTGATTTTAAAAATCCAGTGGACTGGAATCACTTATTAGAATGGGTACACAATGCTACTGGTATAATGTGATCCGGGCATAATAAGCCATAACTTAAGCTATTTAGCAGGCAGAAGGTGCTATTTATACAGTAAAATATTACTATATTCCTACAATTATTTTGCTAATCGAATGAAGCATAGTTATTGCGTATTAACTTTATTAACTTGTGGGTACAAAATACCTTATCTGTGTGTTTTTGTTTGCCAGAAATTATTTAGAGTCAATATAGAAGCTTGACCCGGGATATTTAGATATCCTATCTAGAATGTGTTGTGTGAACATTTGACCTCTTGATCACAAATTACCCACCTTAGCAACAAGTATTTCTTCATACATAAATTTTTATGTCAATAATATATTTTTTGACAGCAAAATTTATATTTGGTCCTCCAATGTTTCGGAAAGATCTATTATTTTGCTGACAAATCCAATTACTTTGGCAACAAATAAATCACACTATTTATATCTTTGCCCACCAGGTACACAGCAGCTGTAGTGATGGAGATGGACTACGAGAGAATAGATATAAATCAATGCCCACCCAGTTTGGGTAACGATCGACCTAACAGATTCGCTTCGACGGCACGTTGCAAGGAAACGACTGAGGTACGTATTACTATAAGAATTATATATTACTCGTATTATCTGTAGTATTACGTGAACTTCGGGTCACCGCATACGGGATCCAGGCGGGCCACGCTCACTCTATGTAGTTGCGCGCTATATTCACCTACTCGCCACGGATCTTCTAAGTTCGCTCCGCAGTCGGGCTGTCGCTAGCCATGGGGCACGCACGTAATAAAGTAACGTTTTATTTATTGTTTATACTGGAGATTGATGGCACTTGGTGGAATCTACTACACATATTGAATAATGATAGCACTTGTACTTTTCCACACTTTACTTTGTTTTTATTTTTAACCTGACAAGTACTGTCATTATTCAATAACGTTTTATTTATTACGTTTGTTTGTTATTAGTAACTAGCGACCCGCCCCGGCTTCGTATGGGTGGTAAAAACTTTCCTGTGGAAATCCAATATACCCTACGTTACTCAAGATGAATGTAGCTTTCCGATGGCGAAAGAATTTTTTAAATCGGGACAGTAGTTTTTGAGTTTATTCATTACAACCGTACAAAAATACGAATCATTGCTCTTTATAATAGTAGTAAACTTAAAAAATGTTGAATTTATTAATAAAATTAGTTAGGCTATTTATTTAATAATATCTTGGTTGGTACATGATAAAGCGATCTGACCTAATACTCATATCGATCTGACCTAGTACTCATATCCAATAGCCTGCGTCTTGACATTACACGTGAATACGATAATAACGATAGAAGCGGGAGGCGCTCAGCGCTCCGCCGACTTCTGCCGGCGTTTTACTCCCACCTATTTATTAGGTAATCTGTCGCCTTGGGCTCTACTATATGCGCGATTTAATCGTACCTATATGATGTTTCAAATTTAGTTTTTAAGACCTATAAAATAAGAATAAATCACCCACAGAACAGAAAAAACTGTTAGAAGTGTGAAAGGACAGATTTTATAGCGGAACCAATGTCGCCAAACTCGTGTGAGTTTGGCGACATTGGTTCCGCTATAAAATCTGCGTATACAACCAGATAATACGTTGCACTACTAGTAAACAATTGTTTTGATTGGTCATATATTATATCTTTAACACCAAATTAGCCTAAATTATGCACACTGCAGAACGAAAACATACCTTATTGATTGGCATTAGTGATAACTTTAATATAGATAAAAAAAGGAATTTACGACGTTTTGTATCTGAATCAAACTTGCTTCTCACTCTAGCTCTATTACGAAAAAGTTCAACTACTCCCCAACAGATGTCCATTTATTTTAAGAATGTTATTTAAAACCTTAATAGTTATGAATACGGTTGATATTACTTTGAAGTAATATCTCTCTCACTCTAACTCTCTTACATTAACGCTAGAGCGGCGACACAAAATTCTGGCAATATCGATAGATTTGACAAAATGTCAAAGGATTCCAAACGCTGTTAGTAATTATAATCTAAGAGTACTAAAAAAGAGGTATTTTATAGCTTTACGTACAGAAGTTGAACTGTTTTTTATTTACGATTAAAAAGGTATGAACACGTGAAGCTACGCATGTTATTTAATTGAAATAAAACAAGTGTCCATTTATAGCGGATATTTTATGTAACTGTTGCATAATAAAAGCTTTTTCACACTATCCGGTGCATCCGATATTAGTGTCGGCTCCGATATCGAAGTAAATAAAATAAAGTAGAAAAAGAACTCGATACTATGTTGAAACTAATTGCTAGGATTTTTTTTCTTTTTTTCGTTCAGTCTGTGCGATACTTAAAATACGAGTGCGAGTATTTTACAATATGAGACGGGTGTTTTAAGACCATGTTACGAGCAGTGTCATACACTACTTTGAAATAATTAATTTAATTTGCATAAAAAGAGAAACGTAGCGCACCAAAATCTATTTGCTGATCGCGTATGCATGTTGCGCCGCGTCCACAAACTAGAAAATATCCAGCTGGAGTTGTTCAATTCGGAAGTTTATATTATTATATGATTGTACGCGCATAGCTTCGTCATGTGGAGACGAATTTTGAAAAATTCCTTCTTTGTTCGAAAGAAGGCTATTCCGAAATGATCCCATTTAATTTTTGTAAAGATCCGATAAAGGGTTTCAGAGAGAGACCAGGAAACTCTTCAATAATACCAGGAAAACAGCAGTAATTGCTGGAAACGCATATTATTGGTATGTCTATGCCACCACACATCATAACATTACGCCCTTTGAATGGGTGTGCAGAAGTGTTCAAAATGTTCCGTGATATTAAAAAAAAAGCAATAAAACCATTTGACAAAAGTTAATAAATGTTTCTAAAAAAGTATATATCGATAAAGTTTGACTACATCACTAAATGAATAGCTAAGAAAGTTCTAGAATAAATAAGAATGACATGTCTATTGTGTGTAATCAAAAACAAGCTTTATTGATATGTGGTAAGGTTGATTTTTTATTTATTTTATTTCTTTGCATATCAATAAGATTTGTTATAAATTCTGCTATATCCTGACTTATCGATGGTAAAAAGCAACTCCATTTCGAATATTTATGCTCCTACTATCCTCTGTGCACTGCAAAATGGCCCAGTAACGCATATTTCTATTAAATAGTATTAAATAACACACGGTGCAAAACTGTCAAATACACGTAATGACAGATACGACTGAAGGTTGAAATTGTAAGGTCTTGCAAATTTCCGCATAAGAATGACACGCGTGCCACGCCTAGTTCACACTTCCACCGTTTTTTTCTGTTCCGTGAAATCACCACAGTACACTAAGAACAGTAGTTTATCTAAGGCAGCTCGTTTATCTAAATGGCTGGTAGGATTGAAGTTAAAAGTTTTACTACTTCATAAATGAGGTATAAATGAAAGACTTATTAAAAATGTACGTTAGCAAATAGTATTTTTAAAACACCTACATTTGACACAGAAAATAAACCTAAAATTATTTTACTAGTAAAGATTTTATTGCCATAAATTATAAAACAAGTAGATATTGTAGGTAATAATATTTTGTATTTATTTGTATTCAATCGTGTACCGAAATGCGACTTGTGTACGATACCAATTGCAAACTACGTTTGTACTTAGAACCTTTTTTCGTGTGAAAATTTCCTCCGATACCCCCGAAATAACCACTCCCATGGTGGAAGTGGTTATTTCGGACTCGGACCGACCTACCTCCTACATAGGTACTTACTGTATGTTTTTCCGCGTATGTTTATAAAATTGCAGTATCTATTCAGTCTGAATTATGTAAGAGACTGTGTACCTAGGTACTAGGTATCAACCGCATCTTGAAGTAGTTATGTTCAATGATAGATCGTGGAACCTATAAAGAATTTTGAAATGTTCATTACAAAATAGAATCTGAGAGTATTCCTTTACTAAGCGAGGCAGCCCTAGCGTCATAAAGTTTACTAGTACGTAACTACGACACCAAGCTGTACCCGAGCGGCTTCAAAGAAATAATAACCGTATGGTCGACTGTTAAGATACATATTTGTATGCAGTGGTTGATCTCGTGGACTGTAGGTATTTAACTGAGTTAGATTGTTGATTTTCCAGGCAGTAAGTTATCTGTTCCAACTATTAGATAATCTGTGCCCCAGGCCTCAACCACAAAACACCGCCGCCGGCATATTTGTTTTCATACAATTTTATATGGGCTTGCCGCACATAATACAAATGTTTGTTGCTACAAAATTACAGGATTTATGCCAGTAGCGGCGTTTCATTGCTGTGGCTAGTGGCCCGTGTGCGGCGACCTTTGGAACGAAATGCGTAGGAGTTCTTACATATTCTGCAAGCAAGTAATGATCGTGAAGGAGATGGCGAAGCGGGAGCGGGGAAGACTCGCTAACCGCGCAGTCCGCGACGAGTGGAGGCTACTCGGGCCCTTTCTTCATGAGCGTAGATCTGGGGATGACGGGTGGAGCCGTCTGTCACCCTTGTAGAAGCAGCGTCACTACCAAATGACAAATATAGTGCTTATTTTTTTTTCAAAATCAATATTTTAAGTACTTAGCGAGTAGCGAGAGATCTTTGAAAAAAAAAATCCTATAGGCATTATTAGTTTCATAAAAATCGGGTACGACACTTCTTTCAGCAGTTTCTGATTAGGCCATCTACATGCAGTTTCCCTTTACTCTGTATGTCAATATTAAGGTGTTATTCTCAGTGCGAGCCCCTCCACGGCTGGGGCTTCCGTCGCGGCGGCTACCAGTGCCGCTGCGCGCCCGGCCTGCGCCTGCCGAGCATCGTGCGCCGGCCCTACCTCGGCGAGATCATAGAGCGGGCCACCTCCGACCAGTATTATAACAACTTCGATTGTAAGAAGATTGGCTGTGAGTATCCTACTATGTGTATTAGGCACAAAACGTGTGATTTTGATTTCAAAACGTAAGATAAAATTTCGAAATCTAATTGAACATGAATTGTTAATGAATCACAATCAAGTGTAGGATTCTGTATGTTTAATAACCTCATGTAATGTCCTTTCATTTTGTTTTAATATATTATTATCATAATATTCTGCTCTTTCCAGTCTAATAACCAGTTTGGTGATCTTCGATATTTTCCATGAAGCTACTGCCATCTGACCCCCACAATTCGTTGGAGATATTGAAGTATTGCAGTTAGACCAGTTTTTGAAATTTTAGGGCTCCAACTACCCGTAAAGACTGCCATAGATGTTCGAATGGTAGCCGGGCCTGACGGCTTAACATGCACTCCGAGGCACGACTAGACCAATGCAAATACCCATATTCATGCATACAAATGTAGCGTCGGTAGCTTAGTGGTTAAGGAGTCGGCCTTAGGATCGAGATCCCGGGTTCAAATCCTGACCATTACACTACCGACGTGAACCCATTCCTAGCACAAGCAATTTAGCTTAGTTGGAGAGGTTAACGGGAACATTAGTAATTTCGATAATTTCGGTTGATAATATTCTTAAAAAAAAACCATAGTCATGCATACAAATATTTGCACTGGCTCGAACCCGAGCCTGTGTAGCAGTCGTGTTTACTACCGCCACGCCACAGAGGCTGCCTAAAGTAATGCAGTCAGAGCCCTTAATAAATGGCCATATGCTATGAACAGGGATCCAGCGCCTCCCCGTGCAGTGGGAGCGCGCGCACCCGTTCCTGCGCGCCATGTACATGGACCGCTACTACGAGTACGTCAACGCCACCAGCGGGCCCGGCGCGCTGCACACGGAGCGAGTCAACGTGTACGAAGTGCTCAACTTCATCCGAGGAGTGCAGCCTAACAACTGTTCCTTGTGAGTAGCTCTTGTTACCGTCAACAGGGACACAACGCCTCTCCATCCAGTGGGACCGCGTCCACACTTTTATTTTTATAATTATTTTCCAATAATGAACTATTATATATATTGTTGCATCCAAAGTCTCTATTTTAAATCCTGAGACCACTTGCCTACTCTTTGTAATGATTTGACATATGTTGATTTTTGCAGGCACAACTAACATCTGAGTCCTATCCTCAAGAAGAAAGCCTCTAGCTTAGCCTCAACCGGGCAAGTAAATTGTAGTAAAGAATAACGCCTAGACAAATTTCCTTTAGGTACATACGTAACTGTTGCTCTCAATAACTTTATTAAATAACTATTATTTCTTGCAGATACAATCCATCAGATCTAATACTCAACGGAGACGTAGCGTACGGTCATGAGGAGCAGTTTGAGAACCAAGCCAAGATGGCCGTGCGGCTAGCTAATTTCATTAGCGCATTTTTACAAGTAATAAACATTTATTTATATTTATAACAAGCTGTTGCCCGGAACTCCACTCTTGGAGATGTCGGTTACTGAAGAATTTGTTTGTTTGTTTATCTGATTTCACGCACAATGGCTAAAAAAGGAAGCTTAGTGCGGACAAAAAAGTCTCTATCCTATTCCTTGTTTTGTCTAGTTGAGTGCTTATTTCAAAAACTACTGGTACGAATTAAAAAAATATTTTTGTGTGGAATAGTCCGTTTATCGAGGAAGCATATAGGCTATATATCATCACACTACTCACGGGAGCGGAGCAGTAATCATACAAACCAACAAATCTGGCAGATTCTCATCGCTCTCATTCTCTCAATGGCTTAAATTGGTGATACAGGGCTTCGAAATATGCCACGGGCGAAACCGGGCGTATCGGCTAGTTTAAAATATTTATGCTACTTTATAGCACAGAAAACCGACAGACTAGCTTGAAAGGTTCAATGATAGATCAGAATCTTACGATGTTTTTCTGAAAATGAAGCTTGTTTTTTGTTTTCTGCAGGTCTCAGACCCACAGGAAGTTTTCAGCGGTAACCGTGTAGCAGATAAGCCTTTAACTGAAGATCAGATGATTGGAGAGACTCTAGCGATTGTCCTCGGCGATTCTAAGATATGGTCGGCAGGTACGAAACATTTATAAAGCCCTTCTCAATATATAAGCTACCATATTTAGTGTTGTATTTACTTTAATTCAAATATCTTAATGACTTTTCCCACAGTACACCACAAAGTGTAATATTATATATTTGCTTATTGCAGGTACATTCTGGGACAGAAACAAGTTTACAAACAGAACTTTCTTTGCGCCGTTTGCTTACAAAACCGAGTTGAATACAAGGAAATTTAAATTGGAAGACCTCGCCCGCCTCAATAGCACTGGTGAGTTGCGTTTATTACATTCATACTGTACCACAATTCTGCCACTGTAATATCACTGCAAAAAATGCCATTGAACTTTATACTTTATTCATATAAAGTTAAAGTCTAAAATTGAATGAAAAAAGAGTTCATTACAGCGTTTTCACATTCTCCGATATCCGATATCGGTGACGGACGCCGATAGCCGACAACATGTGTTGTTTTCACATAAAATCCGCCTGATTCGGCAATTTGGTCGAAATCACAAACTATTTAGGGATGCTAGGGATCACAAAAGAGAAAAAGAATGCAAGCAATTTTTGACCTTATTGACATGACATAGTATCGAGTTTTTCATCTATTAACGCGAAAAGACACGTAACTGAGAAAATGTCATTAAGGTCGAAAATTGCTTGCAGTCGCTGTTTTAGTCTCTTTGTGATCCGATATCGGACCAACACAGTCGGCCTATGTGAAAGACAGATACATAAATGTCATACATTTGACTTCCTCCGATATCGGATGATATCGGGTATCGAATAGTGTGAAAACGCTCTTACTTTTTTTTGTGTTTACAAGATGCCGTTCAATATTTTAGACTTTAACAGCGTAACGGTAAAGTCTAAAATCAAATGGCATTTTTAGCAGTTTGTGTTATGAGAGTGATTGACAATTAGCAGAATCGGGGTCCTGTTGAGAAACAACAATACAGTAACAATATTGACTTTTTATCAGTCAGATATTGACTTGTTATAAGTCAGTAGTGTAATGTCTTGGCGTCAGACGGGTTCGAACCCACTGAGTACGGGTATCGTTTTAAATTCCTTGTGTGAAACGTGGGTCACACAAGGAATTCGTGTTTTTAAAAGTTAAGTGGCTGATAAGGACACCGCCCACTTGATAGAAATTTCGTTTAGTTTGGTTAACGAATACACTAGAAATGTGGGATCCACATTACATGATTGTTTATTGTATGTTGTGGATGTGCTAAGCTCACAGATGTAATCTGAAATAGAAATTCACATCCAAGATATACCAATAGTATTTTTCTTATTTAAATATAAATAAAGTAATTTTGTCATTATCAATAACTTTATGTAACAATAACATTATAATTACAACAAATTAATATAAACACATAACTAACAGTAGGTATTTGATCCGGAGGATCAAGTTACGTCTACGTCCCCTCGCCCAAACGTGCCCATCAGGCTGGCAGCGTTTCCTCTTTGTATGGCCAGGGAAATATTCTGCACTAAATATTGGCCCGACCGCGAATCTCCACCCTCCCTCCGCAGACGGCATCCCAAATCAGCCAAGAATCTCTTGGCTTCGAGGCCCCATGGACCCGCCGTCTCCACCGCGAACGGCACGAAATCGTACCCTGCGGACTCCAAGGTGGCGTACTTACTGTGTTTGACCAACGCAGCCGACTCGGCCCCCGCACCAGCCGCCCTCTGGGTAGCCGCGAGGTGGCACGACGCGAAGGTGCAGACACACGTGGCGTCCCAAACCAGGCAGCGACCCCTCCTCCACGGGACTAGGGTCAGTCCGTCCGGCCGCTTCCCGTCGGTGCGCGAAAGGCCAGGGGGCTCCAAAACGCAGGGTATGCCCGCGGAAACCAGTGCTCTTCTTATGATCTCGTTTATGGCATGGTGCCGGGTTCTTCGTCCGGCACTTCGGGTGCAACTGAGACCATGCAAACCGTTTGCCTCCACCTTTGCACCGCAAACACAAGTGTGGGGGCTCGCACACGGTGCAACCAAGTCGGAGTCCGGCTGCCACCCTAAGGGAATCATCGTCTAGCAGCGTGCCCAGATTAGGGGATGGTAGGGCATGCAGCCAGGCACCTGACTCCGGCTCAGAGGAGGCATTGAGACGCGCCAACTCGACTCCCGACGCACCGTCGCGTAGATGAGCGAGAATGCATGCCCCGGACGCGTTATCCCAGCCCCTCTGCAAATCTGGTCTCACTGGCGGAATAGACTCCGGATACAACCCGGTCCAGGCCTCACGGGCTTCCCTGAAATAAGGAATGCCAATGTCAGCACCCACACGCGACAGCAAGCGGCCAACCAACTGCGAGGCTCCATGGGAAGAAGCCAGAAAGGCGATCGGGCCACACTCCCGCAAACGGCGCACTCCCAGTCCACCGAATCGGATTGGCAGGCTGGCCTGGCACCACTGCCGCTCGTTAAGTTCGACATTGAGTATCTCCTCGACGATGTGCCTAAGTGTTTCGTCAAAACGGAGGACCTCGTCCGGGAACTCCCACGTCGGTGTTGTCCGTATGAAATACGTCAGCTTAGGCATCCCGAAGCAGGATCTCAACAACGACAAGGAGACGTGAGCCGGGAGGCAGCGAAAGTGCTCCGCCAGTGATGCCAGGACCCGCGTCCGGGCGGTCAAATCCTCCGGCATACCCTCCGGGAAAAGCGGCGAGCCCAGGAGGCAAAGCGTGTCCCGGTCCATAATTCTGAGTCCGGGAATAAGGGATATGAAATTCGCGCTCACCCCCTCCGGCACCGGGCCACAGGGGTAAAGCTCGCACTTTGCAGAGTTAATCTCCAGGCCCAAAGCCTTCAAGGCAGGGAAAAGCGTTTCTATATCCTGCAGCAAGACGTCGGGACTGCCTCCGATGGTTCCATCATCTAAGTACCATACATTGAGGGGGCTTTGTATGGCCTGTATGGCCTTATGAATGGCCATGCTAAAAATTAATGGGCCCAAGGGATCCCCCTGTTGCGCCCCAACCTGTGACCATATCGTCTCGCCGTCGTATGAAAGAAGGCTGCGCGAAGCGTAGCATTGACGTAGGAAGGGGAATTTTTTTTTTAAATTTTGTTAAGTATTTTCTAAAAATATAGGCTTTTAAAAATCTGATAATACTAGACACTAGTACCAATATTTTCAAATATAATCGAGAATATTTTGCCATAAATATGAAATGTAACATATTTAAAAACTTCTCCGCATGGCTGGAAACATTGTGTAATTGTTTTAACGCATCGAACACATGCATTACGTACAGATACATGCTCATAGTGTGGGTATTTGTACATGTATATACGTGTGTGTATCAGACTGTGTATCCTCCAGTGCGGGTACGTGTGTACAGGTGAGAATTAAAAGTGTAGGGCATAATGTGACTTCTCGTATTGAGGATAAATGTCAGCATAATCAGTGAGTGTTACTCCCGGTTGCGAGGAGGGCCAGACCGAGAGGAATGGCCCTGGGTTAGCCGGAGTGCGAGGGTAATGCGAGAAGACCTCACCTTCGGCCTAGCACAACGACCCACAGACGGCGTGCGGTTTAGTCGGTTCGAGTCCGACATAATCTCCCCCCTCCGGCTGCCGGGGGGGGGGGGGGGAACGAAGATCTTAGTGGAGATACAAATATAGGATTGCGCGATTTAGTTGCAATATCGATCCTGTATCGCGTTACCGTAACTATCATTCGTTTCTGCAATGTTGCTACATCAGTGTGTTGAGTAGTGTGAGCTGAGGACGTGCAACCGGCTTCTGAATAATGAATATAAATCGAGCGTCGCCCATGCTAAATGTGGCGTGTCAGTGTAGTTTCTGACGCTGCTTAGCTGGCGTTTCATTTTGATCCATTTGCCGCACCCAATGCATCTATACCAGGGATAAAAATAACCCACGTGTTATTCCAAACTATAATCTATCCCATTACCAAATTTCAACCAGATTCCTTCAGCTGTTTGAGTGTGATTGAGTAACAAACATCTTTATTATAGGATTTCTAATTGACTAATAAAAAAATCTTATTTACAGAGGAACTGTACACCAATAAACCCTGGTTCCAATTCTTGAAGCAACGCTGGTCAACCAACTTTGACAATTTGGAATTATTCTTCTTAAAGATGAAGATACGCGATGACGTATTAGGCAAATATCTGAAGCGTTACGAACGATTCCCTACTCAGTATAGGGCGGCCAATCTGAAGCATGGCCACTGGACCAGGCCTTATTTCGACTGCACTGGGCATGTTAAAAAGTGGGTGATTACTTATGCAGCACCTTTCTTCGGATGGGATAGTGTCAAAGTTAAATTGGAATTCAAGTAAGTTACTACTTCTTTTAGACGAAATGTAGCAGATATTTTATCTACCAATAATATACATCATCAGATTTGGCCATCCATGTCAGCATCAAAAGCTTGCACTTTGAAACTGCAACAAGCTCTGCTCTTGTACTCTTTCATTTGATTTGAATTTCTTCGCTTTTCCGGCAGCAACTGCCATTGACCTCCTAACCATGAGAGCACTGCCTGTAATGCCTCGGACGTGATTAAGTGAATGTGTGGTAGGCCCCACTGATCTTAGTGGGGCCCAAAAGTACCATAGCCATCCATGTATAAGTTAGAAAAAATCACTCCTTACCACTCTTTACTTAATGTAATGTCCCTCTTCCTCGAAGGCGTGGAAAGCTGGTGGAATGCTGCGATGTAAGACTTTATATTATAGAACTTATATTGCGCGATTCACGATGAATAATTCTCTAGAAGTTCACCTCAACATCACTAGATGGCGCTAGAACATATATAGGTGTCACTACAACTTTGTTTCAATGTACTTAACGAAACGTTTGTGTCCACAGAGGCGTGGTGGCAGTGACAATGGAGCTGATGTCTCTTGATATCAACCAGTGCCCGGACCGGTCGTATGTGCCTAACGCCTTCAAGGGCACCGACAAGTGTGAAACCAGCTCTTCTTATGTAAGTGATAACTATCATCGGCGTCTGGGCGTTGTACATTCAGCACGAATAACATTCGAATTCGAAACTTAAACGTATCGGAAGAATGAAGCATTGCGATTGGTTCACAGTAGGCAGGAAGCCAATCGCATTGCTCCGTTCTCTGGATACGTTTACGTTACGAATTCGAATATTATTCATGCTCGGGGCATTGATCGTTCTTGACGAATAAACTATTCAAAATGACCTTAATGCTTTGGTTTTCCGCCGTTCCTGTTGAGTGATTGTTCTGATATTTGGAAAGTTATTACTAAAAATCATTTATTCTGTATAGACCATTAATACGGCACATGCAAAAGGTGAAAATGTAAAAATAAAAATTAAGACTAATGGACTACCGGTTCGAAACGCGACCTATTATACTACTATTGCGTAAGATGAAATGTATTTTTCACTTCTCATGCTCTTAAAATGTTACTTTAGTCCCTGCATATCGGGACTAAAGTTCATTATTAATCTCTAGGGACTAAAGTAATTTTTTTTAAATTTACTTTGATAACTCCTAAACAGCCAATCACGGTGTTTGTGGATGGGAGGATTATCACCTTTTTAGTGATTGTGTATAGAAATAACCTCAAAATGACATTTGAATAAATCAAAAAATCCCATTTAATTTCGTGAACCACGATTAATGATATTAATTTAATTAATTATTATGTAAGTATTAAGGATAAGTTCATTTTATTATCCATTTCCAATTAGTTTTAAATTATTTTTCAAGTTTGAATCTGTTGGCTAAATATATGCATATAAACCGTACGTCACTTAACAACAAAAAAAAACCGCGGGACAAATTTCTTTGCAATTTGAATTTTGAATAGATTATTCGTAATAAGCTTGCGTTGTAATCACCAATTACTTACACCAATTAATTGTGCAACTTAGAAACTTTGTTATTTATTATAAATAAATAAAAATAAATAAATATTCCACAACATTTCACACAACGCTGTCTAGATCCATGGTAAGCATAGCTTTACTACCTTGTATTATTGAATCTAGAATACGGATAAACATACTTAGATATATTTTTTTTGTAAATGCACACATATTATACATAGAAACACCCAGACCAATGCAAATACCCATATCCATGCATACAAATATTTGCACTGAGCGGGGATCGAACCCGCGCCTCCTGCGTAGCGACCGCGTTCACTACCGCCACGCCACGGAGGCTTTACCCCGTTATCGATATGATAAATTAATATATTTAGGTTGAAAAAGATATTTGCCTATTTCTTAATTATTTATTTTTTCAAATATTATAATTTTGTATAAAACGTCGCTTTTTTTCCTCGCATTCAAAGTGAAAAGTAGAGTGTTTAACGTGGGACTAAACAACCATAATGACACTCGAACTATTAGCCACCCTCGCTTCGCTCGGGTGGCTAAAACATCTCGTGTCATTATGGCTTGTTTTAGTCCCTTGTTGAACAATCTACTATTTTTATATTATTATATAATCTCGCCATCTGCTATTGTCCATAAATACTTTTAAGGGTTCCATAACTAGGTACTGTAGGCTGTATTTCATGAACAGTGATAGATAGGTGGTTGAAATTTTCACAGATGATGTATTTCTGTTATTGTTATAACAACAAATACTGCTCTTAACATAATAAATAAATGTATAAAGGGACTAATTTCCATAATCGTATCTTATCTCTATTGGTTAGTGGTCCTCACACATCGCACTTGGCCAGTTTCAATATATAATATTCTAACTACTTTCCAGTGCGTACCAATCTCGGGACGTGGCTTCGACGCAGGCGGCTACAAGTGCGAATGCCTTCAAGGCTTCGAGTACCCATTCGAGGACCCCATCACATACTACGACGGCCAGATCGTTGAGGCGGAGTTTATGAACATTATCGCTGATAAAGAGACCAGGATAGATATGTTTAAGTGTCGGCTGGCAGGCGCCGCCGCGGTACAGAGTAGTGCGGTGGTACTAGCTGCGGTATTGTTTGTCGTTTTTAGGTTAAGGTAAGCTTGTAGCTAAGTTTACTGCGAAAAGATAGAAATATATTTTAGAATGCGTGTGTAGACAGTCAATATATATTGCGATCCTAGTCCAGGGATATAGGTGTAAATCGCGTTTGCATATAGAATGTAGGCCGGCGTAGCATGTAGAATATCAGTCACTGAAGATGTCGACCGCAGTGATCGACGAAACGTCTGGAACGCAAGTTTCATTTGGACCACAGCCAAACAGCCCGGAAGCAGTATATTCTACATATCAATATTATCAATGTATTATAAACCTTTGCAACTGAGTTTTAGAGAATTGGGTCAACCCGGTATTTTTTTTTTCTAGACATATTTTTCGATAGCAATTAATCTAACAAAGTTCTGAGAGTTCATTATGTGACACGTTAATAGATATGATCGTGAAATGTATTGATTGTCTAGTCTAGGAAATAAGCGAATTAAATATCTCAATAAGTAAATAGTAATTTAATCTGGCAATATTTATGTACATTTTATACTGTTTACCATTGATGAACGAATTAAAAAAAAATTACTAGTACAAAATTTAACGAAAAATAAAAAAAAACTTTGAACAATCGTTTAAAATATACGTAAAATACACTACAATATTTATAATTTGAAATTAATTCAACCAACAGATATTAACTTTAGGAATACCAATATTTTCCACGGCTCCTTGAATATTAGTAATCCTTTTCCAAGCTCAAGTCTATCTCTGTACCAAATTTCATCAAAATTGATTCAGTGGTTTAGGCATGTAAGCGTAACAGAAAGACAGACAGAGTTACTTCCGCATTCATAATATTAGTATAAATGAATTTAGCCAATACCAAGTAAAATATAATTGAAATTCTCTTCCATATTAGCCTGTTAGGAATTCAACTCTTCAATCACTCCTTTACTTGCATTTATTTTTGTTAGGGCTAAATAAATAACTAATTCTAAAGTCATTCGGTTCCTTGATAGCAGTTGAAGATCCACTAATCTCAATCTTCCTTTGAGACCCTTGTCTCTACAGTCCTGGGTCCTTTAAGTAGGGCGTGCAAAAGCTTCTGATGGGGCCGTCAAGCTGAGGGTCACCTTTGTATCAGACACCTCACCTCTCTCATGAGGCTTTGCCTTCAACTTACCATCAGGTGAGCCTTAACGTGCCCTAAATAAAAGAAAATCTGACAATCTTTGGATTATTTGTCTTTAGGCACAGAATAGATAATATTATATTAGGGGTTTAAAGTAAGAGAAGAGACTATGTCGTTCGTATATTTTTTTTTACCGAAAAGGTCACGCCTTTACGCTTTGAACTAAAGATCGATGAGCTATGAAATTGTATTAGTTTGTAGGTTATATCATGTACCATATATGTATGTAACTATTATTGACTGAAATATATCGACGGTTCAAAGGCAAGAGGGTGCAAGCGACATTCTAAATACCATTAGAGCAGTCTAAATACCATTAGAGCAGTCTAAATACCATTAGAGCAGTCTAAATACCATTAGAGCAGTGATTTTCCTCTCAAGTGTTGTTGTTGATTGCACTCTTTTTTCGATTCAACCATCAATTGGAAGCCTAAAATCCTAGATATTATTTTTTTATATTATTTTTTATATTGAATCTCCTTTTGAATCATTTAAATAGCTTTTTGCTATACATTATATTTTATTTCAAAAAAAAATTACTTCAATAGTTTCTAATTTTCTATTATATGTTTGTGTGTGTTATATATTAAGTTACACATTTTCTTCTTAATTTTTACAATTGACGAATGCCGCCCATTTTAGACTGAGTATTGTATTGCTGAGTCTCATTGCAATAATTTTATAGTGATTATCATAGTTAAGTTTAGTTTTTAGTTTATCACATTAGTTAAGTAAGAAATAAGTATCCATGCACAGCTATTTTATAGGAGGCAGCTAAATTGAAATTATTATTTTTTATACATAGTGTCTATATTGTAGACGGTCTGGATTGCACGATTATTATATATATTTTTGATTTCAAGAAAACGCTGGGATATTAAATAGGTAGCTTTATTATCCCAACATTGGGATATTAAATAGGTAGAGAGTAAAGAACTATTTTCGAACTGGCATTGAAATTTAATTTAACTAAATTCGGTTTAGCAAACCTTTGGATCTAACCTCAATCTCTCAAATGTAAAATTGTATTATGAGAATACCGTTTTTGATATTTGGAAGTGTGCTTACTAACTTCAACTAAGAAGTGGTCAGAGCATTCCCCCTGTAAGGGAAAGATCACGAGTTTGAGTCCCGCCTGAGCGATTCACTTTTTCCTATCTTAATCGATTTGAAAAGTTAGCATAGTAAATGCTTCAAAATTTCATTGAATAAAGAAGATTCATAACCAGTTCAATATTGCCAAGCCCTTTTTCCCCTATTCGGATAGCAAACAAAACTCCATCGCATGTGTGACTTTGGCAGAATTGTTGACACCGATATCGGCAACGATTGCCATAATAAAAATATAAATAGACATATGGGAGATTCAGGTTAGATCGAAACTTAGTTTTGAACATCTTTTTATTACGAGAGGCCTTCTGATCTGATAAATTAAGAATCGAGACACCCAACATGCCTTCTACATTTTTATGTAAGAGAAGGTCCCTTCAGTCCACATAAACAAATACTTTAATGTAATTGTTGAATCTCGACATATCGTTAGTTAATAGTAACTAGACAGGCAGAAAATATACAACAAAAAGATTTTTATAGATAGATAATAATATTGCACAAGTCAATTATATAGTATAGTTTTTTTAATGTAGTAATTGAAAATTGAATTAAATCTCTGTGTAGGTATATGAAAATATGTTTGTCCATTATTTTTTTATTCTCTATTGATTTAGGAATTTTTCATTTCTAAATATGCTGATTCTTTTTTACCGACATCACCAAGGCAACTTTATCATTTTGGTAAAGTCCACTTTTACTAAAATTTGCCGTAACTAAATTGTAGCAAACTGTATTTTTTGTTCTGGACGAGATATTGTATGTGATTTAAATGAATATAGTAATAAAGAACATTCCATATCAAATTGTCGTCGTACTGAATACCGTCCAACTGGTGCCTTTTTGTACTGTTTTGTTATTAAAACTGGGTTATAATGAAAATGTATTTTATTTAGGCAATAATCCTTCTATATTCCATGGGTTGCTGTTATGGACAGTTACCGCATAATGTTGGCGAGTGTGTGATCGTGGCGGTCTTTTTGAAATCTAGGCTATGCCATTTTATGCAAATGTCTGGACCGAGAGGCCAGGGCACAAGTAAATTCATCGTAAGTTTTATTTCTCCTTTAAGAAATTGATGGTTATTTCCCTATAAGTGTTATTTCGTTTGATAAGGATTTAAAATCTGGGCCCTCGGTTCCAATGTACACCCGATGCAGCTGATTCAATAAATAGATTGACAATATTGTTGTGGATTCTAGTAGGAACTTACCTGTTCTATTATTAATTGATCTATACTCCATGTGGTTAGGTAGTTAACTAAAGGTAAACAATATTGTAGCGACTTTTTATAAAAAAAAAAAAACTAAACAAATAAACTAGGCTAGTCTTTAAAATGAGTTTCTGAACAGAAAAACATTAATAAACTGAGAATGGAGTATAGTGCTGGATTTATCAATAAGGACGATAGTCCTCTAGTCCTTAATAATGTTACCCACACTCGGCTTAGTTCCCCCTTGAAGAATGTTCTTCCGCTCCGGGCCCAGGCGATCTTGAACTCCTTATCTTCTGAGCTCGTGTGGGACGGTCACTACCCTAATTATACGCAGTGGAAGCGAATTTGTACACACCCCTCGGCGACACTCGCGTGTGTTTTATGATATACAGGGTGGAAGATTTTAACCTTACCTGGAGGGAAAGTACTCTAAATATTAGAGATAGCAAATTGCACTCAAAAGAAACAAACCTTTATTTTTAGAAAGAAACAAAACTGCATTCAAAGATTTTTGAAAACTTGCTTACCACACCTGGTAATCGAACCGACTAAAATCTGAAAAAAATAACATCCTGTATTTTTTTAGTCCATAAATAGAGTCAATCATGTGCCGCTCCATGTCTTAGCGCATGGCACCAGGCGCGGCGCCCGCGCGCCCCGCCACGCCCCGCACCGCGCGCCTATCCCCTGAACGATATGTATCGAACAGACCGACCGCAACCGCTGTACCGCGCCTTGGTTAAGTGCGCATCAAGACGGGGGAAGTATCGAGTATCGACCGTCAGATTTGGTCAGTCCCATAGATTATTATGTATAATGTATAGTAGAGAGTCAGTCCGCCGCCAACGCTCGCGGCGGTATATCGTGGTATATCGCTCGCTCTGACTCATGCTCTTTCTGTATCTCGTCCGTCACGCCGCGCTTTTCTAGGGCGCGGTACAGCGGTCGCGGTCATTCCATATTATAGCCACAGTACGAGAAGCCTACGACTATGCTATAAGCATGGAGTACCGTACCGATACTAAAATATCTTTAGTAATACTCAAATATCAATAGATAGCACTAGGAGACTTATTTAAAGAAACAAAAAAAGCTAAAACGTTTATTGCCCAATTATATAATAACGTTAATTATTTCAAAACTTAAACGCATGATAATGTAAGCATATAGTACTCGTTGGTGAGGTAATAAATAAAGATTTCGTGAAAATAGTGCTATTTTAGAAGGCCGCCATCTAGCGACATGGTGCAATAAGTCGGTAATTTTTAAAATTACTGCAGAATCTGGCAGAATCAATATAGATTAGAATATTTATAGTTTTATTTAGTCATATTCAACAAAGTTTTTAGTGTAAGTTTTATTTTTGACTAGCTTTTACCCGCGGCTCCGCCCGCGTGGATGTCGGTTATCGCTTAGTGTTTAATCCATCCCTATTGAGCATTTTTTTTAATAATAAATGTAGCCTAAGTTACTCCTTATTACATCAGTTACTTGCCAATAAAAGTCCCGTCAAAGTCGGTCCAGCCATTTCAGAGATTAGCCGGAACAAACAGACAGACAGACAAAAATTGTAATAAACGTTATTTTGGTGTATGTACCGTATTATATTTATGTATTCATGTATGTTTGACGATACGCGTAAGTGTACAAGTTGGAAAGAGGGAAATCAAATAAAAAGAAAGAAAATTGCGTCACTTAATAATATTGAAATTATTACATAATCAAGAACAAATAACTATTAACAATGGACGCCGAGTTGACCAGCATCTAATATAATATTATTGTATGGTGACGTTATCTAATTGCTTGCATCTGAAATGTTGGTTCTGATACTTGCATCCGAAATGTTCTGTCACTTGCATCTAAGCATATTCCAGTTTTGGGCCTGATGGGTATGGAAATTACATTAAAGTTACCTCTAAATTAGGTATTTTATTCTTTCTCGTAACACATTAATTTATAGTTATTTCACTATGCATTAATTATCACAGCTTGAGATCTCGATCTTTTATGGCGAGAAAGAAATTTGGGTAGTTTTAACTTTGGGAACTTTAATTTGCGGCGCTTTAAATTTGGCATTCGCATCCTAGGTACTTTCAATTTCGGTATTTTAAATAATGTCATTTTTTTTAAATAAGCTAGAATTCAACTGAGTTTGAAAGGTATTTTTCTTTTAACTTAATTTTCCGAAATTCTAGAAGAAATGTAGGTAGTACTGACTATTTTCATTGTAAGAATTGAGTTAAAGGAGAGATCAGAAATCTTGCATCATTTTCCTTTCCTATTGTAATACATTTTAAATGAACAGAAAAGTTATTCTTGTTTTGCAGTTGATATTTAGGGGCATTAATAAATTAGCTAAATACTAGGAGTTTAATTTTTAATGCGTTTGTAATGTATTCTTTTGATTTTATTCTGAAGTTGTGATGAACTTGCTCCATTTTGATGCAGTTTTTTATTGTTCGTACTGAATGTACGCTTCTTCTGGTATGCTGTGGAATAAAAGAATACATTAGATTGTTTACATAGTTATAGGTATCACTTGATTTGTTCGGCTTCGCAATCAATCAATCAATCAGTGAGCCTATCAAAGTCCACTGCTGGAAAAAGGCAGAGGCCTATGTCCAGCAGCCCAATGTTGGGAAGCTTTAAGCTTGAAGCTACCTACGGCAGCAGCCTTGCAGGGGCGGACTCAGCCTTCAAGTCAGAAGGGGAATGGGTCATCACTAGGGTAGCCTGGGTTTGGTTCGGCGAGAGGGTTTATTTGGTTAAGGGGAGGGGAGGGGAGAAGAAAACAATACTTCAAAATGATGTACTCGATACTGACTGGGATGGTCTGCGTGACTACTTTGCGTCCATCCCGTGGGTTGAACGCTGATTTGAGGGTTAACCCATCTGAGAGCGCAACTGCTGTCGCTGGCGAGATCAGTCTAGGCATGGGATACTATTCCCTACACTGATGTCGCCGATATCCGCGGAGCGCGTCCATGATTCGGGCGCGAGTGCGCGGAGGCCGTTGATCATAAACGGTCTGCGTACCGCACCTGGTTAGGGGCGCGCGCTATGAGCGATCCCAGCGTGGGCCACATCAAGGCGGCGTACAACAGAGCCACCAAGGTCTGCAAGAGGGCTTACGTTAGAGAAGATGCCTAGCGCATAGCGCGGCTTGGTCAGAAGCTAGTGGCGCATCCCACGGGCAGCCGTGGCTACTGGCGACTGGCTAAAGCCGTGTAAGCCAACTTCTGCAAGCCTTCGCTGCCTCCGTTGCGCAATCCCGATGGATCCCTGGCCCATGAGCCGCTAGAGAAAGCAAATTTGCTGGTTAATCTCTTTGCGGCCAACTCTCGAGTCGATAATTATGGTATGGAGCCACCGACACAGCCCGTCAGTCACCATGCAATGCCTGATATTCGATTCAGGCAACGGAATGTCCGAGCAGTACTGCAGTCACTCGATGTCCGGAAAGCCAGTGGTCCGGACGGTATTCCGGCGGTGGTTCTGCAAAATGTGCAGTGTCTTCGGCCTGGAAAGAACCTCATGCGTCACCTTAAGGATCAGTCCCTAAATAATGACCGGCAGTATGGCCAGGCCGAAATGGTCAGTGGGTGATCTTCTGGCGTATGTTACCCATACTTGGGATAAGGCTATGTACGAGCACGGCGAGTCATTGGCAATTAGTCTTGATATCGCCAAAGCTTTCGATAGAGTTTGGCACAAATCGCTTCTTTCTAAGCTACCATTCTTTAGTCTGCCTCCTAGACTGTGCGACTGGGTTGCCGGCTTCTTGCAGGAGCGCTGTATTCTCTTCCTTTGTAATGGACGAGCCTCGGAGTTCTTGCAGGTACATGCCGGCGTAACGCAGGGTCCGTCCTATCGCCAACTCTCTTTCTTCTGCATATCAATGACATGCTGTCGACCGGCAGCATTCATTGCTATGCGGATGATAGCACCTTTCACAGGAGATATCATGGACGTCCTGCGGATAAGCAGACGGATATCGCGGAAACACTGAGCTTGACCGGATCCTGAAGATCAATGCCAAGAAGACGCAGGCATGTGCGTTTACCGCAAAGGTATCTTCTTTCTTTCCCCTTCCCACTCTTCAGAGCGCGCTACTGCCACTGCAGGGCAACCTCAATATCCTCGGTATGGATGTTCGCTGCAAACTGAATAACAAAAACTACATCGAGGGTATCATCAAAAGAGCCTCGCGTAAACTCGGAGTCCTGAACAGACTGAGACGGTTTTTCACGCCGGAGCAACAGTGTCTTCTATACAAGACACAAATTCGTTTCTGCTTGGATTACAGCTCGCATCTCTGGGATGGATCCGCAAAGTACTTATTAGATGCTCTCGACAGGTTGCAGCGACGTGCAGTCCACATTATCGGACATCCTGAGGTCACAAGTACCCTCGAGCCTCTGCAGATGCGTAGAGATGTTGCTTCCTTGGCAGTATTTTACCGTCTCTACCATGGTGAGTGTTCTGATGAGCTATTCCAATTAGTACCACCCTCTCCTTTCCTATACAGGACGACACGTGCAGAACTTAGATGTCACCCGCATACGGTGCAGAACATTCCTTCAAGAACCAAGCGGATCCGTGACTCTTTTGCTTTGTCGCACCATTAAGACCTGAAATTCCTTGCCAGCTCACGTGTTTCCCTCTTTCTACAGTCCCGGGTCCTTTTAAGCGGGGTTAAACGTGCTGCGTGACTTTAAATCGCAAAATAGCCCATAACTATGCTGATGTTTGGCGCCTTTGTTTCGTATAATAATGGTGGCTTAGCTTAGTGGTCAAAGCATTGCCCCTGTAAGGCAAAAATCGCTGTTTCGATCCCCGCCTAGACCAATCAACTTTTTCAAATTTAAATCGACGTGTTATTCTGTATAACCTTATTTATGAAATTTTGTAACATTATTAGTTCATGTTACCACGTCAGTCCAGTTACTGCAGCCACGTGTCGTGAATAAAATAGCCTTTCTTTGAGCAATGAAATTGCATTTCATTCAACTAGAGATACGAATCTACAGTGCCCTGCTATGAGTGTTGGTATGAGGAGTGGAGTCGGATGAAGCCAGCAAGAGTTAGCGCTTTAGAAAGGGTTTCCTAACTTCCAAGAAAGGTTTAGCCCATGTTGATGTCGATGTTTTGGGATCTCACGTTGTTTTGGAAAGTTTTGTAATATCTCAGTACATGTACTGAGACATTCGTAGTCTCTAGATTCATCTACGGAATATGGTAGGTCTGTTCGTCGTCTCCATCATCTTGCGTATGAAATGAGTCGTTTCGGTACATGATTTTTCTGTTATTACACTGGTCGAAGAGATTCGAGAGACACGGGTCTTTTATGCTGAGCTTTCAGGTACGGTTACCTACAGTATATCATTCAAGAGAAAATTATTCGATCAGAATCTATCCTAACTTAACGTGGGTTGAGTCATGGGGAGTTTTCACGGCTATTACCTGTATCTAGGTCTGGGCCCTTATTAGGCTTGACCAACCGTAATTTAACTACGGGCGTTGGTATTAACCAGTTCTAGCTTCTATGTTAATCAATAAACATGAAATCTATAGTGTGCCCACATTGAACACGACTGCGTTCGAACCTGGATGTCAACTGGAATACTTAATGCACCCAATGGGCCCATGCCCTAACTGTTGCTTACTTTGCAGCTGAGTTAGCCGGTAAGGCAAGGAGACATTGTCGTGCTCCACTGATGGAAGATATTGATTTGGAAGTAAAATGACATGACCGTACTTAAGTAACAAACGCTATTATTAGCTAGCTTGTTAGACTAAATGACTTAAAATAGCAGTGGTTGCTCGACAGCCCAACTACGGATGACTTTCATGATGGATAAGTTTAACTTTAGCTATGAGATATAATCGAGGATTTTACGTACTCATTGTTCAATACGATGACGTTTCTAACATAAACAAGGGCTCCCACTAAACCAAAGTAGATGCCGATGTATAGCAGCATGTATGTAACTAGTATCAATCGGACCAAACCCATGTTTCATACAGAAAATGGAGACCTTTATGTCCATTTTTCTTACAACGATAGTACATTTTTCTAGAAATATTGTTTTTTTTTTCTATTTTTTTCTAGCTTTTATTTAGATCACTTCATCTGTAAGTTTGTGAATTTTATGTAAACGGCTAAATGAAAATATGTACTCCGCGTGTATAGATTTTAAAATTGACAAATGACAGAACTGCAACTGACATTTTCATTTTTTTTAATTACTCCCTAGATTATACAAACTGCTGTAAAAATTCTTAGAGTCTGGCTAACGGAAGCGTGACCGAGAAAAAGTGGGATATTCAAATAATCTTTATGTGGTATCACTGATCACACAATAATAATAATAATAATTCTATATATGTCGCAGCGCAGTCAACTAGCTTAATCATCCGTTCAATTAACTGCCCAGGCCCTTTACCAAACGGCGCCGTTTAATCAGCGGCTTATATGATATTTAGCCAGTTGATTAAACGGAAAGGCAAATGGCTTGGATCGAAGACGTTTAATTACTTGCCTAGCAATTTAATCAAACAGCTAAGAAAAAAACTTATAGTATGGTTATAAACAAAATAACCACGTAAGTTTAATGCCTTCTAAGCTATCCTACCCAAGTCGCATTGCGCAGCTGTCTCAATAAGTATCTATCTATCTCAACTATCTATATAATAAATAATCTATGCTATTTATAGTCTGTACGAGTCTGTGAAACTGACAGTGACATTGACATTCACAGCAGCACTAAATTTAATTTAATTCGGCCCCGTCGTGTATTGGTTGTGTATAGAATAATTTAGTTTTATTTGTGATAAATAAATTGTAGTTATATAAAAATAAATAGGTAAGCACATCACTGTAATCGCGTTAAGTTATATTTATAAATAAAATTGCTTTAACCTTGACATGTTTATAATACGTAAAAATAAGAGCATACGTAATTATTTCTTTCATATTATGTAGATTTATTCTGTTACTATTCATAGATCCACATTGATTTAGTTATCACCACATTAGTTCACAATTGGTGTATTTCTGATACCTGTATCTCTTTTTTCTTCCAGCCAAAATGGCCAATATCGCCAGGAAATTTGTTGATCAGATCAAAAGCAAAGAGTTTAGGACTTATTTGATGAGGTGAGTCCATTATTTATTACTCCCGAACAAATACGTTGTCTTTCTGTCATTCAAATGACACCTACTGTTGTATAAACAGGAAGAGACTGTCAAGGCCGTCAAGGCACGGACCGCCGGGACCACAATTTCAGGGTCAGCATTTGAAATGGTGGCTCGTATTCTTTGGATTGCATTTTACCATCAGGTGGGGTGCAGTCAGTTTGATGACTTAATGTATAAGAAAAAAATCAGATTGTACTCGAATATACTGATTGGGCTTATACAAGAGGTGCCTATTTACATCAATTGGGCTTAAAGATAAGTATACAGCTGCTGTGGACATGATAAGGATGTTCAAGATTTTTTGAGGATGTATGAGGTCCTTCAGGCCCAACCTCACCTGTAAGTTATTGCTCCTGCTAAGTGAAAGATAAGATTTTCACTTTTCTTAATAAGATAAGCTTATCTCCCAGAGTCCCAGGTTTGACAGTGGTTGTTTCTGGTAGAACCATCATACTAAGAGTAACAAAAAGTAGACTTCAGATTTTAATGTGCAAACTTTCACAGGTTTACAGGTTGGTAGGCCTTGTGTGTACTTGTAATAGAAAAAATAAAATTATGTTTCAGCACACATTTCTGGGGACCAGTAGCAAATTGGGGTATACCGTTAGCAGCTATTGCAGACATAAAGAAGGATCCCAGCTTTATTAGTGGCAAAATGACATTTGGTGAGATTTCGCATTTATTTATTTGTTTATGTTATGACTTCATAAGGATATTTTTGTCCTGATTGCATTTGTCAGATGCCAAACGTCTGAGTATGGCACCCGCTTTGAGTATGAATATAAAGAGTTTACCATAAACATTACATGTTATAAATACTACTCAATACATAATATTGGCCTAAATCTACTTGTTAGTCCTGGTCCAGAGTCTAAGTCCCACAGGTGGAATGTTGACATCTCCACCTTTTAAAAAAACCAAATTACTAATGTTCCCTCTAACCCCTCCAACTAAGCTAAATTGCTTATGCTAGGAGTGGGTTCCCTTTGGAAGTGTAATGGCCAGGTTTCCAACCCAGGACCTTTCGATCGTAAGGCCAACTCCTTAACCACTAAACTACCGATGCTTAACGTGACAGACTTTGTACGGTGCATGGTAGTGAATAGTATTATATATGTCATGAGGTCATAGATTACTGGAGCCTATCTGCTCCCAATCAGTGCCACCCTATCTTCTCTGTATCCATTTGTTGACAGCCAGTGGCCCAAGGTAGACTCCCCAAGGCCATGAAGTGGAAGTCTCATGGTCAACAGATTCTATAAAAAGAAACCTATGGAAGCAATCGATCTCCATGTTAATAATTATCCAAATCTCTTCAACAGTTTACACTGTCATTAAGTAACACACATCTTAAAAAAAAATACAGTTATTATATTATTAACAGGATAAAAATGGTAGTAAGCGCCTCTGTAAATGTCATTCTTCAAACAAGAAATACATGCCTAAGATGGCCCTGACTAACAGATCTGAGACAATCTCATAGAATCTCTTTATAATATTAGACCAACATAACTGCTTAGAACGAGGACAAAATGCTTGCTGACAATAAAATAAATTACCTACGCTTTATGAATTGTTTACTTAGGAATTATGATAATAAACCAAAAGTGAAGAAACTCTAGGAATGAAGGTATTATTCCAAAGGTGACTACAGGTGACAACTGCAGACGCACGCAGCAGATACGCGTAATTCATTGCGGCTTCTCTATGTTCCCCTTTATCCGTATCAATGTTTAGTAAGTAATGTATGTGATGTATGTGCTGCACGGCTTCGGAATCATACCTTACTGAATACGTAAAATGAGGAATAGGAAAATTATACATTCCCTCCCTCATTTCTGGGAGTTCCTCACTATCTTAGTATTATTTTTTAAATGTGCGCAAAATCCCCACTGGTAACCCCCACCCGCCGGAGCCGAAGAGGATGGTTTTATGTCGGACTCGAACCGACTTAAACGCACGCCGTTTGTAGATCGTATGTTGCCGGAAGTGATATTTCAGAAAGAGATATTTAAATTTATAATTTAAATATTTTACACACTGGTCGACCCAGAGCCATCTCTCTCAAATTGATCCTCTTCCGGTGTCGGGTATCCACATTTGGCCCCCGAGTATGGGGAAGCGCGTATTGCGTCGCTGCCTCGGCATGCTTCTGCCAGGGTGACAGGCGGCTCCATCCGTCACCCCCAGGGTCACGCTCACGGGAGACGGAGGTCGTTCTGCGGCTCAAACTTGCTATTGGACAAAGTGAAGTCAATAATCGTGCTCTACATAAAAAAATACAAAACACAGTACTTTGATTCTTACGAGTAAAAGAAATGTGAAATATATATAACCGATATTGTATTCATGGCGGGCTATACCTACAAGGTAAACCTTGAAAATTATTTTTAACACGACAACTTTATACATTCCTTAATTATTATGTAGGTATAATTGAGGTGAGATCTTAAAACAAATAATAAAATGCCTGACGTTTCGACCAGGCTGTGACCACGGCCGGTGTAACCTGGTCGAAACGTCAGGTATTCAAAGGTATGTAAGTACCTACAGGTACCATGATCGCGTTAATTACCGTTCTCTTCATTAAATCGCATGGAACGCTAGAGTTTAAAAAATAGTAAAATTCTACGCTACGCAGCGGTCACGGTCCCACGCAGCGATTCCCGCTCAGTGCAAATATTTGTATGACTATTTACATTGGTCTTTGTTACCGTGCTTTGGGGAGCACGTTAAGCTGTGAATCTCGGTTCTCATTTAAAAGAAAGACTTGAAAAACTTGCTTTGACATCGTGCACGTTTTTGTCATCATTACGGGTAGTTGAGCACTAAAAAGTCTAACAGCTGCAAGCACATACTGTAACTCGACAGCTGAATCCGCAGTGACATTTCAATTCCGCATGCTTTAAATTTAGTGTCGACTGTGTCGAGCACAAGGCGAGAGTGATGTATGCTCGTTCGACGACTATGAGAATATATATGATTCGTGTTGTGTTCCGTAGGTTTTGTGCTGTCAGTGGAAAGACCAAAGGCTTGTCCTGCTTTGTCTTCACACTCGTGTGTCTCGTGTCTAATGAACAAAGTATAAAAAACACTTTATAATAAAATAACTAACCTAAGTTAAAATATGACTTAAGTTCAGTATTATGCCAAAACTACAGCATTTTAGGATTTGTATTGTTGGTTCTGTGTTTAGTTAGTTGAACAGCAGTTGTACTTGTTCAAGCACCCATATAACCCTATTGTAATACAGAACAGTCAACCAAGGATTACGACATTCTTCACAGTGCTATCTGGGCCCAAAGTAAGCATAGTTTAACTAGCTTGTGTTATGGGTTCTACAATGTGGATATACATACTTAGATACATTTTTGGTGACATAGAAACACGCAGACTAATGCAAGTAAATATTCATAGTAATAGAATAGGAATAGAATCCGCAACCTCCGACTTTGCAGTCGAAAGTTTCACCGCTATGCCGCGGTGGTCGTCTACATTTTTTTTAAATCTTCATATGTAAAGGCCTATACTTATTTCCTTGGCCATACATACACGAAATGCCGAAATCAGTTTTCTACTTGCGATCATACGTGAAAAAAAACTTAAGAGGTGTCAAGGGACACCTGAATGGAACGGCCTTCCCAGTAGAACTACCGTTTCCTTTCGATTAATTAGTGAAGAAATTGTATTTTTTTTATCTTGGATATATCTTGGATCGCTAAATGGATGATATTCGTGATCAACGACCCCAAAAACTCTGAAAACGATACCCAATATCGATTTTAGTGTAAATTTCAAATCCGCCATCTTGGATCGCTAAATGGATGATATATTCGTGAGCAGTAACCCCAAAAACCCTGAAAACGATAGCCATATCGATTTTCATCATCATCATCATCACGACCATGATCATCATCATCATCACGATCATGATCATCACCATCACAATCTCCACCACCACCACCATTATCATCATCATCATCATCATCATCATCGGCTTACACCTATACCAAAAAGTGTCGTGACAACTCTTAGTTGTCGTATCGACAACTTTTAGTCGTAAAAGTGTCGGAACAACTTAATTTCGTGCTAGTCTTAATTTTTTTCGTCTAGCCCCCTTTCGCAATCGCAACGCGCCATAAGGAACTTCGCTCTAAAAATATCGTACATTGAACTAATTGTAATCTAAACAATAATAAACCAAAGTAAGAATATCTTTACATACAATATCCCAAGATAACATATAGACCCGGGAGTGCTCGCACAGATTCGAGTACGTATCGACATTCAGGAACTGATAACTGAAGTGGCACTTAAGACCGTTATAAAGAACTGCGATAAGACTATGTGCTTACTAGATTTGTTTCAACATATCTTTGAAGGTTGTTCCTTATCGAATTTGACTGTAGGTAGTGTTGTATGGCATTGTACAGATGGCAACAAAACTAAAATGTGAATTAAGTTTGTATGTGTGATGACTGTTACTTATTCACGCAAAAGATTGAACAAATTTGGCTGATAATTTGCAAACTATTCGTTTATAAACGGAATATATTTTTATTTAACCACATTTTTCATAATATATCGTATTGAAACAGTTTTAATTTCTCCCGCGATCTAACTTTTGAGGAAGGTTTTATATATACTTACCAATGTTTTTTATTCTTTCATTAAATAACATACTATATAACATATATCGCCCCAAGATAGTAATATATAGGAGAATTTGGAGCACTCAAAGCGTGACTCGGTAGCTTAGTGGTGAGAGCATTTCCCTCGTAAGGGAATGGACGCGGGGTCAAGTCCCGCCTGAGTCGTTTCCTCTTTTTACTATCCTAATCGATACTAGACGGAAACCAAAATTAATCAATATTTTAAACTATTTTGATTTCCTTTTTTGTGAACGAAATTTCGACGGCTGTCCAACAGCTCTACAACTCTATGCGCAGAGCTATCGATTAAGTCAGTAGTAATTGTCAAAGTCGAAGTCCAAAATCATGACACAAATATTTGGGAGAGTGCAGGAGTAGCGTGAGGTGTGGCCGCTCCCTTTTATATTCAATATAATTATTTTACTGTGTCAGTAGTTTAATTTCAGTCAACAATACGTATGTACTTTATGTTTATGAGTAAGCCCATCCGCCTGCCTGTCAGTCTATGTACATAGAAACAAACCAAAACAAACAAGTAACCACAACTTTGAAAATTTCTCGCCCAAATTGGGAGGAGGCTAACCGGAGCACCTCCATCTCCAAAAAGTTAACCGAATTAAAAACTCTTATATCGTGATGTAAAACCAACAGTTTCTATGTAGTTCAACGTACTTTTGCTAGATGGCGCTGCTCAGAGCCGCTATGTGTTATCCAATTGTATTAATGTTATCTATTTTCATTTTCAGCTCTCACCCTGTACTCCCTGATGTTCATGAGATTCGCGTGGAAAGTGCAACCGCGGAATATGCTTCTCTTCGCTTGCCACTTCACGAATGAATGCGCGCAGATAACACAGGGCATTAGGTTCATCAACTACCATTATTTACAAAATGAGGCGAAAAAGAATTAAATCTTTGGTTGTGTAGGGGCAGGGCCGAAGCAATGCATGTTCTCTTATTAAACCGCCTTTAAGGCTTTCACTGAAGACAGCCACTGGTGGTAATGTTAGTCTATAGTCAGTCTTGAGTGACTGTATGAATATGTGTGCAATCTCTTATTTTGTGTACAGTGTTAAACTTGCAGAAATACATATAATATTCTGCGTAATTGTTTCATGTGACATATTATATGAAGCATGTTTGGTTAAAATTTTGTGTTGAACGAAGATGGAATATATCAGGTGCAAAATGAGGAAAACATGTGAGTTATTATTGATAGTTGATGAGCTAAGACAGACACAATAACTTTTTAAATTTATAACAAAGTTTCATGAAACGTACAATTAAGAAGAGAGGCCAAATTAACGTATTGAGAATTTCTCACATAAAAGTGGCTATCTCTTATATAAGAGAAAGATAGACATTTGTAATGTAGCATGCTACATATAACGTGCCACATTTATTAAAACTTTGTAATAGGTACAACAAATTCATATATGAGAATATTTCGGACGTCTACGTCACTGCAATTAACAAAATGTAAAACAGTGTATGATAGAGTTTGTATTGCGACTTGCCCTGTTATAGTTAACGGCAAACTTATTGAATAAACGTCAAAAAGTTCGCGCATCTGGCTGCAACTAGCCAACCAAAAACAATAAACGGATTGATCGGCCAATGGGGAAAGCCCTCTGAACCCTTTATAGTTGTATATGATCTATGATTGGTGGAATGGCGCGCCTCCGCCGTCGCGCCCCGCGCTTTCCACCAAAGAGACCTAAAACGCGCTTTGCGTGTTCTTACATTGTCAAGAAATTTGCCGTTAACTATACGACCCATAATTATCACGGGTTTTAGATAGTAATAGATAATACGTAGATGTTTGACGTCCCGTTTGTAATAATGTTATACAGATTTATTTATTGTTCGGACAGTTTGGCCTTAGCGGTATTTAAAGTGACAGCTGTCATTTAAAAAATAACGGTATTCCGTATTCAAATGTAGAACTCGAATAGGCTAAGGCGGAACTAAATTACAGCCAGGTGTATATTAACCGACTTTAAAAAATGAGGAGGTTCTAATTTTATCGATTTTTTATGGTAAGGTTCGTAAGAGTCGTCCTAAACGAATTACGCCGAGATCTGATGATTGCAATTTCAATTGCAAATATTATGTAGTCACATGATAAAAGTTGATTAAATTCACTATTTTTGAATTTTCTCTTAACAAAATATTTTAAACATATCTACATTCTCCTAATATGAGATGAAAGTATCATATTGTTGATATTACATATCTTTAGATAACTTTTAGTTAAATTAAACTGCAAATCTAAGCCTACAATGTTAGTTACTTCAAGTCGAAAAATTAGTTTCCTGTATAGTTGAAAACCATCATAGTTATGACGGATATCTAGACAACTAGGTATGACGTTTGAAATTAAGCCAATAATTCGACGACATTCGAAATTTGAATCGTACCTTGACAAATGTCATATCGAGTCTGAAATTCCAGGTTTCGAATTTTATTTTTAACGGGAATAGTGCATACCTACTCTTTAAGTAATCTTGTTCTTTTTTTTTATAAGGCACTAGTAGAGGTAGCCGGCACTCAACATACAAAGACATCGTGTCAAAGTAAGTAAGTAAATAATAGTAGCTCAAGCTTTTATTTATTTTTTAAGAAATTGTTACAACGTAATTATTTTCTTATTGTAAATAAGAATGAGTGTTTTACGTCGACCAAATGTTGTGACTTGGGACGGTTAATTATCACAAGGAGAATAGTGATACTGTTTTATTTTGAAATTGTATTATACAATCGAATCAGTGATTTTTAAGTTTTCATTTTGTTTCTTAAACAATTTTGTAATGAATATTAATTTTAATTACTATTTGTAAAATCTAGCATAAATATAGTTAAAAACTATGCAAAAATAAATACATGTAATATATTAAGTTATTTTTTAGTCATTTCACTGTTATAAATGAGCGATATATTCAAACTGTTCAGTAAATTATACTGAGAATGTCTTATTATTAGTTAGATAATGTACATATATATATTATTTAGCATGGATAGAATCTTGTTACTGCAATCTTAAAATGCCTTATATAGTAATATATCTTATACAATAAGTCGTTGACGTAATTAGAAGCACCAGGCCCCTGATCGTTGAATGCAAGCTTGTGTACGTACTGACTTTTACACACTAATAAGAGGTTGTGTATAGTAAAAATGACTAAAATTTAAATTACGGTTGTCATTGTCAAATCCAAATCAAAGACAATTTAGTACGACTTATAATATTGAAGGGACGGTGGCGGCCTCCTTAAAGTTCACGGGATTATTGCGTTGACCATACATTTTGTAGTATAATATATCTTTTCTATTGAAATAAATAGGTATATAAGTTTGCAAATAGGTCAGATATAATGTGACTGAAATTTTAAATGCACTGGCTGAATCAAACGCACAAATAAAAATAATGTTAGTCGGTAGTTCTAATTTCAAAATGAGCAATTCAAGCACATTTCATAATGACAACTTCTTTGTATATCCGTTAAAATTTTGGGTGACATACCATCGTAGTTTTAAATTTAGAATATCGTTCTTATGCCAAAATATCTAACAAACAGGTTTTTTTTGGAATGCAACTTTTATAATAAGTGGTTGTAAAAGTAAATTATGATTAAAAGTACAGTCAGCATCAGATCGAATGATCTTGATTCCTTGGTTTCCCCCCTTCCTGTTGACTGATTTATTTTGATATTTAGTACACACCTTTAGTTCGAATAAGAATACAATTTAAATCAATAAAACCGTTTGATTTGCTCTTAATACTTTAGTTTTAAGACCATTTTAAGACTTTATAGTCGAGACATTTCTGACGCTGACTGTACGAGGTACCTACAAAAGTTTATGACACTACAAAACATGTTTGACTTAGGTATTGTGTGACCAACAGGAAGAAGTTATGCAAAACTCAATAACAATACCTATTAATCTTTATTTACTACAACATTGTAATCAAATAATGCAAATAATACAAGAATGCAATTTTACGAAATTTAATATAATGCGAGTCTAAGGCCCGTAAGGACTCTTAGTCCTTAATCTCGAGAACAGATTGTATAAACAGATTCAACAGATTGTCAATACAATCTGTGCTCAGATAAATCAAGAGTCAGAACTGAGTACTATTTTAGAATACGGGGCTAAATTATATATTGCCAAATACATTGTTATATCAACATCTAGAGTTTTCATCTCAGTGTTGGTTGTATCTAGAGCTTCAGGTACGCTCCTTTAAGCGTGGTTTATACAGAAAGGACATGGCAGGGACGTATGGCGTTGGCGGAAAATGTAAGTAACACAATATAATCCTTATGTTGTGTACAATAACGTCAATGACGTTACACTTTATTGGCGGGACGTAGCCTGGAGGCGCGCACGCGAGGCTCCCCTAAGACAAAAATAACGTTATTGAACACCACATAAGGTTTATATTGGGTTACATAAATTGTCCGCCACCTCCAAGAAATCCTCTTCCATATTGGTTTCTACGGGAGAGACGGCCGTCTGAACTTCCAATATTAAAGGAAAGCTTGCGCCAGGCTCACCTGTTAAACTGGTTAAGATATAAGGTTGCCTTGGGTCACGTAAGATCTAATTTGTTCTAATCATACCGACTTATTTAGAGTGATTATAGATATAGGATGGACGCTATAGACAGAATATCCAACGGTTACAGAACATTGTACAGTCAGCATATCGAACTTGAAGAACAAAATATTCAAAATGATCTTATCTTATGTTTTTGTTGACTTTTTGTTCCGATATTTAGTACACACCTTTAGTTCGGATGATAATATAATTTGAATTAATTAAAAAGTTTGGCTTGCTTTTATAGATCAGTGCCCCTAGCACGAATAACATTCTAATTCGTAACGTAAACGTATGGTAAGAATATTGATTCACAGTAAGCAGGCGGCCAATCACATTGCTGCGTTCTCTGGTAACGCTAACGTTACGAATTCGAATATTATTCTTGGCCGGTGGAAAAAAGATTACTCCAATGTAATTTGTCATGCACCATTCGAATTTCGACCTATTGTGAATCCGGTAGGGATCCTTTGATACTAGTATAGTTGATGCGTGATCATTTTCTGGCTGGAGTGCAATAATGCGATCGAATATTATATTACGGCGGGTACGTCAGCGGTAGTGTAAGAGCCACTAGCCTGTATAATGTATAAATATAAACGTTACGTTATCGTTATACAAGGGTATATTTTTTAAATATTTATTGTGAATTTTATTATACTCTGTTATTTGATCTGTATGTTTTGTTTCATTTTCCTTATATATCTCACTCCCAGATTATGTTGACAGTAAGGGTACTATAACGCGGCATAAAATTACTACTTTGGTATAAGTTGACAAAGCAGTAGTAAACATACATCCCTTAAAATGCACACATTGATAGTTATAACGATATTGACATTATAAGTCTTTAGACTTTCACGGTTGGCGTTGCATGTAGAATATACTGCATCTGGGCTGTTTGGTCGTGATACTCGTGGTACATATGAAACTTGCGTCCCAGAAGTTTCGACGATCACTACCGTCGAAATTTCAGTGGCGTTGGTCTAGGCAGCGACGAGATATTGACATTAGCTTACTCACACATATTTCATGCCGTTTTTTGTTGTGAAGTATATTGTCTATATAGTATGTGATCCTACTACTCGAAAGGCGTATTAATGAATCATCATCCTCATGGCAGCTTACCAGCTGCTCACCTCCTCACTAAGAGGAAAGTCTGCCAGAGCCTGGGAGATTGGTTTAGTTTTTATTTATACCACTGCGGTGGCAGGCAGTCACACGACCCACCTGATGAAAGTGGTTACCGTGGCCTATGGACGTGAGCAACACCAGGGGAATCACATGCTATCCAATCATTTGACAAAAACCATGTAAAAATATGTATGTATGTTGTGTATGTATGTTGTGTATGTATGTTGTGTATGTATGTTGTGTATGTATGTTGTGTATGTATGTTGTGTATGTATGTTGTGTATGTATGTTGTGTATGTATGTATGTGTATGTATGCCTACTACCTGGGGTATACATCTCGTATACCCTCTTACAAGCAAATCTGCACATTGTGCACTAGACTTTGCCTCTCATTTTATAGCAATTCCTCTGTGCACTCCCGGGTTTACTGGAAGAAAACTCAAGTCTGAATTAAGCTCGCCTTTGTAAATTATGTATCGCTATATTGTTATTAATGTCAAATATGTGTACAATAAAGAATAAATAAAATAAATAAAAACCGAAATCTTCATTTAACAAACTACGTTTGACAAAATTATCGTTTATAAACTTATGATTTTACAAACGATTGTTTGATAAACTACTCATTTGACAATTTTTTTATATAGGACACGTCAATTTGACTGTACCTCGCCTGGTGGCAAGCTGAAGGCAAAGTCTCAGGAATGAGGGTCACCATTACATACACGTACCATGTTAACAATGGTGGCACTCAGCTTGACGGCCTCATCAGATGCTTTTTTTCACGCCCCGCTTAAAGGACCCGGGACTGTAGGAAGAGGGAAACACGTGAGCGTTCATTATGCCTTTACATAATTTCATTAATTGATTATTTTTTAAACATGTTAGTTGGGAGAACAAGTCGTACCCTTCAATTATTGTCTTGAATAGTTGATCGCTTGTCATACGTTTTTTATCAAACAATAGTAAACCGAGTAAGACTCGTGCTGCCGACCCGCGATCCTGTAAACACTGCCGCCAGTGTAGAAGACAAAGCAGGAATAGCCTTTGGTCTTCCCACTGACAGCACAAAACTCTTCAAAGTTTTCTCGTCTTCTTTTTATGGCCGCGGTAAACTGTTGGGTACTTCCCAAGTCGGATCTAGGGGAAAACATAAAATATAGTATGCTGCCGTGCAATGTTGATATAGTTTGACCGTAACGGCTGTACCGCGCTTTGGGTATATGCGCGATGCCAGGGTCCAGTCTCCTGCTCTACCTTTTATTGGAGTGTTTTAGTTTTTCTGGAAACGACTACCACCTGACCTCAATCCCGAAATGAAAACACATAAATAAGACTCTTTCGTCACTCAGTAGGTCCCAAAGATCTTAGTGGCACTCACAGAGGACAATATGATGACAAGGCAAGTGGTTATCGCAGTATAATTTAAGCAATAAGACCCGTATTACAGAGCGATAATCAGTCTTGAATCTCATTCATAACTATCTCCTTCATCCTAGCGTTAATCCCAGTCGCTTCGAGTCTGGGGTCCGTTTTTACCAGTCTAACTGCGGATTTGGCTAAACTTCGACATGTTCCGTGAAGCAACTGCCATCTGACCTCCACAACCCAAAGGCGTTATTGAAGCATGCAATTAGACCAGTTGTTGGATTTTTGAGGGCTCCAACTACCCGTAACGACTGCTATAGATGTTTGTACGGCAACCGGGACCGACGGCTTAACGTGCTCTTCGAGGCACGACCAGACCAATGCAAATACCCATATTCATGCATACAAATCTTCGCACTGAGCGGGGATCGAACCTGCGCCTGTTTTTCTGAAAAATGCGTGATTACTCTTAATTATACAACAGCAATTTAAACAAAATTTAAGTACCTAAAACCACACATTCATAATTTATGCCCACACTTCATCATATTAAGAGCTGCACACAGTAGAATGCGGTATTCACCACACTTGTGGAGACAAAGAGCCCGGCCGCCGTTGTTACCGGCGCTAAGCGTCTCCTATTGTCTTCGCAAATGCACCGACACACTTCGAGTGCACGGCTATAGGAGTGCTACGACTTTATTAGAACTGCTTTTAAAAAGTTAACTGTAAATACACTGATTAAAATGTTATTTTAGCGTACAATACTAACACCCATTTGCGTGTATGCACCCAAGAATGTATGGGGATTGAGCCTGCCACAGTCCACGGTCTCTTTAATGCCGTGCGGGGTAGGCGGGGCTCTCACTAAAACAACATGCCGTGTGCCATCATAGGTACATATGATTTAATGAATGTACCGTGTGCAAAAGCCAAACTCATTTGGTAGCCAGTACACTTGCTGCTTAAAGGACAAGGGATTGGAACAGTATTTTTTTCATTGTTAAAGAGTGGGACGACAATAGCTCCAAATCATCATCACCACAACAACGAAAACAACGAAAACACTTGTACTATTCCACATTATTTCGTTTCGCCTTACGGCACACACACGGCCGTAAGGCTTAACCGGTCAGGAATTTTATAAATAATGTGGAATAGTACCTACAAGTGTTTTCTTTGCAGATGTGTAGCAAGTTCCACCGAGTGCCATCAATCAACAGTATAAGCACAACGACGTATTTTCCTGGTTTTCATCCCGGACCTCGGCGCCCAGCGTCTGCCTTCCGACTTTTCATTCTCTACTTTATACAGTCTTCAGGATCCATGGGGGTGAGACCATTAAAACGCATGTTACCCTTTGCGACGTCAAGCCACTTTTTAGGCCTACTTTACCTACAGGGACCCGGTGGGTGAGCATGAGCCTGGGATGCCAAATCAACGAGTACCTATACCCACCCGGTATAAGGAGAACGGTCCCGAAGCCGAAGGCAACTGGTAGGAGGTAGCGGCTTCGGGAGCGTTCCCCTTACACCCGGTATACTCAACAGGATACAAAACGAATGCATTCAGAATTGGGTATTTGACTGACCAGTCAAATTAGTTACTTTTTTCTAAACGTCAAATGGTAATTTATAAGGAAAATTGTATGAAAACTATATTTGTGACGTCATAATATTTAATAGTCAAATCATATACTATTAAACGTTGGATGGATGATTAAAAATAAATAAGAACGAAAAAATAAGAACCGACGCAACTGTTTTCACTCTTTTACCATTATTAATTTAATAAGTCCAGCTAAATAATTTATTTTAACTACAGGAAAGTACCCAATTGGAACAAGTAGGGAATAATCGAAATTCAAGTGTTTAGACCCAAATGTATACCTTTTGTGCCTACCGTAGATTTGAACCAAAACATAATCTGTGTTCTAATGATATCAATAACGTTAATTGGCATTAATTATTTCAATTTAGGTTTACAAGCGCGGCTTCCGAATCAGGGTAGCCGCAAGTGATTTGCGTAATTATTTGTGATAAATAATACCAGATTTATATTGGTATAATAAATCTAAATAAAATGGTTTATCGACGCGCTTTTTCAACAATCGAAAACAAGAAAGGCTTTGCTGTCCAATACAGTCCGTCAATAAGTAGGTAAATAGTTGCCTAACCTACCAATATCATCATCATCATCATGATTATTGCACTCGAGGCTAAGTATGGTGTGAAAGTGACCTTGGAGCTCGGGGTCCGCTTACAACTTCTCCTCACGAGAGCGACTCCTGCCTGACCTCCCAGCCCAGAGAGGAATGGTTACGCCAGAGCCTCGTCCGTCAGTCAGCAGGTGTACTAAACTACAGGGAACGTTAGCTTGCCTCACTTAGGCTCATGATCCACAATGATACACAGTTATGAATGAAAATAATAGTCCCCTAACCACGTTTAAATTTGGTCAATCACTTCCTTGGTCAAACACGAAAATTTATAATACAACTTCCTTAACCATTGTACGAAGTACCGCCTGGGAGGCGATTAGTCATGTGTTACTGCGGACAGGTTGTATTTTAAATGACAGTTCCAATGTCATTTTGAGAATCCAATGTCATTTTTATCATAAACTTGTGTTGTGTTCCCGTCGGTGAGTAGGGTAGCCAGAGCTCACTGGAGAGTTTATTTGCTGTCAGCGGAAAGACCTAAGGCTTAGAGCCTTTTCACATTCGTCCTATATCCGATATCGGTGTCGGACGCCGATAGCCGACAAATTGTGCTGTTTTCACATTTATCCGATATTATCAGCCCGATACGGCCATTTGCTCGAAGACGCAGACTAGTTAGGGAAGCTACGGATGAAAAAAAAAGAAACCTTATTGACAAGACATGGTATGAGATTTTATTCGTGATCAGCGTCTTCAATTAAGACGAAAAGACACGTAACTAAGAAATTGTCATTAAGGTCAATTGCTTGCAGTCGCTGTTTTAGTCTCTTTGTGATCCGATATCGGGCTAAAAAATTGGTGTTGGCTCTGATAACCGATATCGGGCCGGACATTGTGAAATATATCTCATACATTTGACTTCCTATGATATCGGATATCGGATGAGTGTGAAAACGCTCTTATCCTGCTTTATCTTCTACACTGACAGCATAGAAACATTCTGTTCTAACAGGGTCGGCAGCGTGGTGTTGCTCACGTCCATAGGCCACGGTAACCACTTTCCATCAGGTATACCGTGTGCTTGTCTGCCACCTAAGTGGTATAAAAAAACGATTCACAACAGAACGTTGTTCTAAAATGCGGGCCTATGTAAACTTTAAAAAAGAAAGTTCCAAATAAAAGCACTCACCACTGCTAACTACCAAAAAATGAAAATCTAATTTCATTGTACCTTCTACAAACCACAACCTATAAGCTTCCTTTTGTGTGACGTCATTGTGAGCAACCAGTAGGTACTCGTATCATAATACGGCGCTTGGGTACACGCAGATAGTGTTTGTTTTAATTAAAACTAGACTACACACGATTAACCATGTTTGTAACACTTTTTTATCTAGCGAACGGACTTGTTTTGTTAGATAAACTTAGTCCCGTTATGCTAATATACAACATTTAATATTATTATTTTTTTTTACAGTATTAACTGTATTTTTCGTACTTCAACTGTTAAAAAAATAAGATTTTTTCTGCTGACGGAAAGGAAGAGAGCCCTTCTCTGCTTTTCTCCATTCTCTATGGGGAAAACTGAAAAGGTCACTTTCACAAAATGAATTAATTTAGCAATACCTTCTGTTATTACATGCATGCGATGAGCGTATGGGGTCCCATTAATATTTTACCTCTAACAAACTTACCATAGTCTTCAGTTGCGAGTTCCCGCCTATCTGACGAGACTTTATCTTCAGCTTACCATCAGACAAGGTGAAGATTTCTAGGCGTGTCCAATATTAAAAATCAACAATATAGGTACCTAATACGCCAGTAATAATACCAATAGTAGACGACCTCTGTGGCGTAGCGGAAGAGCGTACGACTGTTACGCAGGAGGCGCGGCAGGTTCAATTCCCGCACAATGCAAATATTTGTACGCACGAATATGTGCATTTGAATTGACCTGAGTGGTTCCATATATAATATGTTAAGTATTTCAAAAAAAAAATGTATCAAAGTGAGTTTAACCGCATTTTAGATACCATAACCGAGACTAGTTAGGCCATGCTTAATTTGGGTACTTATTTCTTATTTTTATTTTTTATACCACTTACGTGACCGACAAGCACAGGGCCCACCTGATGGAAAGTGGTTATCGTAGCCTATGGAAGTGTACAACACCAGGGGCGTCACACTCGCGCTGCCGACCCTGTTAGAACACAGAGTTTTTGTGCCGTCAGTGTAGAAGATAAAGCGGGTCAAGCCTTTGACTGAGCACAAAAACTCTCCAGTGAGCCCTGGCTACCCTACTCACCTCCGGGAACACAATACTGTAGAATGTTTAGAATGTCCTAGAATATTTCTGAAAATAGGAATTCCAGTAAATATTTGATTTCAACACACATCAAATCGGCTTAAAATCTGGGCCCTTCAGCAATGCGAATATAATTCAACTTCTAATGCGTTCCATACGACTTAACCGAAAAAACACGCCCACTTTCCGCCTTAAAACTATTTGGAGTGACAAACTGCGTTATATTATCACCATTACGTATACAGGAAGGAAGGATATGAGTGGAATTTGTCGGAAAACAGACTTGGATACGTTTCAAATGTAAATAAGTCGGAAAAACAGCGATAAACTGCCATCGTTCGTGCCCTCGTGAGATTACGTATGCAGTAAACAAACGTATTAGAGAAACATTATCGATGCTGTATTTCTATTAAGATTTTTTTCTGCCAAACGTCAAAAGATGTCCTCGGTGAACGGGTAAACGACTCAGTAATACTTTTTTTTTCCATGGTATTTTATTTTTGGACAGAATATTATTGACGTAAACATAAGCTACTTATGTAGAATATACTGCTTCCGGGCAGTAATATTCTACATGCAACGCCGGCCGTGAAAGCCTAAAGACTTATATAAGTTACTAGTTGTTGCCCGCGGCTCCGCCCGCGTGGATGTAGGTTATCGCTTAGTGCTGAGCCGACGCTATTGAGCATTAAACACACCTGTCTATTCGATCTCTACTCGCTTCTACATACATCTCTCCACCCTCTATATTCGACTCGGTGCTCGACTTCGTCCGTTTTCAAGCTCTACTCCACCTCTGTACTAAAATTTCATGAGAATATCTTAAAAAAAAACTTTTCATATTATCATCCCCTAATTAACCCGTTTTAAAACCTCATACCAACTTTCATCCCCTAGCCCTATTCCCCCCCCCCCTCTTCTATCCCCTTTTTGTGATAAAAGATAGCCTATGTCCGTCCCCAAGCTCTAATCCATCTCTGTACCAAATTTTATCAGGATCGGTTCAGTGGTTTAGGCTTGAAAGCGTAACATATAGACAGACAGAGTTACTTTCGCATTTATAATATTAGTATGGCTTTAATTTAGCTGAATAGGTTATACATTATCCACTAGTAATTTTGGTTGCCAATACTCTTAAGAAAAAATACAAATAATAATAAATAAATACACTTAACCGCTTGCTTGCTGTAACTCCTATTGCTTGCGTTAGGCGTGGGTTGTGTAATGTTTATTTGAACCCGGGACCTTTCGATCGTAAGGCCGAATCCTTAACCATTAAGCTTTCGAAGCTTTTGTTTTGAATTATCCGTTTTAATTCAGTAAATTTACTTCATATAAATGGATTACGACGAGACAAAGTGCTAATATACACGTTTCTCAGCAATTTTGTTTAGATCCTTTATGAACATGTTAGGTACAACAAGTGTAGGTACTTGTTTACAGGTGAGGATAGATTTGATAGAGGTAGATTTGGGTTTGGGTTTAGAAGTAATTTTCATAATGTAGCAAAGCAACACAGAATATAAAATAGTACTTACTTACTTAGTGCGTTTTAAAGTAAGAATACATTGTTCTAAAAAGAACTCTACAAAGAAAGCACTAAAACCAGCCAGCACTAACAATTGCATCGATAACAAATACCCAAAAATAAACCCAAGACCAAACCAGGCTCATTGCCAGCTTCAATTATTCTTTTATATTCCAACGCAGTGTAACTTTATCGTGTACTAAATAAAGTCTTCACACACGTTCACACTCGATTGAGTCTCGAGTGAGAGTTTGTGAATGCACCCGACCCGGCGTTTCCGCACGAGGCGCCGCTGTGACGCCGTCCGGTTCCGACACAGCGGCAACATGGCTGCCGCGGAGCGCGCGAAAAGAAAAATATGGCCGCGTCCAACGCACCCATTACCGCCAGCTCTATTGAGTGCCTGTGAGTTATTACTTCATATTTGTTCAGCAGCACTAAACGGTAAATAGCTGGCAATAAATATGATATAAAATAGCTGCTTTGCAAAGATGTTTGCAATATACAAGTGCTATATATTTTCGTTTTTATTTTTGTTTAGTAATCTGAATAAAGAGATCAGTAGACCTTTATATATCCACACGGAAACAATTCTTCAATATTTATTTTGTCGTTTTCCGATCCAGATCGGCATAAGACAGACATTAATTACCTACAATGGAATACTAAGAATAAGGCATACGCTACACTTGACAGAAATACCGCTGTGCATATTCCGCGTCGGAACTCCGACAAATGTTATTGTATAAAATGACGAGTCGAGGTAGTGTGCCCGCTATCAGTCATTTATTTTATACTAGCTTTTGCCCGCGGCTCCGCCCGCGTGGATGTCGATTATCGCGACCAAACATAACCTATGTCCTTTCTCAAGATCTAATCTACACCTATACCAAATTTAAAGATCGGTTCAGTGGTTTAGGCGTGAAAGCGTAACATACAGACAGACAGACAGACAGAGTTACTTTCGCATTTATAATATTAGTATGGATACTTTCCAATGCGGAGAGTACACAACAGCATTTTCGCCAAGTGTAGGGTAGGCCTAAGAATACTTTTATGTTTAGAACACTTTGGAAAAAAAATCGTCGTATTTCATTGTAAAAATGGTACTAAATAAGCATAAAAATAAATAAAAACTTACAGATAAATTACAAAAATAGTAATCAAATTACTTGAGGAGTCATTAGGTACAACTAACGGTGATAAAAATATACGCCGTTAAGCTAAATAGCACTTGTTATGTGAAAACTTTGTTAGATATGTCACTATTTCCACTCCATTACCTCTTTGCCTGGCCCCTAATTATTGATAATATTCCCATAAATATGTTTTAGTATCCATATAGCTTCCCATCACAAAAAATGTATGGCGAAATCTTTTTATGACTCTTCGGAACAACAAATAGTCTATTAATTTATTTTAGGCTCTTACACGATTGGTTATACGTATGATCGTGTTTTTGTAGATTGATTTGAAGTTATTTTATCATACATTAAGCCCCAACTACATAGTGGCCGGTGATGGGTAAAGTTCTGCAATGTTCAACTGTAGGCATATGGTGCATAACCGATTGCTACGCCACGATTCTTTTGTAGTCCGCTACGATGGCCTTATAATGCGCCATTCTATAGATCTAAATCTGTACACAGTGGAGATGGCTTGGCAAGGTCCATTATTACTGGCCATTGTGTATTGAGAACTAGCTCCTCCTCTAGATAAGCAAAGTTAGGATTGGATTCACGCCGGTTAAGACGGCTAAGAACCCGGGACCTCTCGATCGACTCTTTTACCATTAAACTAATCACAAAGTTACATCCAAGTAATTAGTAAACTATAATTACACAACAATTCAAATATGTCACCAAACCACTTGACAAATTTTTTCAAATTTGAAACAGCAACACGCAAAGATTCTATTGAATTATTAAAGACACGTCACCCCAAGCATGTCTTGTTAATCTGTCTTTTGTCGGCTGAAACGGAAATTACCCGGAGACGGGCAATGTTGCAGTGGCACGCCGCCTTTGTGATCACCCCCTAATACCTGTTCGGGCGGGTTCTAACCTGTTAGCAATTTGTGCAGCCGTGAGCTTACAATTTAGTTTCTTAAACATGGTAAAAGGAGATGCAGGGGACATACAAATGCATGAGATATTCCGTTTTGTAGCACGAGAACAAGGGATTGGACTGTCCTTCAGCTGTTCCAGTTTATTTTTTCTTATGGAGCTAGTGATAAACCTAAATTAAATATTAAAAGTAATATAAATTGGGAATGCTTGGTTAGGAACCTACACGCGATGCAACCTTTTTTCATAGTGCGGTAATCACCTCGTACCCACCCCCCCCCTCCGTCGGAGCCTGCGGGGGTAGTTATGTCAGACTTAAACTGACGATAACTGCACGCCGTCTCTGGCTCATCAAGAATTGTCGAAAGTGAGAGCTGGGCATACCTACACCCTAGAAAACGAAGATGGTGGAAACGGGGGTGGTATCCATTGACATTTCCACAAGAAAAGAAAGGAACTAGTTGCGGATTTAAGTGCTATCCTAGATATAGACCTTTTTCCCAAATTTACTATAAAACTTACTGAAATGTCTAGTCAGGATGCTAAACTTGATAAAAATATAACTTACTAGACTACATTTCATTGAGGCTAAACATAACCTATATTCTTTCCCAAGGTCTAATTTACCCCTGTATCAAATTTCATCAAAACCGGTTCAGTGGTTTGGGCGTGAAAGCGTAATAGATAGACAGACAGACGGAGTTACTTTCGCATTTTTAATATTAGCATTAATATGAATCAACCAATTTGTCCCTATTCAACCGCACCCAGGAGACAAAATGGAACTTTCCATTCCCAATTAGAGGTACATTTTTTTTCCGAAACGAACCTCAGACCAATTAGGGTGTTGTCGGTTGATGTATCGGCAATTTTATGTCTTGATCAAAATTTATATCCGGTGGGAAATCGGTCGCTATCCGGCATAATTGTGCCGGGGTTCGCCGGCCTCCGGTTGCCGGCTTACGGTTGCGTCTAGACATCGATGGCTATATCTTTTATAGAAATAAATAAAATTGGAGTTGTCGGTTTGTTACGTTGGAAGAACCGTGTTTTTATGATTGCATTTAAATTTACAAGAGTTTTTTTATGTGAATGGTCTTCTGTTTGTTTTACCCATACGACGTAAACTTTATTTTTCCGTTTATTGCATCAATTTAATTACAGCACAAAAAAGAAAATGTTGATCAGTCTTGAATATTCACAATTGTTTTTATATATTTAAGTATCTTTTTTTATGTAGGACACGTCAATTGGACTTCACCTCGCCTGATGGTAAGCGGAAGGCGAAGTCTCAGAAAAGAGGGTCACCATTACATACACGTACCATGTTAACAATGGTGGCACTCAGCTTGACGGCCTCATCAGATGCTTTTTCACACCCCGCTTAAATGACTGTAGGAAGAAGGAAACATGTGAGCTGGCAAGGAGTTCCAGGTCTTAATGGTGCGTCAAAGAAAGGAGTCTACATTAAAGCCCTGACTTCTGAGCTAAGTTTAAAGCCTGTATTACAGGAGTCAGTGTCCTCCCAAGCCAATATAAATTACAATAATACTATTGAACAGCGAAACTGATTTAATATGATCCGGGTAATGTTGTAAAAAAAAGTGGCCGGGCTAATTTAAACGGAATTTTTACTGAAAATAACTGATGTTACAAGACGTAACATAGGCTACTTTCATTTAAGGAAAATTATTAGAGTTACGCGCAAAATATCGAAGCCTAAATAAGTTTTTGCAGACGATGTCGAGGGCAAAGCTAATATTAAAATAAGATAGAATGTTCTTTTATCTCGTCTTGCTGTTTGATCAATTAGGTTGGTGCAAATAAATATAGGGCGGTGTTGTTTTGTGTTTTTTCTGTGACATCATGGTTCATTAAACAGTTGTAGAAAAGTTTCTTTTAAGTTTACAGGAAGGAACAACTACAAGAATGCCTTTTAACAAAGAGAGTTGAGGAAAGAATGTAAGAAAAATACATTTCAGTACTCTAAAGAACGCTGTCCCGTAGGGCAATTAATTAATATAGTTTTGCCCAAACTAGACCAAGTTTATCTACTATCCACTAATATTATAAACTAGCTGGTGCTCGCGGCTCCGTCCGCGTGGATGTCGGTTATCGCTTAGTGTTTTGACGCTATTGAGCATTTAATTCACCTCTCTACTTAACTTTGTCCTCGACTATTTTTACATTAATGATCACTGCTCCGGTTCCTTGAGTGGTAGCGTGATAATATACAGCCTATACGCTATTCTGATGTATAAGCTATATTATTGTACACTTTCTTTAAAATCCATTCAGTAGTTTTTACGTGAAAGAGCAACAAACATCCATCATTCAGTAGTTTTTACGTGAAAGACATCATCCATCAACAAACATCCATCTATCCATTCATTGAGCCATCCATCTATCCATCCAACCAGCCGTCCATCTATTCATCTATCCATCCATCCATCCATCACAAACTTTCGTGTTTATAATATTAGTAGGATGTAATGTTGGTGAAAAAAAAAGGCAACAAGAGTGTGACCCTAGTGTTGCGCACTTCCATAGACCACGGTAGCCGCTTTGCAATGGTTTATCGGATCTTGCTGAAATTTGGTATAGTAATAATAGTAGAATTGTGTAGTCTTTAAAAAAACTTGGATTAAATACTTTTATTATTGGACTATGTTCTCATCGGTCGGGGAGAAGAGATCAGGATTCAGGCGGGCGGAACCGCGGTTACCAGTTAGTTAGACAAATTTGGACGAATACAACCTAACCGTATAAAAAATAACGCATAACGAAGTATAGTTCCATGTATAGTTCCAGTTCCATATCCAAATGAGGTACACATACACATTACTTAACTCTAACCGAATTTCCATCTCATTTCACGTTCAGACAAAATCCGCCCGTAATTTAATAACAATCCTCGATTTGTCGCCCATATTACCGTTAAACGGCGGATAAACTGTCACAATTACTGCTCTTGCTGTCAATAGGCACAGAGGGAATGTGTTATGGGGAGAAATTTGCGCTCGTTCGGGCAATTATCGCAGAGTTGGTCCCTAATGGGACGTTGAAAGCTACGGAATTGCTGAGATGTCACTGGTCGGCTGATAGCGAAATAATAGTTTTTGTTGGTTGTTCGTTTTACTAGTTATATAGATAATGGATATCTTCGACCTTTGTGATGTAGTGGCAGAGCTACCTATGTCGAAAGTTGAGTGTTCAATTCGCTCAGTGCAAATATTTGTATGCATGAATACCTTCAATTAGTTTGGGTGTTTCTAAGCATAAATAACATGTAGCTATTGTTATTTACGAAAAATGTATCTCAATAAGTATCTAGTATTCTATAAATACAAGCTGGTAAAGTTAGCTGCTGGATAATCAATGAATTTTTAATTTTTTTTGTTAAGCATGTAGGTATTTCACATTTTTTTTACCAGTGGCGGCGCAAGTACTTATTGTGGGCAAGGTACAATTCGCGAGGCCCTCTTTTTAATTAATTTATTACCCCTGTAATTTACCCCGCTGAGGGGGGATTGTGTCGAACTCGAACCGATTAAAACGCGTGCGAGCAAAATGGTACTATTTATACTGGAGATTGATGGCACTTGATGGAATCTGCTACACATATTGAATAATTATAACACTTGTACTTTTCCACACTTTATTTTATTTTTACTTTTATTTTTAACCTGACCGGTTTCACCTCACGGCATAATCAAAGGTTTACTGAATACAAAATTATGTATTCAGTAAACCTTTGATAATGCCTGTATTCAGTAAACCTTTGGTAATGCCGTGAGGTGAAACCGGTCAGGTTAAAAATAAAAGTAAGTTAATAACTAAATAGGTAGTCTACTATTATAATTCAGAGAAAAAATATCTGGAATTATAATATTGCTATCAGATTCGGACATGGCGGAGCACGACCACACAGAATTGACACTAATGAGCAAGGAGAATTTTGTCGGCTCACAATAAACGAAAACATGATAAGAACTCTAGTTTTCTTTCTTTTTGCTCGTTGTTTTTTTGTGTAAACGCTGAATACGAGGTTTCATTTACATTAAAAGAATAAAATAAAGCATACTCTTCTTCTAACTCTAGCTCTATGTTCGTTTGGTCTAAATCCACCTTCCGATTTCGCGATATTGGCTATTGGCACCGCGAAGCCATGGGCAGTTGCCCAGTCCGCCCCTAGTGTCCACCGCCGCCGCCTCTGTCTTCAACAAATTTTCAAAAAATACCAACAGATACCATGTACCTCGATGAGTTTCAGTTTAATATCCTCGATAAGTAACATTCGTATAGTCGCATTTAAAGATTCTTTGTTGTAAATAAAATGTAAATATAACGTAACATATTATCTAATGTTTTCTGACGCAACTCCATACTTCAAAGTGAATCGAAATGTTTTGGCACTTGACGTTTGAAATATGTGGTAGCCATTTTTCCCCCGTTTAATTTTGCCGATGGTATTGAAAATTGCTTTTGTTTCATGGAAATAAAGAAATGTAAATTTAGAAACATAACATATCGAATTTATCTCGGTCTAAGTTGCTTTTTCACGTATATAGTTCGTAATAAAAGTAATTTGAATTTAACCTCTGCCTACCCCTTCGGGGATAAAGGCGTGAGTTTATGCTATGTCATGAAATTTAAGGAGGAATCTAAAAAGTTATTTGCACTTAAAAACAATGCGGTACTTAGCTACCTTACCTGACCACTGTTGACGATACGAAAACTTTCCCCATCACCGTCGGGTATACCAAGGATCCGTTCCTATTCAGCTTGGTATTGGATGTTTTGCCAGACAGCATCAGAAACTCACATGAGCAGCCTCCATGGTTGCTCATGTACGCTGATGACATAGCGTTGATGGACGCCGACAGGAACAGATTGGTGCGACGTGTAAAAGTGTAGAAGGAGGCGCTTGAGAACAGCGGTCTGATGCTAAATGTGGCGAAGACAGAATTCTTGGCGTTAAACATAACAGATCCCACACCCGTCCACATAGGCGATGACTTGTTCGAGCACACGAAATTAAGTACCTGAGATCTTTATTTCACGTGACTGGTGACATCGACTGCGACGTCAAGGCACATATTGCCGCCGCGTGGGCCAAATGGCGGAAATAACTGGCGTCACATGCGATCCTCAAATGCTAGTCAGGTTAAAGGGGCAGGTCTATAAGACGATCATTAGGCCTGTCCTTTGATACGGCTGAAAGGCATGGCCACTGTTGGAGCGACACAAGCAGGAGCTGCGTGTCACGGAGATGAAAATGCTGCGGTAAATTTTCGGAGAAACTCTCACATCCGGGACAGCCTTCATGTCCGGGACATCGCAGATAAAATTCAAGAGAGTCGTTTTTGCTGGTGTGGCCATGTCTTGTGGCAACAGTAACAACCATAACTTAGCTACCTTAAGTCGTGAAAACAGATATTCAAACAGGTAGAGTTGCGGGCTTAAACTGGTACTCAATAATAAATAATAGTATAGATATGTATATACAGCCTCCGTGGCGTAGTGGTAGTGAAAGTGGCCGCTACGCAGGAGGCGCAGGTTCGATCCCCGCTCAGTGCAAATATTTGTATGCATGAATATGGGTATTTGCATTGGTCTGATCGTGCCTCGGAGAGCACGTTAAGCCGTTGGTCCCGGTTGTCATACAAACATCTATGGCAGTCGTTACGGATAGTTGGAGCCCTCAAAAATCCAACAACTGGTCTAGCTACAATGCTTCGATATCGCCTTTGGGTTGTGGAGGTCAGGTGGCAGTCGCTTCACGGAAAAAATCGAAGTTTAGCCAAATCCGTAGCTAGACTGGTAAACAGCGGACCCCAGACTCCAAGTTGAAAGGCTTCGGATGCCACTGGGGTTACGCTAGGATGAAGAAGATGAAGTATAGATATGTATAGTGTAAACCGAGCGGCAACTGCAACCACACCAAACTGGTTCTTTACCCCTGCCCGCCCGCGCATTATGGCAGTAGCCGCATAGGCTCGGTAAGTCACTCAAAGTAGTCGTGCTACGCTCCCGCCTAAGTCACTTCGGTGTGGCAGCAACCTGCCTTTTCATAAATTTGATATTTCCACGATCGCGCCCGGCCGCGCCCGCCGCCGCTTTTGATATGGCCACGCACGTAGTGGTGACACTCGGACGTTGGCTCTCTCTCCTTCACACACGACATTGACACGACACAGATACCGCCCGAAGCACCCACGCTCGTCGATAACCTGTGTCAGCCGGTACGAGAGGCTGCTATGGGGCCTCTCTAGCCAGTCCCCCATGAAGGGTCTTACCGCTTCTACTACGGCGTACCCTGAGTCCCAACCTGCTATAATTAGCGTGTTATCAACTGAGTCGTCGGGATATAAATCAATATTCTATATCATTGACATAGATAATTGTTTTCTTTGATCGACGACTCAGTTGATAACGCACTTACTATGGTCGGTACTTTTTTTTTGTACAGATTAAGGACTCCGGTCGGGTTCGAAACTAGTCGGGCGCATCCTGACAAGTGACGTGAGTACAGCCGTAATAAATTTATCGTATGGTCGGTACGCCTGCTAAACAAAGGACGAGAGTCTGGAGCAGTCTTATGACTCTGGTTTGGGAGATCAGTCGCATCCGGAAAAGTTGACTATATAAATAAATAAATAAATAAATATTCCACAACATTTCACACAACGCTATCTAGATCCATGGTAAGCATAGCTTAACTAGCTTGTATTATGAAATCTAGAATGTGGATGAACATACTTAGATACATTTTTTTTTTGTAAATGCTTACATATTATACACAGGAACACCCAGACCAATGCAAATACCCATATTCATGCATACAAATATTTGCACTGAGCGGGGATCGAACCCGCGCCTCCTGCGTAGCGGCCGCGTTCACTACCGCCACGCCACGGAGGGTGTCCAATATATCGGATAATGATGAGAGCAATAGTATTCATCGGAATGAAAATGTTGTAGCGCCGTGGCCCACCAAGCGCGATCTTATGTGACCTGCTCAAAGGATTCTTGCTTTTCATGCGACATAGGTGGCAGACATGCATACGACCCACCTAATGGAAAGTGGTTACTGTGGCCTATGGACGTGTGCTACACCAGGACCCTGTAGAAACCTCTATAAAATACCTATATTGGAGTCGCTTGAGTAAACCACAGCAGGGAGTTGATTCTACAGCTTGAGAGTGTGTGGGATGAAGTTCCCTTCATATTTTTTTTTTATATAGGACACGTCAATTTGACTTTACCTCGCCTGATGGTAAGCAGAAGGCAAAGTCTCAGGAAAGAGGGCCACCATTATATACACGTGCCATGTTAACATCATCATATCGCGCAGTTCCTCCACAGAGAAAGGTATATAATCATATCAACTGCATTATGTTATTTTACTGTATAAATTCCAAGAAATATCTCCATCTCGCGTATCCCTGAAACGAATAAATACATTATCTATACAGCACACGACCTGATTATACACAAGAAGATTTAACTGTCCTTGGTGAAATTTCCTTGAATAATAATATAATCGTAGTCTAGCCTTCGCATAGCCTCGAATAGCTTCGAGTGGTATACAAAATTTGTTTCGTCTAACAGAGCGTTGCCAAACTGCTTTCACCTATTTTGTCTTCCTAGCCTAGTGGTATGGGTAATGGACTGCTGAGACGAGGTCTTGGGTTCGATCCCATGTTTTACCATGGCACACACCAATGAATTCGATTCTTTTCGAAGTTATGTGTGTATTTATCGCAGGTTCATAAGTGCCCGGTTAATGGCAATAGGCTCGCCACCTATTACATTGGGACCTGAAGATAAACTGGCGAAATGTGGGTGCTAGCACCTCTGCCTACCCCTTCGGGGATATAGGCGTGAGTTTATGTCTTTATGTCTATGTGTTCAAGTAGTCCATCTATCCTGTTTTAATATAAAAACGTTATCTAGTATTATGTTTTATGGTTTTTTAGTGTATTCATGGATATTTTTACTATATAAATGCTGCTGCATGAGAAACTGGCAGGTATTCCCAACCTGGCCGCAGTGGTGGACCATTTAACGTAGCAAATGGCAGGAGCGGTAAAAGTCGCCGGATTTTTTAATGGTTACATGTAATATCATATTTATATAATTGTACAACTATTACCATCGGCACGATAAAGAAGAAAACTATATATAGTCCTGTGCTGTCAACAATTTCGTCAAGAATATTATTAAAATCCTAAAACCTGACCCCAATTTCATGTGGTTCTAATTTTATTGTGAATCTAAACTATCCAGAGTAAAATTTGAACGATAAGGTTATGTCCCTTCGGGAAGACAAAAGTATTTTATTTATTTACACAACACTTTCATTACAGATATACAATTCAACAGTGCAGAATTAAAAATTAAAAGAAAACAAAAACAACTTAACAAAATCAAAAACAGATCAAAAATCACAATTAGTTAAAATAATAAATCAAAACAATTCACAATCCAATCAATAAACAATAATTAAATAATTCACGTCTTACACATTAACAATCAATTAGGCATAATAAAAAAAAATCAATTCTGTTACTAATAAGTAAAATTAATCATGTACAGTCGATCAAAACCCACGTCATTACGTAATATGCGGCTTCTGCGAACTCATTCAGCGAGCACGCAAATAAATCAACGCGTTCCGCGACCGCATTGAGCACAATTTCGATGACACAGTAATTTCAATGACATCCTTTACAAAACCCCTCCAATTGTTGAATCATTTTATGGTAGTTTTAGGGGGGACCCCCTTGTGCTTCAAAATATCAAGAAAACATGTCACCAAAATCAACGAAAGTAGGTAGGTTAAAAAACCTTTTTGTTTTATAACATACCCACACAAAAATGGTTTCAAAATTAAACTCCTTTTCAGCAGTCTCCGTATACCTGTCGCGGGGTCCTTTACTTTATAAGTGTTTACGACTAGTATCTTGGTTTACGATCCCCCTGGGGCACGGACCCAACCTGACCCCCGGGCCCGACAGGGAACAAAGTTAGGGGTTTTGTTCTTTATTTATTTAAACCCTATCATTGTTTTTGTCGTTAATGTTTGTGTTACTGAGATTTGAATATTTTAAATGAGGCTTGAAGTAGTGTTGGATGCATATTTTTTTTTTAAACTACTCATAGCGGATTTTTGCAATGACAGACATCGAGATGTTTTTTTTTAAAGAATACTTGTAATCAAAATTATTACTATTCCCGTTAAACCTTCCAGTTAAGCTAAATTCCTTGTCTTAATAGCCAGGATTCGAACCCGGGACCTCTCGATCGGAAGGCCGACTCCTTAGTCACTAAGCTACCGACGCTTCATGAGCTAGATTTAAACTGTGTTCACAAGTTTTCTTAAAATAATTTCAATGAATCAGCATTATATTATATTAGCATTAGCATTAATTCTGATTCTAAGCCTGCAGTTCCCTAGGGACTGTTTTAGGTACTTAATTTTTACAGGGGCGACTGCTATCTGACCCCTAAACATCGACATGCACCAAATCCTTGTCAAACAGCAGATGGAGCGACAAGCAAGTGAGTATACTATCGTTATGATCCCCTAAGTCTTTCCTTCCATCAGGTGAACCGTGTGCTTGCCTGCTATCTAGGTGATATAAAAAAATGTCGTTACATATGAAATTGCCGTTTTATTGAAGAAATTGGAGGAAACTCAATTTGCAGTACTAACATTTATGTATAAATGAGAATATTTTATATAAATGAGACAACATTAAGCTAACAGCAACTTTTATTACATTTTTGAAAAGTGACAGCAGTAAAAAAGTAATGTATATAGTAAAGTAATATTCTAAATAATTACACAATACTAAAAAAGAAAACTAAAAGTTAAAATGCGTCGTGGAATTCATCCACATCGCATGCCTTTTGTGGAAGTGTTCCCAGAAGACTGGCAGCATTGCCACGTTGTATGGCAATGCTTAATCTCTGACCTAAAAAGAGGCCAGCCTTCTGGTCACGAGAAACGTCGACCATACGCTTCGCAATCTCCCTGAAGAGATTGTGGGCGCTCGGACCCCAAGGCCCAAAGGTTTCGACTCCAAACGGCACAAATTCATAATCTCCAATGAGATAGGAGTATTTGCGCGACCTTAAGAGCCTCTGCAGAAGCTGCAGCAGCACCAGCACAGCCAGCCGTGCAGGTAAATGGGTAGGGGCCATGGTGTCGACGCAAGTTGCGCCCCACACCAGAGTCCTACCCATTTTCTAAGGCATTAATGACATACCATCCGGTCTCTTGCCATCGTCGCGCGCCACACCGTTTGGTTCAAGCACAGCTGGCACACCAGCGGTGACAAGAGCACGGTGGACTATGTCGTTGAGGCTGGCGTGCCGTGGAATTCGCCCAGCGCTCCTGCAGCACGACAGGCCATGGTGTCCAAGTCGATCAACTACTTCTCCACAACGGCATCGATGCGGAGAAACACACGGCGCACCTAAGCGGAGGCACGTCGCGATGCGGAAGGTAGTGTCATCTAACATAGTTCCTACGTTAGATGACGGAAGAGCTTGTAACCAAAGACTTAATATTAACCGTCTTAATAATAGGAATTATTATAATCCTATATAGCTACTGTAACAAAATTTTGCATGGAAATTTTTTCATACAGCTGTTTATCGAGTAGTTTTTTTTTTACGTGCGGGAAATCCCCACGGATACCTCCCCCTTCGGAGCCGCGCCCGCTCTGCTGTCTCCTTCACGAGCATGAACTGCTCGCAGAAGGAGGCGTGTTTATCGTAGCACACTTTTTTTTTTATACGTGCAGGAAATCCCCTCGGATACCCCCCCTTCGGAGCCGAAGAGGGAGGTTATGTCGGACTCGAACCGACTAAACCGCACGCCGTCTGTGGGTCGATGTGCTAGGCCGAAGGTGAGGTTGTCTTGTGACATATCCCTCGCACCCCGGCTGATCCAGGGCCATTCCTCTCGGTCTGGCCCTCCTCGGGAGGGGGGACCACGCAGTCCCCGACTTGCCCCCGGTATGGGGGGGCGCGCATCGACCTACGATGCGCGCCGCCGCCGTGGCCTGCTTCTGCTAGAGTGACGAGCGGCTCCACCCGTCACCCTCAGGCACGCGCTCATGGGGGGCGGAGGTCGGTTTGCGCCCTCCGACGCCAGAGCCGCCTTCGAACGCGGCCAGCGATGTCCGCGAGTCTTTCTCGCTCGCTGCGCCGCGCCCGCTCTGATGTCTCCTTCACGAGCATGACCTGCTCGCAGAAGGAGGCGCTGGCCGCCCACGCATCCGCGCAGCGGACCATCGCCGCGAGCAGGGTGGAGAGCGTGAGCACTCTTACCCCCAGGGCCGTCACAAGCTCCCGCCTCGGCGCTTCAAACGCCGGACACTCGGTGAGCGTGTGCAGCCCCGAGTCCACGCTCGCGTCCCATCAGATGCAGGTAACTTCTCTGTAATTTTTTATTAGTAAGACAGTCATCATCATCTACCTACCCTTGTCCCGATTATTTAGGGCTGGCGCTACATGTTATTTTCTTCCATACATTTAGATATCATTTCCTCAGTTAATTCCTCCTTTGCAACATCCTCTCACCTTTATATTAGTAAGTATTTTGTTAGGCTCTTGCTAATAAAAAAATACACAGGATATGTACAGCTTTTACAATAAAACTAGCTTTTGCCTGCGGCTCCACCCGCGTGGATTTCGGGTATCACGACCAACCGTAGCCTATGTCCTTTCTCAAGGTCTAATCTAATCCAATTTGGTCAAATACCAAATTTGTAAATCTAGACGTTTTGAGATTACCGCTATAGGTATAATAAGTAAGATAGTATTAAAAAAAAAAACAGTGTATTATTAAAATATATTTGCAATATATACTTATTTATAAATGGAAGCGCAGAGCAAACAGTCCACAGATATGTGGACGGATGCTAGACCCAAGACTATCTACAAATCGTGCCTTCGCATAATGTGCTTCTGTTTGTTCCACGACAATTGAGACATGCTTCAAACTTCATACATAATAATGGGTCCGGGCTTAGAACTTGAGCGGCGGTAGTCTGCTAAAATATTGGGAGTATTCCATGTCTTATGGGCTTAACGGGCATTAGCAAGTTGTATTATGTAATCGCCAGTTTTAGTTATGGGGCTTCATTGTTTTGCTAAGGGTTAAACCTTTGAGAAGTAGACGTTTACCTAGAATGGGATGTAATTAGCTGTATAACCGTTTTGGTTGATTCATCTTGGGTTGGATTACCCTGTCAGTAGATCCTACTATTGTATGATTTTGAGGTCGACGTGTCTGTATAGGATTTGAGATTCAACAAGAATAAACTTAGGTTATGTTATATTAATGATACTGAACACAATTTTTAATTCACTGTTTTTTTTTTCTTCTTATTTGCAATGGACGCAAAACTACTGGTAAGTAAAGTAGTTTTGCGCCCATTGCAAAGTAAGGTCTTAGTCAGACTTAAAAACTTACGTAAGGTTACCAATTTTGTATAAAATATGTTGATGCATATTTACAATAAGCAGGGATTGAATTCGCGACCTCTAACTTAGCAATAAACACGTGTTCAAGTGGTTAAATTCGAGTGTTAAATGGGTTTTGACCCATAGGACCATATTGGGCAGGGTACGAACCCCATAAACTTTTTAAAATTGTTTTACTGAGTGTAACGTGTCTATAACTTTGAACACGGATTTTACATTATTACTTTTAGCACCGCATTTTTACCTTTTAATGTTGTGCCTCGTGGGCATACCCCTATAACTGTGGGGTTTCAATTCTGGACAAACCGGGGTCTATTCTTAAGTCAGATATTTTTGAAGTTATATAATTTTAATAATAAATAAGTATAACTTAAGACTCATTTTCTAAAATGTCACTCAGCTGTATCTTCTGACTTATGACTTATCTGAGCAAAAATTGTATAGACAATCTGCCAGATAATCTGTCAAATTTGTCAATATGTGTCCTATATAATATTTTTCCAGATAAATTGAGGTTCAGCTGAGTGGCCTTCTAGAATATGTGCTTTAGAATATATTGTTACACCATCTAGACTGAAACCATGGCAGCGTTATGCCGCGCTTGTATAAATCTTCTCCAAGTGTTCTATCCTAATCTTCCTCTTGATAAGGCTTTTCTTGACTTTTGTACAGTCAAAAATGAATACTCCACTAACTGACATAATTCTGAAAGGCCGATTGTTAAGATAGTTGGACCACTCTGGATACTTACATCTATTTGAGTACTCTAATAACCAATATAAAATTGGGATTTTGGTATTTGGATTATTTTGAGTACTTTTGTTAGCGACATTTTAATGATGCTGACTGTACGAGCAACTACCATCTGATCTCCCAACTTATGAAAAAAAAACTATAATCTGGTATTTTAACCATGTAGGTATACAGGTGCGGCCATAATTTACAGAAACCGCCACGTGCAATGGCACCCCCGCCGGGTCCCGGTAGGAGGGGTAGACCCAAAAAGTACTGGCTTGATGTCGTAAAGGGTGACATGCGTGCCAATCATCTCAGTATCACGGATGCCCAAAACCGTGCGAGTTGGCGAAATAAAAGCTGAAGAGTGGATTCCGGCCTCCAACTATGTCTGTTTAATTCAACAAAAACAGTAAAAACTATATCTACTGAGATGTCCGGATGATAAAAAGTTGCTACACAACATATATATATAGATGTTGCTTTGATAGCTCACATTACACGATTCCACTGCGTATTTATTCACTGAGCCCACCAACTGTTCTACACAAACTTTTGATGTGAAAACAAAATGGTTGTGTTTTTTCCGTCATGGCGACCTCTGGCCCCTATTTATATTTATTCTGGCGACTTTCTCGTTAATATTACTTTTTATATTCTATACTATTATATAATTGTGAAGTCGTCGTGTCTGTATGTTGGAGATATTTTAAAAATACTTGGGATATGTTATATTAACAATATTGAAACTGACAAAATATTTTTCTTTCTTGTCTGTTTGGAGCAAGAACTACTGAACGGGTTCTGGTGGGTGCTTTGTTTGAAAGGTGTTAGTCAGACTTAAAATCTTATAACTCAAGACACGTATCTTGAACCTTAATTGTGAAACATGCGAGGCCCTAGCACGCGCGGTTTAATTTGTAATAATCTATATTTGGTGATTGTAAGCTCACTCAGTAACACCCCGTGCTATCCCCAAAGATACGAGTACTGCACGTGTAAAGCACATTTTGAGTACATTTTACGCTCAATCTAATCAAATTCATTTATTTACTTGAATGTAGGTACATAAAATGGTCTTAAAAAGGGGTGTCCCATGTACATTCTACCATTACATTATGGTGTGTAAATATTTATAAATAATTTATCATTGGACGACTAATCAATATAATATTATGTAGGTAAATCAATAATAATTGTATAACAATAGTAATATTTATGTCAATGAAATATTTAGAAAAAACACAACAATAAAATGAAATAAATGTCACATCAAACAAATCATCAAAACGATTAATAGTAAATATAAAAAATCAAATAAAACAAATGTCAAGTCATGTCCAAATACAATTAAAAAAGAAAAAAAACATAGGTAATAAATATTCCAAATTGTCAGGTTAAAATAAAATTATTGTCAATTAGAAAATCATTAATTAAGATTTTTTTTCAACTTCAACATGAATGTTTAAGTAAAACCGATTTCCACGCGGGCGGAGCCGCAGGCGGGAGGTTATTACAAAATAAAACTTTCAATGGGACTGTTTGTCCTATAACGATACAGATTAAACAAATTTTGGGGTAGCTTTGTTTGTTTTTTGCGAACTTCTGAGTTGTTTCGCATTATAATGTATTTATAAACAGAATTATTAAACTGTGGATATCTAGTGTACATATAATTACGCCTATAAATCCTAGAAGAGGTGGGCAGAGGTATATCAACATCCACATTTCGTCAACTATGATTTTCGGTTCTGCGGAATAGTGGGTGAGCCTATTACACTTTTGTGGGCACTTTTTCATGAGCTGAATACTGTGGGATTAGTTACCAGTCACCTTTTACGACACCCACGAGGAAAGATGGGGTGGCCCCAACTACACAGGGTACCAACACGGCAAATTCCTTGACTTCACCTCACCTGATGGTAAGCTGAAGGTAAAGTCTCAGGAAAGAGGGTCACCATTACAAACATGTACCATGTTAACAATGGTGGCAATCAGTTTGACGCCCTCATCAGATGCTTTTTCGCGCTCCGTTTAAAAGACCTAGGACTCTAGGAAGGAGGAAACACGTGAGCTGACAAGGAGTTCCAGGTCTTAGTGGTGCGGCAAAGGAAGGAGTCACGGAACAGCATGGTTCTTGAAGGAATATTCTGCACCGTATGCGGGTGACATCTAAGCCCTGCACGTGTTGTCATGTGTAGGAAAGGAAAGGGTGGACGGTTTCCGTTCCCAATCCATGAAACTCTACCCACGGGTTAAAAGAATAATAATTATTCCGTTTTCTACCACTTGCAAAAGTTCTTTCCAATTTCTACCCTGACGTATTGTAGCTACGCATTTTTTATTATGTACTTGACGTGTTCATCACTACGCATCGTCAGCATAATTATATAAAATAATTGAATTTAATACTAGATGACGTATGGCATCACTTCATATGGATTTAGTTTCAAATTAGCCAGGCATTTATTTCCCCATATCCTATGCCAGATTACCGAGAAATCAACATAGGATTTTATACATCGCCTGCAACAAAACCAATTGAGTCTGAGTGCATAATCCAGGCCAGTTAATGGAGCAATTTAATTTGTTTCTAACGACTAGGGTACAAAGAGGTTATTCCTACCCTTGCCAAGTTGGCCGGCTTGCATGCACACTTAAAGCCGCTTAACAAATTATTTTATAGGCTTTGAGAGATACTTAGTGTATTAAAAACCTTGGGCAACGGATCAACTAGCTTTTGTGTTAATTTAAAAGTTTTGTTCAGGGTTTTGAAAATAATGAACAGCTTCATTACTATGACGTATTGTTAGATAAATCTATATAAGTTATATGTATAGTTACCGGCATATCTTGACCACAATCAAGTCACGAAATGTACTCATCATATGCACAGTACGTGTTTGTTTGTGTCTTGAGATTAACACGGGGTGCTATGGTCATCTCTGCTAACGCCCTCAATCATAATATAGGAGTCGTAAGTATATAGAACTGGAACTAAATAGATAGTAACTGTTTATATTATTTAATTACAAATTCTTATCCAGACACACATCGTTGTGATGCTACTGTAAACCTATTCGCCTGTCTCGTAACTACATGTAAAATATTTATTAATTTTATCATAGCTTTCCATGTGTGTCAGTAGAGATGTCATTATAATTATCGACATCGATAATAGTAGTTTATGATACTGTTGCATAATAAGGGTTCTTATAACACGAGTGTGTTTTAAAAAAACGAGCCGTAGGCGAGTTTTTTTATTGTATCACACGAGTGTTATAAGACCAAGTTATGTACAGTGTCATACACTACTTTATCTACTCTCATACTATAATACATGAACTAATTTATTTTACAAACAAAACCAAACTTTGTTTAATATAAATGTAAAAAAAAAGTTGACGCCAAGCCAAGGCGCAAACATCGATTGCGCATGCGCGTTTCTTTTTTTTCTTCCGAATCGGTCGTTTTTTTTTAAAGTAGAGGTTCAGTCCAGATGGAGGTTGTATAGGTGTATCGTTATGATTAAAAAGTTATTTTATGATATAGGTGTCCATACAAAACATGTATCGTAATAAAACTTTTTTTTTGGCCTGTGCGTAATGTTTGTCATAAGAGTTTTGATTTCAATTTTATAATCTTTGTATTATAGTATCAGAGTAGATAAAATATATATAAATATTATAATAAAATTAAATACACTATCTAGTATTCGTATGTTTTATTCTCTTTAAATATCACGAAAATACACCAAACTGATCTGAAATATTCTTCTTTAAATTTTTTTTGGAAGCAACCTACTTTCTTGCCTCCCATGCCCAACCATTAGAGGAAAGGCTGGGTAAGAAGTTCGTCCCACTCCCAGGTCATTTTCACAAATGTATCTACTATGAGGTGACGATAGCTTGTGCTTCTAAGATATTGATCAGGCCCTCTACGCCCCTGATACATAAAGTTGGTGTAAACATAAAAATAACACATGAAATAAAAGCGTTTTAATTTGTTAATAAGTAGTTTTAGCTCAGTTGTTTAATTATTTACACATAACCCGATGTTCCGGTTACCATTCAATAGCCATAATTCAGCGGGGACTGTATTAAATATGTTAGTAGAATAAAGAAAGAATAAAAATGTTTATTCAAGCTTGCACTCAATATACACAGTACATACCACAAAAACGTTAACTATTTACTTGTGTACCTCACGCGCCAACCGAAATGGTTCTAGCTCAGCATATAGCTTGACAGCTATCTAGACAGCTGTCAGGCTATGTGAGAATGATGCAGGGATACAAATCAGTTGCACAAGACTTATATATATCAAATAAACAAAAAAATATGGCAATTGTTACACATTCCGAAGTGTTGTCATTTCATAAACTTCACAAAACATCGATATCGATGAACGACGTTGCTTCACCTGTCCCATGCCTACTTTAATTGTAAATATACTCACGAATAGTATTAGTAAATATTTAATTAAAAGTTGTCTCCGACTCGTTACCGTTGTGGCTGACGTTGTTTTCATAAACAAAGCTTTTGCTTTAGGCAGATGTGTGAGTAGTGTGAGTACACAGCGTGATATCGGCCTACAGCAAACTATGCAAATCATGTTTTGTTTTTTTTTATTAATAATAATATTATAGCAAGTTGATTTAATGAAATTTTAAAGCAACCAGGAAGGTAAGCTTTATCGATTTAGATTTGAACTCACCACTAGTTTCTTATAGGGGGAATACTCTGATCAACTGAGCTGCTTGAACACGTCTTGAAAGGATTCAAGTCTGGTCACAAACTTTCAGTTAGTTTAATCTAAATCGAAATGTATGTTCGGTATGGGCATGTAGAACGAATTAAATGGTCTAAGATCCAACCTAACAAAGACGTTCATCATTCTGTTTACTGAATGAAAATATATTTTAACAAATGAAATGTGTTATTGAATATATACCAACAGGGTTGCCTAAATATCTAGTCAAAAAATTATTTATCTTAAATTGTTATCGTGTTTTTTTTTTTAATTTCATTGTGATGTCTGCCAAAGTTTGCTATGCGTACACACCGATAGCACGACACAGTACGAGCAATGGTTCTGAGTAACTCACTCAGATTTTTAGGAATTCTAATCTAATTCTAATCTAAAAAATCTAGTTACCTTTTCAAATCGATTAAGATACGAAAAAGTGAATCGCTCAGGCGGGACTCGAACCTGCGATCTTTACCTTACAGAGGGAATGCTCTGACCACTGAGCCACTGAGCCACGCCTGACGCTATCCACATTCTCCTATACTACCGTCTTAGGGCGACAGTGGAAGCCATCTACCGACATTTTTCCTATCTTAATCGATTTGAAAAGTTAGCATAGTAAATGTTTCAAAATTTCATTCAATCTAGTTACCTGTTTGCAAAAAATGGTAGGCTCCCTATCTTTTGCATTTTTTGTATACTTTCATGGTTGGTTTATTTTTTAGCAGACCAGTCAGCTAAATCACAAAAATATCACGCTTAAATTTTTTGAATAGGTAATTAATTTCTTGGCCATATTTTTAGGCAACCTTATTGGTATGTGCTCAGCAATACATTTTATTACAAATTATAAATATAATTTTCTTACGATAAACAGATGAATGAAGGTCAATGTTAGGCCGTATCCGGGTCTAAAATGCCAAGGGTATGAAATGTATGGGACTGGCTATTTGGGTTAGATCATGCACAATATTCCCTATTCAATAATCGAATTGTTACCGAATTAAAAATTACCAATTTAGGTGATATATTGATAAAATTGTCTCAGAATTTAAATCATTAGTGATTTTATCGATATATATAAAAATCAGAATGTCAGAAACATTTGAAATTGACGGACTTGCTAGAAATTTTTTAAATAAAATAGAGATATATTCAGCAATTTGTAAGTAAGAAGCACAACGAGGTTGTTATCTCAGTCTACCCGGAAGGGATAACGCTATAATTTATATGAATAGGTACAAAAAACAACAAAATACAAAATAAAACTAACTAAATAAAGCTTTGCCCAACCCAGTAATTGACACTGTGACCCACAGTAGGCCAAACCCGCGGGGCCACTGAGCAAGTTCGAGTGATAAGATCTCCTAATTTAGTTCGTCTTTACCAGGTGGCGCAAGAGCGAGGCAAACATTAAATCTCTGTCTGAGGTACGAGTATAATCATAGTCTTATGATTAAGTAGTCGCTAAGCTACCTTGCCTGATAGATACCTACTCTGAACTGTATCTAGAACAGGCGTGTAAAAAACTATGGTCCTTACCTTAGCGAGGTAAGTACATTCACGACTAATAAGATGAGGTATGTCAGGCCAAGCTCATCTAGTATATGTAGCTGTAGTGTCGGTAGCTTAGTGTTTAAAGGGTCGGCCTTACGATCGAGAGGTCCCGGGTTTGAATCCTGTCTATTACACTACCGACGTGAACCCACTACTAGCACAAGCAATTTAGCTTAGTTGAAGGGGTTAGAGGGAATATAAGTAATTTCAAAAATTTCCGCTGATAATATTTAAAAAAAAAACTAGTAATGAGAAATAATTGGTTAAAACAATTTTGGTTTCAATAGTAGAATACTGATATCCCAAATATTCTGCGGGGAAGCGGCGAGGACCATATAACTCCCCTCCACCAGCATGAAGCTCTAAGCATGGGGCCGATCCAGGAAAATAACGTTTCTATAACTTATACTTGATTTCGAAATACGAAACCTTATAAAGTTAAATTTCTAAACCTAACTGAAATCGAATCAAACCGGAAGTGTTACTGAAGGTTTGACCTCATGTAAATGTATATCCTATAAAAAATAACAATACTTGTCAAGAATACCAAGTCTCGCCTCAGTTTTTCTACCGTAAAAAGTTGTGACATCCATGTAATACCAATTCGGTTATTAATTTATTTAGTCCCTAATTAAGTGACCGTCAGTCTTAAGTTGTTACGTAATTATCTAACCTAAAAACATCTAATATTGACCATATCAATATGAAAAATCTTTGACTCGGCCATCGCATGAAAACACAATATAATATATCCCACAAGTAATACATAAAAAATTTAGATTATTTAGTGCTTTTTTTTTTATTTATTTTTTATTAGGCTCACTAAACTGGATACACTCTGAAAATTGACACTTTAGCAACACATACACATTGATAAGTTGGAGCGAGTGTCTCCTTCTAGAGGTGAGCACGGCATGCATATACATATATGTGCTCTGGACTTACAAAAACAAATACTAACAATATTAACCCGTAAGTGGACATAGTTCAGCCCCGCAGCCACCAACCCAAGAGTCAGCTAAATCCAGCAGAAGTCTCCTGAACCTAGGGACTGATGGGCTGAATATGTCCACCTCCTGACAGACTTCATTGTACAAAAAGCAAATGCGATACAGGCTAGAATGTTGACCATAATTTGTGCGTGCTTTGGGTAGATTGAACGTTCTTCTATTTTTGATGCGGCTATGCTGACGTGGGACGGTTAAGTCAATTTTACTCAATAAGAGAGGACTGTCTATGAGGCCATGAATCAGTTTATGTAAAAAGATAAGGTCGGCGATTTTTCTACGTTGTACAAGCGGAGACATCTCAAAATGCGCAAGTCTAGATTCGTAGCAATCCAACCGACGACAGAGATTATTTGAAAATGATAGATGGTATAAAAATTTAGACTGTAGCTTTTCTAACCTTTTTATGTGAACTTTGTAAGAAGGGCTCCAAACTGGACTGCAGTACTCCAAAAGACAACGCACGTAACAATTAAAAAGTAATTTTGACAAATCAGGGTCCCTGAAAAATTTTGTTTGCCTTAACACAAAACCTGAAAGACGAGATGCCTTTTTTGCAATGTTATCGATGTGCTCTCTAAAATCTAATTTTGTGTCAACCACGACACCCAAATCTCGCATTGTAGAAACTTCTTTTAGCGGACAATTATTTATGAAGTAAGTATTTTGCGAAGGAATTTGTTTTCGAGAAAAATTTAGGTAAAAGCATTTCGTGAAATTTAAGTTCATCTTATTACAAACACACCAATCGTAAATCGAATTTAAATCACTTTGTAGCATACTAATATCTTTTGTAGAACTAATTTCTCGGTAAATTTTTAAGTCGTCAGCAAACAGTTGAAATTTAGACTTTAATTTAGTGGCTATATCGTTCACGAAAACTAAGAAAAACAGGGGCCCCAAATGGGAGCCCTGAGGCACTCCTGATGGCACGTTTCTTGCAATGGACTTAAAGCCACGGACCTTTACAATCTGAGAACGGTTCCGCAGATAAGATTCGCACCACCGCAGTAGAGAGCCGCATATTCCGGCGTGACCGAGTTTTTCAATAAGCAGATCATGATTTAGTGCTATTCCCAAGTCAATATATTCATTTAAAACGTTAAAGATTTTTTAAATTGATTGAAAATTCAGGCTTCTGGTTTTCAGTCAAACCAGTCTATATAGACACCATTAACCCGAACTCAGGCTAAAAAATCTTGTATAACAATGCTTATTATTGATATTCAATAAGATTTTTTATCAAAACACCCTAATTCCGGGTAAAATAGATTATTATCAGACCCGCTAACAAGCCTTTGATTACCGAATAGATACGAAAAAAACGCGCGATAATGTAAAAACGCAGCTTTTAAATTCTATACGCGTACAATCTGATCGTTTTGCATTATTTTCTCATTGTACCAAATTGGGTTTTGGGGACAGTGGCCTGTCGCACCAGGGGAAAAAACATACGGGGCTTGAGTGGAACGCTCAACTCTGGTGAAAAGATACTATCGAGTTTTTTTTGACAGTTACAGCAAATGCCCAATGACTCCAAATACCTACACAAAATACCTACTATTGATGTTAATACCAAACCGTTTTACGTTCCCACGGCGGCGGCGCGCATAGCGGACGATGCGCGCGCCCCCATACTGGGGGCGCGTCAGGGAAAACGTGATACCCCCTCCCGAGGAGGGCCAGACCGAAAGGAATGGCCCTGGGTCAGCCGGGTTGCGAGGGATATGTCGCAAGACAACCTCACCTTCGGCCGAGCACAACGACCCACAGACGGCGTGTGGTTTAGTCGGTTCGAGACCGACATAACCATAACCAGAGGGGGGGGAGGGGGGCATCCGTGTGGATTTCCCGCACGCAAAAAAAAACCAAACCATTTTCGAACTAAAGGCTGTGGGTACCAAATATCAGAACTGTCAGTAAGGAGGAAGTGAGGCGAATCATTTTGTGAACTTTGAAACTCAGGATCGATCTGACGCGTACTTAATTCAGAGCACCTAACTTGGGATCAGGTATCAAACTGTAAAATGACCTAGCTTCGATATTTTCCATGAAGCGATTGAAATCTGATAATCACAACTCACTGACGATATCAAGAATCTGTAGTTAGAACAAGTTGTTGTACTTTTTAGGGCTTCAACTAACCGTAGCCTTGCCACAGATGCTGGTATGACAACCAAGACCGACAGCTTAATGTACCTTTTAAGGCACAATGTTCTCAATGCTCCTATCTTATCATAAAACTGACCTGGCTGCTGCTCAGGGGACCTACCAACATCTCCAGGGTTCAAAACATCCTCACTTGTACGCGGTGCACCTGAAAACCTGCTAACGAATGAACAAGGCTCTGGCGAATAAATTCAGTCCTCATCACCAGTTACGTGTGGTTAACGAAGTGACTAGCGAAACGTGGATGTAATAAGTACCTCTGTCTATCATTTCGGGGATTAAGGCGCGATGTGTGTCGGTAACCTGGTGCTCCAATCATTCATAGGTAACTATAGGAGGTAAGATACGAAGGTATTCCCGCCCCAATTCAGCAGTCTAACTGGGCAAGTACCGTGGCCATAGTAACCTCGCGTTGTGTTCCCGGTGGTGAGTAGAGTAGCCAGAGCTCTCTGGAGAGTTTTTGTGCTGTCAGATCAAAGGCTTGTCGTACTTTTTCTTCTGCACAGAAATTTTCTGTTCTTACCCTCTTACCAATAAATTGGTCAATGGACGTCTAAGTATGAAAACCGCTGCGCACCCGCCCGTTTTATATCTTCTCAGCGACAGATGTGGACATTTCTTTCGCAGTAAAACCGATTTTTAAAAAAGATCAGTGCTTAATAATCCAATATCGAATGAATTGCCTGTAAATTCGAGTCGAACGTGTTTCGCATGGCGCTCGGGCTCTTTTCACGAGCCCTTAGAGTTTTCTTTTGTTCGTACAGAGTAGGGAAACAGTAGAGAAAATGTATTTAAAGTACTTTTAAGGTGGTCTATAATACATACATACATATAATCACGCCTTTATTCCCGGAGGGTGAGGCAGAGGTGAATCAACACCCACATTTCACCAATCTGTATTCGGTCCCACGTAACAGGGGGTAGGCCTATTGCCGTATGCCGGGCACTATTGTTGACTCGAGTCATGCATCTGAGGCTGAGTCTGAGCTGTAGGTACATATCTGTCTAATGTTAAAGTTAATCAGCCCTATCCCTTAGTCGCCTTGCAAGACACCACATGGGAAGAGAAGGGGTGGCCCAAATTCTACTCTGCCGGGAACCTAGTGGCTAATAGAGCGCAATTAAAAGCGTTGAATTTATAGTGTTTTGTAATTAGTCGTGTTTCTATTGCATAAAACTAGTAAAATATTCTACAGTCTAATGTACCTACATATAACCTACACTTTGTGAGATGCAGAACCATAAAAATCACAATATATGCGTTACTTTTGCTAAACGCACATATTTACTACAGTGCACACTGCGGTACTTAATTACATCATCAGTCTGATTTATTTTTATAATTTTAAAATACCCAATGACACGGGCTAAGACAAGTAGCGGATATCGGACTCCGAGTTGAAAGCTTCGTTTGCAATCGGAACTAACGCGAAGGTGATGATAAATAAATAAATAAATAAATGTTTATTGCAAAGCTTCAGAACAGTACAACTCTAAGGTATTTCGATTATATACATTGCACTCACAGAATATTAATGATGACCATGATGATCATGACACTTGCTAAGACAAATCCTGTTCGCGACAGACAGACAATTTTAATTTAACTGTGTTCGCAATTTGTGATTATGTGTAGTATAATCAAAATAAACATTGGTTTTGTGATTATCAGAATGAATAGTGTTAGAATAGTATCAAAATAATGTCAAAATAGTGCAAACCGGCCTCTGATTGGCCACTGTGTGATTCAGTCGCGCCCTCTGGGATAGGCGTTGGAACTACCTAAATTTGTAAAACAATCTTTGTATTATCTGTACGTGATTAATTTGTTAATTTAGATAGTAAATGATAATAATACATAGATAAAAAATATATGTAATAGCAGTAAATATCAGTACCCAATATGTAACAGCATATCTGTAAACCATAGTCTTATAAGAATTTAGTAAAATCCAATTAAATCTCACACATAGCTTTTTTTTTTTTTTTTTTTTTTTTTTACGTGCGGGAAATCCCCACGGATACCCGCCCCTCCGGAGCCGGAGGGGTGGGTTATGTCGGACTCGAACCGACTAAACCGCACGCCGTCTGTGGGTCGTGGTGCTAGGCCGAAGGTGAGGTTGTCTTGCGACATATCCCTCGCACCCCGGCTGACCCAGGGCCATCCCTTTCGGTCTGGCCCTCCTCGGGAGGTGGGGACCACGCCGTCCCCGACTCAACCCCGGTGTGGGGAGGCGCGCATCGTCCTACGATGCGCGTCGCCGCCGTGGCCTGCTTCTGCTAGGGTGACGGGTGGCTCCACCCGTCACCCTCAGGCCCGCGCTCATGGGGGGCGGAGGTCTGTAAGCGCCCTCCGACGCCCGAGCCGCCTTCGGGCGCGAGCAGCGATGTCAGCGAGTCTTTCCCGCTCACCGCGCCGCGCCCGCTCTGCTGTCTCCTTCGCGAGCATGACCTGCTCGCAGAAAGAGGCGCTGGCCGCCCACGCATCCGCGCAGCGGACCATCGCCGCGAGCAGGGTGGAGAGCGTGAGCACTCTCACCCCCAGGGCCTGCACAAGCTCCCGCCTCGGCGTCTCAAACGCCGGACACTCGGTGAGCGTGTGCAGCCCCGAGTCCACGCTCGCGTCGCAGTGATGGCACTCGGGCGTTGGCTCAATACCCATCAGATGCAGATACCGCCCGAAGTAACCGTGCCCGGTTATCATCTGCGTCTGACGGTACGAGAGGCTCCCGTGTGGCCTCTCTAGCCACTCCCCCATGATGGGCCTTACCGCCGCAATGACGGCGTGCCCTGCGCGTGGTTGCCCAAGTCGTCGCTCCCACTCGGCCACCATGACCTGGTGGAGCCGGGATTTCTCGGCCCGAATGTCCTCGGGCTCGGGATCGAATCCCCGCTCCCGCGCCTCCTTTCGGAACTGGTATAGTGCCGAAAGGGCCCTCGCTTCCAGGATCCACGGTGGCGATCCGGCCAGGAGACTCGCCGCTTCGAAGGATATCGTGCGGTATCCCCTGATGGCCCTGGAGGCCATCGTCCTCTGCGCCGTACGGAGCAGAGGCAGGAATCTGGCCCCCAGGGTGTCCGCCCACACGGGGCACCCATATAGGGCCATGGACCGCACGACACCCGCGTAGAGTCTCCTGCAGGAGGTCCCTGGGCCCTTCAAGTTGGGCAACAGCCGACTCAGGGCATTCGCCGTGGTGACCAACTTGGGGCGCAGGCTTCGGAGATGTTGTCCGAAGTCCCATCGACCGTCAAGCACGAGCCCCAGGTATTTCAGCTGGGGCTTGATGTCGATGGGAGTGCCTCCCACTGTAAGGCTGGCTCCCGGGCCTGGCCTGCGCCGAGGACCATGAAAGAACATGGCCTCGGACTTGTGCAGAGCCACCTCGAGACCCAGCCGCCGGATCCGTTCGACGACTTGACCAACCGCGGTCGTGGCCCTCAGGGTCGCCTCGCGGTGCGTAGCCCCGCTCACCGTCACCAGCGTGTCGTCCGCATAACACGTGACGGTGGCACCGTACGCGAAGTCACCGCGAAGCACCCAGTCGTAACCGATGTTCCACAGTAACGGCCCCAGGACCGATCCCTGTGGGACACCGCACGACATCTCACGCCTACCGACTCCGGTCGAACTCGGGTAGACGACGGCTCTCTCCGTTAGGTAAGCCCCGACTATGCGGCGGAGGTAGAGAGGCACACCGTGGTACACGAGTGCCTCCCTGATGCAACTCCAGGGCAAGGTGTTGAAGGCGTTGGAGATGTCCAAGGACACCGCCAACATCACCTCGCCCCGGGCGACCGCATCCTCCGCCAGAGTCCTCACACGCATGATGGCATCCACAGTGGAACGCCACCGGCGGAACCCAAACTGGGTATTCGCCAGGTCCGGCCCCACTCTAGAGAGATGCTCGACGAGGCGCTTGGCAATTACTCTTTCAAAGAGTTTGCCCACCTCGTCGAGCAGCACTATGGGCCGGTACCCGGACGGCTCGTCCGCTCACACATAGCTACAAAACACTGTAATTTCTGCACACTTTTGTTAATTTTTAAGAAATTATGTAATTTTTTGTGTACTATTCAATAAGAAATAAATAAATAATTGTGTTGCACACATTTATAGATAATAGATATGTTAGAATTGTAAGAAATTGTATAGATAAGTGAAATATTTTGATATTGTCAAAGTGAAAATTGATTGTGCAAATAAAGAAAATATCGACCGAAACTAGAGGCCCACATCAGGATAAAAACTATTAATATAAAAGCACAGGCGACAAAACCATCAGTGCGATACTCTAGCCGGGTCGCCTAGCACGTCTTGGAGCTATAACGCTCAGACTTGCAACCTGAAATGGGCATCTAAGTTCAGGACAATTTTATTGTTAAAATAGGATTGTTTTATTTACTGGATCCCTTCAGATACAAATCGGAACCTGGCCTTTCTGGCTGGTTCAGCTAGTTGTCAGAGACACACGGGGAAACCTCGCTTTCCTGTCTCGCATACAACAGCTACAGTCCACCTTCTCCTCAGGGCAGGAAAGTGTGTAAACTGAATGAACCACCCCATGTACTTATGGGCGACAGCCGATCAAGAGGTGAACGAACTCGCGTTCTATAACCGGGTTCGCTCGTCCACGTGAGGCCCGTCCAGTACATTTTCTGGTCCGTTCGAGCCGGATTTGCTGTCCGTGTGGTCAGCGTCCAGCCGGACGTATCGCGTGGTCTAGTCCATCTGGACCCCTGTTTTGTTGCGAGCCGGCAGATAGTGTCGCTGTCCGTACGGTCAGCTTCCGGTCGGAAATATCGCTAACTATTGTTTTTTGTATTCCCCGTGTGTCTAATTAATCTAATTCATTTATTACAGCGTTACTTAAAGTATTTAGCATTCCAATTGGAATCCAATTGGAATATTTCTCAGTTTTTCGTTAGTCCAATTGAATCCAATTGGATTCTTTCGGCTTGTCCGATTGAATCTTATTGGAATCCAATTGGAATATTTTAGAGTCAGTTTTTTGTTAGTATTAGAGTCAGTGCAGTAATAGTCACATGTGCGCGTTTTATAACCGTAATACATAAGTAAAGTAAATAATATAGTATATAGTAAAGTCACGTGTGCGCGTTTTTTATCCGTTTATCAGTCAGTAGGTAACGTGTTTTTATATCCGTTCCGTTTTTTGCGAATTTTGAATTTAAATAAGTGAAGTATATAACAGTAAATATAGATTTCGTGCGCGGTACGTTAAGCCCAGTAAATAAAAACAAATATAGTATAGTTAATCGGTATCGTTCGTATCAGTGTAACAGTGAATAGTGTGTTATTTTACAGTTGTGCGTTTTGACAGTACGTGTAATTTGTTTGAGTAAGTAAGTCTTTGTTTTTAACAGTCTTATTTCAATAGTATATAACAGTATATAAACAGTAATAGAAATATTTTGTTTAATAGTAAATAAATAATACACGTACTGTTGAATTCGCGTCAGATTTACGTTAGTGTATCAGTGTTAGTGTTGTCAATATGCCGAAAACGAGATCTCAAGGCAGAGCTGCAGAGCCGAGCCAGCCTGAGAAGGCTCTGACACGAGAGTCTATCCTCCGGCACGAGCAGCCACCACGTTCCCCATCAGTACCAGTTGGATCTGAGGTAAGTGCCCCATCATCCATGGCTCAACCCTCAACCAGTACACCTCGGCCTTCTAGCGCTAAGACGCAAATAGATAAATCTATAAAGCCTTGGTCTCTGGAAGAGGATAGATCAGATAATACGTTACACCCAGTTGAACAGAATGTAATAGAAGGGGTACGTACTACTGAGCGAGTGAGCCGTGAACCGGGGGTTACTATAAGATCTAGATCCTCAATTCATAATAAATCGATGGCACGTAAACGAGCATTAAAGGCTCAGGAGGATATGCTCAAAATTAAATTACAGTTAGCTGAGGTTACACTGCGTAGGGCTGAGGAATCAGCAGAGGATACCGATTATGATGATGATGCCCATTCTAGGACAGAATATGTTCGTTCGTGGTTAAGAGAGGGATCGCCCTTGACACGACCCGGCACAGACGAACCACGCTTAGTAAGTGGACACCTCCAAAAGGAGACCCACGAGATAGAGCCTCGTAAAGAAGCTACCATGGTGCCCCAGTATGGGGGCACAAACCCTAATTTAGAAAATATTAAGCTCCAAAAGGAGACTAATCTCGTATCCCGGGTTGGGGATACATCCGCTTATGTTGAGCCTCATAAAGAGACTCCTCTCGTGCCCCAGTTTGGGGGCACAACCGATAATATTAATATAAATAAATCGGCATCCCGGGCTGGGGATGCATCCGTATATCTTGAACCTCGTAAAGAGAATCCTTCCGTGCGCCAGATTGGGGGCACAACTGATAGTATTAATAACGTAAATAAACCTTGTACTGAAACTGCCTCGGCACCCCGGGCTGGGGGTGCAATAGATTATTTAGATAGAGAGCAGGCTGACAGTAAAAATATGTTAAAACCATTTATAACAGAACTCACTTCCGCTATAGCTGCACTCGCTGACAGAAAACCGATGGAGGCATCGTTTACCTCTGGCTATCCATCGACTTCGAAGGTCGTAATGACCTTACCGATTTTCAGCGGGTCGCATACTGAGTGGCTGTCGTTTAAAGCCATGTATGACACCACTAAGATATATTTTAACGATATAGAAAATACAGCCAGGCTCAGACGGAGCCTGAAAGGTAGAGCGCTAGAAATTGTAAGCTCTGAATTAATAGCTAATGCACAGCCGGAGCATATTATTAGGGAACTAGAGCTCCAATTCGGACGACCTGACTCTATAGCCCAGTCTGAGACAGATAAACTCAGAGCATTGCCGCGATGTACTGAAGCACCGAAAGACATATGTACATTCGCCAGTAGAATAAGGAGTAGTGTCGTCACACTTCAGGCTTTAAAGAAAAATCACTATCTTATAAATGCCGAACTGTTACGTATATTAACAGAGAAACTTCCGAACTCATTGCGTGTACAATGGTATAGAATTTATACTGATAAATATAATTCCACACCCGATTTAACTTCGTTTAGCGAGTATATATCTGAATGTGCCCGTTATTGTAGTGCCTTTGCCCCAGCTGAGACCGTTAAAGATTACCAGACAACTCGTCGTGTCCCTCAGAGAGCATTTACTGCCACTGAGAGACACACTGGGGAAAATAATAAATCTAGATGTCGAATATGCGACTCTGAGGGGCACTACGCGTCGAACTGTGAGACGTTTAGAAAGGGGAACTCCGACAAGAGATGGGAGCTCGCTAAGAAACATAGACTCTGTTTTCGTTGTCTCAAAACGCGTCTAAACGATCATAAATGCCCGATTAGAAAATGTGGAATTGATAATTGTATAGCTTCTCATAATAGATTGTTACACTACGTTAAGAAACCTCGTACAGAACCGAAACCAGACACGCATGAGGAAACAGTCGCCAGTTCGAGCTCAAAATCAACAAAGCAGGCTTTCCTGAAAATAGCGCCTGTTAGGCTTTCAGGACCGGCGGGAGAGGTGTTGACATACGCTCTCCTAGACGACGGGTCAACCATTTCATTGATAGATGAAGACATCGCTGCCAAGCTGGGAGCCAGAGGTAAGACAGACCCATTTACCATTAAGGCTATCGGGGACACAGCGATAGACCTACCGGACTCACGAAGAGTTGAAGTCTACATAGGTAACCCCGAAGGAACTAGCATACCACTGTCTGTTAGAACAGTTCCGAAGCTGCACCTATCATCACAGACAATCAGTGAGACAGACTTACAGGACTGCAAGCATCTCGAAGACATAAAAGATCAGCTTATGTACACAGCGGCAACCCCGACGGTTCTCATAGGCCAAGACAACTGGCAACTATTGATATCCAGCTATATTTGACTGGTTGTTGGCGGTGTCCCCGACACCGCCAACAACCAGTCGCCTCACTCACAGCATTAGGATGGGTGTTACACGGATGCCATGGTAGAATATTAGGTCAAACAGTACATTTTGTTAATCGTCTCTCAGCCGCTGATGACAGCATAGATACTCAACTGAAACAATATTTTTCACTTGAATCGCTCCTTTTAAACCCGCGTCGACCGAGCTCCGACCCTGAAAAGCAAGCCGAGGATATATTAAATAAGAATACAGTACAGTTAACAGATGGTCGCATACAGACAGCCCTCTTATGGAGAAAAGAGGATGATGTGATGCCTGATAGCTATCAAAACGCTATTAGGAGGCTCACGTCAATAGAGAAGAAGCTTGACCGCACTCCAGATCTTAAAGCCGCATATACAGCACAGATGGAGTCTCTCATACAGAAGGGATATGCAGAGGAAGCTCCGAAGCAAGCCAGACCAGGTAGGACCTGGTACCTGCCTCACTTTGATGTTCACAATCCAAGTAAGCCTAACAAAATTCGTATAGTTCACGATGCTGCTGCCAAGTCAGGGGGGATGTCCCTGAACGACTTCCTGCTCACTGGACCAGACCTGCTGCAGTCACTGCCAGGTATAATGATGCGTTTCCGCCGTCACCGAGTCGCCGTCACAGCTGACATCACTGAGATGTTCATGCAGGTACAGGTACGTCCTGAAGATCGAGACGCCCTGAGGTACCTATGGAGAGGAGACCGGCGGGAGGGCGCACCTACTGAATACAGAATGAGGTCATTAATATTCGGAGCAGCCAGTTCACCGTGCACAGCGATCTTCGCTAAGAATTGGAACGCGAGACAGTACGCGTTACAGTATCCCGAAGCAGTAGCAGCCATAGTTGATAGTCACTATATGGATGACTACCTACATAGTTTCCCGGACGAGGCAGAGGCAGTTCGTATATCAACACAGGTACGTGATATACATAGGAAAGCTAAATTCGAGCTCACCAAATGGGTCTCGAACTCCGCGACGGTCGCTAGACAATTAGAAAACAACCCGGGCCGCGCGGAGATAGTCAATATAACACAGACGGAACAGGATGAGAAAATCTTAGGTCTAATGTGGGATCCTTCTACCGACGAGCTCAGTTTCAATTTAAAATTAGCCAGGTTACCCAAAGACCTAATTCGAAGTACCACACCGACTAAAAGAGAGGCCTTAAAAATAGTAATGTCTCTATATGATCCACTCGGACTCGCGTCACCAGTAACCATTAGAGCTAAGCAAATATTACAGGAAGCGTGGCGCCTAGGTACAGACTGGGATCAAACATTGAACGACAAGCTCCTCACACAATGGAGGACTTGGACAGAGCATTTACAGGCACTGAAAGACGTCAAGATGCCCAGATGCTACCCCGGATACACCGACCCTCAGTCGCTACAGCTTCACGTGTTCACAGATGCCAGCGAAGCAGCCTACGCCGCGGCCTTGTACTGGAGAACCGTCAGCCACGAAGGACAGGTGAGTGTTAGTCTCGTCATAGCAAAGGCGAGGGTGACGCCACTGAAAATCACGTCCATACCCAGACTAGAGCTACAGGCCGCGGTGATGGGAACACGACTAGCGACTGCAGTGACAGAAAGCCACAGCGTCACACCTGACAGCATAACCTACTGGACCGATAGTAAGACCGTACTCACATGGGTAAGAAAAGGCTCCAGATCATATAAACCATTTGTTGCACATCGGATAGCTGACATAGAAGAAAGCACTAAGATAGATGACTGGAAATGGATTCCCTCTAGATTAAACATCGCGGACGCGGCCACTCGCGACGTTCCCGCTAACTTTAATTCACAGCACGAGTGGTACAGCGGTCCGGCCTTCCTATATAGAGAGCCAGAGGAATGGCCAACAGAGAAGCCTACAGAAACAGAGGCTACAGGAGAGGAGCGGGTCAACTCCATGTCACTCAAAATTGATGTAAGTGCAAGCATACCAAACATAAACAGATTCTCAAGATGGGAGAGACTCTTACGCACCACTACTCGGGTGCTACAATTTATAGATCTGTTAAAGCCTAATAGAACACAGCAAGTGGCCTACAAAAGAACCACGAAAAACAGAGAGAAGGATCCCGACTGGCGCAACACCGATCGGCAGGTGAGAACAAATAAAGGGTCAGCATTGCCTAAAATAACTGTACCTACTGACAATTACAGAATCCTCACCGCTGACTACATTAGAGACGCCGAGCGCCTTTTAATCAAAACCATACAGTCCGACTCGTTTGCACAAGAGATGCAACGACTAAACAAACAAGAAGAGATACAGACCGACAGCAGACTCCGAGGTCTCCGTGTTGAAATGCTGGATGGAGTGCTGGTACTACACAGCCGAATAGCAGCCGCCGAGGATGTGTCCGACGAGGTAAAACGGCCACCGATAATAGATGGTGAGCATAAAGTTACCAGATTATACATAGACTGGACACATCGTAAGCTGCATCACAGTGGTACGGAGACCACCATCAACGAGATTCGCCAACACTACTGGGTGATTAAACTACGACCGACTACAAAGTCGGTGATTAACCAGTGTTTAAGTTGTGGAATCAGGAAATCACAGCCGCCAGAGCCTGCCACTGGCGATCACCCGAGAACCCGCCTTGCGCACCACCGCAGGCCATTCACCTACACCGGGCTCGATTACTTCGGGCCAGTCAGCGTGACCGTTGGGCGACAGCACCAGAAGCGCTATGTCGCGCTATTCACTTGCCTGACTTCCCGGGCGGTCCACCTCGAGGTCGCTGCCAGCCTGAGCGCGGACTCCGCAATACTGGCTTTGCGGAGATTCATCGCGCGCCGAGGCTGCCCCGCTGAGATCTACTCAGACAACGGCACCAACATGCACGGCGCTGAGCGCGAGATGCGCGAGGCCGTGCCCCGCGAAGCTGCTGAACGAGGCATCGTGTGGCGCTTCATCACCCCCTCTGCTCCCTTTATGGGGGGTGTATGGGAGCGCCTCGTCCGCTGCGTTAAGACCGCTCTCATCACGGTCTTACACGAGCGCCATCCCCACGAAGAGGTGCTCTCCACTCTGCTGTGTGAGGTGGAATACACAGTCAATAGCCGCCCCCTCACACACGTCTCCGTTAGCCCCGAGGATGACGAGGCTATCACCCCGAACCACATCCTACTCGGTGGTTCATCCCGACTACCATCACTGGGCGAGTTCGACTCGTCCGACGCTGACACCGGGAAGCAGTGGCGACGCGCTCAGGCGCTCGCCGACATGTTCTGGCGCCGATGGGTGCGCGAGTACCTTCCCGAACTGCAACACCGGCGGGAGCCCCATGGATCGGGCCCACGCATCGAGGTCGGCGACCCAGTGCTGATCGCCGACGGACAGCTGCCACGCAACACTTGGCCGAGGGGTCGAGTCACCGCAGTCTACCCAGGCGCCGACGGTCAAATCCGGACCGTTGAGGTACGCACGGCTGGGGGCGTGCTCAAGCGCCCCACGAAGAAGATCGTCCCACTGCCGAAGTAGTGTCGCTCACCGTGGATGCAGCATCACAAGCGGCCGAGCCTCACTCTGCTGCACGGCGGGAGAGATGTTCGCGACAGACAGACAATTTTAATTTAACTGTGTTCGCAATTTGTGATTATGTGTAGTATAATCAAAATAAACATTGGTTTTGTGATTATCAGAATGAATAGTGTTAGAATAGTATCAAAATAATGTCAAAATAGTGCAAACCGGCCTCTGATTGGCCACTGTGTGATTCAGTCGCGCCCTCTGGGATAGGCGTTGGAACTACCTAAATTTGTAAAACAATCTTTGTATTATCTGTACGTGATTAATTTGTTAATTTAGATAGTAAATGATAATAATACATAGATAAAAAATATATGTAATAGCAGTAAATATCAGTACCCAATATGTAACAGCATATCTGTAAACCATAGTCTTATAAGAATTTAGTAAAATCCAATTAAATCTCACACATAGCTACAAAACACTGTAATTTCTGCACACTTTTGTTAATTTTTAAGAAATTATGTAATTTTTGTGTACTATTCAATAAGAAATAAATAAATAATTGTGTTGCACACATTTATAGATAATAGATATGTTAGAATTGTAAGAAATTGTATAGATAAGTGAAATATTTTGATATTGTCAAAGTGAAAATTGATTGTGCAAATAAAGAAAATATCGACCGAAACTAGAGGCCCACATCAGGGTAAAAACTATTAATATAAAAGCACAGGCGACAAAACCATCAGTGCGATACTCTAGCCGGGTCGCCTAGCACGTCTTGGAGCTATAACGCTCAGACTTGCAACCTGAAATGGGCATCTAAGTTCAGGACAATTTTATTGTTAAAATAGGATTGTTTTATTTACTGGATCCCTTCAGATACAAATCGGAACCTGGCCTTTCTGGTTGGTTCAGCTAGTTGTCAGAGACACACGGGGAAACCTCGCTTTCCTGTCTCGCATACAACAGCTACAGTCCACCTTCTCCTCAGGGCAGGAAAGTGTGTAAACTGAATGAACCACCCCATGTACTTATGGGCGACAGCCGATCAAGAGGTGAACGAACTCGCGTTCTATAACCGGGTTCGCTCGTCCACGTGAGGCCCGTCCAGTACAAATCCAACAATGTTATTAATCGCTACAAGTTCCTTAGTCAAAAAGATCCGGCAGATGTAAATATATCGATGGTCTCTAGATCAAATGAGCTTGCCTACTCTGTGCGCATTCCAGCTCAGTATGCCCGACAGCCGCCGATAGAACAAGACTCGATAGCCCGCGCGAGCCCATCGATAGCGTATAATAAAACTATTATCACTTTGTACCGAACACAAAATTATTTTATGAAAATGCAATGATTATATGTTTACTAGCACAGATAATATAATATAATTGTTAAACAGATGCACATCTATAACAAAAAATGGTTGCACTCGTAACTTCCAAAAGCAGGCAGGTAGCTTTTGTTTGCTGGAGTTGTTACTAGATGGCGACATTGTTTTGGGAAACTTTTCCAATTTTTACTATTAAAAATTGACTTATCAAAAATAAAACATACACTAAACACATTATTGAATATGACTGTATTAAAACTATAAATATTCTAATCTATATTGATTCTGCCAGATTCTGCGGAAATGGTACATGGCGGCCTTCTAAAATAGCACGCCATCGTACATACGTTTTTGCCCACGCTGCAACTTAGTTTTAGCGCGAGCGCAGATGACTTGTTCATTTTTACATTTTAACTAAAATTATATTCATACTTAGAACGTCACTAACTGTCACACCAGACACTACTCAAGGAAAGATCTGCCAACATAACTACTTGTAACTTTTAACTTTATTTTAACTAAATATATAACTTTTACTACGGCGGTCTTTCTCTACGGCGTTCTCAACCAACTCCAACTACTATTTCGGTGCTTCGTGGTCAACTAAGCGGCACCCCGTACAAGCACTATTGTCACGAAATCTTTATTTATTACATTACCAACGAGTTTCATATGCTTGCATGCTTATGTTTTTTTTTTTTTTTTTTTTTTTTACGTGCGGGAAATCCTCACGGATACCCGCCCCTCCGGAGCCGGAGGGGTGGGTTATGTCGGACTCGAACCGACTAAACCGCACGCCGTCTGTGGGTCGTGGTGCTAGGCCGAAGGTGAGGTTGTCTTGCGACATATCCCTCGCACCCCGGCTGACCCAGGGCCATCCCTTTCGGTCTGGCCCTCCTCGGGAGGTGGGGACCACGCCGTCCCCGACTCAACCCCGGTGTGGGGAGGCGCGCATCGTCCTACGATGCGCGCCGCCGCCGTGGCCTGCTTCTGCTAGGGTGACGGGTGGCTCCACCCGTCACCCTCAGGCCCGCGCTCATGGGGGGCGGAGGTCTGTAAGCGCCCTCCGACGCCCGAGCCGCCTTTGGGCGCGAGCAGCGATGTCAGCGAGTCTTTCTCGCTCACCGCGCCGCGCCCGCTCTGCTGTCTCCTTCGCGAGCATGACCTGCTCGCAGAAAGAGGCGCTGGCCGCCCACGCATCCGCGCAGCGGACCATCGCCGCGAGCAGGGTGGAGAGCGTGAGCACTCTCACCCCCAGGGCCTGCACAAGCTCCCGCCTCGGCGTCTCAAACGCCGGACACTCGGTGAGCGTGTGCAGCCCCGAGTCCACGCTCGCGTCGCAGCGATGGCACTCGGGCGTTGGCTCAATACCCATCAGATGCAGATACCGCCCGAAGTAACCGTGCCCGGCTATCATCTGCGTCTGACGGTACGAGAGGCTCCCGTGTGGCCTCTCTAGCCACTCCCCCATGATGGGTCTTACCGCCGCAATCACGGCGTGCCCTGCATGCTTATGTTATCATGTGTTTAAGTTCTGAAATAATTTACGTGATTCTAAATAGGGAAAATAAGCGTTCTAATTTCTTTAAATGAGTCTACTAGTGTCTTCTATTGAATTTTGAGTATGACTAACTTACACTCGCTACACCTTACTGTAACTCGGGCTTCAGGGCTCGGATGCGACTAGGACTACCGTAAGGAATATGATGCTGATACCATCGTTGAAGCTTGTCTAGTAGTTACATAATCGCGAGAGATTCACACTTTAAACCTAGTAGCCTAGGACGTGGACATATTTTCATGTCCACTGAGTTAACTAACAAACAAACTAACAAACTTAAATAATGTATTTAAAATGATTTTTGTTTGTCTTTTTATGTGCTAACTTTTCCTATCGATTAAGAGAAAGTGTTTATATATTTGGTGTACCGATTGTTATTATTTCAAAAGTTAAAATTGCTACACTATTGCTTTGGGTATATGCCTGTATTGATAGTTGTAAGTTTAGATAAATAAATAAATAAATATATAAAAAAAATAAAAGTCAATGTATTATACGATGGTACTGGAAAATCAGACTAAATAATTTGTGTAGTTTTGAAAGTTGGTACAGTTGGTTGGTCCCCCCGGATTTTGCCAGCTCGTGCCAGACTTCATCACTATCATCACGACATAGTATAAAACAAAGTCACTTTCTCTGTTCCTATATCCCTTTGTATGCTTAAATCTTTAAAACTACGCAACGGATTTTAATGCGGTTTTTGTTAATAGATAGAGTGATTCAAGAGGAAGGTATTAAACATGTTTAATATAGAAGAGGGTGCAGCGGGAACGGGATCTGACGGAACGGGGGCGGAAAAATATTGGCGGTACGAAGTTCGCCGGGTCAGCTAGTTTAGTATATTCATCTGGGCACCTTAGGGAATTACTATATCAACTTTCAAAACTACACGAATTATTTCGTTTGATTTATTTAACTTGCCCGGCCTATAAATATAAATCAATTGATTCCATCTAATTTGTATATTCACTTGATTTCACTGTATAACGATAGCAATACAAATATCAATCTTCATTCCACTATTATTTACAAACAATATATTCGAATAACTGTACGTAACTGTGTAAATATTTAAAAACAAGGTTTAATATTGAAACAAGGGCTTTAGAGGGGAACAGACATAATATTGTTTTATTTGTTCCGCTGATTGGCAACACAGGGAATCTCATTTCCCGCAGGATGTGATCGGATTTGTTTTAGGAACGGTTATGTTTGATACAATGGGTATAATGTTAATATTGAGCTGGCCAAAAATCCGTGTGCTGTTATAGAATAAAAAAAAACTAGCACCGCGTGTTTCGGCTTCGCCCGGAATATATTCAAAGCAATTAGAAGTGTGCACATACCCATTCACAAAAATGTACCTCTACGAACCACAAAACACATTATATTACAGCATCGTACTACAACTCACGTCCTTAAACAAATTAAAAAATCCCTTTTTATAAAAAAAAAAAACTTTTGAAAACTCATCAGAATCACATTTAAAAATATAATAATGGGCTTGTTATCACGAACACCAAAGCATACAAAGGATGGAATCAGCATTTTCGAAGAGCCCTATTACAAACTCGCCGCTTCCCCGCCCTCTGCCGCACCTCACCCATGCCTCACCCCTTCTCTCGCCCAGATTCACGCATTCGTTGTTTGCCGTGGGACAATTAAAATGCTAATTATTTGCCGACAACTGAAATTGTGAACCTTGTGGAACTACGAAGCGCTTATTAAGCTATAAAATTAGAATATAGTTAAATACGTCATATTTCTTTGTAAGCAATGAGCGTGCGAATTTTCCATGAACAGGGCTTCATTCTGCTATTATCTTTTTCATGGCAAACCCACTGCGGTACCACAGGCACTGTATTCACTGCTATTTAACTATAGACTTTACAATTTTAATGTTAAAGTCTAAAATTGAATGACAATCTTGTAGAGTGAATGAAAAATGGTATAAACTCTTTCTTTTTTCATTTTGTACTTTAAGTTAAAAGCACTAAAGTCTAGAATTCAATGACATTTTATGCAATGTCAGCAGTATGACAGTGGTGTTGTTAGGTCTTAAAATTTGCAGAATCGGGGGCCTGTAACAGTTAAAGACTATTTACACAGAATAGATAATAGTACTAGCGTACAGAATGGAAGCTCACCCCCTCCCACCGATTTCATTTCCTCTCCCCGCACGTCAAAATCATGGGCGCTTTCATGGGCGCCTAAAACAAAGGTTGTCGCTAGTAATTTGTGTAGGAACGGCACTTCGGGAAGAAGAGTGAAAAGTTCGGCTAGCTTCGGTTTTTAAGCCGTCTTTTTCACACAGGACTATAGTGAAATTTAACCCTCAAATGCATCTTGCCTTTTTGTATAAATAACTAATGAAGTGTTCTCAATATATGTAACAACAAGTTCCACCAAGGGTCATCAATGAACAGTATATAAAAAAAACTAATGAACTGGATGCCAGGTTCGCCCCGGAATAAATGGGTGAAACATCTTATAAATTATAATAATTTTCATATGGTCCGGGTTCTTTAGAAAATAACTTTAGAACTAGCGTGTTAAGTGGCATTATAATGGACCGATATTGATTATAGGTTAATTATTTAGGAACTGCATTTTAGTGGCATTAAATAAGTAAATATTAAAATATTAACATGATTTTTTCTTATTACTTTATTACTATTCGAAAACTATGATTTTATTTATTTATTTAAGTGAGTATTTACTTACATTGGATAGTTGTAAACCGGAATTAAATTTCACCCAGAAGGTGGCGCCATCATTGAAAATTAACACGGTCTATAAAATAAAGGATAGAATACCCAGTTCTTAATTATTGTTTTATAACATTATAAAGATTATAACTCAAAAGCATATGATGCAGATTTAGATTAGTATACATTCTAGGGTTAAAAAATGGGCGGTACCTGGCAATGACGGAATCCATGATGGACGACATTAAATTAAATGTGATACATTCAAATCGAAAAAAGGCATACTTCATAGGCGTGAGCTGTCAAAATTATGATTCTTAAATTTTATAAAGTATAGAGCGGTTAAAACCATTTGTTTCTATAAATTTTAAATAGATATCTTTCCGTGAAGTTTAGTATAAATTATAATTGATACTTAAATAAATTAACACTATTAAATTAAAATGTGCTCAACTGCCATTTTTCTAATTTCCTACTCGCCGTTGACAATTCTAAATAATATACAAAAATATTAGTTATTACAAAGTATACTATTAGGATAGTTATTACAAAAACCGGGCATAAGATCCGTTCGATCAGTTGAGGTTCAGAAACCTTGGTAAGTAATAAAAACACCATTTATAAAGAAATGTTTTACCTCACCCTTGGCAGTGGAGCATTAATTACTAAGGGATAAATACTAGTAGTTCTGTAAAGATTTCCAGATCATTTTTTGGCATCTGGAGATCAAATCTGGTATCCTCATTTATATTTATTTTAAACGATACGTGGGTACGTATCATAATATCTAAAGTTACTTCAACTATATTCAAGATAACTACGGTTGATTCACATATGGTCATAACGCATATTGGACGACTCGACTACTGGTTCATACACATAATTTCGAATAAACTAAAATTATTTGAACTAACGGACGATTAATATAATGTTCATTTAAGATATTGGACATGTTGACTATGTTTGAAATACCTAACGGTCGATTCGCCTACGGTTTATTGATACTACTACTTTGTGACAGAAATAATCATTTTGTTATTAAATTATTAATAAAACGTCATTATCGTTAACACCCCGACTCAGATTACCACGAATCGGATAGGTTAGGTTAGAAGGCTAATGCGGGAGCGGAGCGTAGCGAAGCTCCCGCATTAGGCCTTCGTGGTTATTTTTTTATAAACCACCCAGAAGTAGGAGCCCCGCGTAGCGGGGCTCCGTCGACCTTGACAGACAAGACTACATGAAGTCGGTTTTGCAACAACGTAAATTTCTGTGACAAAGTAGTAGTATCAATAAACCGTAGGCGAATCGACTATTAGGTATTTCATACATAGTTCAATCAACCTTAGCACAATTAATTGTAGTTGAATAAACCGTAGGTGAATCGTCCGTTATTTGTTTCGACCAGTAGTTATTACAAAAATATGTGAAACGATCTTTAGGTGTTTTAAACAGTAGTTTTTTTGACCGTAGTTGTCTTGAAAATAGTTAAAATAACTGTAGTTATTATAATACGTAACCGATACGTATCTTCATTTTATAGCCCTCTGGATATTTTACCAATAAATAAAAAAATGACAACCCGTTCTTAAAAAAGCCACAAGGAACGTCTCCCCCTTTTTTCATGTTCTTTTTTCCACAACTACCTGTAAGGAATCATGTTCGGATATTTCAGCCAAAAATCATCAATATCCGTTCATAAATAACGCGACAGAAAAGGCACCACTTTTCTCCGCCGATTAAAAAAGCTCTAGGCAAAAATTATGTTTTAAATCAAAGAACATGTATGCCAAGTTTGGTGACAATCGGTTTAGAAATGTGCCCTATAGACCGAACGGAACGGAGACTATTTATAATTAATGAAAAATTTCACGCGGGCGAAACCGTGAGCAACAGCTAGTTTTTATAAACACAATTGGTTTTAATTACTCTATAAACATATCAAAGTCGTGTTGTAGTATTGTTTTGTTATTTGTGCCAATTCTGTTGTTTGACAGAACCAAAATGTATCGCCATATTCTTTTCTTCCGAAGCGAAGAAAAAGATGGAAATACGTTTTAATGTCAAAATCACTGATATGACTTTTTGTAACAGCAGGATTGTCGCCTCCGTCGGATGTGACGTAAATCATGACACCAACGGATTGAGTGAGAAAAATCACGCTATCTCACTCGAAAATTAGCTTAAATTTCAAATAGTGCCATCCATGACATTTCTAATTTTCTCACACATCAACACTACCGTGCATGTACACGAGCTATGTTTGTAGTAATTACAACGCGATTGTTTCATACATTTTTCCGAGAGCTTCCGAGGTGTGCTATTTATGTATGCAGTTGATCGATTGCGGAACATGCTATACAAATTGAATAAGACACTTTTCACTGTTCAATAAAAAGGACAACTTAAATAAAAGGAAGGTTACACACATGCCACTTGAGATGCCGGTACCTAGGTTAGAAATTTTTAGACGTAGTTGTGTTTACATGGCTTCACTAATTTACAACTCATTGCCAGCGTCGATTATAGACTTGCGGGCCTAGCATGGGCGCGGGACAAATATCTCTCTCCACCGCTTATGTCAAATAGACAGGGGACAAAGGTGTTTCTCCCCGGTAGCTAGCATGGCGTCAAAGGAGATAGCTTATGTCCCTCGCTGTGACGTAAACAAGAGACTATTTCTCCACTTGCATAGCACGGCGGCCGTAAAGTGGAGATAATTTGTCTCTTTTTGACAGACGATAGAGAGATATTAGTCTCCGAACTATTGAGGTGGGGACAAGATTGCTTAATACACAATTAAAATTTTCTCGCGGCTTTTTCGTTCTAAGTGAATTACAAATACAACAATCGCAACAACGAAAAATGCAACCGCGTATGCTGCGGGATCAAATAAACGTGTTCGCATTACCAGAGAGTGAATTCATATGAATTTATAGGATTTCTAAAGATATGGCCCTATAGGCCCTATAATGCATTGAACAACGCATTTTTTTATAATATTATCAACCGAAATTATCGAAATTACTAATATTTCCTCTAACCCATCTAGCTAAGCTAAATGGCTTGTGGAGGAGTGGGTTCACGTCGGTAGTGTAATGGCCAGGATTCGATCCCGGGACCTCTCGATCGTAAGGCAGACTCCTTAACCACTAAGCTACCGATGCGACGCTTAAATGAATCAGATGGCTTGCCAGTACATTATAAGGTAAATAATGTTGCGTTTTGTAATCGACTAAAACTCTTATTTGAGCTGCTGTGCTCCTAATCCTAAAAAATATATTCTTTGTAACAAATTGTTTAGAGCGAATTCGCAGTATTCACACATTCATTCACAATAACATACTTACAACATTTTTTCACTCATTTTATTAATATTACAATAAATACTACAATAAAGATAATATTAATAAAGAATATACGATTGAGTTATGTACCGGGTAAAGGGGGTAAATAAATAAACAGAAAATAAACATGTAAAAAAAATTTACATGACAGATTGTCTTTCTTTTTTTTCAATATGGCGCACTCAATAATAATATTCTGCAGCATAATACTGATAATTTTAAAAGTCACTATTACTCTTATAAAATATGCACGTTGCTAGGTTTTGTTAATTTTGTCGAATATTACGAGTCGAATATTTTTTCGTATATTGGTAGCATTGAGTGGAGAAACGTTATCCACGGTGAGAAACTCGTCTTTCCTCGACGCCGTGCTAGCCAGAGACAAAAACGGAGGGAAAGACAAATTTTTCTCCACTCCCCGGGGACTTTTTGTCTTCGTGCCATGCTAGCCCTGCTGCCTTATAAAAAAAATTGTGTTGCATTACAGAAATGGTTGGTGGACGAGACCTTTTATACAGTGGAAGACTTTTTAAAGGAATATGCATGTCGTTCGTACCACTGCAGAAATGCACTGTATCCTCCGCTGTGCTCTTATTGTGACTGAATATTATTAGATCACTAGCTGTCGCCCGCGGCTCCGCCCGCGTGGATGTCGGTTATCGCGAACTGCACATGGTGTGCGAATTTTATTATAATCGGTTAAGTGGTTTAGGAGTTCATTGAGGACAAACTTGCTATGTATAATTATTTGTGTTTGCATGCCAACATTATGGCGAAATGTGCTTGGACTAGATTTAGTTACTATATTTTATGTTACCATCTCTCATTGTACCACATTACACGCTAACGAATAAATGAATATGAACTCTTTATTGTACACCAACATTCGATTACAAGAGACAGTAGTAGACTAGTACTTTACCATAGTATTTTATTTTTAAACTAGACCGGACTTCAAACGTTTATATTAATGCCGCGAGCAGAAACCAGGACGTGCTGTGGAAAAATGCAGTGTCTTATTCAATATGAGTAATAGTTTGGTATAGGTTATCTAGATTTAGAAGAGGTAGGACGCGACGGTATTTCCGTCCAATTGAGCAGACCGACTGAGTGAGTACCTCCGCCCTACAGAATACCGCCGCCATAATAACCTCGGGTTGTGTTCCCGGCGGTGTGTACGGTAGCCAGAGCTCACTGGAGAGTTTTTGTTCTGTCAGTGGAGAGACCAAAGGCTATTCCTGCTTTCTTTCTACACTGATGGCACAGAAACTCTCTGTGTTTACAGGGTCAGCAGCACGAGTGTAACTCCCCTGGTGTTGTACACGTCCATAGGTCTCGATAACCACTTTCCATCAGGGTGACCGAGTGCTTGTCTGCCACCTCAGTGGTATAAAAAAATGTAGTTACAAAATTCGATAAATAAATAAAATTTGTGTTTGAATAAGGGCAGGTGAGAAACACTTGAAATTGTGGACTTGTATGAAAGGTTTAAGGAAGCGAAATGGCTGAGCGAATTTTGACGAAATGTTTTTATTTTTTTATAAATAGGACACGTCAATTTGACTTTACCTCGCCTGATGGTAAGCTGAAGGTAAAGTCTCAAGAAAGAGGGCCACCATTATATACACGTGCCATCTTAACAATGGTGGCACTCAGCTTGACGGCCTCATCAGATGCTTTTTCACGCCCCGCTTAAAGGACCCGGGACTGTAAGAAGAGGGAAACACGTGAGCTGGCAAGGAATTCCAGGTCTTAATGGTGCGACAAAGGAAAGAGTCACCAAACCGCTTGGTTCTTGAAGGAATGTTCTGCACCGTATAGGGGTGACATCTAAGTCCTGCACGTGTCGTCCTGTATAGGAAGGGGGAGGGTGGGACTAATTGGAATAGCTCTTCAGAACATTCACCATGGTAGAGACGGTAAAAAACTGCCAACGAAGCAACATCTCTACGCATCTGCAGAGACTCGAGGGTACTCGTGACCTCAGGATTTCCGATAATGCGGACCGCACGTCGTTGCAACCTGTCGAGAGCATCTAATAAGTACTTTGCGGATCCATCCCAGAGATGCGAGCAGTACTCCACGCAGGAACGAATTTGTGTCTTGTAAAGAAGACACCGTTGCTCCGGCGTGAAAAACCGTCTCACTCTGTTCAGGACTCCGAGTTTACGCGAGGCTGCTTTCATGATACTCTCGATGTAGTTTTTGTTGTTCAGTTTGCAGCCAACATCCATACCGAGGATATTAGGGTTGTCCTGCAGTGGCAGTGGCGTGCTCTGAAGAGTGGGAAGGGGAAGGAAAGAAGATACCTTTGCTGTAAACGCACATGCCTGCGTCTTCTTGGCATTGAACTCGACCAAGTTCTCAGAGCCCCATTGGGAAATGTGATTCAGGATCCGGTCAAGCTCAGTGACAAGAAGCTGCCTTTTTTCCGCGATATGCGTCTGCTTATCCGCAGGACGTTCATGATAACTCCCGTGTAGGGTGCTATCATCCGCATAGCAATGAATGCTGCCGGTCGACAGCATGTCATTGATATGCAGAAGAAAGAGAGTTGGCGATAGGACAGATCCCTGCGGTACGCCGGCATTTACCTGCAAGAACTCCGAGGCTCGTCCATCACAAAGGACGCGAATACGGCGCTCCTGGAAGAAGCCGGCAACCCAGTAGCACAGTCTAGGAGGCAGACCAAAGGCTGGTAACTTAGAAAGAAGCGACTTGTGCCAAACTCTATCGAAAGCTTTGGCGATGTCAAGGCTAATTGCCAATGACTCGCCGTGCTTGTCCATAGCATCACCCCAAATATGGTTAACATACGCCAGAAGATCACCCGCTGACCGTTTCGGCCTGAAACCATATTGCCGGTCATTAATTAGGGAGTGATCTTCAAGGTGACGCATGAGCTGTTTGTTAATAATGTGCTCGAACACCTTGCACAGCACTGAGGTGACGGCTATGGGTTGATAGTTGTTTGGGTCTGAGCGATCCCCGTTCTTGGGGTCGGCTGTACATTCGCCTCTTTCCAAGCCGAAGGCACTGTACCAGAGCTGTAGGACAGCCGGTACAGCCGCGCAAGCATTGGAGACAACTCCGCTGCACATTTTTGCAGAACCACCGCTGGAATACCGTCCGGACCACTGGCTTTCCGGACATCGAGTGACTGCAACACTGCTCGGATATCGCGTTGCCTGATACGAATATCAGGCATTGCATGGTCACTGACGGGCAGTGTCGGCGGCTCCATACCACAATCATCGACTCGGGAGTTGGCCGCAAAGAGATTAACCAGCAAATTTGCTTTCTCTTGCGGCTCATGGGCCAGGGATCCATCGGGATTGCGCAGCGGGGGCAGCGAAGGCTGGCAGATGTTGGTTTGCACGGCTTTGGCCAGTCGCCAGTAGCCACGGCTGCCCGTGGGATGCTCTACTAGCTCCTGACCAAGCCGCGCTATGCGCTGGGCATCCGCTCTGACATAAGCCCTCTTGCAGACCTTTGTGGCTCTGTTGTACGCCGCCTTGAAGTGGCCCACGTTGGGATCGCACGTAGCGCGCGCCCTGATCCAAGCGCGGTACGCAGACTGTTTATGATTAACAGCCTCCGCGCACTCGCGCCCGAACCAGGGGCGTGCCCTGCGGACACCGGCGACATCAGTGTAGGGGATATAATATTCCATGTCCAGACTGATCTCACCGGCGACAGCAGTTGCGGCCTCAGATGGGTTCTTACCTTCAAAGCAGCGTTCAACCCACGGGATGGACGCAAAATAATCACGCAGTCCATCCCAGTCCGCTGACGAGTAGTGCCAGAGACGCCGCTTCCCCTGCACGGGACGTGGGGGCGCTAAAATGGGCACCTCGGAACGGACCAGACAATTGTCGGATTCACCTAAAGCGGCGCTCACCGAAAAACTGTACTGGTCCGGGCGACTCGTCAGCAGAAGGTCTAGCAGAGAGGGCTCATGGTCCGACCTTTTTGGTATCCTAGTGACCTCGTGTACCAATTGGGTCAGGCCATGCGCCAGAGCAAATGCATGGGCGGCTCTTCCCGCGTGGGTTGTTTTGGCGGAGCCCAACCAGATCTCGTGGTGGGCGTTAAAATCCCCCAAAAACACCAGTTCTGCGTTCGGAAACCGCTCCTGCGCATCATCTGCCGCCTGACTCAGGTATTCAAAGAGTCGAGTTGTCTCGGCATCTCCTGTATGGGAGCGGTAGAGGCACACATAGATCTGACTCGTAGAGCCATGGTCTATGTGTACCCAAAGGGTGGAAAAGGATGGGTCCTCTAGGCAGCGCAAACGGCGACAGCAAACATCCGCCCTAACAAACACGCACACCCCGGCTTTTGCGCGGAAATTCTCCTCAAGGACATAGCGGCGTATTTGTGTCTCCGTAAGAAACAGCATTGCTGGTTTCGCCGTCTCCAGGTGTTGGTGGACGGCGTTGAGGTTTGTATGGAGCCCACAGATGTTCGTGGACTCCACCTCAAATAGCGAGCTCGAGGGAGAGTTTTTTGCCGCTGTGTAGACCAATCTACTGTAATTATGCGCTGCCATGAGGATGAAGGGGAGGGAAGGCGTGAAAAAAAAAGGCGATTGTTGTCGCAGCACAGCGTGACAAAGCGTGGGATATTGGTTTTATCTATGAATGTGAGGTATGGCGAGAGCCGACGCCCCGAACGTAAGGGCCCCCGTACCCCCCCCGAGTATGGTCGCCGGGCTCCCTCGTCCGGTCACCAACCGGCACGACGAGCCATATCGGGATTATGCGCGACCTGGTGGGGCAGCCTCCCAGGGTGGTTAGTCCCGGTTGGGCCCCTGTACTATGCCGCGGGCGGCCAGCGGCACCACCGTTTCTACAGGTCTCCCTGTTCGGCGCGTCGCCCCGCGCCACCCCCCACTAGACTACGCCAAGACCCACCGGTCCCACTCGTGCTGCGACCTCAATCGCCCCTGCCCGGCTATGCACTTGCTGACCCCTGAACGCAATCCAACCGAGATTGGATTACTATGGAGGATTTTTCGCAAAAGTGCACGGTGGTATTCACCCGGTCGAAATTTGTGACAAATTTGTGCCATCAAATTTCTACCACCCGAAAATGTTTACTGCAGATAATAGGTACTATCAGGTATAGCTATAGCTATATAATATAGATATAGGTATAGCTACGATGCACGCTAGACCAGTGTTTCCCAAACGTTGTTCTGGCACGGCCCGGTAATTTTCACACTGCCCTTTCGTGACCCACTGAATACTTTTTAACCCAAGCTGGTTTCATTAATAATACACATTTATTAATAGTAGAAATGTTTTATTAATACTATATTATCTACAATATTTTTGTATCACCTATGTCGCGAAGTTCCTTCACGAAATACAAACTTTTTAGGATTCATACTCTTTGGTTGGTTTCACTGGCAGCTCAATCTATATAATTCTATTTTCTTTACTGTCAAGTATAAATACTTATGTCAATGAGTAAATCAAAAGCAAACGGTGTGCTTTGACGTGTCTAGGAGATAGCGCGTCTGTACGAAGAAATAGAAGGTTGGTATCCCTTGTGTGTATTTAGTTTGCATCGTAGCAATTTTGTCCTGTACCAGTTACGCGTCTCATAACCTGCCTGACGTTTACATCCCGACGCTGGCTAGGGGTTGAGAGCTTTCGCCCTACAGCGCTAGAAGATCAATACCCGCAACTCATAGGGTTAGAACTAACTTGCGATGAGATGTGTACCATTGAGGTGCCATTTGTGTCCCACGGAGGGGACACAATGGAGACGCTAATCAGCGTGTGGTAGTTATGGACTTTTAAGCACTTGTGTGCCATAAGATACCAAGGATTACCAACTTACTCTTTGAGAGTAACAGATATTTTCATTGTCTACAGGAGGAGATCTACGGTGCGAGATGACAGAATCACTGGTAATCAGCAATCATGGACATGCCTTGCATTCAAGCTATTGAACCCTGAAAGAAACCCTCAGTTTCGCGATAAAGGCTAATCAAGAACTCCTTTTCTTTTCGCGACATGGTGGAGAATGCTGTACCTTAACACCGGCTTAAGGATTGAAAGAATGCAAATTATTTAAAAAACAAATTACTGCTGATTCTGTCTTCTCTATAAATCCATATGACATTAGATTTAACTGCCATTGAAATTTCAAGATGAAACTATTTTGACCGTAAATAATCTAATTATTTCTTTCAGTAAAAATAATGTAAAATAAAATTGATACGAAAACATGAATAATAAAATTGAGGTGAAAGATTGAGGTTTCATACTTATTGTCTTTAATATTTAAAAAAGAAATGACATTGACTTGTCGCTGTTGAATGACGTTTGTCAAACTGAAAAATTTTGAATATTTGAAATTAAAGCATTAAAATTATAATAATTTGTGATAAAATGAACAATATTATTACTATACAGAGAAACTTCAAACAAAATTTTACAAGGTAACATTTCATTTTATCTGTGAATACAAATTTCGTATGCGCAAAAACTTCTTAAAACTCTTTCTGTTGATTGTGTAGATCATCGTGATATTTACAGGTAATTGACCAGATACGTAGCGTAATCCATTGATTTAACATATTAAACTACATAAGGAGTATTTATAAGTACAGTCAGACCTCTTCAATTTTCAATATCAAATATTTTGTTCCCTACAGTCTAGATGAATATTGTTTCAACAACTCTACAGATTGTATCTTAATCATACGCAAAAGCTAAATTAGGACAAAATATTTAATGATTATAGTATGGAGTTTTCGTGGAATGATTTTTATGAATATATATTGGACACATTGATTTGACTTCACCTCACCTGATGGTAAGCTGAAGGCAAATTACAATATATTTTTCGGTGACAATTAGTAAGCATAAATAGATTGGATCGTCGTGAATTAACATAATTGTGTAATCATATAAAGTTAAACTGATATTTCGTAACAGTTACATTGAATTTGAAGTTTGTGAAAAATACTGAAATGTTCATCTCGCCTAACAAAGAGGTAATGAGATACGAAAACGTTAATGAACTATTTGTTTAAAATATCCTCACAGAGTTGATTATAGCGAATTATGTAATAATTTAAAACTGATTGATTTTATTGAGGACCTGTGTCAGTAACATACATACATACAAATATACACGCCTGTACATACTGGAAGCGCAGAGAAAGAAGCAAGTAAATGTTGTGTTATGTCAACTTGCATATTCTGTATGTTTTGCTACGTATGAGTCGAGGGCACGATTGTCTACTGGTGTTGTTAATCTTCGTCATCCTAAAGTTAATCCCAGTCATATCCGAGGCTTTCACCTCGGAGTCTGGAGTCCAGTCCGATTTTCCAGTCCGGCTATGAGTGTGATTGAACTTCGACTTCGATTTATCTACAGGTGTTATGATAGATGATTTTAATTGGCATGTATGTACAGTCAGGTACAGCGGTACATTCGGTACACTTGCATACAATTTGAACTTATTACTGACATAGTGTCTAACGATTTTTTGATGAAAGTAAAATGAAATGAAAATGTTTACTAGAATTAATTCTGTGATTTACTGAACTTCATGAACGGTCATAATAATTAATAGAACATTATACGATAAATTAATTTCATCCCGCCGCGAGTGTCGCGACTTCGTCACGAGGTCTCAATGCCACAATCTACTTGAGAAGTTGATAGGTATGTGATAATTTTTCAATTCCTTTCGCGTGGGGAGTGTCGCGAAGTTCCTTCACGAAATACAAACTTTTTAGGATTCATACTCTTTGGTTGGTTTCACTGGCAGCTCAATCTATATAATTCTATTTTCTTTACTGTCAAGTATAAATACTTATGTCAATGAGTAAATCAAAAGCAAACGGTGTGCTTTGACGTGTCTAGGAGATAGCGCGTCTGTACGAAGAAATAGAAGGTTGGTATCCCTTGTGTGTATTTAGTTTGCATCGTAGCAATTTTGTCCTGTACCAGTTACGCGTCTCATAACCTGCCTGACGTTTACATCCCGACGCTGGCTAGGGGTTGAGAGCTTTCGCCCTACAGTGCTAGAAGATCAATACCCGCAACTCATAGGGTTAGAACTAACTTGCGGTGAGATGTGTACCATTGAGGTGCCATTTGTGTCCCACGGAGGGGACACAATGGAGACGCTAATCAGCGTGTGGTAGTTATGGACTTTTAGGCACTTGTGTGCCATAAGATACCAAGGATTACCAACTTACTCTTTGAGAGTAACAGATATTTTCATTGTCTACAGGAGGAGATCTACGGTGCGAGATGACAGAATCACTGGTAATCAGCAATCATGGACATGCCTTGCATTCAAGCTATTGAACCCTGAAAGAAACCCTCAGTTTCGCGATAGGGCTATGAAGAACTCCTTTTCTTTTCGCGACAACCTATGTAGTCACTAAAGTTTAGCGCGAAGTATGGAGCTCCTGCTTACTTTTTACTAAATAATCCATGTTTGCAAAAAATTACGATAGTTTTATCCTAAGGCCTGGTTCTACTTCAAGTCGGTTTCTATATTTATTGTTAAAGTAAACTAGTGTTGAAAACCCAGCTTCATTTAAATTAATATACGATGCGTCGATCGATAGTAGGTATTATATTTACAAAAGGACGGGAATAGTGCGACCCGGTATTTTATTTTGATGGCCCGGTACCGGGTCACGACCCGGCAAATGGTAAAAGCTGCGCTAGACTATACGTTAATAATATAATCACACAAGTATCATCAATCACTCTTCATTTACTATGTCCCAATATTGCCGCTTCTAATGTAATATATATTCTCAAAATATAAACACAGGCATAAATTTAATTAATATTAGAGACAGAATGTTCTTAAAGAATTAATTTACGCGTAGACGTTCAGTTTAGGGCATTAAGCTCGTACCCAACATCGGATTGTCGAGCCAACTGTTTGCAAATACAATAACGCAATTACTTTGTACACACTCGCGAAGTTCTGTATGAATTATTAAAATTAAGCTATCTTTGTGCAATATTTAGTTGGGCTACCTTCATTGCACCGTACCTGCGTAGTGTAATTTGAACTCATAGTATATAAAGTTATATGTATGTATATATATTATGGTATGTAAGAGATAGGTATAGTTGAAGATAACGGTGCATGGATAACATTATTTTATATTATATTGTTCGCCAATTGACTACACCGTGCTGGATGGTAAGAAGTTAGGATGGAGTCCAACTGATAAGGACTACCATTCTCGATGTTGACAACCCTAAAATGGTGGTCCCTGCCATGACGGCCATGACATATGCTTTCTCACGCTCCGCTTGAAGAACCCAAGATCGTGTGAAGAGGCAAACACATGTAGAGGCCAATCATTCCACTTCTTTGCCGAAAGTGAAGAAATGAAGTATCAAACGGCATGGTTCGAGACAGTATTTATTCTACCGTGTGTGGTTGACACGATTTTTAAGGTGCTCGTATTATTGTCGTATATTAGGTAATTTCTGTGAGATCGATCTGGGTTTACTTACCCACTTACATGTATTTAAAATATTTTTTTAATAGCTTCTGCATAATTCGCTCATTACTCAAATCTCCTTACTCTCCTTACTCAGGAGTAAAATCTCCTTAAGAAATGTATTACTGAATCGAAAAGGCAAATAAACAACAAAAAATAAATGCAGAGCGTCATGGACGGTAATTGTTAAAAATATGGACAACTTTAAGCCCTCTGAAAGTAATATTAAGTGTATTACATGTGACAATCACACCAAATGATGCTACTGATATTGCAAATAAAATTAACGAGTATTTTATCCCAAAAATCATTATGAAAGCTGATTGTACTCCAGATTATTTACATCTAAATGTTCTACCATATTTATAAGGCATTGTACTGAGGAGGAAGTTGTCGTCGCCATAGGGTCATTAAATAGCATGCAGTATGACGTTATTGCAACTAAAATAACAAATGTTGCTCCGCAGAACTTGCGCCTATACTATGATGATAGTTTTGATCAGTGAAGGCATTTTCCCAACGAGACTAAAAATGTCAGTAGTTAAACCATTGCATAACAAGGGTAGCAAAGAAGACCCTAGCAATTATCGCCCTATCAGACTCATACCTGTATTTTCCAAAAAGTTTTGAAAAAAGATATATATTGGAATTAACAGCTTCTCAACAAAACATAAATAAAAACAAACAGAACGAATTTCAAAAACATAAATCAACCACACTAGCTGCCTATTTATTAAAAAAAAAGGAAACTAAATGTCTTGATGACCGGAAGTGCGTATCAGATGAGAGAGTACCAGAGGAAAACACTGTAGACTATTACTATTTATGAACGGTCTCTAAACGTGGCTGTTACAGCTGACCAGAAACAATCTGAAAGCAACCAATAAGAAAACCAAATATGTATATACCATTACACAATTACAACGCTAATAAAAGTGATTTGTCCATAAAATACCAGGATTTGAAGTATAAGAAACGGATGAAACTAAGTTCCTTGACATAACTGTTGGTGAGCACTGCAACTGGAAGAGTCACATAAAATTTACTAAAACCCATCTTAAAAGTTTCATATTCGCCCTCAGAAGATTAACCACAGTCACAAACCAAAGAACTGCACTCCTTGCGTATCATGGTTATGTTGCGTCCATATTGCGATACGGTCTCTTACTTTGGAGAAATTCTGTAGATATACAGCACTTATTTATTGTATAAAACAGTGCATATGCGCCATTTGTAGTGCTAGACCTACGCAGTCATGTCCGCAGGCCTGTATTCAAACAACTTATATTATTAACCTTGCATCAATGTATATTTTTGAGGTAGGTCTAATCGTAAAGAATCTTCCAGACTAATTCAGGAAATTCGTGGATGGTAAAAAATATTTTTCACGAGACCCGACAAAATTGACTATCCCGACTGTAACAACTAGATTGTTTCAAAGAAACTGTGGATACATGATTGATAAGGTCTAAAATAATATCCCTAAAGATTTATCATACCTAAAATTATAAATAGATTAAGGCAATATTTAATTGAAAATGCATTTTATTCAATCGATGAATTTATGGTATGTAGTTAATGATAAATGATTATTCATGATTGTCTGCTTTATTGACATTGACTATTAATTGTTATATATGTTTGAAAATTATTATTTCTTTTCATTCTTCTTTTTGACATTAGCGTCTGTTTTGATATTATTGTGATGTTATTATTATTATGGATTTTTTACTGACTTATCTATTGTATACACGCTGACATCAATGTAAATCTTCTTTATTTTATATTTTAAATTACGCCACTATTAAATTTTGCACGCTCCTTACAACAGTGAAATGTGTTGGACGAACGAATTTGAATAAAGCCTTAAACACACAGACGCGTTATTATCGGTCGATAATACACCACTGCCTCATTATAGGTCGATAGTACCACGAGCGTTATTGCGTATGCTAATCCCTATTCCTTTAAATGATTGTGTTTGCCGTTATCATCGCACCGATGTACTAAAATGAGGGATATCGCACGTATACGCTAGCGGTATTATCGCACGATACAAACGCGCCCAGTGTCTGTGAGGCTTAAATCAATATGCTCAAACCACTATTTCAATTCGGTAAATATGTATAACACGATAAAAATCAAAACTGACTATGTCATTTTCTGTTCACTATTCATTCACTCATTGAATAGACATTCCACATGAATGCTATCCAGACATAACTCTCCTTGCTAATAAATTGTTGGCGTCTCAGTAATTGATTAATTAACGCGAACATGAAAGGGGTAACAAGTGATAACTCGCGATATGGCCCCCTGATTTATAATGCAATTAATTTTGTTTAATTTAGTGTGAATACGTTTGATTGTAACTGCTCTTTGGTACCGATATTGTTCGGTTGAACTAATTATTTACCTGACTGTACCATATACTGTGTACTTAGGTAAAATAAACTATAAGGAATGAAAAATCCAACTACTGTTGAAAAGACCGCAACGAGTTTGTTACCACGTGGTTTGAAAAATTCACCGTATAATTTGATATTTTATGTAGACTATGACACTTGAGAGATATCGATGGCTGTGGTCTCAAATGAAAGATATTCATTTGTGACGCCAGACATCGCAATCCCTCCAGCCGTTAGGCCTATAGAGGGGAACAAAGAGACCTACATATATTATGTATAGTCGACGAAAGAGATACAGTTGCATCTTTACATACAACTTTATACGAAAAAGTGCAACCGTATCTTCTCTGTCGACTGCACTTGTGCAGTCGGGTAAAAACATTAGTCTGGAGAACGGAAGGAAGTTAGGCAGTATATCCGCTACCTGATGATCGGTATGCAGACATGCGGCCAACTGTTTTGTGCAAATAATATTCAATAAATTTCAAGCAAAATATACATACGATTGAACGAAACTGTACGCAATGATCGCAAGAGTACATTCGTGAACACGATTCCACATCCCACATGTCGATAATCTCGTAGGCCAAGAAAATTCTTCTTACAATCCCGGGTTCTATAAGAGGGCGGCAGTAGAATTGACGATTCAAACATTAAAAAAAAATTACAGTACAATATAAAATTACACTAAAACCAATGTTTTAATTTGTAGTAATGTTAAAACAAACAAATTAAACGCACAAACAAGCCGTGAATGGCGCTGAAATGAAGTCACAGACGAGATTCAAACCGACTAGTGTTATTTAAACAGGCACTGAACACTCCACTCTGATTAATTGTCTCTTCCTAAATAAATACTAACATCGATATTAAGGAATATGTCTTAGTAATAGCGTAGCTAAAGATATTTAAGACGTCTTGTAAATTGTTTAACGTTTTAAGGGTATATTTACTTTGAAAAGTCGATGTCAGTTACACTCTTCTGTCTTTCAGCCATTAATAAATGAACGTCGGGCAGTCGGGCCATCCAGCTCTTTGACATAACTGAGGTATGTGAACCCTGCCTAGATATTTTGAGCTCAAACCAATCTCATCTGCTAGTTGATACATTTGCTGCTGAAGTTGTTTAATATAAACACACAGAGGCATCTTCTTTATCTAGACGCACATCAAAGTCACATCTACACCTCGAACTTCAGAGCCCGAAGCCTCGAAGTTCAAGCTGCTGAGCAGCTCCCGAGTTTCAAATGAAAATACGACTCCTTTTATAGATTTGTTTTAGCTTTTTTAGGCGCGATTGTTGCAGACGCCCTAGCCTTGATAGGATAGCCTGCACTATTACTTCATCCATTGTTTAGCGGGTGCACCGTCATACACCGACGAATAAGATGTTTTACCGCCGTCATTACAATGGAGCACAGTCCTAATTCACTATATCCCCGAATTCTATTCAAATTAACATATTTTGTCGGAATTTCAGGCCAAATTAAGTTGAAATAAGATTAGGTGAACGTAAATAATTTGGACGAATCAACGACATCTGTCCTAATTGACTCAAACGAGGGTTGTTCAACTTCGTCCCTTATTGTGTTAAGGGCTCTTTAATTCACTGATTTTTGTCAAGGGTTTAATGGAGTGGCCGCTTTTATGGTATAAGGAGCTATGTTTTTAGACTATTTATACTGAAGATTGATGGCACTGGGTGGAACTTGTTACACATATTGATGATGCACTTGTAATTTTCCACGATCATTTATGTTATGGTTATAATTGGTTTATTTATTTATTTATAATAAGTACATATACAGCTTATGAACTAATACATTGTCCCACAAAACCGTACAAACGGTTTGACTGTGGGATCAGGAAAAACATCTAGGCATATCTATTGACAATATATTATTTTATGGAGTATACATAAATTAATAGTGTTAGCTTAACTCATGGCAGTGAGTCGATTAAGTGCTTTTTCAATTTCACTTTAAACAACGTTTTTCTCTTTTCAGTTCTTATATCAACACATGTTTAATATGTAAGGAATTCCTTTATTTAAGGTCCTATCACCATACATATTATGGACACTGGGAACTAAAAATTTTCCTGCTGTCATTGTTCTTTGTGTTGTATCTGTTATCTAAGTAACAGGTCACGTGGATCATGCTCTCGACTGCCATGGTTATTAGTAGCAACTACTATCAATGTAAACTTTTGAGAATGTCGAGAGGCGCAGTCGAGATTTAATAAATTATCGTGGAAAATTACAAGTGTATTATCAATATGAGCAACGTTTTCAGTGAACGTTCTTAAAAGATTTCCTTGATAGTACAGTGCCTACCATTTAGTGTGATCGCTATTATATCAAATGCGGGATTCGATTCCCGAGTAGAATAAAGTATTTTGGATCGCACGACTTACGTACACACGCTACCTTTCTTCATGTGGAAATCCCTCCCGCGTCTGGCGGGAGCGGTTGTGTCGGTCTCGAACACTAAAACCGGGGTGTAATATTGCCTATAACATGTTCTTCGCACCCTGACAGATCCAAGGCCATCTCGGGTTTCAAATTACTCTCTCAATTAACCAGGTACCCCCGGCTTGCATATGAGATTTACTTAGAGTGCTAACATAAAGAAGCGGTTTGACTGCTTCGAATAGCCGGCGGCAATCGGCTCTTGTTTAAAATTAGTAGAGTATGCATACGATGCATACGATCGCGGCTTTCCATGTAAGCACCCTTAGAATACAACGCTCCCCAATCTCGGAACACATGCTACATTTATCCGTATAGATCTCAGAAACGAGATTAGTTCCTTTTTATATATACCAGTTAGGTGGCAGGCAAGCACACTGCCCACCTGATGGAAAGTGGGTACCGTGGCCTATAGACGTGTGCAACACCAGGGGCGTCTAACTCCCGCTGCCGACCCTGTTAGAACAGAGAGTTTCTGTGCCGTCAGTGTAGAAAATGAAGCAGGACAAGCTTTTGGTCTTTCTACTGATAGCACAAAAACTCTCCAGTGAGTTCTGGCTACCCCACTCACCGTGAACACAACACGAGATTATTATGGCCGCGGTATTCTGTGCTTCACGCAGGCATAACCACAGGCAAGAGCTAGTTGAAAATATAAAAAGAAATAATAGGAATTGTACCCTATATAGCAGTAGGTATCACTTACCCATAACTTACCCGGGCTCACAAAGGACATGATGTATCGGTGCCGGCCTTATTTTAATGCCCGCCTATACGGGAAGGAGATTAATCATTTTTGGGCCAGTCGCCTCGACCTCTGGCCTTTGTCCCCAAGCTGAGAAGGTCAGTCTTCGCAACAGACATATTTATGACACAGATATAATGAGAAAAATATGTTGTTTTAAGATTTTTTTTACATACAACGCCGGCCGTGAAAGCCTGAAGACTTATAATTTTTGTGTTTGTTAAATTTGTCTGATATTGTACGGGATTTTTTGAAAATAATTGTAATGAAAGTTATACCAGAAAACCAGAAGGTTGTTTGGTTAAGGAGTCGGCCTAACGTTCGAAAGGTCCCGTGATCGAATCCTGGCCATTACACTACCGGCGAGAACATAGCTTAGCTGGAGCGGTTAGAGGGAATATTAGTAATATCGGTCAAAGGATTCCTTAAGAAAATATTGTAGTGGAAATGTATTCAAAATTTAATCTCGATCTAATCTCAATCTCCTAAATGTCAAAAACTTCAAGATGTCAATGTAAATTGTGTTTTGAGAAAATCATTTTTGACATTTATTCCAAACATTAAGATTAGATTAATTGCCTGGAAGAAATTGCCTATTATGGCGACAAGGCCGCCCTTTGTACAACAATTGTATAAAGTATATTTCACTGTTAAGATTTTATATAAATGGTGTACAAAGAAAGTGTTATTCTATTCTATTCTAAAGACATGATTCTAAAGCCGACCGCATACGACAACTGCCGACGCATGCAACACATACATTCCTTGTTAAACTTCGATACGGATAAAGGGGACAATAGAAAAGCCGCAATGAATTACGCGTATCTGCTGCGTGCGTCTGCAGTTGTCGCATGTAGTCACCTTCAGAATCATACCTTCTGATATGTAAAAAATCATTTTACAAGTTTCTACCACTTACAAAAAACGGCTGAATACTTTTAGCTTTTAAACTAGCTTTTAATATTTGCATACAGAATACGAGTTTATAGGAGACAAGCTAGTATCTAACTCGAGTGAGCCTCCGCCAAGAGCTAGTTAAACATAAAACGGATTTACCAACGGAACAAAAACCGCATAGTTAACGGCGTACCGGCCCCGTGTCACCCCGTACCACCCGTACTAATAAATCGCCAGGGAAGGTGGAACGATATTGAAAATCGATACATTTGATATTATGTTGACGCCGTGAATTTGCTCTTCTTGTGGCACTCTTTCCTTTCCTCTTTTGCTTTGGTTTATTTAGACTTTTACTGGAGCGTCTATTGTCTGCTGAAGGATAGCCTCTGTGACGTGGTGGTAGTGAACGCAGCCGCTACGCAGGAGGCGCGGGTTCATCTCATGAATATGTATATTTGCATTTGTTTCTATGTATAATATGTATTATTTACAAAAAAAGTATCAAAGTATGTTTATCCGCATTCTAGATTCCATAAGACAAGCTAGTTAAGCTATGCTTGCCATGGGTCTAGATAGCATTGTGTGAATTGTTGTGGAATATTTATTATTTATAGGCTGGGTAAGACCCAAAAGATTTTGGCGACACTCATTAACGTATTAATTCTATCAGCTAATCCGTCAAACTGGCCACCGTTCATTGTACCTGATATTAATGGTTCAGCTTACCATTTTGCAAAGGTCAAGTCATATTGACGTGTCCTATATAAATAACAGTTAGAGCTTAACAAACATACCTAAATATATAATAATCACGCCTTTATCCCCGCAGGGTTAGGCAGAGTCGAATTCACACCTACATTTCACCAATCTTTGCATTCGGTCCCACCTAATAGGAGTAACCAATATTCCCAATATTGCCGTATTCCGGGCTGTTGACTCGAACCATGCATCTGAGGCTGAGTCTGGGCTGTATATATATATCTGATGTTAACCAGCCCTATCCCTTAGACCCTTTGTACGACACTGCGTGGGAAGAAATGGGGTGGCCCAAATTCTGCTCTGCCGGGAACCTCTCAGCTAATTTAAAAAAAAACTACAATAAATTCCGAAACAAAATACTAATCCATTTTAGGCATAAAATAACGATGGAAGCATAAAATATGACAACCTACTAATTTATTTCAAATATTTTTAACTATCGTTCAACATAGCATAGTGCTCCAAAACCAGTAACTGAATGTTATATTCCACTTTACAAGGTCAATGGATGTCATTCATTTTCAACTTTCAATATAAACTATTTCGTGAATTGGAATTGTTCCAAAATGCATGAAAGTGCCCTGTGGGACCATTAAAAGTTGTCATTGTCGCCCTCAAAGCTCGCCCAGGCGAAATGTTTAAATCCTATCGTTATTTCGCCAGTGGGCAAATAAATTGCAGTCGAATTACTGTTGGTGAGATTTATTCGTCGAATTAATATTTTGGTGATGCTGATTGACATGTTTTTGATCATTATAAACTTACTCTCACATTCCATGATATACAAAAATTACAGGAATTAATGCGATCATGGTATAGGTACTTGCATACCTTGGATCTTTTACTATACCTATCCCTGTAACATGATCGCGTTCATTCCCGTTAACATTAATATGTATTAAATAAACTATTATAATAAACTATGTCTGGTTTTATCTTCCTGATGATCCAGGACGGTGGTGGCAGTGCATGCAATTGCCACTTCAGGGAGTATAGGCTTGATTTGCACTCAGTATAGTTTGCATGCATTTTTTAAATTACAAACTTATTAAACGAACGAAAAGTACAAAGTACAAGTGAAGTGTAGTATATATATTTTAATTCTTTTTTAAATTTATATTTAAATTGATTTAGTTTACGCCAGACCTTACTTGATATTGAATCTTTCAATTGAAATACACCATCTTCTCACGTTATAACTGCCATTAAAACTCACTGTCAAGCAGAATAATGCCGGAGAGTAAATAGTTTAAGTAACAAGATTATTAATACACCTTAACCTCATCCTTCAAACTATAATGCGTTTAAGTCCGCTTGGCCAGCGAGGTGAACTGTGACCCTTGACCCTTTCAATCTGGGACGAAACGTGCCCAGCTGTGGAACTGTAATTGGGGAATAATGATGTTGGAATTGTTCTGGACTTGGGATATAAATGAGGTGGATGGAAATTCTGTTACGAGAAAAAGTACAAAATCAAAAGTACGGTCGTACTTCTCTTTTGTTTCAGAAGTCATTATAAGGCCTTAAGGCAATCACACTGTCTAATTTCGTTGTAAATGAAGGTAGAAACCTAAAATTTCAGTGGAGTTTTACAGACAAATCCTATTACTATAGCTCCTCTAGTCCAAAACACAGTACAGCAGCACAATGTCTATGATGGTTCAGATGAAGCTTAAAGCGTTCGATTCAATTAAAATGTTGACTAAAATGTGCTCCGGTAGCACTGTTCCTTATGTGTCTAACAGATCATGAAATTGATTCTTTGAAAAACGCGCCAAGAGATTCATTTACATTACATTAGTCAAAAATAAGTGTCATGCAAATCAACGACAAGCTTATCGATTATATCGGTCTTTTATCCAATGCATTTCGTATAGCTTACGGCAACACGTCACCGCTACATAGTGAATATTCCGCTCATATTGTCGTTTGAATAGTCTATACAAAATAAATTATTTTTGATACATTTTGCCATCTATGATTTTAGGTTCAGCCTTAGGTTAGCCTATTGCAGACAAGCGGGTTCTTAATCATGGGTAGTCAAGATGACCTTCTTCGACACCCACGGGAAAGGATGGAATGGCTATATTCTAGTCCACCAGGAACTAACAAGGCCTTTGATACGCACATAATGTTTTAGCAACGCGTTTACCATCACAACACTTTAATCTCTAACTATGGACGTGATATTTTTGTTACGTACACTTAGACGTACGGTCTCACAGACCGCTACCTTTATAGGGTGTATTCTATCTGGTTAAGAAAGTATTGTACCAGTTTTTATTTGTATTCCTTTAAGGAACTGCTACCTGTTTTCAAATAAAATCTAATTATATATAACAATAAAGGCGCTTTTTAGATTTTTTTCCTCTAGATCACTTTATAGCAACATTATCTAAAGAAGATTACTTTGTCCGTCAGTTTTATTGGTTTAATCATAAAATATAAAGAACAGAGAATAAAAAAAACTTAACATTAACTTTTTAAAACGGAACATAAAAATGTTAACAATGGTTCAACTTGTACATATTTTTAGGCAGTTTTCGTATAATGGCTTGGAACATTGGAGGCATATTGGCTGTTGACAGCCTACATAAGTGAGGGATCTCCTTGCTTTTTTTCGGTGGACAAAGTTTACTCGTCTTGCATTTAGAAACTATGACTTCTTAAATTGGTAGATCTTGGAATGGCATATCAGTACCCGAAACTCACCCAATTTATTACACAAACGTGGATGAGCGGTCTCATAGACCGCTCTTAAAATTTAAAGCGAAATCACTTACGAAACATAAGATAAGATAAGATAAGATAAGATAAATCTTTATTGTACACCAATAAATTAAAGTACATGTACGGACAACATTATGAAAAAATGTACAAATGGCGGCCTTATCGCTACAAGCGATCTCTTCCAGGCAACCTTTGGATGGACATGTTTTAATTATTTTAACAATAATAACTTATGGGCAGTTATTAATGTAGTCACAAACTTAAAAATATATACACACACACACATATATACATATATAATCCAATAGTAATTTACATAAACCTAAGTACATACTTATATTCAATTTTTATAATTTTTTACATAAATGTACACATACATATGTTACTTATAAATAAATATTCAATATACACACAGCAAGTGCATACCTACACAACGCCACATGGCAAAGTCACAAGGAACTCAGATAATGTTCCTTTACCAGTTTTTTGAAAGTGGCCAAGGATTGTGCGCGTCTAATGGTTACAGGTAAGGCATTCCACAACCTTACAGCCTGGACAGTGAAGGACTTGTCATAAAAAGTTGTGGAATGGGAGGGTGTGGACAATTGCAATGTTACTGACGACCTCAAGGACTTCGAATGTGTGTCATTAAGGAACACGAAACGTTCTTTTAAATAAGTAGGCGTACGGGGATTGAAGAGAATACTGTAAAGCATGGAAAGAATATGAGCATTCCGTCGAAGACGAATTGGGAGCCACTTGAGCAAGTTGCGAAACTGTGACACTTGATCATATTTGCGAAGACCAAATATGAATCTAATACAGAAATTTTGAAGGCGCTCAAGCTTATCAAGTTGCTCCTCGGTGAGATTAAGATAGCTGACATCAGCATAGTCAAGTAGTGGAAGAAGAAGTGATTCAGCAAGTGCAAGTTTAGTGGCTGTTGGTAGGAAGTTACGCAGTCTACGCATAGAACCCGCTGACGCAAACAACTTGCGGCTAACTTCTCGTATTTGTGGGTCCCAGGATAGTGTCTTATCTATCCGTATACCAAGATTTTTTACCTCTCTACTTATTTCAATGGCGACACCGTTAAAAACTACGTCTGGTAATTGTGACCAGTCTATTCGGTTTATCATCCCGGAGCTGCCCAGAACAATAACCTGAGTCTTAGATGGGTTTACCTCAAGTCCATATTGTTTACTCCACTCGCATACTTGTGTCAAATCTGCGTTTATAGTAGAGATGGCAGCCGGCAATTCTTGTAAGGAGGCTTGTGCGTAGATTTGGAGGTCGTCTGCGTAAAGGTGGTAGGAAGAACGTAATGACTTAGAGATGGAATTTATAAAAATTGAGAAAAGTAAAGGAGATAGCACGCCACCCTGTGGCACACCGACAGCTGTACTACACCAAGAAGAGAAGGAATCCTTAAGACGCACCCGCTGTCGGCGCCCAAACAGGTAACTATGAAACCAATCAATCACTGTTGGAGATATGTTAAGAGAGCGTAAAATAAGTAGTAAGTAGTCAGGTGTTGGAAGTGATGAAAGATATTGCAAGGTATTATCTTTGATAATCCGATCATACTTAGACGAAGCTGAGAAATGTTTATTTAGTAAATCTATGTCAATTTGATTAGGAATGGTATCTTGCCGTGACTTTCCAACTCCCAAGGTTCTCAGGAACTTCCAAATTTTAGCTGGGTCGCCGTTCTCGACCGAGTTATGGATATGTTGGCGTTGTGCTTTCCTACACATCTTACCGCAGAGATTCCGTATTTCTACATATTTTTCACGGTTACTAGAAGTAGGCCGTGTTTTATACCTAGTTTTGGCGGCCGCTTTTTTAGATAACATCGCCTTAATATCAGCAGTAAGCCACGGTGCAGGCAAGTGTTTTACTTTTGTAACACGGAGTGGCGCATGTTTATCGTATAGCTCGATTAGCTTGTTACTCAGTATGCTTACTTTGTCATCAACTGACTCTGTGGATAGAAGAGAACTCCAATCTATATTGTCAGCATCCTCACGAAGCTCACTGATGTTCATGCCACTAAAATGACGCATCATCAGAATTTTAGATTTCAGTTTAGGAGGGCGAAGTTTATAGGATAGAAAGATTAAGTCATGGTAAGAAAATTGGTCGGCTGAGCACTGGCCGTGCTTAGCGACTAAATTAGTTGAAGAAACGAGTATAAGGTCAAGAAGGGACGGATTTCGATCAGGGACGTGATGTGTAGAATCAGAAGGTAGTACAGACAGATTACAAGATTGGATAGTATTGAGAAAAGTTGAAGAACGGGAGTCATGTTTCAGTAAACAAGTATTGAAGTCTCCCATTATTATAGTTTCATTGTATAGAGGACAAAGGCGTTCTAACAATTTTTCAAAAGAAAGGAAAAAGTTTATCTTAGATGAGGGGCAATAATAGACACCAAGTAATAGCTTGGTGCGGGAGAGTTCAACTTCTAGAAAGAGGTGTTCACCAGCATTAGATGGTGGTGGTTGTGGTGATAAATCCACAATCCGATAAGGAATGCTATGACGTAGATAGATAGCAACCCCACCACAAGCTGAACCCGTGCGGTCATTCCTAAGTAAATGAAAACCGGGAAGAGAGTAAGCGTTTGTAGATAGACAAGGCTTTAGAAATGACTCCGACACGAGAATGGCGTGAATATTTTTAGAATCGAAACTATGCAGCATATCCGGAAAATGGGCCGGAATACTCTGTGCGTTTATGTGGACTACATTAAAATTCTTGAGAACGTCAGCAAACTGGGTCTGTATAGTTTCAGCCAATGAAGGCGTATATGTACTGCTAATATCATCACTATTGGCCGTCATAAAACTTAAATCTGAGCTACTATCATTCATGCCTATCAGTAAAATAAATAAATAAATGAATAGTATACAGAGACAAATAGTTATCCAATAGCTAATATATAATCTAAATATATATATATATATATATTATATATATATTATATAATTATGCAAATATACCTATAAATTTTTGATTCCTATATGTGTTTTTGTATAACTTTCAATGTCCATCTGCCAGTTACGCGTTACCTGAAGTTTATACATTCACTAAAATATAATAATTTAATATAAACAAATCTAAAAATTGTACACACGACATACCATTACTGCATCAGTCTATAAAGGCCATACACTATTATTTAAAAACCTTAAGACACTCGGTAATTTACAAAAGTCAAGACTATCGAGAATAACAATGTTTTCAAGTTATCATAACAAAAAATTCATGATGATCGGAACGCAACCGGTGTCCATTTGACAAGATTTGACAAGTTTTCAAATGTCAAGCTGACATTTCCAAAATAATAAAAGTATTTTTATAGTTTAAGGTAATTATGAAACTACAAATAATGTACTAAATGGAAGGTATACATATTTGAACATTGTAAAAATTAGGTCAGGTAGTACCATAGTGAAATAGTGTGACTGTTATGCAATAGTGACGCTAACAAACAAGCAACAACAATACATACAATCAAGTTCTATCGCTACTTTTTCGCGACCCGTCTGGCTTTGGTTGTAGCTTTATCAACTGGAGTGGCCTTTGATGGGTTTGGGACAAGCTGATTTAGCTCACTCATAGTAGCTACCCGATGTCTCGTTCCGTCGACGCCAAGAACATAGACGTGGCCCTCCCGCGTCCAACACTTGGAGATGCCAAAACGCTCGCGTGCCGCCATGAAGACTTCGTGTCTGGTCCGAGTTACAAACTCGGATAGTGTTATGCCAGACCCCTTGAGCTTGGATTTTGTAAACCAGACTTTATCCCGCACAGCCATCTGTTGAAGTTTAACCAAAATAGGTCGAGGTTTGCCATCCGATCCATTCGGTGCACGGCGACCCATTCTGTGACATCGCCTAATATCATCAGTAGTGAAGTCACCAAGCATAAGATGATCTCTAAACACACTCACCACACTCTGTGCAGTCACCTCATCCTTTTCTTCAGGTACACCATGCAGCAGCAACATCTTACGTCGGCTCCTTTGTTCAAGATTGTCCACCTGACTGGCCAATAGGTGCATTTGTTGACGAAAGGCAGACAATGTGCTTACAACAAATGCCTTGAATGTTGTGTAGTCCGAAGCAAGACTTGTCAGACTCGGTGCGCTGGTGCTTGGGTTCTTCACACTTTTGCTCAGCTCACCCTCAAAATGTGCCATCCGCTCCTCCAACCCAGCCATAATTGCGGAAAAAGACTGTGTCATGGCATCCATGTTGATTTTTGTTCCGTTGTTGTGCTCAAACTTTGATGTGAATTATATTCCAATATGGATTTGTTTGAATGGAGATAACACGTCCCTGGTTAGTATCTTAGGCTGTCATTAAGTTTTTAGTAAATTTATGTTTATAATTCTAAACCAACGAATTTTTATTAATTTACAAAAGCGAGAGCTTAAAAACAGCTGTTACTTTGCAGAACTACCCACAAGTACATACAGTTGGCGTTGTAAATTTCTTTCTCAACAGTCGTTAACTGAAGCTACTGAGACCGACAGACGTTTGGGGTGCGCGGGATTAGAGGCACGTGAATCACAAACTATAATCGATCTGTGGGACCGCACGTCCATTGCTAAAGGTTAACTTTAGTTGCGTTTGCATCCAAAGGTTGCACTTAAGTCTTGGGTCTTCTCTTCAACTTTTCCCGGCGATTCGACTTATTTTAGTTTTTACAGGAAGGATCAACTACGTTCCTTGTTTTATTAAATGCATTAAAATGCCTCCAAACAGACGTGGTTATACATATCCATACATACATTATCCTCACATTCTGTGATCATGACCCAAGTTACGAAATGAGAAATGGCGGACAGATGTCACTTCTAAAAGTTAAAATACAAGTTTTATATTCTGTGAATATTGTCAAAGTTTTTGGCTCCACGTGAGGAGAGTTCAATCTTATTGATTGCTATAATTTTTGATATCGTCCAATATTGTAAATCAGCTTAGTTCTCTAGCACAAAGAAAGTTATATTCTTTGCATTAGAGAAACAAAGAAACGAGAAATATTTTTAAAAGGTTTAAGCCGTCATCAGCTAGTTCTATATAGATTCATCTATAGATAGAAGTAGCTATCCATATAAAAACAAACACAATTTCTATTAATATACAAACAAATTACCATCGTCATTAATATCATAAAATGAACACGCTACTCGTTGCGGATTAACACCGACAACGAACTGATACAAAGGCTCTGTCTAAATAATGCGATAGAAGCCTGGTTTTTGTTGAAAGGCCGCGGATTAAGGGCATACATGGGTGTGGACGATACCCGATATCGATTCTCGTGTAGTTAGATTTTTAATTTACTTTGGAGATGATTACAGATGTTTACTTCTAGAGGTTTCTTATTATAGGTGTACTAGAATTGCATAGTAAATTGAAAATAAAAATTTGTAGAGTACAATACTGGGCAAATTGGTCTAAACTATCTTGATACTTTTAAGTTTTGATTTGTTATTCATACATAGCAGTGGACATTTATACTTAGGGATTATTTGTTAGGGGACTACCTTATAATAAATTAATGAGCTGCTAAAATGACATATTCTTACGACCAGAATTTATATATAGTCTAAGCTTATGACAAATAGATTTAATTTTTTTTATACAACTGAGTTGGCAGACAAGCACATTTTTAAACAATATAGGAATTTGAAAGATCTACCGTTCCAAAACCATGGTCATAATTTATTCGCAATATATCACCACATTTCGATCCGCAGTCCAAACCGACAGATTGAACCGGCGGTTTTGAACGCGGTCCCGATGCGCGGTCCAAAACTGTACGTGTAAACGGCGCTATTGAATCAAAAGTCACGAGTGTGACTCCTCTGGTGTTACACACGTCTATAAGCCACGGTAACCACTTTCCATCAGGTGGTCTGTGAGCTTGTCTGCCACATCAGTTGTATAAAAATGATTGATGCGGTTATTTTAATATAGGACACGTCATTATGACTTTACTTGGTGATAAGCTTAGGGCAAACATTGTTACACTGGTGGCCCTCAGTTTGACGGCCTTATTAGAATTTTTTAATACAAATGTTAATAAAACAATAAAATAGAAGTTTTTTCACGCCGCGCTTAAGGAACTCGGGACTGTAGGAAGAAGATAACAATTGTTTGAGTAGAACCAAAAGAGCTCAATCATGTTTTTTCATTTAGCTGCTGGACATAAGCCTCTGTCTACCATTGGTCTCGATCCTCCACCCTTAGCATTGAGTCTGTCCCAGCCACCTTTTTCTGGAGGTGATAACCGACTTCAACGCGGGTGAAGCTACAGGCATCTACCAGTAAATTCTATAATATGATCAGTACAAAATGTAGCATTATAACTCTAAATATATAAAATTTAAAGCTTGTCCGCGCAGGTCGTAATACATCCGAGTTAGCCTTTGATCTATGAATATATTCCACTATTTGAGTCGTGCGGCAGGACCTTGCCTCAAAGGATTTGCCGGGAGCTACGAACTGCACTGGATATAGCATGTATGTATTCTGCAACTTAATATTGCAGAATATCTCTTAGTGTACGATACACTTATGCGAATGCTACTACACTATGTATTGTGATAGTTTAACTAACATAGAGCATTCTGAACCGAGTGCAAAGGTGGAGGTTCTCAGGGAAGTTTGTTTTTATCCATATTCCTCGATTATTCCAAGACGGCGGTTTTTTTTGGAAGGGTACGCTTTTCAAGTAGTTCCTTTCATCTATAGGTATTTATTGGGAGCCCCTTATTTCGTAGAAAGAAATTTCATAGAATTTCGTTTCACAGAAAATGTTTCATATAATATTTGGTTCTTATATTTTTATTTCGAATATTATTGTTTCAAAAACAATTTCCTTCAATGAAACATATTTCACAGAAACACAATTGAACGAATTTTTATTCACATTTTTTTGTTTAACAAACTTAACAAACCGTAGAATTATTTTTTAAAGAATATTAAACCACCTTTATAATGTTCCAAATCACATTTATTTTTAACTGTAACATTTACAACTTTAACACCCCGACTCAGATTACCCCGACTCGGATAGGTTAGAAGGCTAATGCGGGAGCTTCGCTACGCTCCGCTCCCGCATTAGGCCTTCGTGGTTATTTTTTTATAAACCACCCAGAAGTAGGAGCCCCGCGTAGCGGGGCTCCGTCGACCTTGTAGACGCATCAATTGTTTAGTTTATAAAAACCATATATATGATAATACGCTATTCTTTGTAATAAGTTTTCTATTAATTAAGCAATATAATGATTAAGAATATTTGATTTGATATTCTATGAAATGATTATTCTAATGTTTAACTTTATATGAAACAAAATTCAATGATTTAAAATTCTTTAAAGTAAGTATTCTGTATATTGATTATTCTATGAAACGAAATTATGCCAAACATTTTCTGTAATAAGAAATTAATCTCTTTTTAATTATATTTTGGTAAATATTTAGTTTACACGTTTAAGTTTTAGTATAGATTGCAAAAGATTCATGACATTATAAAAGTAAAATAATAATTACAAAAACAATCGTCATATTATCAGTATATTTTTAAAACATTTTCTGCTGATCTTTCTTTAAAATATTTTCGATCTGATTTGTTATGAACTGTCTACTTATTCGTCACGTATATATACATTTTCTTAAGCTTACAGAAATAAATTCACTCACTTCGTTTCAAAGGGTAATGTCAGGTAATGTCAAAAATCTTTGACATTACCCGTTATAAAAATATAGCTAAAATCGTTCAGTATAAAAGAACCTATTATTTCGCCTTTTAAATTATGTCTATTTTTTTAAGTGAAAACTTTTTTAGCGGTATTGTACACTTTTTTTTGTAATGAGTAAAAAATGTTAGGACCCTTGCGCGAATGTTCGTGTGTGTTTATGTTACAGCGTGCCACGCGCATCCATGGATGGTGACAGCTGACAGTTCGACCGTCTGTGTAGTGGCCATGTAGTGGTCAGTGTATGCGTAAAATTCGTGTATATAAAGTGTTTAAAATATGGAAAAATTAAAGCAATTCGTGCAAAATTATTCCCTAACCATTCCAAAATATCAAAAATGCACAACGTTAATATTCAAGTTTTCACCTCTTCCGGCACTCCCGGAGTGCAACCCGTCGTTCTTTTAAAACTATAATTTTGGAACAAGTAGGGTAGGTATACTTATTCCACAAGTATAGTAAAAAGAACTTTTTTTTATAAAACATCAAGATTAAAACATCCAGACAAGGTTGAAGATATAAATAATACTGTCTTCAATAACCAGAGTGTCATCAAAACAGCGAGTCAGTCTCGGAATTCTTCAAACACGACACAAAGTAATAAAATACTAAAGTTGTTCTAATAAAAACTTGAGGCTGAAGTCTGAGAAGACATAATTTCGATCACGTTCGATCATAAAAAAGTCCTTTTCTACCCTTCTACCTACCCAGTATACAGTGTAGAGGATTGAAGATAAAATTTTATCGAGCCAACAGTTTAGCGCTGGTCGTAAAATACAGTACTTATTTTTACAAGAGTTAGTTTCAGTGGCGTACGATGAAATAGAATATTTTACAGCTCATCAAAGTGTTGTTCCCTAGTTTTAAGGATTGAGTTTTTATGCATCTGGTGTAAGGTTTTATGGAGTAGATTTGTAGACCCTTGCAGCTGTTAATTTATCTAGTTAAAACATAAAGTTCAAGAGTCCAAACTGGTAATCAATTTGTTGACATTTTGTTTTAATTTTTTTTTATACCTACTAAGTTTATATTTTTTTGTGATCCGTAAAAAAACAATTCTTTTCTTTTCTTTCTTTCCTTATATAATAGTTTATAATAGGTTTTCGTTATATCATTAGAAGATTGGCAGATTATGTACATGAATGTTGATAAAATAAATATTTATAACTTGGGAAAGATTTGCTGAACAATATAATATTATATTATGTGAATTAATAACCTCCAATAATAATACTTACTTTTTGTAATTTTTGTTGACCTCTATTGTAGATTATAAATAAACGTTATCATCTATATTTATTAAATTGACTCATTACCACTCATTGATTAATCACGAAATCTCACAAACTAAAACACCTACATACTTCAAATTTGGCTGCTAGGTTCCTTATAAGATGTAGACATTCAATAAAAACGGATTTTACGAAACTCCACCCCTGAGGTGGTAAAACAGCTGATGGTTGTTTGTATGAAAGTCTTAATTCACTCCACGCGTACGAAGTCGCAGACACCCGATGGCCGTTAGAACTTCATGTTGACAAATACAAACATGTAGCTACATCAAAACACATGCATAGATGTTTTTTTTTTGCACGTAGTATAGTCAAAAATCAATGTTTAAAAATGATTGAAAAATCATTCATTGGTTCCGATAGTTCGTAAGAATATCGGTAGACAGATATAAAGGAGAATTTTTGATTGGTTCGGGCGAGGTCTGGTAGCTTAGCGGCCAAAGCATTGCCCTTGTAAGGCAAAGATCGCGGGTTCAAACCCCGCCTAGATCGATTAAATTTTTTCTATTTTAATCGATGAAATACATAGATGTATAAACGACTTCGTGTAATGGCTAAAATGGAAACTAAGTGGCAAACTGTCAAATGCATATTGTTTCATTGCACAAGTTACATTTAGTATGAATCAAAATCATATGACCAAGTAGCTTTATGGTAATTTAAATGTTGACGGTCAAATACGCGAGACAATAAGTAAAAACTAAAAACAAAAAAGTCTAAAAAGTCTCGACCCCAGGCAACGTACTATACATATACTTAGATAAGTAACTAGACCAATAAAAATTGATTTTACTCATGCATACCTCTGTATTTGTTCAGTAAAACATACTTACAAATATTTGCACAGACCTCTGACGCAGCAGTCGACCACGCTACTTGTCATCCCTATAACCAAATTACTTTCATGCTTGTGACCAAACAAATATCATTCCTATTTACATTCCTATATGAAAATAAAATCACGTCTGCTTCATATTCAGAGGTCAAATGGAATCAGTATGTGGGGATGTGTCTTCAAGGCGTAATAACTACGTGTGAGGGACAGGCGCAGGAGATATTTCCCCAGAGGCGTGGCTGTCTCCACAGCTTGTCGCTATGTAATTATATAGAATGGACAACAACGTGTAAAGCTATTATTATACTTCTTGAGGGATGTTTGGTGGGTGTTTTTGAAGGAGGATGGTGGGAAGGCCTGTGATATGTTTTCTCGCGTTATACGCAATTCCCGCTTTTACTGATATCATCGCAAAATTTGTCAGCTTTAAAATAGGCTTTTATCATGGTGGTACAGTCAATGAGAGGGGTATGCTTATAATTTTATCTATTTGTTTCATACAATTTGATTGACAAACAGATACACGATCAAACTAATGGAAAGTGCGGGTTAATCAGTGGATATGTATCCCAATGATGTATTTTTTTTACACAGCACAATCTAGACTTGAACTTGAACTGAGTATAGCTTATAATATGGGTCCATTCTCCGTCGCGGGGTGCTCTACCTCGGGTGGAACATACACCTGCATAAATCTGTGAAATGAACTCCCTGCTGTGAATTTTCCAAATGACTACAATATGGGGTTATTCAAGTAGGTTCTTACGGGGTCGGCAGCACGAGTTTGACCCCCTGGTGCTTCACACGTCCATAGACCAAGGGAACAAGTATATCAGCGGTAAGCGGTATAAAAAAACACAGTTTAGGTGGCAGACAAGCACACAGCCCACCCGATGGAAAGCGGCTACCGCAGCCTCATCATCATCGACATTTAGACGTTGTCCCGAATGCATCCGAGGCCAAGATGCCCTCGGAGCTCGGGGTCCGCCTTCCGACTCTACCTCCTCCACTTCGAACGATCTTGGGCGTCCATGGTAGTGAGACCATACCATATAGGCTACCGCAGCCTATGGACGTGTTTAACACCAGGGGCGTCACACTCACGCTGCCGACCCTGTTAGAACAGAGTTTCTGTGCCTTCAGTGTAGAAGATAAAGTCTCTCCAAAATCTCTACAGTGAGCTCTGGCTACCCTACTCACCGCCGCGAACACAACACGAGGTTATTATGACCGCAGTATTCTGAAGTGCGGAGGTACTTCCCCAGTCGGCCTGCTCAACTGGACAGAAATACCATCATGTCCTACCTCCAACAAGTATCCACACATGGCGTCTTTACACATAGCCGGGTAAATCCGCGGGCTTCAGTTATTTTCTCCTCTCGTAATTTCCTCCGAGGCCTAGATACCATTGTCACTAATTACCTTTACTAGCTGTCAGTTAAAATTGAGGGTGAATCGCTAACGACTTCACAGAACTACTTAACTGCGTGACTAGACGGAGAATAATAGTTCCAATATTAGGGTGGAGTACCACTGCCCCTTGGTAGTAATTCCTATGCCTGCTTATTGTAGAATATAATGATAAATGTATGGGTTTGACATGAATTTTGACGTATAAAACGTTTATGACATACGTTGGCTACTCGATCGAGGAGATCGAGTGAAATGCCCACCCTCACGCAAAAACCGCGCCATGACGTGGAGTTGCGGATACCAGCCCGTGTTACCATACCATACCATACGTTGGCTACTGTCATGAACGTTAAAATACGTGTCAATCCCATACATTAGTCATTCTATTCTACAATACCCCGACCAACGAATTGCAACTTGTCTAAAAGGGCTGAAGTTGGCAAGGCGTATTGATTTTTGTTGCAAGCGTTTATATTTCACAGGCTTCAGTTTTTGGATTGTCAATCAATAATAAAATGTATTTTAGACTGTCTGTACACGAGGTACCAATGAGTTATTTTTTGTATCTGCAATACTTGTAATATTGATAAAAAAACATAACGAATGAAATATCCGGCCGGTGGGGTGGGTATGTCGGACTGGAACCGAATAAAAACGCACGTTGTCACAGGTCTCAAATGCCGAGTGTAAGATAGCTCATTAACGCATTTCCCTCGCACTCTAGTTGACCCTGGGTCATTTTCTGTTCTGGGTCAAGTGGTCACCATGGCCTTTGGACGTGTAGAACAGGGAGTCACACTCATGCTGCCGACCATGTAAGAATAGAGAACGGTCCGATGAGCAAAAAATTTAGATAAAGCACACCAATTTTTTTGAAGTGAAAACTTCTTTAGCGGCGTTGGATGGGTGTAAAATGTTAAGGAAGCGTCAGGATTAGTTGACCTTTGAACCGTAACCGACGACTGACGTCATACAAGATTAGGTATAGACTATGTATTTTGCAAATTACAATAGATAGCGTCGTAGCTTAAACGGTAAGCACTTCGACTGGAAGTCCTTATAGTTTCAGATAGTATCGGGTTCAAATCACCTGGCTTTCAGGGATTTTTTGTGATTGTTTTTTCTTATATATTACTTTTGGTGTATATTTATTACTTTTGGTGATTATTTTTTCTTTTTGTAATTTATTACTTTTATTATTATTTTTTCTTTCTGTAATTTATTATTTTATGTGATTATTTTTTCTTTTCATAATTTATTAATTTCTTCTGACAGAAAATTAGCAGAAAATAAGTGATAGGTTTTATGATTAGCGCTATATTATATGTATGGTATGGTATGTTCTTTTTTATCTTTTTCTATGTATATAACGAAGAAAGAAAAAAAGAAAATGTTTTCACTTCTGCCGGCACTCCCAGAGTGCAACCCGTCTTTTTTTTAAATTACATATAAATACTGCTGCATATAAATTTGCAAATATAATGCTACTAATATATATGCTGAATATAATTGTAATACTTTTATTGTTACATTTAGATTTATTATTAGGGGAATTTGACCTTGGCTATTATTGTTTTTTTTTGCTTTATATATTTTGCACGTCAAGCTGTTCTTTTTTGTGACATTTTGGAATTTTGAATATTTTATTTCCTGCCATTTCTTTTGCTATCCTTGTTTATCTTTGGATCTTTTGTAAAAAATTACATGATGATGTTACTGTATGATTTTATTTTATTTTATTATGTTTTCATTCTTACTTAAATTCAACACAATGAAAAAGTTTTTCTGAATAAATAAATAAAAAAAAACCGTATTAAACAGAGGAATACCCAGTAAAGCAAAGTTCTTCTTTAAACTTGATTCTCAAACAATTCAATTCGATTCGATTTTAGATAAAACTCCTTCGAAAGTACGTCTGCATCCCGCTACTTAATAGATTAATGCCCTTTCACAATATCCCTGCTCACACAATTCAATAGAAATAAAACAAGCTAAGATTACCAACAAAAACCAATACTAAAATTGTAAATTACCCGTGTTTGTACATCGGAGATATTAAGAAAATAAATAAAATACTGAACTCGGGTTGTGTTACAATAACGTTTTTGAAAGCAAAAATATTTTTTTGGAATTTTTGTTGGTTGGTTGTTAGCGATGGACGCGAAAAATACTGCACGGATTTGATGAAAATAGTTTGGTTATTTTAAAATAACGATCATTTTTTTTCAAATCGTTCACAGAAGGAAATGAACATGTGCTATGGCCGCAAATACTAGTGAACGGATTTTGCTATTGTTTTATTACAATGATCATTCTCATAAAAACTAACTAAAACTAATTATTTCATCGCAATCAGTTGTGTAGAACTAATACTTATAATGAAAAGTTGCGAACCTAACCTCTTGAGACTTTACCTTCAGCTTACCATCAGGCGAGGTAAAGTCAAATTGACGTGTACTATTTATAAAAAAAAAACACGGAAGCGAAGTCGTGTGCTTATTTTTTTTTACCACTGAGGTTTAATCCACTTTATGGAAAGCGGTTACCGTGGCCTATGAACGTGTGCAACACCAGGGGAGTCACACTTGTGCTGTCGACCCTGTAAATAAAGAGACTTCCTGTGCTGTTAGTGTAGAAGACAAAACAGGCATATACTTTCGTCTTCCCACTGACAACACAAAAACTCTCCAGTGAGCTCTGGCTACCCTACTCACTGCCAGGAAGACACGAGGTTATTATAGCCGCGATTGCCTTTAGGAGCGCAGGTCTTTCTTCAGTCGGACTGCTCAATTGGACGGGAATACTGTAGAGTCCTACCTCCTAACTACTAACTAAATATTATCCAACAAGAACTAAACAAACTCAGTCCGTAAGGCGTAAACATGTTTACCTTGTCAATTATTTAATATAGCAACATCGAATTTGTTTTTAAATGCAAAAACAATCAAGCTTGGCTCACGTCTCGAACCTACGCCATCCCAAATTACGTGCGGATGCTGTCAATCAATTTCAATAATTAAATTTAGCTTGACATCATCAATAGCCCAGTGCAGAATTATAAACGTTCAGTGTTCCGTAATTTCTAAGAAATCTGGTAAATTAAAATATTTGTTATTATTTTATGCTTGACATAAAAACAGCTGAGTTCTTAAGGCGGTAAAAATAAACCACAAAATAAGGAAAAATAGGAAGAACACGTCAATTTCTTTACCTCGTTTGATGGTAAGCTGAAAGCAAACTCTCAGGAATGAGAGGCACCATTACAGACACGTATGATAACAATTGTAGGAGTGAGTAGTGACGACGTCAGCAGATACCTTTTCAAGCCACCCTTAAAGGACCCGGGACGACAGATAAGCCGGTCCGATGCCATTGCAACTAACGCAAGGATGATAATAATAAGACAAAAAGCCCTCCACAGTACGTTGCATGCAGCCGCATAAGCAAAAACAAATAACACATCATAACGAAGTGTGCTTCCACCATAAAATATAAAAACGTGTAGTGAATAGAAAGTTCCTCTTTTCATTTTGGACTTTAAAACTCAGCCATAAAGTCTAAAATTTAATGACATTTTATGTAATGCCAGCGGTATGACAGTGGTGTTGTTATGTCATAAAATTAGCATCACAAGCCAAGGTCACCAGCAATTCGGCCCCTCTCGGGGTCTGATGAGCATTCACCATGGAAAAGCTGACGTACAAATAAAAAGCTATAAATGTACCTCGGGTTTGGACGCAACTGGGAAATCACCATGAGAATGATGACGATTAAAATAATCATCACCAGAAGAACACAGTCTATTGAATAATTTCAACAATACTTTTAAAATGCAAAGGCATTCAAAAATTTGAATATAAATACTTAATTGAGATAACTCTGAGAAGATGAAATATGCAAATATTTTAATCAAATCAACCACCAGAGAGTTGTTGTATTTCTGTTATGATAGCTGTCTATCTTAATGTTTGTAAATCTGCCGATTTGAAAGATTTCGAAATTAAATACCAAATCTTGTTAGGTATTGTTTCCTACTTCCTGCTAATTTAAAAAAAATGAAGTTTGTGAGGAACATCGAGGAGATAACACATGAATAGAAATATCTTAGTTTATGTGTGTGTGGATATGAATAGATTACAATGAAATTTGGCACAGGTACACTCTGACGGCTATAATGTAAGCTTTCCTCTCGTGATTGGGGATTTAAAGATAATCGCTCCCGTAAAGGCCAATATTAACCATGCTACCCATAGAACCGACAAAATTCAAAAAAATAAATTAACAGAGGACTAGATGTATATACCTACTTAAAAGGTATTCGTACCTACTGCTCTGTTCCCTTTTGTTCTGGTTGGGATGTTGTTATACTTATCAGCGAAAAAACTTCCATTGCGAAAAAATTTAGATAAAGCACACCAATTTTTTTGAAGTGAAAACTTCTTTAGCGGCGTTGGATGGGTGTAAAATGTTAAGGAAGCGTCAGGATTAGTTGACCTTTGAACCGTAACCGACGACTGACGTCATACAAGATTAGGTATAGACTATGTATTTTGCAAATTACAATAGATAGCGTCGTAGCTTAAACGGTAAGCACTTCGACTGGAAGTCCTTATAGTTTCAGATAGTATCGGGTTCAAATCACCTGGCTTTCAGGGATTTTTTGTGATTGTTTTTTCTTATATATTACTTTTGGTGTATATTTATTACTTTTGGTGATTATTTTTTCTTTTTGTAATTTATTACTTTTATTATTATTTTTTCTTTCTGTAATTTATTATTTTATGTGATTATTTTATCTTTTCATATTTTATTAATTTCTTCTGACAGAAAATTAGCAGAAAATAAGTGATAGGTTCTTTGATTAGCGCTATATTATATGTATGGTATGGTATGTTCTTTTTTATCTTTTTCTATGTATATAACGAAGAAAGAAAAAAAGAAAATGTTTTCACTTCTGCCGGCACTCTCAGAGTGCAACCCGTCTTTTTTTTAAATTACATATAAATACTGCTGCATATAAATTTGCAAATATACTGCTACTAATATATATGCTGAATATAATTGTAATACTTTTATTGTTACATTTAGATTTATTATTAGGGGAATTTGACCATGGCTATTATTGTTTTTTTTTTTGCTTTATATATTTTGCACGTCAAGCTGTTCTTTTTTGTGACATTTTGGAATTTTGAATATTTTATTTTCTGCCATTTATTTTGCTATACTTGTTTATATTTGGATCTTTTGTAAAAAAATTACATGATGATGTTACTGTATGATTTTATTCTATTTTATTATGTTTTCATTCTTACTTAAATTCAACACAATTGAAAAAGCTTTTCTGAATAAATAAATTAAACTGCCAGGAAGACACGAGGTTATTATAGCCGCGATTGCCTTTAGGAGCGCAGGTCTTTCTTCAGTCGGACTGCTCAATTGAACGGGAATACTGTAGAGTCCTACCTCCTAACTACTAACTAAATATTATCCAACAAGAACTAAACAAACTCAGTCCGTAAGGCGTAAACATGTTTACCTTGTCAATTATTTAATATAGCAACATCGAATTTGTTTTTAAATGCAAAAACAATCAAGCTTGGCTCACGTCTCGAACCTACGCCATCCCAAATTACGTGCGGATGCTGTCAATCAATTTCAATAATTAAATTTAGCTTGACATCATCAATAGCCCAGTGCAGAATTATAAACGTTCAGTGTTCCGTAATTTCTAAGAAATCTGGTAAATTAAAATATTTGTTATTATTTTATGCTTGACATACAAACAGCTGAGTTCTTAAGGCGGTAAAAATAAACCACAAAATAAGGAAAAATTGGAATAACACGTCAATTTCTTTACCTCGTTTGATGGTAAGCTGAAGGCAAACTCTCAGGAATGAGAGGCACCATTACAGACACGTACGATAACAATTGTAGGAGTGAGTAGTGACGACGTCAGCAGATGCCTTTTCAAGACAAAGGCTTAAAGGACCCGGGTCGACAGATAAGCCGGTCCGATGCCATTGCAACTAACGCAAGGATGATAATAATAAGACAAAAAGCCCTCCACAGTACGTTGCATGCAGCCGCATAAGCAAAAACAAATAACACATCATAACGAAGTGTGCTTCCACCATAAAATATATAAACGTGTAGTGAAAAGAAAGTTCCTCTTTTCATTTTGGACTTTAAACCTCAGCCATAAAGTCTAAAATTTAATGACATTTTATGTAATGCCAACGGTATGACAGTGGTGTTGTTATGTCATAAAATTAGCATCACAAGCCAAGGTCACCAGCAATTCGGCCGCTCTCGGGGTCTGATGAGCATTCACCATGGAAAAGCTGACGTACAAATAAAAAGCTATAAATGTACCTCGGGTTTGGACGCAACTGGGAAATCACCATGAGAATGATGACGATTAAAATAATCATCACCAGAAGAACACAGTCTATTGAATAATTTCAACAATACTTTTAAAATGCAAAGGCATTCAAAAATTTGAATATAAATACTTAATTGAGATAACTCTGAGAAGATGAAATATGCAAATATTTTAATCAAATCAACCACCAGAGAGTTGTTGTATTTCTGTTATGATAGCTGTCTATCTTAATGTTTGTAAATCTGCCGATTTGAAAGATTTCGAAATTAAATACCTAATCTTGTTAGGTATTGTTTCCTACTTCCTGCTAATTTAAAAAAAATGAAGTTTGTGAGGAACATCGAGGAGATAACACATGAATAGAAATATCTTAGTTTATGTGTGTGTGGATATGAATAGATTACAATGAAATTTGGCACAGGTACACTCTGACGGCTATAATGTAAGCTTTCCTCTCGTGATTGGGGATTTAAAGATAATCGCTCCCGTAAAGGCCAATATTAACCATGCTACCCATAGAACCGACAAAATTCAAAAAAATAAATTAACAGAGGACTAGATGTATATACCTACTTAAAAGGTATTCGTACCTACTGCTCTGTTCCCTTTTGTTCTGGTTGGGATGTTGTTATACTTATCAGCGAAAAAACTTCCGTTGCGCGATTTAGAATCAGTGGTATCATACAAGTTCAGCTTAAATTTGCTAGATGGCACTAAATATTTTGATCTGAATATATATTTTTATACATGCAGAAGACATTTAGTCGAAGAGCGTTAAACGGTCTCCGTCCTCCATAGGGAGGGGCTTAGGGGCGAAGAGGAAGGGGTACTCTTGCCCCTAAAAGAAGGAGACTCGACTCGAGATACGTTCTCCTGTCTTCAGGCCCCCTGTACTCCACATTTAAATGATAAATGGCTTATGCCTGACGGACTTTCTCAAAAATGACTTCCTCGGGTTTCTTCCATCATAGGTACCTGTGTTAGAACACTGCTTGGTGTCAGTCGGTCTGTGTTAGTTGATTTGAACATAGGTACTTCAATACTAGCCCCAGTGAAGTAGCACCCGTGGGAAACGTCCTAGGAAAGACGGTCGCCATTACAGACACTAACAATGCTACAATGGTGCCTTCAAGTTGACAGCCACATCAGATGCTTGCCTAGGACTGTAGGAAGGAGGGAAAACGGGTGCTGTTAAATAATTCCAAGACTGAATGGTGCGGTAAAGAAAAGAGTCGACGGACCGCTTGGCTCTTGATTAATTCTTTGCAGTCTTTTAGAACAGGCCCCCAATTCTCCTAAATTTATGATACAACAACACCACTGTCATACCGCTGACATTGTATAAAATGTCATTAAATTTTAAACTTTATCCATAATAAAAGAGGAAGAGTATATAACATTTTTCATTTCCTCTACAAGACTATCATTTAATTTTAGACATTAACAGTATAGGAGTAAAGTTTAAAGTTAAACGTCATTTGTTACAGTGTCTGTGGTACGACAGTGGTTTTGCTATGGTAAAAATAATAGCAGAATCTGGTAATAATTAAATCGATTTTAATCGAAAAAGTTGAATTTGACTAGGCGGGGATCGAACCCGCGATATCTGCCTCACAGGGGCAATGATTTGACCACTAAGCAACCAGACCTTGTGAGGCAGAGATCCCCGCCTAGACCAATTCAACTTTTTCTATTAAAATGAACCTTATTGTAATCAGAATTTAAATAAATGTCGCCTCTGAAGGAATACGAAATTTTCCCGTGCCACGTATCATCCCAACCGCTAACGTTTCATGTAAAGAGTTTAAAGTTAAACGTCATTTGTTACAGTGTCTGTGGTACGACAGTGGTTTTGCTATGGTAAAAATAATAGCAGAATCTGGTAATAATTCGTAAAAAAAATCATATCGTCACTGGAGCCGCACCTTTATAATCATTAACCAACAGACCCCGGGGGCAAATGGGCATAAATTAAGTAATAAGACACGTTTATTTGTTGGCCAATATTAACAGCTTTTATGGCCCGAAGCCTAATGTTACTTCGCTAAGAAATTGTAATCATATTTCTGTGTAAAATTGCCTTTGTTGTCGCGTTAATCAAGAATTACTTTGGTTAAATATACAGAGACGGAGATTACCCATTAAATTTTTTATTAATCCTACTAATACAATATGTGACAGTTTGTGAATATGTTTAGATGTTTTTTGCTTGATCCTGCTGAAACGGCTCTACGAATCTTGGTGAAATTTGGTGCAGAAATAGATTATAGTCTGAAATAACACATGGATAAATTTTATTCCTCGACAAGATTACCGTGGAGAGCCACAGCAAACGTGTAGAATTTATAGAAATAGGTAATATACTGTTACTTTTTTTTTATATAATTTTTTAGCATTTTTTATGCCAAATATTCAAATCGATTTTAATCGAAAAAGTTGAATTTGTCTAGGCGGGGATCGAACCCGCGATATCTGCCTGACAGGGGCAATGATTTGATCACTAAGCAACCAGACCTTGTGAGGCAGAGATCCCCGCCTAGACCAATTCAACTTTTTCTATTGAAATGAACCTTATTGTAATCAGAATTTAAATAAATGTCGCCTCTGAAGGAATACGAAATTTTCCCGTGCCACGTATCATCCCAACCGCTAACGTTTCATGTCTATTCATACTAATATTTTCACTGAAGAACCCTCCTAGACGAAGTACGATATCCTCTAAAATCTAGAGCTAAATCTAGAGAATAAAAGTGCGTACTATTATTCTATCTTACATTCCGTGATTATTACAATAAAGCATTACATATCTACCTATCTATCATGCATGACATTTTTAAAATGGCGCGACCTTAACTCGAACTGCTGACTATTTCAATCGGAATTGGTAAAATGTTCATGTCAACCGCGGAGAGAACACAATAGCGGACTAGTCGTACGAATCGAGCTAGAAGCATTACACGCCTCGGTGGACCACATTCCACTATATCTATCCCAATGTTGAATGTTTTGGAAAGAAATGATATATTAAATGTTTTGTGATATCGTACCCATTGTTTTGGAATTGATTGTGTTCCGTGAAAATTCTTTCCGACTGTTACGATCGCGTATCTTTTTGCCAGGACCATAGCAAGTGAAAGTTGGATGCAGACTTATATATATAAATAGTTATAGTTCTGTTGGTTCTTGGGCTGAACACCCAATTAAAAACTTCGCATGTAATAATATCAAAAACACTTTATTTTCGGGTATTTATATCGGACTCGAACCAAATAAAATACACGCCGTCTTTGGCCCTTTTGCTTGCCGGAGGTAGTGCTGGTTCTAGGGGGGTGGCTTTAACCCGGCACACGTGCCCCGGGCAGCAGAATCAGGATGCGGCAAATCCAAATTTCACCCTCGGACCACCCTAGTTCACCGTTGACCCGGTGCCTGTACCAAAGCTAGGAGAAGTTATTAGCTCATTATTTTCAGCGTGGGTGGTGTAACACGTTTCACCGCCGATGACCGACTAGAATAAACTAAACTACTACCTATATCAAGTCTTACTCAATCATTGATTTATTCCTGTCAACCTAGCACTTTTTTCAATTGAGACAACCCTAGACCGTGCACATAATATTTGATATTATCTGCGAAGCTTTCTACAGAGCTGTTTTCAATTATCCTGCTCAACACGAGAAGTGTAAGTGTGAAAATCAAATACGTAAACAAATCCCCTGGGGAGTCCCCGCTAGGGCTGGTACGTTTTTTGTAAAACAAATCGTGATTGCACCAATGCAAATAGACATATTCATACGTACAAATATTTCCGCTAAGCGGGAAGGAAATACCGGGAAGTCCCCTGCTTAGTAGTAGCAATTACTACGATGATGTAATAAATGACATTAATATTTTTGTCCTGGGTCACATTGCAGCACATAAATGTCATTAATCCCAAATCATACATTTGTTGAAAATTGCTATTTATTTTCATTTTTAAATAATTCTTTCATCTTTACGACTAGGCTGTCAGAGTTAAAAATATATTTATTTTTGGCAGTTGGCAGCCCTGTTTAAATGGCGATCGCGATGAAAAGGGAATGAAATTCAATCGCTCGCTGCAATTTCAATGTTATTGCGGCTTGTTACTGTTGTTACTGCCGGCTGACCGTGCCTGCTGTTTGTAGCCGTTTTCTAAATGGATAATAAAATATTGTAGTTAATGCATCCTAAATTCACACACACCTTTCGTTGTAGTTGGTTATTGATAGTTATGAAGCGTATATTTAGTTAATTTAAAGCAATCTATGCAGTAATAAAGCAATATACGCATTATAAATATTATTACCTGATGCCTGAAGCTTCGCCAGCGTAGTTGTCAGTTTTTGAAGTGAAAACTTCTTTGGCGGCGTTGGATGGGTAAAAAGTGTTAAACTCGCTAAGTATCTCAGCGGTTAGAGCATTCAGTGTAAGTGTATCCCTGTAAGTGATTGGTCCCGGGTTCCAGTATCCTTTGAGCATTCACTTTTTCAAACTAAATCGAGCATAAATTACGAAATAAACATTATATAAAATGAAAAGTACTGGAAGAAACTATATAAAAATTGTATAGGACGAAATGGCAACAATTCTGCATCGAACTAAAAACGCGTTAATCCGATAATGATACTCGAAGTAATTGGTGTACGTACATTAAAAAAAACCGATCGAATTGAAAACCTTCGCCTTTTTGGTCGGTTAAAAAGTGGTTTGTTTGGGAATTGAATTCACAACCCTGACATTACAGTCAAACGTTCTATCGCCACGCCATATTGAGCCGGTGACTTAAAAACATTGAGATTATAAGATCTTATCTTTGACGCGTAAGAATTCAGACAGAGGTTTAGTGTGAGTGAACTCTAGATAGTGTATATGGGGCCCCATCGAGGGTTTGAGCCAAAGTCGCCTGCAAGCCATTACATCTGGTGATCGATGGACGAGGCTCTGATGCGAGCTTGTCTCTCAGGGTTGGGGGTTAGATCGTCGTTGTCCTGGACAGGACTGAAACTATCATAATGTTGGGGCACTACATGGTACAGGTAACAAAGAACCTAATGAAATCCTAGACCTCCTGACTAACATCCCTGATTTTCAAAAACAACTATATTTAACGGATTCCAGCACGATTTATTTGGTTTTTCATATATTTGCTTAGCATTTGAGCACCATGGTACGGGAAGGCTGCTGAAATGCAACCGAAAATTCGGGCTCAGTGTCAAAACCAAACTATCAACAAATAAAAATGTGACACAGTTGAACGTTTCCGTGAATACCTATCAGTCATTGAAATAAAACTATTTTTAACGGATTCTAACACGATTTTTTTATATTACGAAGGTCGTCGAAGGTGGCCCACAAATGCATGGGCCCACCTGATGTAAAGTGGTTAAAATGACTTACTGTCTATTCAAATGATATTACATATTTTACATTTTCATATTTCAATATTTAAGGATAATAATACATTCAGGTAAAATTCTAACAGTAACAACACTGATTGATAAGTTTAAAAATAGTGATTGCATTAGAAATTACTCCATAGCGTTATTTTCAATGTTAATAGCATGGCTGTCCTTGGTACATTTTCTGGTCGCGATAACTAATTTGTTTTCAGTTATTTATAACGGTAAATAGATTTTTTCCGCAGGTTCGCGTCACACTGTCAATATTTGAGTAAACGTTATCGTTATCAGCGGGTTTGATAATGGTACAGGCGAGAACATAACACTTTGAAGGTAAACTTAACTTTCTTTTTTATGCGGACTTGACAATTACGAAGACAACGAAACAAATAATTGAATTTGGAAGAGGTTTTCTCAAGTTTTGAATTTAACAACAAAAGCTATTCATGTTACTCAAGCTGATAACAATAAAGAAAGCATAGAAAAATCTAAGCACTGATTAATTTTTTTAAATACAAATTGGAATAATTACCTAATTGAAAAAGAACTACTCTTATCAATTCCTATAAAAAAGCAAGTCTCTCCCATGACTATAATGAAAAAAAAATCTCTATTAGGTACTCTATTTATATTATTAATCTTTTACACTTTTGTTCGCGACAGTACAAAATAACTGCGCTCTTCTCTTATCTATCTAAAATCTAACAGTCGGCCTCACCATTGTGTCGCGTAGTACAGAATCGAACAAAAAATGAATTTCATATACATTGTCGCTATAATCATACTTATGGGCGAAACAGAAGGCTTCCTTGAAGACACGGCGAGCATTAAAATGAAAAACGAACAAAGGACACTCTTAAGGAAATTGCAAAATCTCCAAGACCCGAAACATGAAGCAAAGGCTTTGACATGGAACGAAATGTTGGCAGACGTATTAGTGAACAGAATAAAGATATTCTCGTCCAACAAAGTGGATGACAACGAAATTAATAAGGAGTATAGTGAACCGTCCAAAACTAAGAAAGTGCTCATTAATTGTTTTAGCGAAGTGCTGTTAATATACAAGAATTGTTTTTATGATAAATGGACTTGGAGATACGAGGAACCGGACTTCGATTATGTTGATACGACTTCAAACCCAGATGTGACTAATACAGATATTCCTATACATGAAATTGATGGTCCGAAAGGTGAAGTAGAAATCATTGAACCGAAATATCATGGGAAATTGGAGGATGCTGATATAGAAGATGGTGAAGAGACAAAATGTCCTGAAGGTGATGTGAAGGATGAAAAAGGGAATTGTGTGAAACAAATTTCTAGATTATTGGTTTCTGTTCCGAATCAGTGTCCGAGTGGTTATCGAGCTGATAGGCTTGGGAACTGTCGAATGATATTTTATTAGCGAGTTCTGACACCAGTAGGATAACCATGAAATGGGCCATCGAAGTTTCGGGCAATCCTTTTTATAGAACGCACACATTTATTCCGAAATCGAATCCGAAAATGTGTAGCAGTGTAGTTCGGTACCGTAAGAAGGAAGTGACTTCATGGTACCTACATAGTAAAATGCTGTCTTTCGCTAGTGTTCCGTGTGTTGCCGAAGTTTACGCGCCAAATTTGCGATGTTACGGCCCGAAATTTTGTATGTTTCTTGGTAGCTCCCAGATTTCGTGTATTTATTTATGAAAATGTGATACTCATGAAGAAATATGTTGTAAGTTTAAATGTTTATAATCGCTTTCAGAAGTTGCTGAACATTAACAAATTTACATAAATGAACAATCGTACCTACTTTGTATATTAGAATGAATGAATAGATAAATTGACGTATAAAATTTTCAAGCATTTAATGTACATAAGATAGGAAAAAGCGAATTAGCTCAGGCTGGATTCGGTCATCCACCGATATTCGTACGAACTATTCAGGTTCAAATCCCGCTTGAACCAATTTACCTTTTCCAATCTTAATCAAATTAATGTATAATTTATTTATGTGAACTTCAGAATAAGGTGATAATTTTTATAAATTTGTTTGTTAATTTATGTATTTTTTTTAAAGCTAAGATGATCGGTGACTTGGAATGTATTAACTTAATATTGATTGCGACTGTACTTATTAAAAAAAAAACAAAGCGATAAAGCAAGTATATGGTACAATATTTTAATGAATCTGTTTATGAACTTTCGTTTCATAAAATTATATTATTATTGTAAATACATAAAGCAAAGTTTTTATATACTTACGTACTTAAATTTTTGATACCCATTTCAACAAACTTATGAATTTTAACTTATTTATTATATTAGTTAAACAAACGTGCAATAATAGATGATTAAAATATGTTTACAACATTTTGTTATTGGTTTTATTCGAAAGTACACTTAACGTCAAAAGTTGAACACTTAAATATTTAGAAAGCTTTTTGGTTAGTCATACCTGTACCGTTTAAATGATGCTATACAATGAAATATTAAAAAAATATTGATTGAGCGTTGTCCGGACTCTAAAATGGCGACAAAATAATGTTAACTTTGGTCATCATTTTATGCATCACTCAAAGACGCAACAGTGCGCTACGAAAGAAAATACGTCTTTAATAATAAACTCATAAGAATAATATTATTATTGATATAAATAATGATATAATATATGTTAATTAATAATATTGACGTATTATTAACAAATAACTTTTTTTTTTTAAATATTTTGTGATTGCGCCATTTTTGCAAGTGGCCATGTTAATGCATGACCATTGATGATATTTACAATTTTTAACCCTCAAATGACTAAGTAAAGATACCTTGTGTTTGTTTATTTTTTGAAAAGTTAAAGCAATGATAACCAACGATTGCAACGATAAAGGCTATAAACTGTGTATGACATCAACCAAAAGTATAAAAACTCAATACAATTAAATAAAATTCCCAAAACCTACAAAATTATCTATCATCAAATAAAAGTCAAGATAATCGAAATTACTTACCAGAAAGACGTCGACCGTTCAATAAACAAGTCTCTTAAATCAGCCAGACAATCGAGCAAGTCAATTTCACGGTGTACCGAACCCAAAAGGACTCCGGATATAGGTCCCTACCTGGTATCAAACGGACGATTTCAAAGAAACCTCGATCGCCACAAATTGACTGGTACCTGAGTAGGGTTACCCCAGTTTGTTGTTACATATTGGCGAAAAAATATATCAGTTCGAAGGTCCAATTTGATTGGAACTGTTAAAGAAAAATATGCCAGTTACGAATGTCTGTCTACGTACTACTGGTAAGACATTTTAAGAGAGAAATCGTACAACGAGAAGGAAGGTTTCTCGCGGGGTTAGGAGGTCAGACCGCAATCGCTCCCGGAAAAGTTGTATAAGTCAAACTAAAAGAAGTGAGCGGACCAAAGGCTTTATTTAGGATGGAAGGACCTACGGTTTTGATGAATTTACATAGCACAGAAATAAAGTATAGCTTGACAGCCTCTGTGGCGTGGCGATAGTGAACTCGGCCGCTACGTAGGAGGAGCGGGTTCAATCCCTGCTCAGTGCAAATATTTGTATACATGAGTATAGATATTTGCATTGGTATGTTCGTGGCCTCGAAGAGCACGTTAAGTCGTCTGTCCTGTTTACCATACGAACATCTATGGCAGTCATTATGGGTAGTTGAAGCCCTAAAAATATCAACAACTGGTTTAACTGCAGACGCATATCGCGGAAAAAAGGCAGCTTCTTGTCACTGAGCTTGACCGGATCCTGAATCACATTTCCCAATAGGGCTCTGAGAACTTGGTCGAGTTCAATGCCAAGAAGACGCAGGCATGTGCGTTTACAGCAAAGGTATCTTCTTTCCTTCCCCTTCCCACTCTTCAGAGCACGCCACTGCCACTGCAGGACAACCTCAATATCCTCGGTATGGATGTTCGCTGCAAACTGAACAACAAAAACTATATCGAGAGTATCATCAAAACAACCTCGCGTAAACTCGGAGTCCTGAACAGAGTGAGACGGTTTTTCACGCCGGAGCAACGGTGTCTTCTTTACAAGACACAAATAAAGTCAAATTGACGTGTCCTATTTATAAAAAAAAAAACTACTTCGATATCGCCTTTGGGTTGTGGAGGTCAAATAGCAGTCGCTTCATGGAAAATATCTAAGTTCAGCCGAACCTCCAGTTAGACTGGTAATAAAGCGGAACCCAGACTCGGTGAAAGAAGACGACAAGACGAAAAAGAAGCAAAAGACTATAGCTTCGGCAAGGACATAGGTTGTGTTCGGTTGCGATAGCTATTATCAACGCAAGCGGAGCTGCGGGTAACAGCTAGTAATCTAGAATACCGCATTGAGAGAGCAAACATCACGTGTGACTTGTCTAACTTATGTAAACTCGCCATATCACAAACAGAGATAGCAATAAAATAAATGTAATCCGTATGAGCTCCGGCTTCCTGTAGAATTTCCTCAAAATTCGATTTGTACCGAGTTGGCAAGAATATTTGGACAGTATGAGGGATTCAGAATTATGTTACTCGGGCTGCAGCTGTCGTTAGGTAATGTTTTCTGCATACATACTTATACTCTCTCCTTCTTCCTTAGGCGGAAGGCTTCATTTCAGCCTTCATCGCCTGTCATCTACTTCTAATATCTAAATCGTATATATCGATAGAATCTAAATTCTTCCTCTACAACTGACATTCTGATGTATCAAGTGATTTTGATACAATTTTTATATTGCACTAAAATATCTTTTCTCATTAGAGCCTGCGGAGATTTCAATGAAATCTCGCAGTCTCATAACGAAGTTGACTTATATGAAGTGAATGAGTAGTGTACCTGTTTTTTCTGTTAATTGTCTTTAATTTACACCTTGTATTTTTGTACAACATTTGTATCTACTCGTAAAAACTTGTAATATGCCTTCTTGTACATACTCTTATGTTTAAATTTCACTGTTATAGCTGTAAGATTTTCTAAAAGAATAAATTAAAATTAAAATAAAACAAAAAAGGAATAAGAAATTACAAAATACACTATACTCACGTCCTTGAAGGGGTAGGTAGCAATAGAGGTAGGTTTAAATAAACCACTTGAATTTACAGTTTTAACCATTAAATAATAATAATAATAATATTTATTCTGTGGATCATAGGTTCGATATAAATGTCTTGTAAGCTATATTTTATGAATTATGTGTCCGCCCGTATGCGTTAGTAAAAAGGTTTAGCGTAACGTTTTATAAATACGTCTATATAGTATACCACTTAAGGTGAGAGACAAGCACACGGCCCACCTGATGGAAAGTGGTTACCGTGGCCTATGAACGTTTGCAACACCAGGGCCATTGCGATCGTGCAGCAGACCCTGTACAAACCGTCGAATGCCCTTCTTGGAGAACCCTGTTTTGTAGTCGCTTGGAAAAGCCGAAGCAGGGAGTTCATTCCACAGTTTGAGCATGCGTGGGATGATGTTCCTCTCATACCGCATAGTACGCACCGTTACCGGTCGCAATTAGTGAGGATGAACTTCCTGCCTATGGCTAGTGGTGCGATGATAGAATGTAGCAGTGGGCATCGTGTCAAACAATTCATCTGAGCCCAAACCACTGTATCAATAGTAGAACTCACACAGCGATGCGAACTCCCTCCTAAGGCTTAGTGGTACCGCATCGCCTGCGAGTATGGGAGTATCGACGTGCCTCAACGCCCGCCTTAGCTCCGAGTCCAAGGGGTTAAGCTGGTATACTGGCGCTCCAGCAGTATTCCATGTGGGGCCGAACCTGTGCCTTATAAAGAAGGAGTCGTTGCCCTGTAGTGAAGTACTGCTTCGATCTGTTAAGCACTCCAAGTTTCTGTACGCAAACGAATTATTATTTGGATAAAAGGCAGACAAGTAAAACGTGTAACAGCGAAATCTGTAAACGACAGCGTGAACAAATTATAGCATCATTAATCAAATAGACATGTTTCATTTTGATGTTTTCAATGAGAGCGTGGAGTAGGGGATTCGATAAGTAATATGATAAATAATTTGTTTTATTTGCACAGAGCGGGTATCGAGCCGACACCCTCCTAGCAGTCGACCGCTCTACCGCTACGCCACAGAGTTTAAAGATGTTTACATTAACACGACAACACTAAAATTTTCGCCCAAAAATATGAAACTTTTCACATAATGTTGCGAGTAAACAACATAAATTTTCTGTCTCAGAATTGATTCTAGTAAAATTTCCTCTTGGCCCTGCACCACGGGGTAAGCGGGCAAAGTTGCAGTAACAAATTGCAGACATCAGTCGTGTGTCGCATGCAGTAATTAGTCACAACTACTATAACTTTTAATGAGAGCGAGTGGGGAGAGTGGGCCAAACTTTCCGTTTATGGCGCAACGTTTTTTATTGCAGCGGATGGGAAAGTTTGTGGGGTTCTGATACTATAATGAATACATTTTTGTGTATCCGTTGCGTTAGTTTTATCCTTGTTGGAGGGTTAACAATATTTTTTTCAACACAGTTGCTCATAAACTGGCTATGATATCACCTCAGTTTGGCACATAATGACACCTATAATCAAACGGTGGCTTTTTGATAAAAAAGTTTCGATACATAAAAGATCGTATTCAATAGTACAAATAAATTAATATACTTATTACTTGCTCAACTTTTATATGTTTTAATAAACAAAACTTTCACTCATTTAACTGTTGCTTTCTCTGTAGTGACATTAAATACTCCATTGAGTCCGCGAAGTATAAAAAAGTAACTTCTTTTAGTCTATGGCCGACTGATAGGAAATAAAAAAATCCCGCTATTGCGAAAAAAATTCACACCTTTTCACTTTTGAAATTATAGTTATTTTTTAATTAAAGTGTCTACAAGTACTAGTTGTGAAGAAAATGATTTTTGTTGTACAATGTCCGCTATATGATGTGATTGATGCGAAGCCCTTAACGTTATGGATTGTTTACTACGTGAAAACTGCAAGGGTAAATATCTATTTTAGTCTAAACATTAATGTAAACCTTTGAAGATGTCGTAAGACGAAACCCGTCAGGTTCAATAATAAATACTATGGAAAAGTAGAAGTGTTCTCAATATGTGTAACAACAAGTTCCACCTAGTGCCGTCAATCGATAGTATAAATAATCTGTTTTAGTATTATTTTATTCACAACAATGTTGAAAAATATCGTATGATACACGTGTGTATTGACTCTCTTAAGACCCTCTCAATGGCGCCTCAGCAGTAATCACCAACTGTAAACACTTGTACCATATTGTACTATTATTGTACAGTCGAAATCAGAATAAGCTTATGTAATAGCGTTTTCACATTGTCCGATATCCAATATCCGATATCTGGCATCCGATATCGGAGGAAGTCCAATGTATGAAATAATAAGTATCTTCCTTTCACATTGTCCGGCCCGATATTGGTTATCGGAGCCAACACCAATGTTTTGGTCCGATATCGGATCACACAGAGACTAAAACAGCGACTGCAAGCAATTTTCGACCTTATTGACATTTTCTTAGTAACGTGTCTTTTCGCGTTAATTGATGACGCTGATCACGAATGTCAGAAAAAATACTCAATACATTGTCATGTCAATAAGGTCGAAAATTACTTGAACTTTTTTCCTTTTTTCATCCCTAGCATCCCTAACTGGTCTGTGCTTTTGAGCAAATGGCCGTATCGGGCTGATTTTATTGGATAAATGTGAAAACAGCACACGTTGTCGGCTATCGGATGTCGGCTATCGGCGTCCGAATCCGATATCTGATATCGGATGAATGTGAAAACGCTCTAACACATCACAACTGAGTTTTAACAATGTTCATATAATCGGGTCCGAAAACGGCACGTGACATCTTATACCTCAGCCTTACCGATAAAAATCGGAGGTAACTTCATGGTAATTATCTAAATGCTACGTTTTTTGGTCGTGTGTATGTATATAATGTACAGGCGCCATTCGTACTAGCTTGATAGATATTCCAAGTTAACAACCACTTTTAGGTCTGAAATATTACACAAAATACCTATAATAAAAAGCCCAGAACAATGTTACATTTGTTTTCTGAAGACTAAAGAATTAATGGAGACCAGCAGGGCTAACATGCGCGCCACGAGATAGCTATCTCGAGGCATTTTGCCGTTTTATGTCGATATCGGTTCATTTTGGATCAGAATTTAGTACCTTTGTGATATCGGATCACAAAAAGACTAAAACAGCGACACCAAGCAATTTTTAACCTTAATGATGTTCCGATATCGGGCCAAAACAGTGGTGTTGGCTCCGATTACCGATATCGCGCCGGACAATGTGAAAGAAAGATACATATCTCATACATGTGACTTCCTCCGATATCAGATGTCGGATATCGGATATCGGATGAGTGTGAAAACGCTCTTAGTCAATCACCGTAAATCGAACCGTGAAAAGGTGGCTTTATTCGCCATTGCAATAATCACTGTAAATCGGTGGCATTGTATACCATAGACAATAATTTAAAAAGTTTGACGCGACAAAATATCGACGTTACTTCACTCGAGAAGACTCGAGATGATATCTCATCTCGATTCGAGATAGTTGACGACGCGCGCATGTTAGCCCTGCAGATTACCATGGAGAATAGATTATAGGACCATTTTGGAGTTCGGACATGGTCGCCTCCTGAGTCGTTTAAGGTCCACCGATATTTTGGCATGGTGATGTTGTTATTTATCTTTTACGATGATGAATGATATGTTCCTTTTTATCCGCAATAAAAACCAATTTTCTTTCTCTCTTTCTTTTCTTCTTTCAAATATAAATTCATTTATTTATTGATGTACTTACTTTAATGTAGTAAGTTCTTAGGCTCATATTCTATGCCACTCCGCTGAATCGTGATTTATCTGAGGAAAATCGTATAGATAATCTGCCAGACAAACTGTGAAATTTGTCAATATGTATACAATCTTTCTCCAGATAAATTAAGATGTGGCATTGTAGAATACGGGCCTCAGTTCGCTAACTTTTGAGATTGACTGTGCTTGTAATTACTGGCCTCTGATACGCTGATCTACATGAACTTAAACTGCACATTAATAACACTCTACTCATCCGCAATAATCTTCAATCATTCAATTAACACAGCGATAACTACAATACAATTAGATATCCAACAATTCTACTACACTTCCATTTTCCAACTATACTCAGAAACCAAACACAGTGTCCAAAATTTCAGGCGATACGGCAACCATATCCGCCACTGTGTGTTCAAAATCATTGTTGAAAACGCTGGCAAAGTTACGCGTTGCAAACTTAGCGGTACCCAGGTGCTAATTACGACTTTACGGGTACTAACAACCAGTAATACTGAAGCTACCTCGCCCCTCGCGTAATAAGTAGAATTAATAGTTTACAGGAGGCTATGTATGATTGACCCGGGGTCAAAATAAGCTGGTAATGTTGAACAGTTGTAACCATTATCGACCACATATAAATTGACAGGATTGCCCGCTGGAGCTCCGTTATTAGCGTTTGTTATTTGCTACCCTTAATATGAAAATCTAATGCAACTGATCGGACCATGGGTCAAATTTAGGATACCTTTGTCCTTACATGTTATTTAAAACTAGCTTAATGTTTAAACTCTATTCAGTTTTGAATGCAATCGAGCCTTATGCCATGATGGTGATATTTACCTTGATACTGACTTGATATGGAAAATACTATGGCCCATTCGATGACGTTACACTTGGTTGTTGACCAACAGTCCACAGTAATCACTTACCATCAGGTGGGTCGTATACTTATCTGCCACTAAAAAGAAAAGATGTTTTTAAGAGAATTACGATATAAACTATATATATATATATAAATAAATACCGTCGAAATTTTCACATAAAATCCAGTGTGTGATGAAGTTTAGCTGCCATTTTAAGAGCCGATTTCACTTGTTGAGTGCTCGCGCGAAGTTTTGTCATCTCTCAATTAACTTGCTCGCTATGTCCTAAATTCCCTACTTTATACTTGCTAGAAGTTTTAGTTACAATACGTAGCGTAGTAACTTTTTAATAGCGTATAGTGCTGACATGATTAAGCGGTGGCAATCGCCGTTCTATTTTTAATCTGTGAAAAAATAAAGGATGTTCTTGAACCAAAACTCTATGTGACAATTTATATTTATATTTTTTGATGATTGAGTTCAATGTACTTTTAGAATTACTTTTAAAGCATATTCAAATCAACTTAATTTTCATCACAAAAATCCTCAGTATCAAACTTTCTCGTTTGCGAACAGCTTTACCTAGAAACGCATAAAGAACAACACACGTTTTCCATTAAACATCAGTAATACGAACACTGTATAGTTTGTGTACTCCCAATGAATCGACTCGGAAACAATTCATTGCCAGCGGACCAGCAGTTTACGACTGGGCCACAGGATTTGTGACGTCATCAGTGCATGGGCAAAGTGCTAGTTATTCTTTGCGCTTACTGCTAAAGTTTGTTCGGCCCTTAGTTTTATGTTTCGTACATTTTATGGGCGTAAGAAAAACGTATACGAAATTGTATTTGTTAGACTATAAAAAAACTAGGACGAATAACTTTGCCCAGCAAAATCTACGACGAAGTTTTTTTTTAATATTGGCTTGCGTTATTTGACCTGTCCCATACTTTTTGAGGTGAAACCTTTTATAGACATGTTGAGAGAGTTTTGGTTGAGAATATTTTTTTTGACAAACACAAAATATAATTACATTTGAAACTAGAAGCTATTATTAAAATAATCTAAAATAAATAAATATTTACATACATAATGCGTCGTGAAATTCCTTCGCATCATCACCGACCGGTAACAATTTTATAGATTTGCTTTATCGACATGTTAATACCTGATACACACAAACCTAATGAGAGCGAACCAAGTGTTATTTATGGCGAAAACATACCAGTGAGATTTCAAACATGCTCAGAGGGCGCATATGGAGTTTTGTCTATTTCTAAATTTCTCAAACCTTTTGCTTGTCTTGAGTAAGGATAGAATTTCCGGGTAATCTAGATTTCAAGAAACTCTGGTTAGCTAGTGTTAACGCAATCTTCTGTCTGACAAAGCGGTACTCTTAATACTTGATTTCAATATAACATAATTTCCCCTTTTTAAAAATAAGATCCCACTACTAACAACCCACAATCCCATTGAAGCCAAATTCATCCCAAATCGAAAGGATTACTGTCTCTCAATTCGGCGTAATACACCGAACATGTGTTATAATATTGAGACCAATTTTCAATGCAAACGAAGATCCAAAAACGTGATATAACGATAGGGAAGCATTCTGCCAAATCTGGGAGCACCTCTCGCCCATAGGTTCCGTTATTATTTGGCGGATTTCCAAAATAATTACTTACGCAAACCTAGTCCGGATAGAGCGCGGTTCGCGATCTGCCGTAGAAGTTAGTAGCTTTGGATGTGGTAGTATACTTAGTTGACTGTTTGGTCAATTCAGATTTTTGTGTTATTATAGGTTATGGCAAAGTATAACGTTATAGTCGGTTACTGTCAAATAATATAATATATACAGGGTGTATTTTTGAAACGGGGCAGTAAGGGCAAGTACCTTAACCGTTGCAGTTACAGCAAAACGTTCTTAAAAGACCTTCCCTAACTTTTTGGGACATTTTGAACTGCATTCACAGATTTTGTAAAAAACTTACAGTTAGCAAAAAAAATGCAAAAAGTTCAATTTTTTTTTATGCCAATCGATTCTATTTCATGTGGGGATCAAAAAACTCTATGGGACCATTTTAGCTTTCAGTACTAGAAAAGACAGAAATCGCCAAAGACCTTTCCCATACATTTCGTACGGAAATATGATAAATCAACTCGAAACTCATAGGTCAGGTAAAATTTTGAACTTTTTTAAATAAAAAACATCATTTAAACATTTAAGAAATTGGTTTATGAAATAAATTGCTCAAAATGATTTCCATTTTCACGAATACATAAGTCTATCCTTTTTTGCACTGAACGAATGGCGGCTAATAATGTTCTGGGATGAATATTACGTAAAATGGTCATTAATGCATCCTTGAGCTCTTGAACACTGGCGTACGTCGTCTTATACACCTCGTTTTGCACGAAGCCCCATAAAAAAAAATCAAGTGGTGTTAGATCGGGGCTACGAGGTGGCCACTGTGTTGGACCATGTGTACCTATCCACTGTGTACCGAATAGGCGGCTCAAATTGGAACGTGAAAGGTGACTGTTATGTGGCGGAGCACCATCTTGTTGAAAATGAACTTTTCGCAATTCCGACAGGGGCCATTCGTCCATCTCGTTTTCAAGATGGTGTAAAATGACTTCATTATACATGGCAGAATTCAGTTTCCCTTCATAAAATTCCACCATTATGACTCGATTGGACATTATACCACACCAACAGTTGAATGAGAAGCGAACCTGATTATAACTTGCCGTAACTCTTAGTGGATTTTCTTTGGACCAATAGTGGTGATTTTTTCTGTTGTACATACCGTTATTGGAAAAATTCGTTTCGTCTGACCACAGTATGTAATTTAAAAATTCATGATCTCTGCTTATTTTTCCTCTTAGCCATCTGCAAAAAGTAAGCCTTCGAACATCATCACCCGGATGTAACACTTGAACTATGCGCCCATATCGATAGCACTTGTAGCCGTATTTCTTCCATATCTTTATCACAAGGGAGTGGGATACACCTACTTCAAGGGCGACTTGCCTGGACGATACCTCTGGATATGCTTCGACATAAGTTAGAACCGCAATCTTCGTGTCCATGTCCACACGAGGCTGCCGCTTTCTTTTGAAAGAACCCTGCAATTCCAGGTTTTTCAAAAGATTTGTAATAACCTTTCTTGTTGGCACATGTCGCAACGGATACTTATTGCGGTACCACACTAATGCAGCTCCCGCATTTAGATTATTGACAAAATACGCTTCTAATAAGTCAATTTTTTCACGATTAGAAGACAATTTAGCGAAAATCCTTAATTAATAACTCATACGAAGTTTCTCAGCTGAAACTAAGAATAACACACAGATTATCGAATCAAATTCGAAATTTGAGGGTAAAAATTCTTTTTATTTACTTTACAGTCAATTCTACCCACTTCCTGGCCATAACAAAAAGTTAGACCATCGTAGAAATTTGTTTCTGTTGCCGAAATGTATGGGAAACGTTTTTGGCGATTTCTGTCTTTCCTAGTACTGAAAGCTAAAATGGTCTCATAGAGTTTTTTGATCCCCACATGAAATAGAATCGATGGGCATAAAAAAAAATTTTTGGACTTTTTGCATTTTTTTTTTGCCACCTGTAAGTTTTTTACAAAATCTGTGAATGCAGTTCAAAATATGTCAAAAAGTTAGGGAAGGTCTTCTAAGAACGTTTTGCTGTAACTGCAACGGTTAAGGTACTTGCCCTTACTGCCCCGTTTCAAAAATACACCCTGTATAAGAATAATTGTCTCATGAGTCTAGTTGCGTCCAAGTTTAATCTTCAGAGTTTACCCTCTGAAGGCTAAACTATCTTACGATCCGCTCATTGCCTTGGGTTGCTATGTCAGCTTTTCCGGGAGCATCTGCCTTCTGACCTCCATAGCAATCATTTTCAGAACAAGAACGGACCTCATTTTACCTATTCTTTACCTACAATCGTTTATTTTCAGTCTTCTCTTCATTTTTTGGACGAACTGCAGTCGCAATTGGTGTGCATCCATAGTATAGCTCTTTTGAGCACAGGATTTGGTCTTCTACTCTTATTTATTATTATTTATACTTTACATGACCTGATTTGATCAGCTTTTATGCGAAGTGTCTATGGAAAAAATACCTATTTACAAAACGATTAACAAATAATAGCACTAAAACTGAGAACGTATCCAAAGTACAGCGCAGTATTATCCTTTTAACATCGAGGGCGCACAAGCACCAATACAGTACAGTATCAAATATTCATTATCTGCCCGTAAAGGGTACTCCGGAAGAGAGCTCAGTAATTTGGCAACAACACCCCCACAAATTGAATGCAATCATTTTTCTGCTTCATTTGTATCGGGGAATCAATTAGATGCGAATAATTAAAAGGATTTGCAATTTTCAGATCTAAGTATCGAAAGTTAAGTGTCAATTATTTTTCGGCCGGGTTGCGAGAGATATGTCTATGCCGAACTCACCTTCGGCCACCTCCGACCCACAGGCGGTGGCGGCGTGCGTTTTAGTCGGCTCGGGTCTGACATGACCCATAGAGATTTTGGAAACGATAAAAAAGGTGTCCAATATTTGCATAACTGACCATTAGTTGGAATGCAGTTAATTAGAAGACCTAAATTTATAAAAAATATTAAGAACATACTAACAGACACCGGACGCTTCGCGGGTTCGTGAGAACCCATTTCCAACATAATATATATGTGTTATTCAGATTATAATCCAACCTGGCGTGGTTTATGCTTGTTTGTTTGACTGTTTGTTAACTGATTTTATTTGACCAAATGAACATTTTTAAAATAAAATGTTAACAAAATATTTTCTATGTGATACATTTGCAAAACCTTTATTTATCAAACGATTTTTTTGAAGTAATATTTTTGCGTAATCAAAGTTTGCAAATAATTAGTTTTTCAAATGATTAGTTTTTCAAACGTTGTTTGTAAAATTGTCATACGTTTTTTGTCAAACAATAGTAAACCGCCGGGAACACAACACGAGGTTATTATGGCCGCGGTATTCTGTAGGGCGGAGGTATTCCACCAATTGGACTTCCCCAATTAGTCGAATGGCAATACCTCTAAATAAACATTTTTTTTATCTCAGTGGGCGATTATTTCATATCTACAGCATGTTCTCTAAACACCACAATGATCGTGAGCGTGTGCCACCGAGTACGCTTGATTAACCACCCTTAGCCCCATGATACGTCTTTGAAGTAATGCTCACGGTAATAGTGACACAGTTATTAATCTGATACTGGGGTTTATTATGTAGAACGTGTTAATTATAATTTAATTTTGTATTCTTTACTAGGATTATAATGGCATCAAAAAAGCTGCAACCACTTGTACATTGCCACTCGGATGTCAATTCTCGTTATAAAAATCAGTTCAAAATTTAGTCTCGATCTAATCTCAGTTTCCCAAAGGTCCAAAACGATCACAATTTCTAATTAATAGGTCAGATAACATTTTGGTACAAGAATACCGCTTTTCACATTTAGCAGATCGAGACGTAATTTTAAATAGATTTTTATTAGGATAAAGCCCTCAAGAGAGGGAAGTAAGTAATAGGAAATAAAAATTCCACACTTAATTGCATTTTTAAGGTTCCGTATTTCTATATCTGTTTGTCTGGCGAAACCTGAGAAAACGGTTAAATAAACATCAAAAATTCGGATTTGCGAGTAACATCTTGAAACCGGCTCGTTATTAAGAGGCAACTAACACGTCCCAGCGTATTTGCACCTTCATTACAATATACAGATTTAGCAGTGAGTTCTATGTGCTTACATAACTAGCTGTTAGTCGTGGCTCCGCCCACGTGGATGTCGGTTATCGCGACCAGATATTACCTATGTCCTTAAGTACCCAAGCTGTATTCTATCTTTGCATCAAATTTCAACAAAATTTGTTCAGTGGTTTAGGCGTAAAATAAACAAAAAAGGCATCGTTCATGCCACAATTTTTCCACAACACTGTTCAAATCCGTCATGACGCCACAGTAAGTACGCACCCTTAAAATATTTTAATAAATATTTCGAGACGAAGTCTAAACGTTAGACTGTCATCCAAAATTATATAATTAATTAAAGAAGACTGCCATTAATTACGAGGGTAGGCAGAAAGTGGTGGCGCAAATTGTACACAGCCTGTATAATTAGACAGACAATGTAAATAAATTCGCATTATAAAGATATTAACTTCGGTATAAAGGGTTCGTGGTAATTGTTATTGTCGCTCAAAGATTTCCGTTTCATTTTACATACATACATATACTCACGCCTGTAAATCCCCGAAGGGATAGGCAGAGGTGTATTGACACCCAAATTTAGCTTATTACGATTTTCGGTACTATGTAATAGGGGTGAGCCTATTGCCGTCAAATAGACATATTGTCATGGGTTGTATGTTTGACAATAAACAACGGGGTGGAAAGCAGCGATATTCTATTCCACTGGGAACCAACATGACATTAGGCTTTATATACTAACTAACCTGTGTAGGCTAGCGTTACGGGTTACGGATGGCACAGAAGCTAATGTGGGCTATCACGAGTTTTGGTCATATCTTCGGTTCTTTTTTTTATGCCACTTAGGTGGCAGACAAGCACACGGCCCACCTGATGGGAAGTGGTTACCGTGGCCTATAGACGTTTGCAACACCAGGGGCGTCACAATCGTGCTACCGACCCTGTAGATACCTTCTAATACCCTTCTTGAAGAGCTCCATATTGTAGTCGCTTGGGTCGATTGCGATTAAACATACGTAAGATTTTAAGTCGGATCAAGACTTTTCTACTTTACCAACCCGTCTGACCAGCGTGGATACAGTAAGCCAAAGCCTCCCAACATTAGGAGAGGCCTATGTCCAGCAGTGGACTAGGATAATTGATTGACAAGACCTTTCTTACAAAAAATTCGCATCAAAATATGTTGAGTAGTGTTTTGCGTCCATCGGCAATTAACAGATAAATAGACAAAAACCCCAAAAATTATTTAGACGATGATTGTTATGCCATGACAGTTATTCAAGCTTGCTTCTTCACAACTTTAGCAACACAAAAATAACTTTTATACCTTATAAATCTTTCATCAGGCTAACCGCACCGCAGTAAACCACATTTTCAACCCTCAACATCATTTTACAACAAGTTTTAACAAGAAAACAAATGAGATCTAGTATTTTTAACCCTCCAGCGTTCACAGAGACAGCGATTTCAATTAAACAATAAAAGTTGACGAACAATTCCGTGCCGACGACACGGTGCACGGCGTCCTGTCGCCTCAACTCTCGCGAAACCAATTTAAAGTGTCCCATGTCCCTTGAAATAAAATAGTGACGGCTAGAGACGTCGCGTCAGAGAGAGATAAGTTATTGTCGGATATTAGATGTTTAATCCCAGCTTATGAGGGTTAAGATAATTTGGATATTATGTGAAAACAAAGTACTTGTTTCCTTAGAGTAGATTAGTGAGCTCACCGGGAGGTATTGATAGCCAAAATAGTGTCCTCCCGTTTTCCTATGCCTTTTTTATCATATACCATTCAGCAGATCCACAGATCAATATCCATCTTCGAGAAATATATAACAAACAAACAAGCAGACAAATCATGTACTGTCAACTACAAAAGTAACCTAACTTATCTACTAATCACATTTCTCCATTCATATAAACAATAACACTTTAGCACAGATGAACCATAATTCTCAGATCTTTCACAAAATAATTAACAATACCACTAGGAACGGTTTAAGTATGAACATTTTACGGTTAAACAACTTTTATCGTTGACTGTACATCTGTGACAAATACAGTTAAGCGTGGAACCGCAAAACACAATAGAGAATCTACTGTACAGTTATTAGAAAACTAATCCAGCAGTAGATCGGTGAGCTCGCTAAAAGCCCCGCAAGTATTCCGGCGCTATCTGGAGCCAAATATCGCAGTGAGCCCCGAGCGCCGCCCTCACCTGCATTGTTCAGCAAATTGAGAAACTCACGCGACTTACTTTATTACTTAGTTATTCTGCGCCTAAGTACCGACTAAAACTTACTAGCTAAAGGTGTTATTCTGTACGCTACGTTTTCGAAAGATGTGATTCCAATTCGATTTGAAAGAAATATGTAGGAAAAACTTTGATAATCAATATGACTTACGTTTTCTAGAGGTTATGAGATATTCAGATTTCAGAATCTCAATTTTTTATACCAATTAGGTGGAAGACATGTATATTTATGGTAACGATTTGCCATTGGAGGGGATATATGCTCATACCCTGTCCAAAGGCAAGTCATTACCATAACTATAAATGTAGAAGTCGTCGATTCGACGGCACTTCTACTGTCAAATACTGTTTTCCCAGTGTGCTTATATTTAACATATATTTAACAATTTAGAAGGACCTGAAGCATATCATAAACACATTTCCAACAATAATTTTCAACGGCATTCAAATAATACGCACGAAAAACTTTACTTTGTGAGAACGTTAGTTTGTAAATTTACTGTTTGCGCTGGGTGAAATTACTTTCGTGTGTAAAATAAACATTTTCGCGGCTCAGGTTTGGCAAAAGGCTACCCTGCCGTGCCTTAGTTAAATAATATTTGCCATAGCAAACAAATCACTAATGCAAGTTGTGAAAGGATTCCCTTACTATAATTGTTCCAAGCGACTACAGATATGGGATTCTTTAAGAAGAGCATTAGAAGTTTATTAGATTTAGGATATGGTTGGTGAAGTCTGACAATTATTTCAACTCGTCAAATGGGTTGTTAGCATACATTTTTCTTTCAATTTGTCTAGTCTATGAAAATTACTGACTCGTCAAGTCTGTTGGTAGTAAGAATAACATAGGGACGCCAGCATAACTGCAAGTCATACACGTGTTGCGAATCCCACCTCTGGTAAACAAAGACCCAAAGATGACGTCCGTTTTTAGACAGTTATAGTCCTAAATAACCACCCTGCTTAGTAACCGGGACTTTTGCAAAAAAAAAGCCAACACACAAGTTGATTTGTCCTTGCACACAAACAAAGAAACATTTGTTGTTTATATAAACATGGATAAATAATGTAATTAATATAATAAAATGTTGCTAACGGCGGCCGCCCCGGGCCAGTGGGCCGGCTCCCCACACCGGAACGTCCGTCAGTGCAGATATCTTAATTACTTGGACGGGTGCCAGATTTAACAGAGTATTTGTTCGAGCCGATGTCTTCTGCTTCGCTAATGTGCTGTCGATTTTAAGAACTAGCTCCACGGAAAGTGGGTCGAGGGGATCTCGATAGTTCAACAGTTATATTATAACGACTAGGTGGCGCTAGTGTCACTGTAACGGTTGAGTTTTTTAAGCTCCGTAATTAAAAGTCTCCAAAAATTGGATATCGGCATTATTAAATAGAACAAGTGTGCAAATAGGTAGTTTGTTCTATAATGTGTGTGGACTAAAGTTTACCAAGTGTTTTGTGACTGTTTAATGCATAAAGTAAACATAGACAAACGACTGACCCTGTGCTGGGATACATTGCGGTTAGTGCAAAAATTTAAATTGCAAAGACATTTCATTGGATACTTGAGTATTTATGTGTCGAAGGGATCATAAATACGTGTAAACATTAAACATTTAAGTGATAGAAATAAGAGAAAAAAAAGGTGTGGGTGAGAGTGCCGTTGTGGGTGTAAACAAACTTTTGTCGTACATAATGTAGCGATGCTACTTACGCTCACCTTGTTTTTGGAATTCTACGCTTCATGTTAGATTATTCACACACTAGATTTACTTACATATTAAAACATAATTACACAATTACAATAATTATAGGTTTGGGTTAAGATATTGTTTACACAGCTGTTTTGCATCTGACATGTCAATCGGTCAGCGATTTGCCACAGATAACAAAACGATGGCCAGCTTACGTGTAAACTGTTTAATGCTCAATTACTTTTAAATATAAATTTTAGTTTGTAATTATATTACTTTAGGATATATATAAAAAAGCATATTTTACCGATCCGTTTGGATTGAATAATTATGTTTGGTTTCAACTAAGCAATAGTTTAGAATCTATGATTTGGGTAGCGTTGAGCTATGGTCTACTCGACGTCACGCTACACGCAATAAGTAGGTTTCAATATACAATATATGGATAAAAAAACTTATTCCAAAACATTACGTAATATTTAGCCAATAAAGATATTCTTAATTCTGGTTAAGTATAGGAAAACAAAATGTAGGATGGTCGCTTCTAAATACGCGTTTCTATTTGTTTGACAAAACAAATGTCCTTGGAATATTCTAGAACGTTGAATTTTGCGAAACGAATAAGACGATAGCGACGATTCAATAATTAGGCGGAAATCACGTACTTGCGACATACCGACTGACCGCTTTTTGACATTCAGAGCGTGAGAAAGTACTGATGATGAAGGAGAATCATTTCTGGTCGTTTAGCAAACTGGAGGTGCCGCCAGGTGCTTACAAATATTATAACAAGACCCGCGATAAAAGGTATTTATGATTTTATCAATAATTTTCGTGAATCGCGAGTGTTGATACGTTGTGCGAATATAGTGTTCTAATGAGATCGTATTTCTATTGTTTGCACAGCGGGTTTTTTTTGTTGGTTCTACCGGACAACGGCCAGGCTATAGGCGATCCTGACGCCTAGGCTGAGCCTCGCATGGCGACCTCAGCACCGACCCTCCGCAACGAATAACGGACCTGATTTGCTAATACGGTAACCGGTTGTAACCGATCGGTCAATTATTATTTACTTTTGCATTCCTTTCACGAAAGACGCGGCAGTTGTACTCCTATTGAGCAACGCACCAATTTATACCTAAATAAAGTTTCAATGCTGGTCAGAAGGCTAGCGTGAACTCCTGCTAAGTATAACCACCTACTTGTAAGAAGAGCATTTGGTGATGTTGGCGAGGCACTGTGGCACAAACCTCATATTGTAATTTTTTATGACAGACAGTCGGTTGATATTCAGATTTGCTACCACAGTCGAGGGCGACTATTGGTAGTGCATTTTGAGTCACCGTCTCATCTTTTTACGACACCATGGGGTGGTGATCTGTTAATATAATAAGACATAATCTTAAGAACATATGTTATTATTGTGTTCAGCCTGCATTCTTAGGTTATTTAACAATTATTATTAAACAATGTTGTAACAATTTACAATTAAACAGTGTTGTAAGTATAAAAGTGCTTTCTTTTCCGAATCCATTGCAACAGTAACCAAGTAATATCCAAATAACCAGACAAATACGGCCCTTAACCTAAAAGGTCCAATGTATCTGCTGGCTTCGCTTATCCAGGTAATTTTATAAATTTTTCATAACACTCTTATTGTCAGCGTAACAAGTATGAACGTCATCGCCGTTACGCTACAATAAATGGCGCCCGAACAATTGGTCAATGTAACCAAGAATTATGAGGCATATTCCGGTGTTTTGAGTCAATCGCGACCAGCAGGTAAGCGCGAGGTTAATGCAGTAAGTGCCGGTAAGTCACCTGATAAACGCGGCTCACCACCCACCTGCCTAAAGTGCAAAAAGGTTGGCCATAATTACAAGGTATGTAGGTCGATACCAGGCATAGTATGCTTTAAGTGTGGCGCAAAAGAGGTGACGACAAAGAACTGCTTGAAATGTAAAGAAGGCGCGCAGCCTGCAACTCAGGAGCCGAAACAAAAAAACTAATTAGGCCCCCGAGCAGGTCGCTACATACACACACTGTCTCTACACCTGAAATATCGTCGTTTGTAGGGGATTCACGTTTGTTTGTAAGATTCTCATCAATGAATAGAAATTACGAAGCATTGCTCGATCCTGGGGCACATTTGTCAGTTTTAGGTGCAAATAAGCATCGTTTCTTTCAGAAACTTGGGGTGACTTTACACACCAAGGGAACTTCAGCTGTTCCAGCAGTATTCTTGGCTGATTTGTCTCAAATTAAAGTCATTGGCACAATGTCATTGCCAATAACTTGTAACGGGATAACTGCCGATTTTAATTTTTTAGTTTGTCCAAATATACATCACGAACTCTTATGTGGTATGGATTTCGCCGATGCATTTGGTTTGGTAGATATTTTTAAATTTGGAGATGTCATTAGGAGAGGCACGTCCACAGATTATAGTGCACGCGGTGAATTGTGCGAAGTTAGAGCGTTGATACCCAGAAACGATCTACCATTAGGACAAGCCAAACTTTTACAAGAAGTAGTAAATGAATTTGAAACAATTTCATCAGATAAGAAAGGTTTAGGGAAAACGCACATTGTTACTCATAAAATCGTTACACAAGGTGAACCGATTAAACAAAGGTACTATCCTTTATCGCCTGCTAAGTTGGCAGCGCTAAATAAGGAGGTAGACGAGATGCTGAAACTAGACGTCATAGAACCGTCGAGGTCGCCGTGGTCTAACCCAGTAGTCATGATTCCAAAAAAAGATGGATCATGGAGATTTTGCCTCGACGCGCGCAAGCTGAATGGCGTCACAGTTAAGGACTCGTATCCCCTTCCTTACATCAATTCAATCTTGGACAATCTGCGCGGTGCTCACTATCTTAGCTCAATCGATTTGTCGTCGAGTTTTTGGCAGGTTACTTTGTCCAATCAAGATGGCGCTGACGGGCGAGGTACTTCTCGTGAGAAGACAGCTTTTGTAGTCCCGAATAGAGGTCTTTTCCACTTCAAAAGAATGCCGTTTGGTTTATCAAACGCTGGAGCTGAAATGCAGAGGCTGGTTGATTCGTTGTTTCTACATAAGTTCGACGGTAAAGTTTTCTGTTATTTAGATGATCTTTTGGTAGCCACAGAAACTTTCTCTGAACATATGGAGATACTTACTGCCGTCGGGAAGTCACTCAGCGACGCTGGTCTCACCATCAACTTGAAAAAGTGTGATTTCTGCAAGGGGGAACTCAAATATCTAGGGTACATCATCAACACCCAAGGTTTGCGCACAGATCCGGAGAAGCTGAGCAGCATTCAGAACTTCCCACAGCCTAAAACCGCCAAACAGCTAAGGGGATTCATAGGTCTATGTTCGTACTATCGTAGATTTGTGAAAAACTTTTCCACCATTATAGCACCCATGACGGCGTTGGTAGGCAAAAGGAAGGGCAGCGATGGCATAAAATGGTCTGAGGCAGCGAACGAATCATTTAATACCCTTAAAGACGCACTGATAACAGCTCCGGTTTTAGCGTCTCCTGAATTTACAAAACCTTTCGTTCTTCATTGTGATGCATCATCTGTTGGTATAGGTAGTGTCTTAACACAGGAAATGGATGGAATCGAGCGTCCAGTAGCTTTCTATTCACGTTTACTCTCTAAACCCGAAAGGAATTACAGTACTACTGAGCGAGAGTTGCTAGCGGTGGTCGATTCGATCAATCATTTTCGTGCTTACATAGAAGGGACAATGTTTACGGTCGTGACAGACCACATGAGTTTAAAGTGGCTCAAGTCATTGAGTAATCCCTCGGGCAGATTAGCCAGATGGGCTATGCAAATATCCTCTTTTAATTTTGATATTTGTCACAAGGCAGGTAAACTTAACGTAGTCCCAGACGCACTATCACGAATTTCAGTTGATGCTATTACTTTCAAGGGAGACCTCTCTTTAACTTCTGATGAATGGTTCACGAAAATTTATAAAGGTTGTCAAACATCACCATCGCGATTTAAAAATTTTCAAATTCAAGACGGTAACTTATTTAGATTTTGTAAAACGAAATCTTCTAATTCTATAAATAATTGGAAATTGGTGATTCCTAAGGAACTGGTTGACGAATGTATCAAAACGAATCATGACTCATTTTGCAGTGTGCATCCAGGGGTCCAGAAAACCTATTTAAAACTTAGGGAGCATTATTACTGGCCAAATATGTTTGAAAATGTCAAGAAGTTCGTTGCAAGGTGTGATAAGTGCAAGGCTTATAAGCACTCCAATTCACCACCTCACGGACTCATGACTAATCAAAAGGAGGTAGATGTTCCCATGCACACTTTGTCAATAGACATTATAGGCCCATTTCCTAAAGCATATTCGGGCCACATATACATTATGTCAGTCGTAGACGTTTTCTCAAAATTTGTGTTGCTCCATCCACTTCGCACTGCAACTACTCAAACAGTTACTTCATTTTTGGAAAAAGAAATAATTTTAAAATGGGGTACCCCCGCTATTCTTATCTGCGACAACGCAACTATTTTTAAAAGCAAACCTTTTAAAGCCTTTTGTGACGGGTATTCTATCCCCAAAATTTTTTATACTGCACATTATGCACCTCAAGCAAATACGGTCGAGCGGTATAATAAAACCGCTGAGGTCTGTTTGTCAATATTAGTTGATCAAGATCAACGAAACTGGTCTAAATACCTACAGCAAATTCAGCTATCACTGAATAGCACGGTGAACCTAGCCACAGGTTATACTCCGTACTTCTTAGCTACTGGTCGCGAGATAGTCACCGACGGTCAATTCCATTCGATTTTGAGGGATTTACCAACTTCGGCGGACGATCTGACGATTGGCGACAGAAGTAAGGCGGCTTCATCGTTATCAGAGCTAGCAAAGATTTTTGAAAAGGTAGAAGAAGCGTTAACTCAGGCGTACCAAAAAAATGCGCAGCATTATAATCTTCGAAGGCGACACTTCACGGCAAAGGATGGTGATGTGGTCTGGCGAAGAAACTTTGTGCAGTCCAACGCCGCAAAATATTTCTCAGCCAAGCTGGCGCCGAAGTTTGTGAAGTGCGTAGTAGTGAAGAAGTTGTCAAATGTAGTATACGAGCTACGTGAGTTAACGTCTGGGTCAGTTGGTAAATTTCATGTAAAAGACATACTGCGCGTGGATTAGCTTATGCGCGCAATTATTTCTTCTTTTTTTGCTTGGCTAGTGGTATTTACACCGATCCCGAGATTTTAATCGTAGGGCTAGTCAAGCGTTTAAAATGCATATGGCTACAAGTGTTTTTTTTTTACACTTCAATATGTATTGTTGTTTGTTTTTATTTTTTTCTTTTAAGTGTTCATTGTCTATTGCTACGCAGTATAGTATTTTCAGGACAGTCCAGCAATTTAGGGTTATTGCGTTAGACTAAAGGATGAACGTCTTTTTCTGAATTGTAAGAATGATGAACGACAGTGGATGAGTGGGAATGGAATGAGAGGACGACGTATAGGTGACAAAAATGAGAGATGACGGAGTGATAGGAGTAATAAAGGATGATGGACGAATATTGATGTGAGGTTAAATATGCATACTAAGTGATGGATGGAAGATAAAACTGGCCTTGGTAAGAGGGTCTATCTAGCAATACCATTGTTGATGGTCTGCCAGAAAATTAACTATCACTGATAACGTGGTTTAGCAGACGATTTTTTTCTTCTCGATTTTTTTATCACAGACGTGTGATATCGACACAGGCAGGTGACCAAAACCTTTTTTTTATGGTTGCCCCTGCTGTTTCTTTCGGTAAACCTTCCGGTTTACCTCTTTTCCCGAGAAGGAGGGTATTGTAGCGATGCTACTTACGCTCACCTTGTTTTTGGAATTCTACGCTTCATGTTAGATTATTCACACACTAGATTTACTTACATATTAAAACATAATTACACAATTACAATAATTATAGGTTTGGGTTAAGATATTGTTTACACAGCTGTTTTGCATCTGACATGTCAATCGGTCAGCGATTTGCCACAGATAACAAAACGATGGCCAGCTTACGTGTAAACTGTTTAATGCTCAATTACTTTTAAATATAAATTTTAGTTTGTAATTATATTACTTTAGGATATATATAAAAAAGCATATTTTACCGATCCGTTTGGATTGAATAATTATGTTTGGTTTCAACTAAGCAATAGTTTAGAATCTATGATTTGGGTAGCGTTGAGCTATGGTCTACTCGACGTCACGCTACACGCAATAAGTAGGTTTCAATATACAATATATGGATAAAAAAACTTATTCCAAAACATTACGTAATATTTAGCCAATAAAGATATTCTTAATTCTGGTTAAGTATAGGAAAACAAAATGTAGGATGGTCGCTTCTAAATACGCGTTTCTATTTGTTTGACAAAACAAATGTCCTTGGAATATTCTAGAACGTTGAATTTTGCGAAACGAATAAGACGATAGCGACGATTCAATAATTAGGCGGAAATCACGTACTTGCGACATACCGACTGACCGCTTTTTGACATTCAGAGCGTGAGAAAGTACTGATGATGAAGGAGAATCATTTCTGGTCGTTTAGCAAACTGGAGGTGCCGCCAGGTGCTTACAAATATTATAACAAGACCCGCGATAAAAGGTATTTATGATTTTATCAATAATTTTCGTGAATCGCGAGTGTTGATACGTTGTGCGAATATAGTGTTCTAATGAGATCGTATTTCTATTGTTTGCACAGCGGGTTTTTTTTGTTGGTTCTACCGGACAACGGCCAGGCTATAGGCGATCCTGACGCCTAGGCTGAGCCTCGCATGGCGACCTCAGCACCGACCCTCCGCAACGAATAACGGACCTGATTTGCTAATACGGTAACCGGTTGTAACCGATCGGTCAATTATTATTTACTTTTGCATTCCTTTCACGAAAGACGCGGCAGTTGTACTCCTATTGAGCAACGCACCAATTTATACCTAAATAAAGTTTCAATGCTGGTCAGAAGGCTAGCGTGAACTCCTGCTAAGTATAACCACCTACTTGTAAGAAGAGCATTTGGTGATGTTGGCGAGGCACTGTGGCACAAACCTCATATTGTAATTTTTTATGACAGACAGTCGGTTGATATTCAGATTTGCTACCACAGTCGAGGGCGACTATTGGTAGTGCATTTTGAGTCACCGTCTCATCTTTTTACGACACCATGGGGTGGTGATCTGTTAATATAATAAGACATAATCTTAAGAACATATGTTATTATTGTGTTCAGCCTGCATTCTTAGGTTATTTAACAATTATTATTAAACAATGTTGTAACAATTTACAATTAAACAGTGTTGTAAGTATAAAAGTGCTTTCTTTTCCGAATCCATTGCAACAGTAACCAAGTAATATCCAAATAACCAGACAAATACGGCCCTTAACCTAAAAGGTCCAATGTATCTGCTGGCTTCGCTTATCCAGGTAATTTTATAAATTTTTCATAACACTCTTATTGTCAGCGTAACAAGTATGAACGTCATCGCCGTTACGCTACAATAATATTATATATCTACCCCAAGATCAGCTGGGAATCAGCTGACGATTGCCGCGCGCAAGCGACATCTATTATTTTTGAGTGGTAACTTTTTGTTAACTAACGGCCGTGTGATCTATAGATACTGAGCGACTATGACAAACTGCAGAGCTTGTGGACGCTTCATGAAAGCAGATGGCGCTGTCTGTTGTACTTGCCCTCACGCTTACCATTTGACTTGTCTGGGTGGAGCCAAGGCATCGGCTAAGCAGCCTAATTGGTCATGCCCGGAATGTTTAAAGAATAAACCTCGAGATAACCGACCGGATACACCTGTTAGAACTTCGTCGGATAAGATATTATCACCGGGTGAGCATACGCAAGGGATACCGTTGGAAACCTTGAATAAGACCTCCGCCGATGTGTATATTGAGCATACGGCTATTGATGTGGCATTGGAGATACGTCTTTTTAGGGAGCAAATGGCCCTTATGCAGGAGGAGTTGAAACTGCTTCGCCTGTTACGCCAGGACGTAAAGGAACTTCGAGAGGCTATTAGTAATAACTCCTCACGACTCAACTCTCTGGAAGATAGGGTCAATAAGCTGGAGAGTGGGATTGAGGAAAGGGCAGACAACTCTGGGCACTTGGAAGTTATGGTGGAAGAGCTTAAATCTGAGCTCAATGCGCGGGATCAACTGTTGCTGGCCAATGATCTGGAGATATCTAATCTGCCGGAGAACAATGGTGAGAGCGCAATACATCTGGTTACGGTGATAGCTGCCAAGATGGGCGTAACCTTGGATGAGCGAGATATAGTCAGTGCGGAGAGAGTTGGATCGAGGACGGCGCGCGGTGGGGCCAGCGGGAATGCGTCATCTGTTCGCCCCCGCCCCCGCCCCCTAGTGGTGCGGATGGCGCGCCGAGCGGTGCGTGATGACTTACTCCGTAACATGCGTGTGCGGCGTGGAGCGGACACGGCGGACTTCGGCATCTTGGGGGCGCCCGGGCCATTCTATATGAACGAGCGTTTAACTAAATTTAACCGACACCTTTTATTCAAAGTACGCTAAGCGCGTAAGAAGATGCATTGGAAATTTGTCTGGACCAAAAATGGCCGCATTCTTGTTAAGCAGAATGAGGGCAAGCCTACTTTCACCATAAATAATGAAGGCGACCTCAGACGGGTTTTTGGTGTCGACTCAGTTTAACCCTTTAGGTATAAGACTTGCACCTGCCATATGTTGCTTGGATTGTAGTCTGTCGTTATTGACCCCCTTTGTTATACTGTATATCATTAAAAAATATTTGGGCCAAGCCTATGCTATGTTAATTATAATTACAAAAATACTTATTATATTCGTCGAACTCACTAATGAATTCATTTGCTGCAAATGCTGCATTAAAGTTATTTGTATTGTTATTACATTCACACTTTTATGCTTGTTGTTCGATGTAAACAAACAGTTAATGGCAACGTATCGAGCCATTCTAATACTATGCGTGAGTCGGCGGTGTCAGTGTGGTGTGTGTGTGTTGGTGAGTCATTTGACATGCCTTGACTATTCACTATTTGTATATACCTTGTTGTTCTTTGTTGATTGTTTTTTGCGAAGTCTGGTAAGACGTGTTTACGGTTTCTGTGCGATTATTAGTTACATAATTTATGGTTATGGACATCTGTGCCTACAAAATGACGTTTCAAGTCATAGAAAAATTTATTATGAGATTCGCAATGCTTAGCAATTTTTTCCAAGTCGGATTGTTTAATCCGGGTTCTTTGGGTAGAAACCATGAAAATATTATAGGCACAATAGAGCGTCATCAGGTGGATTTGTTAGCCATTAATGAGACATGGTTAAAGCGGGGAGAGGAGGGGCGTGCGCCATTCGTACCAGAGTATCGTTTGCGACATATTCCTCGCTCTTCTGCGATCGCAGATCGAGGAGGGGGGGTAGGATTCTACGTCAGGCGCGGTTTGAACGTAAAGGTTTGCATCCATCCCGTGCACCCTGCAATTGAACAGATGTGGCTTAGGGTTAAAGTAAACAATAATAAGATCATAGTGGGCACTGGCTATAATCCCCCTACGGGCAATGTGCAACGGTTTCTGGATGCGATGATGGATTCCATCGCTTCGTTTTCAGACTATGATTATTTAATTTTACTGGGTGATTTTAACATTGATTTATTTAAGTATACGGCATGCAATGTCAGACAGTTTAACACGTTTCTACACTGCACTGGGTTAACACAGTATGTAAAGGACGCTACACACTTCACTGATCACTTTAGGTGGAGTCGTCTACTGTACCTAGAGGATGTTGATGACATTGTACAGGACTACTCACAGGTAATATTATTTTTGTTTGAACTACACGCCCCGGAAACAAGCAAAATTATTAGAGACCTACCGGCTCCCTGGCTAACGAGCAATGTTAAGTTCATGATGGGTCTAAGGGATGAAGCATTAAACCGAGCTAAGAAAAGTAAATTGGAGTCACATAAAGTTTATTACACAGAGTTAAAGAAACAAGTACATTTAGCTATAAATAGTGAAAAAAAGTGTTATTTTAAATTTCAAATAGATAATAATATTAAAAAGCCTAAGATATTATGGAAAAATATAAAAGAGAATTTGAATCCTCATAAATCTATGGAACTGCCTGCGCACCTGAATGACCCTGACAGGATCAATCGGCATTTCCTGAATGTTCCTGGGGACATAAACGTCTCGTTATCTAATTTAACTTTTTACGAGTACAACAGGTTTGGAGGTTTTACCTTTGGATTGACGCCCGTCGACTCTTCCGCAGTATTAAAAATAGTGGCGGAGCTTCACTCTAATGCAGTGGGAATTGATGGTATATCGTTTAAAATGATAGTTATGATGATTCCTAAAATTCTGGATGTAATTACAGCCATTATAAATAAGTCTATTGTAACATCTAAATTCCCTACTAGTTGGAAGACTGCTATAATAAAGCCCATTCCTAAAAATAACAATGTTATTGACACTAAGGACCTACGTCCGATAAGTATTTTACCATGCCTATCTAAAATATTAGAGAAGGTGGTCGCATCACAACTGAGACACTATTTAGAAACGCGAAATATCTTACCTGATGTCCAGTCGGGCTTTCGAAAGAACCGGGGTACAGCAACAGCTATTTTGGAAGTTACGGATAATGTATTAGCAGCACAGGACCACGGCAAGGCCACGGTTTTAGTCCTACTGGACTTTTCTAGGGCTTTCGATGGTTTGAATATTTCTCTTTTGCTTTCCAAACTGGCGTATTATGGATTTGACAGTAACACAATACAATGGTTCCACTCTTACTTAAGTGGCCGCGCACAGTTTGTGGAAACACACGAAAGTGACGGGTCCACACTGCGTTCTTCTATATCAGCCGTAAATAGAGGTGTACCACAGGGATCTGTTCTGGGGCCCTTATTGTTCATTTTATATAGTGCGGACATTACTCAAGTAATAAAACACTGCCAATTCCATATGTACGCAGATGATGTGCAGATATATTTCTCCTTCGAAGTCAATGAATTCCAGGAAGCCATCTCGAAAATCAATGAGGATCTGACTAGCATTTGTCAATGGGCTCGCCAAAATACACTCGTATTAAACGGCAACAAGACTAAATTTTTAATCCTTGGCTCAAAAAATCACATCACAAAAATTTCACAACTAAATCCTCAATTATACGTGGATGGCGTCCCTATTGAGCGTGTGCAAGAAGCTAGGAATCTTGGCTTGTTAATGGACGAAGGGTTGAGGTTTGAACGACATATTGCGGAATGCGTGAGGAACTGTTTTTACAGATTAAAACTTCTCTATAAAATGCGTAGCTATCTCAGTGTTGAGCTCCGTGAAAGGCTGGTCGATACCCTGGTGTTATCCAAATTTAATTATTTGGATGTGGTTTACGGTCCTAGACTACTAGTTAAAACGGCTAACTTAATACAAAGAGTGCAAAATGCGTGCGCGCGTTTCTGTTATAATATACCACCTAGAAGCCACGTGACCCCATATCTAAACAGATGGAACATACTTAAAATGAAGTATAGAAGGGAGTTGCATCTAGCTACTGTTGTCTTTGGGGTTGTTAAGACAGGCAAACCGTTCTACCTGTACTCCAAACTTAAATGGCTCAATGAAGGCAGTAGATACCCTACAAGAGCGTCGCGTCTGAACTTACATGTACCAAAACACAAGACCGCGGCATTTCAAGGTAGTTTTAAGTATTCGGCTAGCAAGATTTGGAACAATATTCCTCCACCTCTTAGGACACTCACAAGCATCCATAACTTTCGGGTTAAGCTCAAAAACATACTACTCAATGATCAGAAATTTTGTGCATAACGGCGCTTGAGCCGCAACATAAGGCGTTTTAGAGGCGTCGCGCGTCGCAATGCTGCCAATGTCCTTACATACACGGATGTGCAAATGTAGGCTGGCCTATTCAATCTCGTTACGCATACATCTAATTTATGTAAACTGGGACTACCAATTTTATGGGATCCGCGTATATACAGACAGCTACCTAGTACAAACGGCTGCAGTTGAAAAACAGCGCTGCAGATCTATCTGTAGCATTAGCTGAACTGTGACCATTTAAACGCACACCCCACACTGATACATATGAGATATATATATACTGAGATTTGTTTTATTGTGTTTTTTTTTTTTTATTATATTTTATCATTGTATTGTTGATATGCCTACTGAGTTGTGTGTTTAATAAATGTATTTTCTTTCTTTCTTTCTTTCATAAGTTAAAAGCTCTTAGAAAACGTGTATGCTTCCCTGTCTATTTTCCTTTTTTATAGAACGGAAAACACTTGAATGCCTCCCCCTTTCCGCTGAAACCGACAGGAATGGTTATATTATATAGGACTTGAACCGACTAAAACGCGCGCCGTCTTGAGAATTCAGTTGCCGGAGGTGAGATAGCCATTGACATTTTTTTAAGCAATTTAAGCAAGGCATGGTCTGGTAGCTGAGAGGGTCAAAGCATTGGCCCTGTAATCGCGTGTTCAAACCCTGCCGAGACCGATTCAATTTTTTCTATTTAAATCCATTGACATTTCACTTGCACCTTGGCCGATTGTTCCGGGCAGTTAGCATGTGGCTGGTTCAATTTTAACTGTACTTTTTTATTTATTTATTTATTATTAGCAATATAAGCGTACAGTCTACACCAAAGCGCTAAATGCTGTACAATAAATTACGCATTACACTATATTGCATTACAAATACATTAATTAAAAGTACTTAGTTACATTCATATAATTAAGTATAATTAGATAAATATAATAAGATAAATAATCATTAAACTAATCTAAAAAAAGAAAATAATTAAAAAATGTCCAGTACAATACAAATGTCAAATAAATAATGTCGAATGGAAAGTTGGGATATTGAAGTAAATTATAAGAATTAGGTAAAAAAAAGTCAAAAGAATAATGTCAGATTAAACTAAATTGAAAGATAGAAATACATTCATAATATTTACAATGCCAACATTCTTTATAACTTACATAAATATCTCCTCACACTTACACTAATGGCACTAATCTTTTCATAAACAGATAGCTGATATTATCATGCGTAACTTAAACTACACACATCAAAAAGTCTAAGCAACATGCATGATATTACAAATTTACCATTTGTATTAATTAATTTTTAAGTAATTAAGTAAGTTTTTTTGTTATTGATGACATACTGGCTGGTTGTAAAAAATTTTTTTGATTAAATTTTGTTTTTTCATAAAATTCAAATGACTGCGAATTTGTTTGAATTTAAGTGCGTTTTAATTGCTATGTTTAGTCTTGATTTTATAATTTTACCAACCATTTAAATAAAGTTAGCGACAAAATTAAATCGTTAGATATTCTCTACGCCATGGAGTTACGTCATTTGATGGCAGATGAAATGCAAAGAGCTGTAGGGATGTTGCAAGCGGGAAGTAATCAATCTCAGGTATCTCGATATTTTGGCATTCATAGAAGTGTTATTTTTTGTCTTTGGCAGCGCTACAATAATACAGGGGAACGCGCTGAACAGCATCCAGGCCGTAAAAAAAGTACAACCACTCGGCAAGACCGGTACATACAACTGACTGCAAGACGCCAACCGATATAAACCGCTCGAGAGATATTTATAATTCAAGTGGTGTTGATGTAAGTCCCTAAACTGTGCGAAATCGACTGCATGAGTACGGCCTACGAGCTCGACGCGCAATCAGGTGCGCACCGATACGTCACGGGAATCGCGCTCGTCGAAATGAATGGTGTAGAGAACGCTTAATATGGACCCAGGAACAATGGGATAAAATTATGTTTTCCGATGAGTCGCGATTCGGGTTTAGGCCTGATACAAGAAGGGTGCGTATGTACCGTCGGCCCGGAAATACTGAAAGGTTCAGGTGCGTTCAGGAAGTTCATCTATACAGCGGCTCAACAGTTATGGTATGGGCGGGTATTATGAAGAACAGGCGATCTAAGCTCGTTTTTGTAAATGGAAACATGAACACTGAAAATTACGTTGAGGATATTGTCAGACCTTATGTCCTTTGGCTCCGATTTTACGTTAATGCATGACAATGCGCGTGCACATACAGCTCGACGAACCAGTGAATACTTGGCAATGGAGAACATCCCGGTATTGCACTGGCCTGCACAATCGCCAGACCTCAACCCCATCGAGCACGCATGGGTCATGCTCCAGAGACGTGTTTTGAAGGACTTGGAAGGAGTGACAACAACCCAACAGCTGAAGGATTTGCAACATTTCCATTAGGAGAGAATACCGCAAGATGACATAAACAGTCTTATTAATTCAATGAAGTTCTGAATAGCAGAGGAGGCCATACTTTGTATTAAATTGTCCTATTCTTTCACAATAAATTCATTTTCTTTGGAAATTTCATTTTGTAATAATTGTAATACTTAATAAAATACAACGTTATAATGTGAAGAACCATCCTAAAATTTAAATTAGTACATGTCGCTTAGACTTTTTTGATGAACCGACTTTCAAAAAGAAGGAGGTTCTCAATTCAATTGGTATCTTCTATTTGTATGTACACCGATTACTCTGAGATTTATTATCCGATCTATCTGATTAATTTTAGTTCGATGCGGAATAGATACTATGGTATCTAATTTTTTATATAGTTTGTTCCATTAATTTAGATTTAATGAACATTTTGTATTATTTCAATTTAAAAATTTAACCGACATATTGTTTTTGTTGTCCCATATTTCAGTTGTTTATGAACCGATTTCAAAATTGCTTTTAGCATTGGGTTTAGTATCAAGATCAGTAAATTGTAAATTCTGTTATTTTTCTCTAAGTTATTTTATACTTTTCAGAATTTGAACTCGGTTTTTATTAAACGTAGTTTTTTTTTTAATTTCACAAATACAATTAATGTTCCAAGCAAAAATATTGAAACCCAGATCTAAGTCTACGCGGGTGAAATCTCGGGCTCAGCATGCACTTACATAAATAAATTGAAAGGTGTAAACTTTACAATTTTAATTACACATGCACTTTTTACATTTTAAATATCACAACATGTTAGTTACAATCGTTACATAGTTCAGTCCGTTCAAATACGACATACAATTGAACGAATACCAAGCCAAATATAGTTAGAGTGATCTTAATCCTTTTGGGCGAGGGTGATTGTGTTTTGATGCGGGACTCTACGGACGAATCTCCAGTCGATCCTGTGGACAGCCGAACACTCAACAGTCATAAGCTCAAGCGTTTTAAAAAAATATGAATCCAGCGCCACTTTCCAAATCCATCGAGTCGTTCAGGCTGCAGAGCGTGCCAAACAATTATACATACATTCATACATACATACTCTCGAAAAACATAACCCTCCTTCTGGCTCAGTCGGGTAAAAAAGTATATTCAGGAGGCCCTATATTCTGCTAAAGAATTCATGAGAATACAGGTGAATTCCAGCAGTAGAACTAATTGAATGATTGAAATTAGTTTACGGATCCCCAAATACATGAAAAGTTGGCGAAATGTGAAGGCTAATAATATACCTCTATCTACGCCTTCGAACATATTTTACGCGTTATAAATATAAGTATACCAAAACTATATACCAAATCCATTCGTTGGTTCACTTTCTTACCATACTAATATAATAAATTGGAAAGTGTATGTGTGTGTCTTCTTGTTTGTCCTTCACGCCTTAACCACTGAACAGATCTTGATGAAATTTTGTATAGTGATAGATTAGACCTTGAGAAAGGACATACTCGTAGGCTATGTTTTGTCACGATAGCCGATATCCAAGCTTGCGGAGCCACGAGCAACATCTAGTTGCCTAAAACTTGTACCACAACTCAAGAGCGGGATTACCCAGGATTTTTTCCCACTAAGCTGAGCGTAATTGGATCCCAAATTGACCGTGGAAGGGGAATGTTCCGACGGACGATCGACTCATTTGTTTTAGATATTACAATAAATTCAGTTCTATCGTGTATGGATCAATATAATTCTCCTTCATCGGAGTCTCGAGACGTGACCTGTGTACCGAGCGTACATCTTGCTCAACTAAATGGAAGATTTTTAGTCACATCCCTGGATAAGTGGCTATTCGTTGGCCTGCGTATTGTAGAATAAAATGAGGATTGGCACGTATTTTGACGTTTTTGAAGTTAATGTCTATGTAAATATGTTAATCCCATCTAAAATATAAAAATGAATCGCTGAATGTGTTGCTAAGCGCAAATATCGAGAACAGCTGCATCGATTTCGTTAATTCTTTTTTTTTACAATATGAGGATGGTTATGCAGTTCCACGTGCTCGTAATCAGTCAATTAGTCTATACCAGTCCAAATATTTCCTCTCCCAATATTTTGAGGCTTCGGCCTCTGTTTCCACGTTGGCCAAATGGATGAGTACAGGGTTTTATGTAAAAAAAAATTATATCTCGCAGTGTTATTGTATGCATTTTTTTCGTTACAGCTTTTGCGTAAAGCACTACGCATTTATCCAATAATAGAGAAATCCCCAGCGCAGCTCAAACAACAATTATTTTATTACTAGAATATCACAAATTATAGTGTGTGAATATTGCAGCCATTTGTTGACCAACTAGATGACCTCGCCCAATTAGTGACCGCGAATATTTGTATTTGGCAGTAATCGTGTTACCGTATTGTGTCTAGTTATTGTTTTATTTACTGCAGTGTTGTGTTGTATTACTAGCTGTTACAGTTGTCCTGCGTGAAATATTGATCCCGTTTTCAACAGCCTATGTTCCTATAACTTACTATTACGGACTATAATATATCTCTGTGTTAAATTAATTAGGTGGTAGGACACGACGGTATTTGTGTACAATTGAGCAGTCCGACTGGGGAAGTAACTCCGCCCTACAGAATATCGCGGCCATAACAACCTCGTGTTGTGTTCCCGGCGGTGAGTAGGGTAGCCAGGGCTCACTAGGGAGTTTTTGTGCTGTCAGTGGGAATACCTAAGGCTTTTCCTGCTTTATCTTCTACACTGACGGCACAGAAATTCTCTGTTCTAGCAGGGTCGGCAGCGCGATTGTAACACCACTGGTGTTGCACACGTCCAATGACCACAGTAACCACTTTCCATCAGGTGGATCATGTGTTTGTCTGCCACCTTAGTGGTATATAAAAAAAATATCCACCTCCATCCTGGCAAACTTATGCATTACTATCTAGCCATCCCCGGCGTCATCCAGCAATAATGCCCCTGGCTTCTTTGGCAGCACGACTGTGATGCCCCTGGTGTTGTATACGTCCATAGGCCACGGTAACCACATTCCTTGAGGTGGGCCGTGTGCTTGTCTGCCACCTAAATGGTATAAAAAAGCCCGTGGCACACTTTAAACCATATTAAGTATATGCCCGCAATTTATCACTTTTCAAATAATAAATAGGAATCTGCGAGATTTGTTGATATTTATGACTACCTGTTGCCCGCGGCTCCGCCTGCGTGGATGTAGGCTTTCGCTTAGTGTTGAGTCAACGCTATTTTTCTAAAATAAAAGTAGCCTAAGTTACTCCTTATTACATCAGCTACCTGCCAATAAAAGTCCCGTCAAAATAGGTTCAGCCATTTCAGAGATTAGCCGGAACAAACAGACAGACAGACAAAAGTTGTAAAAAAAATATTTTGGTGTATGTACCGTATTACACTCATACACAACATGTAGAAAGAAACGGTTTTTTAAATATTACAAACTCGAAATTTATTCATATGTACCTATGTATGTATGTATAGAAGATGAATAGATTACTGTTAAACTCCCTTGAGTGGTACCGTGGTCATATATAACCTGTAGCCTTCCTCAATAAAGGTACTATGCAACACAAAAAGCCATTAAGATTTGAAAGCCAGCACCGAGTTCTTGAGATTAGTTCATTCAACCAAACGTCAAACAAATTCTTCAGCTTTATAATATTAATAAGGGCCGTTCTACTCTACTCTAGAATGTTCTTAATTAGATGAATGAATAATATTCTAGAACCAGATGCACGTTAATTACAAACAAACTTGAAGCTAGTCCGAAAATTTACTAAGGGTCTGGAATTTAATTAAGGGAACACAAATTTCCTGATATAACACTAAAAACGGAAACAAATCCTATATAGAGAGTGGAGAGTGGAATGAACTCAATGTGCTTACGTGGGCTGTAGTGAGGGGACTTTAGTCGACTAAGGAATTGATAGGTAATGGCCTAAAACTCGATATTTTGACGGACACTTGCAATCTTAATTCGATTTGTAAGAAAGTAAAACGGAGAATGAGGAATATTATTCAAAAACGTAAAAATGTAATATGAAAAGTTGGTTGTTTCTTTAATCACACTTTCACACCTGAAATACTTTATCGAGCATTATAGCAATTAAGTGTCGTTTACATATTCATCCTGGACTGTGTTGCTTCAGCAAGTATATTATCTTATTGATGATCATTCTGTTTTACATCGAGAAGCAGCAGAAGAAGAAAACAGGAGAGTCAACCCCGGGTTCCAAAATACAAGCTTTGACTGCAACGGGCTAGGAAAAAGATGATGAATATTAAATATAAGTACTCCATTTGGTTAGTTACCTAACTAACTAAATGTAAACAATCTTGTAATGACTTCAATAAAAGGATATAATAAACAAATAAAAAAGGCTGAAACTAGTGGTTTAATTACGGTTTTTAGTCTTTAAACTGAGTTTCTAAACCAAAATAATAATTGAAATGCGTTTTTAATTTAAAAACGTTGAATATAATAAATTATTAAGAATAAAAAACCCGACTGATACTGAAAAGATCGAAACAAGCTTTAAAGCAAGTGGTACTCATTAATTTTCATCTGGTTTGAGATTTACAAATGGCAGTACCCATTTGCAAATCTCAAACCAGATGAGAATTAATGAGTTATGATTATTAAATAAAAAAGGCTTAAACTAGTGGTTTAATTACGGTTTTTAGTCTATAAACTGAATTTCTAAACCAAAATTATTATTGAAATGCGTTTTTAATATAAAATTGTTGAATATATTATATGATTAAAATAAAAAGTCCGACTGATGCTGAAAAGATCGAAACAAGCTTTTTAGCAGGCTGTACTCATAAATTTTCATCTGGTTTGAGATATGCAAATGGCTATTTTTAATAAATTATTGTATTTTATACTTTTTGATAATAATTCCTTCATTTGGATAAACCCACTCAATAAACTTGACTGATTTTTTTTGTACCAGAGAAACATTTTAGCGCGAATAGCACAACATATAGCTTTGTTTCATATTTTATATACCCAAGAACACTTGGGCAATAAATACCTTTCATTTGAGACATGAATCATTGAAATAGGTAATAAAGAATATTACAAACATACATACAGACCTACATACAAAATACACGCGAAAAACATAACCCTTCTTGGCAGATGGGTAAAAAGCACATCAAGGTTGTTTACCTGTAATCAAGTACCTAACCAAACGGAGAATAGGCATTATCGAATATATTTCTACTCGATTAACTCGAGTTGCTAAGTGTCCCATCCCTAGTTTAGCCCACCTTGTTTCGCAGAATGCAACAAGCATTTTTCTTTCAGAACGCTCCCGTCCGGTGGAAAATTTCCCCTAGCTCACACATTTTGCGGCTTTTCTTTTAGAAAATGCACGCGTACGGTTAAATATAGCGAGTTGGAGTTTGTAAAGAGTTTTATTTTCACTTTTTGTCATATTTTACCGAAATTCTTTAATGTTATTTATAGCATTCAATCTATGTTTTTTATATACCGACTTATATCCACGAGTTTTTCCCTAAATGTGTAGGCATCTATGCGAGTGTGTAGGTACGTGTAACACGGCAGGTAAGCCGGGGTAGGGTCGACCTGGTTGTACCGATACATTATGCTGACCAATGTGATGATGTATTGGAGAAGGGCAAAAAAAGTACTACGAAGCAAAATTGAATTCATACACGTTAATTCCCTTTATTATTATTGTATAATCTAAACTGAGTTTTAACTGGGAAAGAACTCGTCTAAATCCGTGAGGCTTGTATTAGCATACAGGATACTTGTGAAGTGTGTACGGGCAAAACAAATGGTGGGTTATTATCTCTGCCTACTCAGGTCAAAGAAAATATATGTAGATTCTGCCTAGTCCTATCTATGAGTACGTACAAATACATAGCCCCTCTCACTCCCCCAGGTAAAAAGGTAAAAAGTCGGACCTTGTTTTGATTTCTGATGAAACAGATTAGAAAACTGAGTTCAATCTGTAGGTCTAAAAAGGCCATATCGTATGTTCTTTTACTGATCATCATGTGTGCTTTTTGACTAAAATGAAGCTTCATTTGAGTACATCATCTAATTTGAATCAGTTTTGTATGAAAATACGTAAAATGGTTTAAATTTATGAGCAATTCATATTGTCAAATGCGTGACGTGTTGTATGTTAGTAGGGACTTACATTTTGTATTATTAAGCCTTCGTGCTTGAACGTACAGAAACATTCAAACAAACTTGACAACTAACACTGACAACTCAGTTTCTTTAAATTATGTCAGACAAAATTGCTACCTACATTGGAATAAAAAACATGTTTGTAGTTTTCACTTAATTTTGCTTTAATTTCAGGTTTACTATGTAACTATTGGTGTATAGAACATAATTATTACCGATTAACGCTGTGTTAATAGCAAATCTTATTTTAGTCAATACCGCACAAGTACGATTCAGCTCGCCTCTAAATTTTTTTTAATTGTTATAGCAATATCAGTAACAAATGTCACTAGACTATGAACATGTTGCAGATGAAAATATGAATGAAATATTATTAAAGAAATATAATAAATATATTATTTATGGTATTCATTATGTCTCCTACTTATCTGCAAATGAACATCAATATGCAATGTGGCCGTTTTAGACCCGCTGGTATGTTCGTAGATAATTATTTTGTGTTTGTAAGGATTATCCAGCTCAACGCAAAGTGCGATCGGAATATCCTATCGGTATCATGGATTAATATAATGGATGAAGTAAACAGATTTCGAACACAAATGAAACTATTTTGTCTGTGGGCGATTCCTTCATCTGAAAATTTTGCATTAATCATAAAAGCCTCTAGTATTGTGCTTTACTGCTTCCGGAGCAAACAACAATGCGAATACAATGCAAATATTATATCTATATAGTCTGCATCAGATCCTTGTCCATAAAGCAGATTCCACCGTTGACCAACCAAACGCACGGCGACTTATCAACACGTAAGATAAAGGTCAAATGAAAGTACTGTGAACCAATCGCAATGCTCCGTTCTTTTAATACGTTTACGTTATGAATTCGCATGTTTTTCATGGTCGGGGCACTGATTCCATACTTTACTCCCTGATGGTACGGTACCCCTACCACATTCGAAGGCGGCTCGGGCGTCGGAGGGCGCAAATCGACCTCCACCCCCCATGAGCGCGGGCCTGAGGGTGACGGGTGGGGCCGCTTGTCACCCTAGCAGAAGCAGGCCACGTCGGCGACGCGCATCATAGGACGATGCGCCCCCCCCCCCCCATACCGGGGGCAAGTCGGGGACCGCGTGGTCCCCCCTCCCGAGGAGGGCCAGACCGAGAGGAATGGCCCTGGGTCAGCCGGGGTGCGAGGGATATGTCACGAGACAACCTCACCTTCGGCCTAGCACATCGAACCACAGACGGCGTGCGGTTTAGTCGGATCGAATCCGACATAACCTCCCCCTTCGTCTCCGAGGGTATCCGTGGGGATTTCCCGCACGTAAAAAAAACCCCTACCACTTTGCTATTTCTATTTGCGTATTTGACATACATATTTGACAAACAATTACTATGTTTGGGCAGTGTATTTGACAAAGCATTGGCCTTATTGCCTATTTGACAAACAAATATGGCCAATACCAAATACGCACAATTAGTTAGTTTTTTTTTTTAAATCTGTGTGGCCAGTAGTACCTTTTAACAGTAGACAAAAACGTGATAATTCACATGTGCCACCTCTTTGAATTGAATACTTTTTGGTGAAATGAAATGTCAAATACTTTGCCAATACAACAAACGCCCAACAGCAAGCACATATAAACATATCAAGTGCCAACCTAAGAAATGAAATTTAGGAAAACACCAATACACTTGTACATTTATTTCTATAATAACAATCGTATAATTGGCTACTCCACTTAGCTGTGCGGGCCAAGTTCCACAACAGTACTTAATGTAAAGGCCCGCGCATGACGAAAATATGAGCAAAGTTCGCCAATAGCGCCTATATTGCAGGCCTGCGCGATTTGTTTGAAATACTTTCGATTACCCCCGCGATAACTTTGGAAGGACTTTAGAGTACGATTTAAAAGAAAGAAATTCATTTTGTCGGTAACTATTGACCATACTGTTGAACTTGCCGGACGAACTGCAATCAGATCAAAAACGTTTTAAGAAAAGGGCAGGCGAAGACTTTAAAAAAAATCAGTAATAAAACTAACCGATTCGTCCTGACTTCGCCAATGGTACGCTTCGAAATATATGCCCATATTTTTTGACTGCTCCAGTCCCTTAAGTAGTAGTGTGATGATATTCAGCTTATGACCTTAGGAAACGGGCTATTCAACACAGAGATATTTTTTCAATTCGAAACCATTAGTGCCTGGGATTAGTGCGATCGATCAAACAAAAAAAATCCTCAGCTTTATATTATTAGTAAAAATTAGGTAAAAGTTTTAGAAGTATCTGATATCTCACCCGCTCAGTGATGAGTTTTGAAGCAACCTACTCATGAATTGAAGATTCTTAGGTGAAACGTGTTCCCTTAGTATAGGTCTCATTAAAAAGCTCAAAGTCGCTCAAAAAGCTATGGAGAGGGCTATGCTCGGTATTTCCCTACGTGATCGCATCAGAAACGAGAACAAAAGTAACTCATGTAGCCCAGCGGATTAGCTTGTTGAAGTGGCAGTGGGCGGGACGCATAGCGCGCAGAACAGACGGCCGATGGAGCAAAAAGTTCTGGAATGGCGACCGCGTACGGGTTCCTCCTGGCCGTTGGGCGTCCAACACCACGTGTGTTGGACGCCCAACGGCCAGGAGGAAGGACGACCTCATCAAGGTCGCCGGGAAGCGCTGGATGCGGGCTGCCTTAGATCGGTTGTTTTGGAAGTCTATAGGAGAGGCCTATATTCAACAGTGGACTATGTGCGGCTGATATGATGAGGTGATCGGTAAACCGATGATGTGAAATGTATTAGTTAGACAGCATAGGGAAAACAAAAGTCACACGTGGTAACCGGAGACGGTACATACGGTGAAGTATAAAAGTAGCTTCCTTCCGCCACTTCCGCGTACACTCAAAGTGTGGAATGACCTGGGGTTCTTCAAAAAGGGCATTTCTTATTAGGACATGTCAATTTAACTTCACCTCGCCTTATGGTAAGCTGAAGTCAAAGTCTCAGGAAAGAGAGTCACCATAACATACACGTACCATGTTAACAATGGTGGCAATCAGCTTGACGGCCTCATCAGATGCTTTTTCACGCCCGCTTAAAGGACCCGGGAAGAAGGAAAACCGTGAGCTGGCAAGGAGTACCAGGTTTTACAGGATAGTCAGTGTGAGCATGACGACACTCGAGTTGCACACGTAAATAGGTCGTAAAGTACAAAAATGTAGGCACAAAAATGTTTTATAATTATGAATAAAGGTCTCGAACCAGTATTTTGTTCAATTTTTAAAACGTTTAGACTATAATAAAGTTGAACATTACTTCGCAGCAAGTTCTATTGTGTTTGTTGTACAAAATTTCTTTCAATCCAACTTTTTTGTTGCCTTTAATGTTGTTTTAGAAGTAATGTTTCAAATATAAGGGAGATAATAAAGAAAGGAGATAAATTGGTGAAGGGGATTAATCTATGGATTTAATTTTCTATTTATATACATTAACTGTATTTGTGGGGCTCTTTCGACCTCCGCCATTACACCTTAAAATTGAGTATTTGACTGACTAGTCTATAATACTACGTCTATAATACTAATACGACTAGTCTAGAATAATATACAGAACCAAAACCTCAATTTCAAAACCCATATCTAATAAGACATCGCCAAGACACCCCAACAGCGTATACTAATTACAAAAATCCTTATAATCTGAAATGATTCTCGCTAATTAAATTTTATGGCGCCGCTCCATCCCACACCTGCGCCCGTCTAACAACCTCGAAACTCCATTTTTTAAATAAAAAGTAATGAAAAAAGAAGTTAGTGTCTGTTTTAGTAGTATTTGTGTGTACCCAGATTAGGATATGCCGCTTAGGAACACTAAACTTGGGATTTATAAATAAACACATGTACTTTGTTAGGCAATTACAGAGCGGTGTTACTTTTTGTAAAAATCCCCCGCAGTTTCACTGAAGCAATGATGTTTTGTGGTTTTTAGTGAGTCTGGTGGAATGGGAGCTTTTTTAAAGTCTAAGATCCCAAGCGGTGCGATCGCACCGCGAGTCTATTGTTTACCTATTGTGTCTATTATTTACTCACTTGACAGGTTAATCAAGATTTAAAGCATTTACTATGCTAGCTATTCAAATTGATCAAGATAGGAAAAATGGAATAGATTCAGGCGGGCTTCGAACCCGCGATCTTTCCCTTACAGGGAGAAGGCTCAGACCACTGATCCTCCGAACCTGCCTGAATCCACCCAAATTTTCCTATATATCCGTTTTGGAGCGACGGTAGGAATTTTTCTTTTTGATTACGATGTGCTAACCATAAAAATGGAGAATCTAACAATTTACTCTCAGATAACGATTATAAAACAAATAACAGACCAGGAGACGAATATGAAATATTTGAGGAGAATAGTGGGCATAACATACTGGTTCCATAAAATTCATACCCCGTATGAATTTTAGGGAACCAGTGTGTTCATGCCCAAATTTTTCTGTGTATCTAGACTGCTTTTGTCCTAATAGAATTGTTCACTTACATTTTGATTTTTTCACCTCATTTTGACCTTATTCATCTGATACATCAACAATTGGGCCACTATGTTGAAGCTAGGGCCTGTACCACAGCTTAATACAATGCCTGCACACCCTAAATGTATCTAGGTGTGTGTGTAAACAAATCTTCTGTACAGAGAAAAGTTTTACGTGGTTCTGTCTGATGCGTGATTGGGATCGTTCTCTTAATCAATTCGATGTCACTGCCCATCTGAGATGGCCCTGGTTCAGCAGGGTTGCAAGGGAAATATCTACTTACACCCTGATGGAGGATCTGAGGATCCAAGATGACACGGAATGCGGTTTTAGTCGGTTCAAGTCCGACATAACAGGCCAACGGTAGGGGGTCGCGGAGAGGTTTTAGCGCACGAAAAAAATGTCCATCTCGACGCAACTTTAAACCTATTTTTCAGTAAACATTCGAAAAATTACTCCTCAGACCAACATTTCAAATAAAATTTTAAGCATTCTTATTAAATAAACTACAGTTCTTACTTTAATTTTATTAAAGGGATCCCTTTCATTATAAAAATATGTAGGAAATGTTCTGAACAAACCAACGGGGAGTCAATCTCGTTAACGCCACGCCGTAATGATATTTACATTAAAAATTAACGCAAAGTTTTGAAAACATACGGCGGGAAAATTTGGAATGCAACGCTGGTTACTTCTAATTATTTTATTTCACTATTTTCTAAAGTAATGGGTCAATCGTTTCAGGAAAATAGCCTCTTCTCCATTCCTGCCTATCTTACCCGACCACGACGGTGTTAAAATGGTGGATTATCAGCAAATTTACCTGTATGTAATTACTAGTGATCGGATATTCGGATGCATATTTACCTAAAGTGCATTTTTGGCTAAGATATTATGGAAGCGGCTTTTTTTTTTATATATATATATATAAATCCCGGGATTCCAGAAAATTCGGGAATGCGAAACTAGTCTGTAACATGGTAATGAAATGACGCCTTTAAAATGTGGTACTTATTTTTAAAAAAACAGGACTCCGGGATTTCATAATTATTAATGTGTATTTATGAGTATGTTGAGTGCAAGAGGAAAAGCAGGTTTTATTATTATTATATCAGCCGCAGGAAGTCCACTGCTGAACATAGGCCTCCCTCAGAGTGGAGGAGGGGGTTTGCCCATAGTCACCACACTGGGCAGGCCGGTTGGTGACCGCGGTATTTGTAGAGACTGTGTTGTTTTCACGGGAGGCGCTGCTGCCCACCTCTCGGATAAGCCCGACGGGCAGATACGGGGTGGTGCTATTATACTCTGCCAGCACCACACGGCGAAAAGCAGGTAGTGGGTGTTAATAAAAAAAAATAATGATACCTACTTTTTTGCACATAATTACAGAATACAAAATATATTAACATCATGAACATGATGGTGTAGCATCAGATTCGAGTAACTGTTCTGATTCTAAATCGCTAACGTCTGTTTCATTTAGAGAATTGTAGTATACAATAATATTTTTTTCAAGATTATCAGTTGTTAGTCTGTTTCTTTTGACATTTAGGATCCACTTATAGTTAGAAAAAGATCTCTCTACTTCAACAGACGTAAGAGGCGCAAATTTGTAAGCACTAACGCCACTCTCTTTACTATTTTTTTCACTTATTTCTCTAAGAATATCAAAATCAGGATTTCTATCCATAAGCTGCTCGATTTTGTTGATTAATGTATTGTTTGATGTCTGGTTTACAATAAATCTTACATCGTCAAATATTTCAAAGGTTTCAGTTATAGAAAGGTCGCGTTTTTCTAATTTTAATATTGCAATATCTATAATTTTGAAATATTCATATAAATACTCCAAATCGTTCTTTAAATTAGGTTTAGTTAATACTTCCTTAGCATTTCTAATAGATATGGCTTCATTGCTATCCAATAAAGCTACAACATTTGATATTTGATCTAAATGTTCAGCGTAGTAAAATGCTGCCTTTAACCATGTTCCCCATCTAGTAATAACTGGCTCTGGAGGCAAGGTTAAATTCGGATATAACTCCTTAAAAATTCGTACTCTGTTTGGAGACTTTAAAAATATTTTCCTTACATTGTTAATTAAAGTGTCTACATCCCCAAAGCTTAATCGTATTGTCTCAGATAATCTGTGCAGGGCGTGCGCTAAACATGTAAAATGTTTCATATTGGGAAATGTATTTTTTAATATTCTTCCAGCCAGTAACATATACGCTACGCTATCGGTACATAATACTAAGACATCCTGCACTTTACTGTCGAATTGATCTCCCCATAAGTTTTTTAAACATTGGATTACAAACTCAGACACGGAATGACCGTTAACTACATCTAAAGTTTTGCAAGCTAACATGTAAATTCGCCCTGATAAGTTTTCACTTCATGGTTTTACTAAAAAAATTGGTTGCCTGTAAAGTCGGTATACGGGCGAAAGTTTTACGTGACAACGACTTTGAGTGGTAAAATAATTTTAATGTGAATATTCATTCACTTTTTATGTCTGTCTCTCTCGCTCTTAGGCGGGCTAACCATGCCCGAGTGGAAGGGACGCGTGCCTCTCACTCGCTCTCATTGTGAGCGCATAACGTGAGCGGAGCGTAACGCAGTTTCTTGAAGTGTCACCCGGCAAACCAATTTATAAGACGTTGTCACGTCAAAATGTACCACATATCGGCCCAGAAAGTCAGTGGTTTCGTCTAGCGATATCCACAGCTTATTGTTTTGTACGATACTATGAACACTTTTTAATTTGTTTTCATAAACTTGACTCAAGTATTTTTTCTTAACAAACTTTCACTTGGAATAACCCTATCTTGATTGTTACATTTGCAAATGTATTTTTCAAAACATTTACGAAAACTGGGGTTTTCAACTTTTGACCATGGTATGTTACACATAATTAAAAAGTTAATCAAATCCCAATAAAAATCATTTGGCGCTTCTGCTTGAATGCCGCGATGTTTTTGTGATTTCAGATGCCGGTTCAAAGTGGATTTCTTCGCGTTTAAACGTGTTTCACATTTCGTGCAAACTATAATTCCACTTGCTGGGTCGTAAAACATATCAGGGTAATTTCTTATCCATGACTGGGCTATGTCTTCTCTTTCACTGGAATCCGCCATGTCTGAAGTAAAAAAGACCATTCGTTAGTTTATTTTAATTTCCGAAAAAGCCATAATGTGTATAGTTAATTAATTAATTTCCATGGCAGTAGATGGTAGATCCCCTAGTAGGGGCATAGACGCGAAGCTTAAATAAATACTGGCTTCTCAATTAAACAGGTAAACTTGGTACCCTAGCAGAAAGTGAAGGTACCTTACTATTAGATTCACCCAAATATTTATCTATGAAATATCATATTATTTATATTACACTTATATACTGGACCCACGAGTTAAACTCCTTAGGAAGCAAAATAATCGCAGCTCATTGATCAATGCGCGTTACTAGAGGTAAAGCCCGATTTACACTTTAATAAGTACAGTAGCGAATCAGTCACTTAAGTAATAAGTAGTAAGTAGCTTCCAAACGTAAGCGAGTTAGTGAATTCATATTTAGGTTTTAGGTACACTAAAAAAAATAACACGTGTCTGCGGGCGCAGTCGCTAATTTATGGAAATAGGATCACGATCTATTCAACTTAATTAACAAACTTACTACCTAACTCGCTTTTGTATCAATATACAATATACAATATACAATATATATATATATATACATAGCTTTTAATTTTAATTATTTTGCAATAATAAATAATCCTTACCTTGTAAATAAAAGAGATACGAGGTCGAAGTCGCAGGGCAGAGTATATCAGGGTCCAAGATTCGCAGCACAGTCGTTGTTCCAAGTAAATCCAAAAGCCGTATCACAATGCACACCAAAAACCGTTGTAGAATAGCCAAGTCGTACGAAAATGGAGAATAACACAAGAAGACATCCGAATACATGCCAAGCACAGAGCCGAATGTCTTTAAATAAACAATAGGAACTCCTTTCGAATATGTACCTGCACACAAGCAGGAATATAATTTTCCGTCTCACTCGCACTCAGTATGAAATACCATAGCCTTCTCTATTGTACCACTCTATTGTCTCTACAGGTCGCGCAGTGGTTTATGATCGCTCGGCAAAAATGGAGAGGAATATTTGCCTGGCGCGTGTGTACAGCATTCACGACGTGTGTGAGTTAAAGAAAGATAGTGCCGTGCTCAAGGTCATGGTTCTTTGTTCGTTGCGCGATAACGTTGCGCGTGAGCCGTCCATTTCTATTGACAGCGCTAATTACAATAAGACAAAATTAAAAACAAGAGATAGCCTACAAAACTTACCGACAGCTGACAACCACCCAAATTAGTCCAGTTATATAACACGACCGTTTGTAATAAGTAGGAGGCAGTGAAGTCACATAAATATTATTACTAGAGCTTTTTTTGGAACAAAAGTTAAAAAAAGTAAATACCTATACCTACAACCGATTTGATTCTATAATAAAAACACTAAATTTGTCGATTCCGAAATCCCGGGATTTTTTTCGATATAAAAGTGCATTCTATATTAGCCAACACCTTAAAATAAGTAAATATACCACACCTGATTTGATTCTATAGTAAAAAAAAAAACGAAATCCCGGTATTTTTTCGATTCAAAAGTGCATTCCATAATAGCCAACACCTTATAATAAATAAATATACCTACATCCGATTTGATTCTGTAGTAAAAAAAAACTAAATTTGTCAATCCTGAAATCCCGGGATTTCATCGATTCAAAAGTGCATTCCATAATAGCCAACACCTCAACTTTAGGTAAATATGCATCCGAATATCCGATTTATTTTGAATCGAAAAGTATGCTGGAAGTGTAAATGTTCAATTGGCAGTGATGGCTACGTACGTAACGTATGATGACAATGTCACCAAAAAGTCAGTCTGGCTCATACAGTATCTGCAAGTTGGTTTTGTATGTGAGTGCCTTAAAAGAGTGTTATGCTTTCACGTTTTTCCATTCGGTTAGCACTAATTTTTGACATTAAATCTCGGCAGTACTGTTTATACATTAGTTGCTATGAAAACATTAAATCCTACTTTGATATTTTGAATCTGGCTCAAATTTGGTGCAGGAAATGGAAAAATACGTAGGCTACTTTTAATTCCGGAAATAGGGCAGCGATACTTAGGAGGTGGGACACGACGATATATCTGTCCAATTGAGCAGTCCGACTGCGGAAGTACCCCCACCCTACAGAATACCGCGGCCATAATAACCTCGTGTTGTGTTCCCGGCGGTGAGTTGGGTAGCCAGAGCACACTGGAGAATTTTTGTGCTGTCAGTGGGAAGAACAAAGGCGGAATGGCCTTTGTCTTCTACAGTGACGGCACAGAAGCTCTCAGCGTTTACAGGGTCGGCAGCACGAGTGTGACTCCCCTGGTGTTGCACAAGTCCATAGGTCACGGTAACCACTGCCTGCGTATCTGCCACTTCAGTGGTATAAAAAAACCGAAAACAGGATTAAAAATTCAAACGGGCGGAGCCGCGGGCATAAGTTATTATTACTTAAATCCTAAGAGCGTTTTCACACTCATCCGATATCCGATATCCGACATCCGATATCCGACATCCGATATCCGACATCCGATATCCGACATCCGATATCCGACATCCGATATCCGATATCCGACATCCGATATCGCAGGAAGTCAAATGTATGAGATATGTATCTTTCTTTCACATTGTCCGGCCCGATATCGGTTATCGGAGCCAACACTACTGTTTTGTATGTCGGATATCGGATGAGTGTGAAAACGCTCTAAAGCGGCAAGACTTTGTAGCATCTTGACAACAGAAAACAAACACGTTTCTTTTCACAATTTCCGCGCGTATATAAAACCGTCAGCTTCAGGCATTGGATTTTTGTCCTTTCACTTAAAAATTAACACTTTTCACGAACTTGGTATACTTTTCGGCAAAATCTTGGGATAATACTGAATAATAAACGGTTCTGTCGACTCTCGAATTGTGATACACTCGCGTCTTAATAATGTTATAATGGTGTTTTGTGTTTAGGCGAGCAAGTTTTTGTCAACAAAGCAATTGTTTTAAATTATATATTTTAAGGGAAAGTGCAAGAAAGTTACATTATTTTGAAAAGTTTAATCATGATGTTGGTTTACCTTTCATGAAACACTGATTAGGTGCTTCATTTGAATATTCATAAACTTTTATTAACTTCTGATGTACCTACCAAAAAGTGTTAAAGTAAAGGGCTTTTTTATACAAAGGCTATTGACTAAGTATGAATAGAAACGTACCTACTGCATTTCATATAATTTGTGAGAATGCCAAAAACCGTGTATTTTTTCCTTAACATTTGACATTGTTTTTAAAATGATGGAGTGCTTGTTTCTGTGATATCTGAACTATTGACTAGGTATACCTACTTATGTGAAAAAACCGGGTGTGCGTTGTTTTATAGACAATGGTATAATATAATTTCGTATTACAGAAAATGTTTCGCATAATTTCGTTTCATAGAATAATCAATATACAGAATGCTTACTTTAAAGAATTTTAAATCATTGAATTTTGTTTCATATAAAGTTAAACATTAGAATAATCATTTCATATAATATCAAATCAAATATCCTTAATCATTTTTTTTTTTTTTAATTTATTTTAGGTCACTTTTTAACATCAATGGTCATTAGCGACCACTATATTCTAGTTACATTAACTTATATAAATCTATCATTTTTAGAAATTTCAGAGTTTGTACACATCCAGTTTTAGTTATTAGACAATCTTTTAGGTTATTAGGCACATTACACAATAGTTTTTCATTGGCATATGCTGTACATTCTTCTAAAAGGTGTAATACTGTGAAGTCTAGGCCACATTTACATTTATTTTTACTAATTTTTGTTATTAGGTGAATGTGTGAAAGATTAGTGTGTCCAATGCGCAATCTAGTGATAGTAACTTGGTCCTTCCTGCAAGAAAAAGAAGAAGGTGACTTGTCGAAGATCGATTGTCTAATGCTAAATAATTTGCTTGTATTTTCAGCCTTCCAACTAGTATCCCAGACGTTATGTATTCTGTGTTTTACGTATTTTTTAAATTCAATTGAGCTGATTTTGACTGTTTCATCGATTTCTATCATGTTAGTGGCATTCTTAGCTTCTTCGTCGACTTTTTCGTTGCCAGTTACCCCTTGGTGACTTGGAATCCACATAATTTCAAGGAAATAATTATTGTTTAATAAGTTGATCAATTTTTGTTTCATTTCTAAAATAAGAGGGTGCATGTTTTGTATATTTAGTAAGGCTGTAAGACACGATTTAGAATCTGTGCATATTAAATATTTGTCTGACTTAGGTTTAGTATTTATTATTTCTAAACTTTTAATTATAGCTATTGCCTCACAACTAAAAATCGGAAGGTAATCATACAGCCGAAATTTATAACAGCTATCATCATCTAACATAACAGCACAACCAGATCTTCCGTTTATAACTGACCCATCGGTATAGAATGCTTTACAATCTCGTCGATTGTTAAGCAATTCCTTGAAAGCATTCTTATAAATATAGTCCGGCGTTTCGTCTTTCTTATATTCCGCTAGTTCCAAATTTACTGGAAATTTGAAGTCTATCCATGGGCCTTCTGATAATATCTTCTTTGTACAAAAAGGAGGAAAAGTACAGTTTATTTCTTTTAGGTATTCAGCTGCTCGCAATCGTAAGGGCTGCGGTATTATAGGTCGAATACGATAAATAGCATCCGAAGCTGTTATCCTTGTAAAATATACAAATGAAGGGCTTTCCGGTTGCGATAGTATGTTTGCAGCATATGCTAACGTGAGATACTTTCTCCTAAATTTTAGGGGTGTCTCGGTAGCTTCAGCTAACACACTTTTAACTGGACTGGTTCTAAATGCCCCAATACAAAGACGGATAGCTGTGTTCTGTATACTTTCCAAGGAATTCAAGGATCTTTCCTTAGCAGAGTCATAAATAATCGAGGCATAGTCTAGTTTTTGTCTAAAAATCGCATGATATGTACTTATCAAACAGTCTCGATTAGCTCCCCATATCGAAGACGACAATACCTTTAAAATGTTTAACCTTTTGTTACATTCAGATTTTAGTTTATTTAAATGTGTATTCCAAGTCATTTTCCTATCAAATGTCAAGCCTAATAGTATCATATTATTAACTTCCTTGATATTATGTTGATTTAGAGTGAGTTTAATATTTCTATTATTCTTTTTTCTTTTATTTGTAAATATTATGTACTCAGTTTTTGTTTTTGAAAATTTATAACCAGACTTAGTAGACCATTGCAGTAGATTATTAATTGTATTTTGTATTAGTTTTATGGTAGGTTCTAATGTTCGTCCAGCTCCAATTATTGTTAAATCATCTGCGAACAAGAACCCTGATATTGGTTTTTCAATGTGCGATAAAACGTCATTTATAGTTAACAAAAACAATATAACACTAAGCACTGATCCTTGAGGAAGACCATTTTCTACAGAAACAGAGTTAGATACTATACCATTCACTCTCACTTTAATTGATCTATCGGATAAAAAGTTCCTAACAAATGCTAGTAAATTGCCTTTAACACCTACTTTTTGTAAAATAATTAAGACTCTGTATTTCCACACCATTTCGTACGCTTTTTCAATGTCAAGGCTTACAGCTACTACATAATTGTCATTTATGAACCCATTAAGAATTTCACTTTCAATATTTACAAGATAGTCAATTGTAGATTTAAATTGTCTGAATCCGTATTGATATGGAGAGATGTATTTATTTGTTTCTAAATACCATCGAAGTCTTCTGCTTATTATTTTTTCAAGAATTTTACACAAATTGCATGTTAATGATATAGGCCTATAGCTACCCTGTGAGCTTGCTATTTTTCCAGGTTTTAAAATGGGGATAACCAAGGCCTCTCGCCATCCATCTGGGAATACCTGTTTTGTCCATATGTGGTTATATATATTTAACAAATATTCAATTGCATTTAAAGGTAAATGCTTAATAATGATATTAGAAATATTATCTGGTCCTGGGCTGGTATTTCCTACTTGAGACAAGGTTAAAATTAGTTCATGCATAGATATATCAGTATTGATTGAATCGGAATTATTAGTTAGGTTAAAATTGTATTGTAGTTCCTGCGTGTTTTTAAATAATTTAAATTCGTCATCGTAGTTATTTGAACTGGAATTATTGGCAAAGGTTTCAGATAATAAGGCAGCCGTTTCAACTGGGTTATTAGTCAAAATTCCTTCAGCATTTTCGAGGATAATGGGATTGAATAGAGTACCGCGGTGATTAATTTTATGTATTTTTTTCCACATTTCTCCAACTGGTATGTTATTATTAATCGATGAAACCCAATCTTCCCAACATCTTTTCCTACTTTCCTTAAGAACTCGTCTAGAATATGCTCTTTTTTTCTTATAATTAATTTCTAATATTTCGTCCCATGGATGCTTTTTGAATTTCCTAAAAGCTTTTTTTGTTTCATGAACTGCAGTTTTACAATCCTCATTCCACCACGGTACACTGTTCTTCCTCAGAGTTCCACGTGTTTTTGGAATTGTTTTGTTGGCTGCATCTAGAATAAGTTGAGTGAATTTTTGGACAATTTCATTTATGGTAGCATCAGAGTTCAAACCGGGTAAAATATTAACATTATTTTCTATTTCTTCACGGAATATTGCCCAATCAGCCTTGTCAAACTTCCATTTTTGGGGGAATTTCAAATCATTAGGAATATGGTAATTTAGTGATACATGTGATTTGATTAAAATAGGGTAATGGTCGCTGTCATATAGGTCATCAAGAGCATTCCATTCAAAATATGACATAATATTTTGTGAAGCAAATGTAAGATCTATATTACTATTCCGACCGGTACTGCTATTGAAGTGTGTGGGGTGACCAGTATTTAATAATAAAATATCATTTTGATTATCCAACCATTCCGATATCAACTTGCCCCTTGAATCACATATTTCCGATCCCCATTTGAAATGATGACTATTAAAGTCACCCAGAATTAAAAAAGGTTTTGGGAGTTGACTTATTATATTATTTAATTCATTTATGTTTAATGGGATACTATTTGGAAGGTAAATGTTGCATATCGTGAAAGAATAAGGAAATTTAATTTTTATGGCCACAACTTCTAAATTCGAGACTATCCGTACTTCTTCTGGTAAACGGCAAGGTTTAATAAATATGGCAACTCCACCACTTGCATTAATACATTGTAATCTGTTTTTGAAAAAGTAATCATAACCCTTCAATTGTGCACAATGGTTAGCGGTGAAGTTTGTTTCTTGCAGACAAATACAATTTGGATTAAATTTATTAAGTATTAATTTAATAAATTCTAAACGTTTATAGAAACCATTTACATTCCATTGTAAAACGTTCATTGTGTAGTAGGTTATTGAGATAAAGAGAATAAACAAAAGAAATTTGTTATGTTAGTATAATAGCTTACTGGTTGACGTGGATAAGTTCATGTAGCTTTTTTGATAATCGGGAGCATCTATTTTTGAGTTTCTTATTCATTTTACAATGCAATGTATTGCACATTTTTATCAAGTCTCTTACGTCATTTGTATATAATGGTACAAGTTCTTTAATGTTTTGTTTTCCTCTTGAGTTATCCATTAAACTAATAAATTGATCAATATTAATAGGAAATGCGGTTTCGTTACTTAATTCTATACTATTTATGTTATTTTTAATATCTTTCCAAGTTTCTTCTTCTGTTCTAGCGTCGTTTGTCTTTGACTTTTTCTTTGTTTTTGCTTTATTTTCTACTTCATCGGATGAAATACTGCTATTTGTTTCATCACTTTCTTCCATGATTTCTACTGAATTGTCTTTTATGTTATTCAGTGGGTTTGTAATATCTGCTTTTGAGGTTTCACTGACAGAAGGTGGGTGAATGCGCTTCCTAATTTGAGTTAGTTTTGAATATTCTTCAGCCGTTTTTGTTGGTTGAGTGAATAAGGATAATGGTAAATCATCGTTACGATCGAAAGGTTGGTTTATTACCTCATCTATCCCCCCTTGAGTAGCTTGCGAATGGGATTTGTTATGTGGGCAATTTATTGCAACATGGCCCATCGTGTTGCACGAAAAGCATTTGAGGGAGTCAGAAGACACATATATCCAGTAATTAGTGTCTTCGTATGTTATCTGAAATGACTCAGGGAGACGTTTTTCATCTTCAGGGGTCACGTATAACTGACGTCGGAAGCTCAAAATATAAGAAAATCCAGGTTCGGTCGCTCCAATTTTCATGAAGGTTATTGAGGACATAATCTTTATGTTAAGTTCGTCAAATTTTTGTACTAAAACACTGTGCGGGATCACCGGGCAAAAATTGGATAGTACAATTCGTTTGTTACTTGATATTAGGGTCTTGATTTCTAGGATATGGTTTTTAATTGTTAGTTTCTTTTTGTTTTCAACTAGCTCGTCAGCGGTTTTTTTTGAGTCTAAATAAATACATACTCGTGCATTAGATATTCGAGAGACGAATCGAATGCAAGTCGCTGGTACGATGGTCGATAAAGCGAGAATGTATTCCTTCAGCGTTATTCCATCAACCGAGTCAATTATAATAGCTTGATCCTTCTTTGGGAAAAAAACTGAGGACGTTACGTTTGCGTAACTTGAAGAGATGGTTTCTTGGTGGGATATTCTACTTGGATGTAACATTGTGGTTTGTTGAGACGGTGGGGTAGGGTTCATTTTCACTAAAAGGGACTCCTAACAAGGAGTTACCCTTGTACCGTATGTAGGTGATATTTTATACGACGCGTAAACTACACGAAACCGGTTATGCGGAATGGAAAGAGTCACACGCGTCCGCAGTGGCTCGGCCCTCGCGCCAAACTGATTCTTAATCATTATATTGTGTATTTAATAGAAAACTTATTACAAAGAAAACATATTATCAAAGTGACAGTTTCTAAACGTTTCAATTCATAAAATGCATACCCTCATTTAAATGGGACAATTTTTTTATAAACTAAACAATTGATGCGTCTACAAGGTCGACGGAGCCCCGCTACGCGTGCTCTTGTCACCGCTGGTGTGCCTGCTGTGCTTGAACCAAACGGTTTGGCGCGCGACGATGGCAAGAGACCGGATGGTATGTCATTAATGCCTTGGAAAATGGGTAGGACTCTGGTGTGGGACGCAACATGCGTTGACACCATTGCCCCTACCCATATACCTGGCACGGCTGGTTGTGCCGGTGCTGCTGCAGCTTCTGCAGAGGCTCTTAAGCGGCGCAAATACTCCAATCTCATTGGAGATTATGAATTTGTGCCGTTTGGAGTCGAAACGTTTGGGCCTTGGGGTCCGAGCGCCCGCAATCTCTTCAGGGAGATTGCGAAGCGTATGGTCGACGCTTCTCGTGACCAGAAGGCTGGCCTCTTTTTAGGTCAGAGATTAAGCATTGCCATACAACGTGGCAATGCTGCCAGTCTTCTGGGAACGCTACCACAAGAGGCATGCGATGCGGATGAATTCCACGACGCATTTTAACTTTTAGTTTTAGTTTTTATTTTTTATTTAGTATTATGTATATATAGTAACTTTATTAATTTAATTTAATTTAATTTGTATATAATAGGTTTGATTTTGTAAACATAAAAATAATTTCTTTTTTTAACCTACATATAGATAATATATATTACAGTACCCCAAAAATGAATGATAAATTACAAAATAGATAGTCTTTACCTGATCTTGTATGACGTCAGTCGTCGGTTACGGTACAAAGGTCAACTAATCCTGACGCTTCCTTAACATTTTACACCCATCCAACGCCGCTTAAGAAGTTTTCACTTCAAAAAAACGATTTTCAATTTGTCAGTACAAATCGGCAATTTCATACTATAACCCCTAATATGGGAGGCACTCCCATCGACATCAAGCCCCAGCTGAAATACCTGGGGCTCGTGCTTGACGGTCGATGGGACTTCGGACAACATCTCCGAAGCCTGCGCCCCAAGTTGGTCACCACGGCGAATGCCCTGAGTCGGCTGTTGCCCAACTTGAAGGGCCCAGGGGCCTCCTGCAGGAGACTCTACGCGGGTGTCGTGCGGTCCATGGCCCTATATGGGTGCCCCGTGTGGGCGGACACCCTGGGGGCCAGATTCCTGCCTCTGCTCCGTACGGCGCAGAGGACGATGGCCTCCAGGGCCATCAGGGGATACCGCACGATATCCTTCGAAGCGGCGAGTCTCCTGGCCGGATCGCCACCGTGGATCCTGGAAGCGAGGGCCCTTTCGGCACTATACCAGTTCCGAAAGGAGGCGCGGGAGCGGGGATTCGATCCCGAGCCCGAGGACATTCGGGCCGAGAAATCCCGGCTCCACCAGGTCATGGTGGCCGAGTGGTAGCGACGACTTGGGCAACCACGCGCAGGGCACGCCGTCATTGCGGCGGTAAGGCCCATCATGGGGGAGTGGCTAGAGAGGCCACACGGGAGCCTCTCGTACCGTCAGACGCAGATGATAACCGGGCACGGTTACTTCGGGCGGTATCTGCATCTGATGGGTATTGAGCCAACGCCCGAGTGCCATCACTGCGACGCGAGCGTGGACTCGGGGCTGCACACGCTCACCGAGTGTCCGGCGTTTGAGACGCCGAGGCGGGAGCTTGTGCAGGCCCTGGGGGTGAGAGTGCTCACGCTCTCCACCCTGCTCGCGGCGATGGTCCGCTGCGCGGATGCGTGGGCGGCCAGCGCCTCTTTCTGCGAGCAGGTCATGCTCGCGAAGGAGACAGCAGAGCGGGCGCGGCGCGGTGAGCGAGAAAGACTCGCTGACATCGCTGCTCGCGCCCGAAGGCGGCTCGGGCGTCGGAGGGCGCTTACAGACCTCCGCCCCCCATGAGCGCGGGCCTGAGGGTGACGGGTGGAGCCACCCGTCACCCTAGCAGAAGCAGGCCACGGCGGCGGCGCGCATCGTAGGACGATGCGCGCCTCCCCACACCGGGGTTGAGTCGGGGACGGCGTGGTCCCCACCTCCTGAGGAGGGCCAGACCGAAAGGGATGGCCCTGGGTCAGCCGGGGTGCGAGGGATATGTCGCAAGACAACCTCACCTTCGGCCTAGCACCACGACCCACAGACGGCGTGCGGTTTAGTCGGTTCGAGTCCGACATAACCCACCCCTCCGGCTCCGGAGGGGCGGGTATCCGTGGGGATTTCCCGCACGTAAAAAAAAAAAAAAAAAAAAATAACCCCTAATATGTTTCATTGTAGTAAATTGTTTTTGAAACAATAATATTCGAAATAAAAATATAAGAACCAAATATTATATGAAACATTTTCTGTGAAACGAAATTCTATGAAATTTCTTTCTACGAAATAAGGGGCTCCCGAAAAAACCACACTTAAATATAATTATTCATCTTCAATTATTCACATTAAGTATGTACATTATTATTGCACTTCCTTGTAGTGACATTGTTCAAATAAAAATAAAAATAAAGTATAAGTCTTCAGGCTTTCACGGCCGGCGTTGCATGTAGAATATACTGCTTCCGGGCAGTTTGGCCGTGGTCTATGTGAAACTTGCGTTCCAGACGTTTCGTCGATCACTGCGGTCGACATCTTCAGTGGCGCAGGTCCGGGCAACGATGTCACATAGACTACGGCCCGGACAACGAAAACTGCCCGAAACAGCCCGGAAGCAGTATATTCTACAAAAATGAAGTAGCATGTAAAGACGCAACCGTATCTCTTTTGTAGACTGTACGAAAACCAAACTACCTAGAAACTGCATATTATAATCTTCCCAGACAAAAACAAAATCAATTTACGTGAACAAAATTAAAGAAAGGAAATACGATATTATTAAATATTTTAAACTAGCAGAAGTAGTTAACTTTGTAACTCCTGCGCACAAAAACTTGGTTAACGATGGCGACCAATAAACGACCTACTAAAGTAACCAGTTCATTTTAATATTACATTTAGATTTTCGCTTAAAAAATCGGATTCCAGGCTTCAGAACAGCGTTTTAGATTGGTGTAATTGATAAGAGGTAGCGATTTAAAAAAATATGTATTTAGGAGTTCAATTCTGTAGATATTCGAAAAGGGTAACCCTTTGAGTGCCAATCAGTTAGCCAACCTTAAGCACTCCACTAAGACGCGAAGCCTTCTCCTAATGTGTACTATATATTTTTAGTTCTTACTTAGAACGAATAGGGAGTCAACCTAGCAGAGCTTAGCAGTGGGTGCTGTGTCAAAACAACGAGAAAGCGGGTAGATTTGCCATCACTGGTGTCTCACTTCATGAATCAGGTTACTATTATCACAGTCATCATCATCTGCCCTTGTTCCAGTTATTTGGGCACACCAAATCATTATCTTCCACACCAGTGGCGAGGAGTCCCTATAATTCGATTTCTGTCGGCTTCCCATAGGGTCGCATGGTGCATGACAAACCAGATTGAGGTTATCTCTTCCAACGGCTTCCCTATTGAAACTTTTCACTCTTCCCCTTTTATGATGGACTTCATTTCCTAAGTTTCATTCATTCATATTTTCTTATGTCTACTTTTTTGGTATTGTGTCTTAAAATGTAAGTCTGATGTATCTACATCAAAGTATTAGTAATTTAAGCGAAGGTCTAAATGCAGGTAAACAGGCCTATGATAATGTTAGTAAGGTAACGTCAAACACGTTCGTTTAACTAATACTTTACTGAAAACTTTTATATCTCGTATTAATATGAAAATTTGTGAAGATGTTAAGACATTTGTTATTCAATCTTGCTCTAACAGCTCTCTCAGGCTGATATTTAGTACAGGAATGAATTATTTCCGAAATTCCAAAGCTATTTTTGATCCCGGGTATACGTTTCCATGGAATTTGAGAACGGAATTAAAATTCCAGGCGGGCACACTTAAAGAATAAATGATATTGTAACTAAATTTTGAGCTCGTCCAAATTGTTGCACAAATGGTTAATCTAGAAGCAAAACAATAATTGAATCACCCTTATCTGAATCACATCACAATTTTGCAGGTTAATCTCATTGTACTCGGCGATAACCGCTTCATCTTATCGCTTATTGACGGCGGGGAACGGCCTGCGTAATGGCCAAAGTTGTTTTCCTTACGATTCTCGCGTCTATTACGTGCCGGTAAGGTGGAAACGCAAACGAGTCAGGCACGCAGTGATTCCTTCATAAATGATACAGACGAGCGTTTATATTTCATATCACTTTGACTTTATTTTATAGAATTTAGGTAACGGGTTATAGTGTTAAGACTTTCGAAAATAATTGCCCTGAGAAGTGTTGAGTGTGATTGAGAACAAACACGAATACAAGCTCAGCAGGATTGTTGCTTCGATAGCTTGTTCTGGTAGGCGTTAGTGTAAAATACAAAAACACAGGAGCTAGTTTTACAATTTACTTGATGAATATTGAAATACGTCCGTTCAGTTCAAGGTTTTGAGGGAAGAGGTCGTCTGTGTTGCCATTATACAAGATAAAAATTACTAAAAATGTTAAATTTAGTGTTGCTATCCGCAACAGGATCTTAGGGTCTCCAACCTCCCCTGGGTCAGTGTAGGCTTTCCTCTAGGATTTAGAAGTTCAGTCGGCAGTTGTTCCTATTAAAACCAAAGCAAACCGATAAAGTGAGCTAGCTTTGAATATTGATATGCCTTAAGACTACCTCTGAGACCCAAGAAGCTTCTGCCCTATGGCCAGCGAGTGGTATTCGTAGGCATTTCCGCATAAAAAAGGCGAAATTTGACTGCTTATACTGTTGATTGATGGCACTTGGTGGAACTTGCTATACATCATCAATGAAAACACTTGTACTATTCCACATTATTTATTAAATTCCAGACCGGTTTCGCCTTACGGCATTGTCAAAGGTCAGGAATTTAATAAATAATGTGGAATAGCACAAGTGTTTTTATTGAAGATACGAAATTTGACTATCATTTATTTTTAAGACAGATGGTTTACAATTTCAGCGTCAAAACGCCCGTCTGTATAAAAGTAGGCGGTGTAGAATAATGCCAACTTTTTCAATAATTCGCTCGGTTCCGCTCTGTAGGCACAATTAAAGGAAAAAGAAAGGAAACGGAAGGAAAACAAAAGGTCACGGAGCGCCGTGTTAGATTTCAAATTACAAAGCAGTTTTAACAAAGAAATAAAAAAATAAAAATGTCTTCCTGTCGACTTCGGATTAAATACCACTTTTTAACGATGTGTAATTATCTTGTTTATTGTATGGTTCTTGATTAATACTCCATTCGGTGAAGTATTTAACTAAAGGTAAACAATCTTGTGGCGACTTATTACTAAACAACTAACTAACTAGTGGTTCAATATTGGTTTTAGGTCTTCAACATAGGTTTCTGAATCGCTGAGAGAACTATTTAAAGAAATTCTTATTTTAACAGTTGCTTGCCAATACATTTACGACAATGTCTTATAAGTAGGCGAGAACCTAGATCTCTACAAAAAAAATTCTAACGTACACAATTATAATATGAGAAATAAAAATAAACTTGTAGTGCCAAAACTCAGACTTCATTAGGTTGGTTATTCGTGCGTGTGTAACAAATTTAAAAACGTTTAGTAAAACTCCTCAGGATCTAGTTGACATGCCACTAAATAAGTTTAAATAGAAGTAAAAAAGTGTTTAATGAAAAAAGGATATTATAAAGTAGACGAATACCTCAATGATAAAAATGCATGGTCATCCTAATGTTTTTGCTTGCTCACACAATATAAAACTGTTATAAATAAAATCACATTGTTTTAAAAAGGAAGCGATAAAATTGTGCACTAAGTTTCTTGCTGGTATCTTCTCAATAGAACCAACTTACCGAACCACCGAAAGAATCATTTCCAAATGATTTATTTACTTTAGTTAATATTATTTTAACTATTTCTTGACATGACTGCAAAATGGTGACGTTCATATGTGCAACTGAATAAACGAAATTGATTCTTTAATTCTTTGATTCTAATCAGTTGAGAGAATATGGACTCATTAAAAATTTTTCATCGTTGAGTATATATCCCAACTTAACCCGCGGCTATTCCGATGTCGGCTATCGTTATAAATTGTAGCCTATGTGTTATTTTAATATATAAGCTATATTATTGTAAAGTTTCATTAAAATACATTCAGTAGTTTTTACGTGAAAGAGTAACAAACATCCATCTATCTATCCATACTTACATACTTCCGCGTTTATAATATTCGTAGGATATCTCTCAGAGCGTTTTCACACTCATCCGATATCCGATATCCGACATCCGACGGCCGCTACGCAGGAGGCGCGGGTTCGATCCCTGCTCAGTGCAAATATTTGTATGCATGAATATGTATATTTGCATTGGTCTGGGTGTTTCTATGTATAATATGTATGGATTTACAAAAAAAAAAACGTATCTAAGTATGTTTATCCGCATTCTAGATTCCATAACACAAGCTAGTTAAGCTATGCTTACCATGGGTCTAGATAGCGTTGTGTGAAATGTTGTGGAATATTTGTTATTTGTTATTTTTTATTATTTGTTATGTGTCTTTCTTTCACATTGTCCGGCCCGATATCGGTTATCGGAGCCAACACCACCGTTTTGGCCCGATATCGGAACACGAAGAGACTTAAACAGCGACTGCAAGTAATTTTCGACCTTAAGGACTTTTTCCGAGTTACATGTCTTTTCGCGTTAATTGATGACGCTGTTCACGAATATATGAAAAAAAAATGTCAATAAGGTCCAAAATTGCTTGCAGTTTTTTCTTTCTTTTTTTCAATACTAGCATACCTAACTAGTCTGTGCTTTCGAGCAAATGGCCGTATCGGGCCGATTTTATCGGATGAATGTGAAAACAGCACAAGGTGTCGGCTATCGGCGTCCGGCACCGATATCGGATGAGTGTGAAAACGCTCTTACGGTAATGATCGGACGTGGTTGAACTTAGGTTCAGTGAAATATTTATAGTCAGAAATAACACATAGGTTACTATGTATGGAAATACTTCCCATACGTTGCAGAAAAGCAATCAAAATTCTACGCAGGCTGAAGCCTGGAAGCATAGCTCTCTTTTTAAGGCACTCACGTACAAAATAAACTTGCAGGTACTGTACAAGCTAGACTGATGTTTTGCTGACATTGTCATCTTACGTTAATTTTTTTTAATTCAGTGCAAAGAGAAAAAAAACATTCCTATTCCCAGTTATATTACACTTCATCTGGCCGCAGTTTTAATAAATATTTTGGTCTTTTGAACCGGTCTTCACCAAACGCGTAAATATAATTCAATATACTAATGCCAATATCAATCGAGCATCAGGTAACAGAATGTTATTTGACACGGATAGCCAGACATGACTTGCTGGTACGTAAACTGATGCAATGTACAGTGTACTATCAAATTATGCCAATCGGAAGTCAATACATAGATATAGAATGTACGAGATGTGTCATAATCTTGGATTTACTGAAAGCCGTCTTAGCGTATCACCAAACTATTGCAGCACACCACTAGCCCCCCAGACAAGTGGCAGAATTGTTAGTAGACCAGAATAATCAATGTGTTGGAGCGACAAGGATTTAGACGCTTATGACAGTCATAAACCTATGTCCATACCATAAAGAGGGGGTCTATTACTAGACGCGACAATTTAAATTAGTATAGCCAAAATTGGCCACCAAGCTACTTTTTTGATGACATTATAAAAAGGTGCGCTATGCCTAAAAAACTGTACTGCTTCTTCTTCTTCATCCTAGCGTTAATCCTAGTCGCATCCGAAACTTGTAACTTGGAGTTTGGGGTCCGCTTTACCAGTCCAACTGAGGATTTGGCTGAACTTCGATATTTTCCGTGAAGCGATTGCCGCCCCCACTATCCAAACGCGGTATCAAAGCATTGCAGTTAGACCAGTTGTTGGATTTTTGAAGGCTCCAACTACCTGTAAAGACTGCCATAGACGATCGCATGGCAACCGGGAAGGAAGGATTTACGTGCTCTCCAAGGCACAACCAGACCAATGCAAATATCCATATTCATGCATACAAATATTAGCATTGAGCAGGGATCAAGCCGCACCTCCTACGTAGCGACCCGTTCACTACCGCTACGCCACGGAGGCAAATTGTACAAACTGACGTAATACCACAGAATAATTAATAGTACTAACGTACAGAAGGATCACTGCGCAAGAAGATTTAATTAATTCCAGTCTTGCTCCGACGCAATACGGTGGAATTCAGCTCGCACAACATTAGGTACCTATAATTTTATTCACCTACTACTTCGTCTCTTTCTATCGCGTACCTCTTATCTCTTCTTACGCTCTTAGGGTTGCCTTCTTGTGAAGAAATGAATATTTGATTATCAGTCCAGTTATGTACCTGTTACTATTTTTCTACTTATGTGGAAATGACAACTTTAAACATACCTACCCCCAAAATTTATAAATTTCTCTGGCAATGCTATAGGTACCCCTCAAAATTACTATACAAGGACAGCGTTTTAGAATCATCGGTGTGATGTCAACAAGGTGACCCTCTTGGGCCACTCCTTTTCAGCTTCGCTATACACCCTATAATTCGGCAGCTAAATTCTAAATTTAACATATGGTATCTAGATGACGGGACCTTAGGAGGAGACGTTAATACAGTTATAAATGACTTGGCTTTTCTAAAAGATGAATTTAGATCCATTGGTTTACATTTGAATCCAACTAAATGTGAAATTTATCTTGATGATAATATTGACAGCATTTCGACACTATCAAAATTCAATGTTTTGGCCCCAAATTTAAAAATTGTTCAAAAAACTTCTCTCCGTCTTCTTGGGTCCCCAATCTTAGAGGAAGCATATGACTCTTTCGTAGAAGAAAAAATTCAAAATTTCTATGAAGTTTCGGACCGGTTGCAACAAATTAACATCCATTCTGCTTTCACAATAATTCGGTATTGTCTTTTTGTCCCTAAATTTACACATATTCTCCGTTCAACTCAACTTTTTAAGTATTTGGCTCTTTTAGGTAAAATGGATAGTGTGATTCAAAACACACTTTGCAAAATTCTAAATGTGGATATGAACGACCGAGTCTGGCTTCAGGCATCCATGCCTGTTCGTCTAGGCGGGCTCGGCGTTCGCAAAATTACCGACGTAAGTCTACCAGCTTTTTTATCTTCGGTGCATGGCACGGATGATTTGGTTAGAAAAATCCTAACCCCTAGCCTAACTATTTCAGAAGTGCCAGGCAAGGCCGAAGCTTTAAGAGCTTGGAAAATGTTTTGCCCAAACGCTGATTTGCCAGCCGACCCATCTTCCCAGAGACAATGGGACGTGCCGCTCTGCAACATGGTAAGAAAACATCTCCTTTCTACGTCTTCCAATGTTGCGGAGCGTGCTCGCCTTTTGGCTGTGGGGGAATGGGAATCCGGTGTTTGGCTGCAGGCCCTACCATCGCCCAACATAGGTACCATGTTGGACGATAACACCTTCCGTATCGCTGCTTGCCTTCGTTTAGGTGCTCCTTGCGTTTCTCCGCATCGATGTCGCTGTGGAGAAGAAGTTGGTAGCCTTGGACACCATGGTCTCTGGTTTATTCCTTGCGCAAAGGATCAGTATTGCCATTCAACGTGGCAATGCTGCCAGCCTTCTGGCCACCCTCCCAGTTGACATCGATGGTGAGGAATTCTTTGACGCCTGAACCTGCTGGTTTGTATATATTATGTACTTATTGTTTTTATATTTTTTATTTAAATAATTCTAATGTACATATTGTAAATAATTATTATGAATAAAATTTCTTGGCCTACCTAGTATTAGATGAAAAAAGTATTTTATTACAATGTCCGCATATTTTAACATAAGACGATGAGTATGTAGTATAGCGCACCAGCACCTTAGTGTATTTGCTAAATTGAACATACCATTTACGTGTTTAGTTACATGCCGTACGACGCAAACACGAAACGGCTTAAACTAGTCCGAGAGCCGACACCCAAAAATCATGTTGGTAAATTATTTTGATTTACGCCAGCTAAATCGAATGTGACTCGCTGCGCTTTGAAAGCAGTTCATATTTGAATTTATATTATCGTTAGGAACTCGGTTCTCGGATACTATAAGCTTTGTTGGAACTGTATTTTGTTTCAGTTGTTTGATTGTCCTGATTGCAGAATCTTCAAAATGGTGGGAGCAGACTTCGTAGTTTTTTGCTCTCAAATTTTCTTTGCTTAGTAAGTCCTCTCGTCCTATTAAAATCAGCTACTCTCGGTGCCTAAAATAAAATAGACAAATGGTAGTCAGTACGGAGCAAACACACATGTGCTTATGGTCATTGGTTAGAGTGAAGCAAACGGGGCACTGAGGAGCACAGTCACCGTAGTAGTCGCTCGTCGCCGTCACAGGAACAGTCCCCGTTGCAGTCGCCATAGTCCAGTCTCTATACAATGAAAATTTTTGTAAGTGTTTGACAATCGCCACGCCGAGAAAGGTTAGGTGCGCCAAAAGTAGTATAACTTCAAAAATCGTATCTCCTAAGCTAGTAAAAATCACTGGACATACATGGGGGTGGCTCAAATACTCCTCAATATGGGGCGCCAAGTTTTTTGGCCAGGAGAGCTGGCCGCCCTGTATTGTCAAACTTAGCCTTAGCTCTCGGTCTATATACCCGTCAGCCTAGCCAAAGTGCGCCAAAGTATCTAATTATCATGTTCAGGTAAATAATATTAAATATTATGCTATTCATTTGTATAGCTATTAAATTTATTACTTCAGCTTTCGGACTATAAATAAAGAATACTAAATATTACCTATAAGCTATAAGGTAGCTTTCGAACGCGAACCAATAAATGACGGCGTTATGAAGGGACAAATATAAGAAATTAAAAAAATAGAATTGAGACCCTCCTCCTTTTTTGAAGTCGTTTAAAAAGAAGGAACTTGGAACTGCAGAAATTACGTAGGGTAGGTATCGTCAGTGGTACCTACCTACCTATAGTCAGCGCGTGATGCCCGTCAAGGACACTCGAAACTAGAAAAATACGTCGGGCGGGTGACGGCGAAGTACGTTGACCCCGATCCAATAACCCTCCCAATTCAAAAATCTAGCTGGCTAGGTACCTACCTACTTTGTGGTCTACCTATAAAATAAGTAGTTTTTGTCTAGATACGCATTCTGTCCGAACAGTAGTATTGATAAGTTGGGTTATGGTTACCTTAAAATTTTAAGATTTATTAATTTGGCAAACTTACCTTTCAGCATCGAGAAAAAAGACAAATCTTTTTTTTTATCTCTTTTAAAAAAACGATAAATCCGGTATATTTCTATTGGAATTCAAACAGCCGAACGCCACACAATATCGTCTGTCATATTTTCTTTTCTTGTTCATTCTAAGGTACCTACTTTAAGTAGGAACGATCAAGAGAGAAAAAAAAAAATGTTTTTATAAAATCTCAGCCGAGCGCGACCATAGAAAACACCTCAAGCGTTCACACGAGCGCGCGCGTGACACTCGACTAATTTTAAATTCGGTCGGCCGGATATTTGCTGTAGGTATATAACGGATGTACTGCGCGGAGTGAACCACGCCTGGTAATACGTTGAATTGTTGAAACGATTCTTCACTGAATATCTTACTTGACGTCATGATGATAGTGAAAAAAAGGCCGCACTCGGTGCTCCTAACTTTTTATTTAATGCACACGCGGTATCTTATCCAGCGTACACTAAATCTGTGGTAAGAGTAGTAACTGTCATTCTCATGCTTCAACTGATATGTAACAACATGATGGACTATTCAGTATATAGGCACTACATTCGGAACCGCCAAACCCTACAAGCAAACATTTAAAGAAATAATCGTGTTTTAATATATTTTGTAAATGGTTTTCATACTTTTCCGACTTTTCATTGCTTTTCAATAGTTGTGGTCGTGGTATTTGGGGCCAGATATGGGAATTAAAGTACTGTAGTTGGTAGTTTATTTTCTATAATTTTTCAAATCACAACGGTTGTTTCAGAAATTATCGTGTTCAAATAAACTTTTCAGCATTATTTATGAGTATAGATGACACTGATGACAGTCTTGATTGATGATTGGTTGTTTTTGTATGTATTAACCACGGCATTTTCGTACGATCCATTGAACCATTGTACGATGCATTGAACGCCCCAAGCATCGCATCCATTGGACACTCCAAACAAAGTGTTTGTATGCTTTTATACTATCCACGATATTATAAAAAGGCCATTCTCTAAAGTTAAGTTGGGTTAAATAGAGAACCAAAAAAGAAAAATATGAATATGAACAGATGTTAATTAAAGGTGAAAAGGAGTATTATTTTATCTAGCTAATACAGAATTAGACTAAATAGATGGTAATGCATTTAGCAAAAACAAGGCCATTAACAATTTTTAATATATTTAATAAAATATTGCCAATTAAGAGTATCACAGATAATATGATATAATTCTTACACAGATGCACAATTGGGAACAAAAAACTTCCTAAAGCAGGCAGGCAACTTTTGTTTGCAGGATTTGTTACTAGATGGCGCGGCATTATCGTACGATCCATTTAAACATTGTACGATCCATTGAACGCCCCAAGCATTGCATCCATTGGACACTCCAAACAAAGTGTTTGTATGCTTTTATACTATCCACGATATTATAAAAAGGCCATTCTCTAAAGTTAAGTTGGGTTAAATAGAGAACCAAAAAAGAAAAATATAAATATGAACAGATGTTAATTAAAGGTTAAAAGGTCTATTATTTTATCTATCTAATACAGAATAAGACTGAATAGATGGCAATGAATTTAGGAAACACTTATAGGCCCCGTGCGCATCGCATGTGGCGCCGCCCTCGCGGCTCAATCGGAAAGTTAGTAGATGCCCGTGTGGCCATGTGGTGACAACAGTCGTTGGGAGTTATGAACAAAACAACACAATAATTTTGTTTTTAATCACACAAGGACCACACCATCAGTGCCATACATCATGCTTTCAGGGTTGCTTATAGACAATAAAATAAATTGGAAACTTCATTTAGAATATGTGTGTCAAAAACTGGCCCGATTCTCGTATGCTCTTTAGAAATTAAGGAAGGTAGCAAATACACCTACCTTAATAACCAAACCAACCAATTAATGGGCGTCCTTAGCATTGGTCTGCAACCTGTCTAGGAGAAGGAAAACTCCGAAATCAAACCCGGAATTGGTGGCTTCGTTAGGCGCAAGTAGGATACAATCTGAAAAGCGGCAGTCGCCTGCAGCCAACCTGGTGGTTTCGCACGTATTAGCATGCCATTCCTGTGAGCCAAGCTGGGGAGGCCGAGAGGGTGGCGAAGGTCCTGGGCAACCCTACGTCATCAAATTGCGTCCCAGGCGATGCAGCGTCTGTGGAGAGGACACTTCACCCACGTCGTTCCGCGACGTGGATAACAACACGGGGAGTGGCAGTCACCGGTTATAAGCCCGTGCGCATGGGCGAAAGCGCGGACGCCAGGGGTCGCTCTCGACAGTGGGAGGGTCCATTGTAGGCCCACTGACCAGTTACCGCCCGCTCCAAACTGGGCAGCCCCCGGTCAATAAGGTACTGGTCCGCCTCGGTGTCGTTTGTTCCTCTGGGGTGTTGGGAACATAGGGGCAACCCGGAAGACGGCGCTGTGCTGTTGTACACCCGCGACTAAACAGCTATATAAAAACATATTTAAAGCTAGCACTTCCATGCGCTTTGGTTCTTGGAATGTCCGAACTATGAGGACTGGTCTCCCGGATAGCTCAGAGACTTCGAATTAAGCTCAAGATCTGCGTAAAACGGCTGTTATCGATCTAGAAATGACACGTCTCAATATATCTTTTGCCGCACTCCAGGAAACCAGACTTCCAGATGGGGGGTTCATTGCGCGAACAAAATTATACCTTCTTTTGGAAAGGCAAGGCCTCTGGCGAAAATCGCGAGCACGGTGTTGGCTTTGCAGTTCACAACACTCTCTTAAATGCCATAGAAACACCTCGAGGGTTAAGTGAGCGTATTATGGCCTTGCGCCTCAATACCAAAAGCGGCTTTGTTACTCTGATTTCCGCCTACGCTCCAACTCTCACCTCAACAGCAGAGTCTAAGGACGACTTCTATGATAAGCTCTGCTCTGTTGTGGCCAATGTACCGACCGGAGACCGACTTTATATTCTAGGGGACTTTAACGCCAGTGTAGGGCAAGATAATACCGCCTGGCCCGATTCCCTAGGTAGCCATGGCATAGGAAAGCAGAATGAAAATGGCCAACGCCTGCTTGAGTTCTGCGCCAAGTTTCAGCTGTGTGTTACCAACACATATTTTAAAGGGAAACTGATGCGTAAAGTCTCCTGGAAACATCCAGGTCTGGTCATTGGCACCAATTAGACTTAGCCTTAACCAAAAGGAAGGATTTAAAGGAAGTTACCCATGCTAGATCCTACCACAGTGCACACTGCGACACTGATCACTCCCTGGTAGTGTGCAAACTTCTCCTGTCGCCCAAAAAGATTCACTCCTCCAGGAACCCCGGTAGGAAGATGCTAAATCTTCCTAAGACTAGGAACCCTGAGTTAGTGGATACTTTCAGTTCATTGGTGCAACGGATAGTAGCTGCCTGGGATGCGGATGCGCCCGTGGAAACAGAATGGGAATCCATTAAAGACCTCCTCACCACAACAGCCGGCGAGGTTTTCGGATACGCCAAGGTGATATCACCGGATTGGTTTACCGAAAATACGGGCCAACTTCAGCCTCTAATTAACACCAAACGCCAAGCTGCGCTAGGGTACCGCCTTGGTCCCTGTGACGCCACGCGCACTAAACTCTGCACAGCAAAGTCATCCCTACAGCGAACCTGTCGCCAGCTCGCTAATGCTTACTGGATAGAACTGTGCAGAAACATTCAAGATTGCGCGGCCGCGGGAAACTACCGCGGGGTATATGCAGGAATAAGGGTGGCTCTTGGTCCAGTGCAAAAAAAGACGGCCCCTCTAAAAGAGATCGACGGCACTGTTATCACTGATAGCAGTCGTCAACTTAATCGGTGGGTAGAACACTACACTGGGCTTTATTCTCGACCAGTTGAGATCAGTCCCGTAGCCGTGGATTTAATTCCGAACCTACCTGTTATGACTGAGCTCGATGATTTACCCACCGTGTGGGATCTTCGCGCGGCCGTACTAAAGCTTAAATGTGGTAAGAGTCCGGGGATTGATGGTGTACTCACTGAGCTCCTAAAACTCAAGTGCATATTACCAGTATTGCATAACTTCCTGGGAAAATGCTGGGAGAGGGAGCTATTCCCACAGGATATGCGCGATGCAAATATTGTAACTCTTTACAAAGGGAAAGGTGACCGCGGCGATTGTAACTGCTACCGTGGTATTTCCCTTAGCATTGTCGGCAAGCTTTTTGCAAGGGTCATACTGACTAAACTGCAATGTCTTGCCGAACGCGTGTATCCTGAGGCACAATGTGGCTTCCGCTCCCAGCGTTCCACTACGGATATGATATTTACCATCCGGCAACTTCAAGAGAAGTGTCGTGAGCAGAATACTCCTTTGGTGATTGCGTTCGTTGACCTGAATAAAGCCTTCGACGCGGTCAGCAGAGAGGGTCTCTATATTGCACTTGAGAAAATAGGATGTCCCCCGAAACTGCTGAGGTTGGTGAAATGCTTTCACGAGGACATGAAAGGCACCGTTGTTTACAATGGTCAAACGTCCGACGCTTTTGATATGCGTAGAGGAGTTCGCCAAGGCTGCGTCCTGGCACCAACTTTGTTCGGCATATTCTTTTCACTTCTGGTCAAAGTTGCCTTCGGTGATGCGCAACAGGGTGTCCATCTACACACACGAGCCGATGGGAAATTGTTTAATGCCGCCCTCCTTAGGACTCACCGTAATCACGAGGACTTATTTGTTGACAGCTTGCTGTTTGCCGACGATGCAGCCTTTGTTGCAAAAACTCCCCAAGAGCTCCAGGTCCTACTGGACAAATTTCACCACGCATGTGCCCTGTTCTCCATGTCCATAAATGCAAAGAAGACCGTCATCCTAGCGCAGGGCTACACCTACCAGCCGACCATCTTGCTGGAAGGTGCACCCTTGGAGGTAGTCGACAAGTTTTGTTACCTGGGGTCGACCGTGTCGAGCAATCTCTCCCTTGACGGTGAGATCGATATTCGCATCGGCAAGGCAGCCACGGCATTCGGCAGGCTACGTATAAGAGTATGGAATAATAAACATTTAACGGTCAGGACAAAGGCGATCGTATACCAAACTTGCGTCTTGAGCATGCTCTTGTATGGAGCCGAAACCTGGACGTCGTATGCAAAACAGGAACGTCGACTTAACACCTTTCAAATGCGCTGTCTTCGTAGCATTCTCAACATAACATGGAAGGACAGGGTAACAAACGAGAGAGTGTTAGAGATTGCACAGCTTCCTAGCATCACCGCCCTTCTAAAACAGAGACGTTTGCGGTGGCTAGGGCATGTGCACCGAATGAGCAGCACTCGTTTGCCCAGGCAGACCATGTTGAGCCAAGTCGCTTTCTCGAAGCGTAAAGTTGGACGTCCCATACTGCGATTTAAAGACTGCGCAAAACGCGACATGATCGCATTCAACATCGATCGCGACACATGGGAGGATCTGGCTACCGACCGTGATGAGTGGAGAAAGGCCACCTACGAGGGCTGTGAGACGCATGATACAGCCTGGTTTCAAATCCTGTCCCAAAAACGGGAAAAACGACATGCCCGTGCAGACGGTTCCGTCACAACGAACTCTCAGTTCGCGTGCCGTAAGTGCGGACGAAGGTGCCGCTCGAGGATCGGTTTATTTAGCCACGAGCGACGATGCTCTTCTCGCGTAGGCGCTGTTTAAATCATCTGTCAAGATGAAAAGGCCTGATGATGATGAATAACAGCCTACCACGGCTATGTTAGCTCAACTCTCAGGTATGGGGTAATCTTCTGGGGTAACAGCACTGACCACGAACGTGCGTTCAAAGCCCATAAATGCTGCATAAGAGCAATGTTTAATTTTTATGCACCTGACTCCTGTCTACTATATTTCAAATCGATGAAATTATTAACATTTCCATGTATAATACTCGAGGTTGCAATATTCGTGAAAAACAATCCAGAATTATTTGAATATCGTACGCGGGCACTGCATCAAACTACATATAGTTGCTAGTAAAACGCAATTGATGCATGAGAGCGTCTTTTGGCTGGCCCCGCGGATTTTCAATTGTATACCAGAGTATATCAGAACCGCATCTAAGCTACAACTGTTTAAAAAAAAATCCGTGACTTGTTAACAGAAAATGCTATTACTCCGTGAAAGAATTCCTAACAGATAACAGATAACATTACAGCAGTACAAGGTGCCCTAGTTGTGGTGTGGTCCGTTCATACAGTATTCGATGTAGGTAAATTTTATTTTGACAAAGTAAATTAATTATATCTTGACATCATAATATGCATAGACATTAAAATCTAAAATTAAACTGACAACCTACACTATTTCTATTCTATTTTATATTGTTCTTACTAATATTATTGACATTATTAATTGAAATTGAAGGAATTTTGAAATGACTATTTGTAATGATGTGACAATGCTCTAATTTGTAATTTAGCCACCAAAATTGCATGCCTATGGTGATATATGGTGAAACTGTATCCACTGCCTATAACAACTACTCTGTAACCTATATATGCAATGAATTACTAAATAAAATAAATAAAAAATAAAATAAAATAAAGCAATAGTTTATTAGTGCAAGAGGCTAGTGAAATTCCTATGAAACTAGAATCGACAATTGCTCTAAAAATACTTATGTAGTTTGACTGTACAATCCTGCATATTTGCTTCAACGAGTTATTATCCTTATACAAGTAACTGTAAAAATTCATGATTTAGTTTCGTTTGCATCAGATCTTAATAATACAATTTACAATAAAAAATTTTTTTTCATGTACCTTCAACGTAACATCGTGCGGAGGGTTTGTTACCCTAGTTTGTGGTAAAACTTTTCCCTCGATGATACGTTTACCATCTACACCGATAATTTCTCTCACGTTGGAGATATGCCTGCTTTCAAATAGGTTTTTACCTAAAATTCAATTCAATAATAAGCGGCAACGCATTCACTCGGAAGGGTTGGATTGCTAATTTTTTCTTGTACATTTCTTACCTTTTGATATCGATTTTGCACGAAAAAAATGTAAATAGATTGATTGAAAACCACATTGGATTATCGTCGTGGTCTAAACGTTAATTATTGTTAATTTTTTCGATTAATAATAACCTCGAAGTGCGTATGAATCATATACTATTTGGGAAGGTGCCAGTCAGCTGGGCATCTACGTATTGTCACCACAGTTCCGCGAGATGGCGCAACAGTAGGCGCATCGCGATACGCACGGGGCCTATAGGCTATTAATAATTTTTAATATATTTAATAAAAGATTGCCAATTAAGAGTATCACAGATAATATAATTCTTACACAGATGCACAATCAAGAACAAAAAATGGTTACACTCGTAACTTCCGAAAGCAGGCAGGCAACTTTTTTTTGCAGGATTTGTTACTAGCTGGCGACATTGTTTTAGAAAACTTTTCTAATTTTTACTATTAAAATTTAACTCATCAATAATAAAACATACACTCAACACTTTATTGAATATGACTGAATAAAACTATAAATGTTCTAATCTATATTGATTCTGCCAAATTCTGCAGTAATTTTAAAAGTCACAGACTTAATGCTCTATGCCGCTAGATGGCGGCTTAAACTATTTTTTGTTAGTATCGGTACCACGTGCTAGTATTCACTGTTATAATTATGTACATTATTTTGATAGCCGAGTAGTGTATATAATAAATTACTATGAAAGCAATAATGTAAGCTCTAAACTTATACATCCTACCAATCATCCCACTAATATTATAAAATGTGACAGTAAGTGAAAGTGTTTGGTTATTTGGATGTATGTTTGTTTGTTGTTCAATCACACTCTAACGGCTGAACGAATATGGCTAAAACTGGCGCAATAATTGACTGTAGTCAGCTACTTTTTAAACCTTGAATAGTTCTCATTGGATTGGGGGTGTGAGATCTGAATTCCATGCGGGCGAGGCATCAATTTATAAATGCTTGCAATATCCCGAAACCGAAATCCTAGCAACATATCAGCAACAAATCATTAGCATGTCATTCGCAAAAGAATTAGGTCTATTCTACTGAATTACTGCAACAAATTTTATTCCCGCGCGGTAAGTCACTGCAGACAGCCAGTTTGATTTAATTCCGTTTTAATTCTACCCTCGATCGTTGCTCCGGGTAACAGAGTTAAGCTTCTTGCTGCCTGCGGATGGATAAGCCGTGGCTTTGAATGCGAATACGTAGTTCTGCATTGCACCAATGGGATTTATCGGGGACTTTTTACAATATTTTTGTTAGAATTTGCAGACATAAAAATTATAATAATGATGGGAGAACATGTTTTTATGCATAGACTATGATAACCAGGGTATGTCGGTATCTGCTTAATAGTGGATAAGACTGCAGGGTTTCCGGTCAGAGTGGTAAGGATAATTATTGAAAATAAAATATTATATGTATTTTATGTAAATATGGTAAAGGAAATTTGTTGCGCAAATATAGCGATGAATGAATTTCAATATTTTACAACTTGTCAGAAAAATATGTTTCTGAACGCGCTTGGAATATTGTGAATTTAAATACTTATGTACGCGCGTGAGAAGTTATACTTCTTTGACTTAATGAGCGGTTAAGCAGACGGCTTCATACTGTTAATTTTGAGTCACAGGTGCGCGCGCATCTTAAAATTTCACTCTCATCATTTTTTCATAACGCGCCTAACTTCATACTGTTAATTTTGTGTCACAGGTGCGCGCGCATCTTAAAATTTCACTCTCATCATTTTTTCATAACGCGCCTAAAGAAGTATAACTTCAAAAATTGAATATCAGTTTCCTGTGCTTAGAACTGGCCAGGAGCGTGACCTGGCCACATAGATAAATTAGTTCACGTAGATAAAAGAGGTTTTTTTTAATCAAACTAGTAGTTTTTGGTAGTTTTGAATTTTATTTTGTAGCTTTGCAGGTATTAGAATTGTGTTTCATTGATGATTGGATTTCAAAGACTTAGCCGAAGTTACACACCGGGTAAATTTACTTAGCAATTTCAATCTTCTATCCATAAGTAAATCAAAAATTTGGTATAGTCCGAAGTTTACCTGAATACTGGGTACACATTGAACTACCAAGGATGAGTGTAAATAACACTTATTAAATCGCAATAGAATCCATAATGGTTTAATTTCAATAAAAAAATTTGGTGACCGGTGGCTCAATATCCAGAGCAATCCCCCTGAAAGGTAAAGATCGCGGGTTCGAATCCCGCCTCGACCAATTCAATATTTTTCCTGTCTTAATCGATAAGTTGCTTCTTTTTTTAACAGCTGTACATAACCTGCAGAAGGACATAGATCTATATGATTTATTTATTCAATGTTTTACTTTTACAGACATACATAGGTGTACTGAACTAACACTGAGAGGAGAGGTGGCACATGGTAAGCAAAGGCGAATTTACCACTTGCTATGTTAATAATTTTAACAAAAAATGCCGAGGCCATTACCGTTAGCCGGGTAAATTTCAAGGCTCTATGCGCTTCCTATCCTAACAAGTAAAAAACGGAATTATACTTAATGCAACCGATAATCATTTCCAGCAATTCACCTTTGTATGCAAACATAAACATATTGATATGCAAACGTATACCACGAGACCAATGAAGCTGTTTAAATATACTGTTTCGCATGATGAACATGTTTCTACGAACTGTTAAATGGCGCCCAACGTGGTGCCACCGCGATGTTATACTGAAATAAAACGGCCAACTATATTATTCTCGTACCTGGAATCCCATAGTGGTATTCACTAGGATGGAACATTCCCAAAGAGACGATTTCACTCAGTTTGCATTATAAGCTCATATCGCGCAGACAATAATCCTAGCCACTTAAATAGGTAGGTAATAAAATTCTTACAAATGTTTGTTACTTAACCGCGCTCAAACAACTAATCGGATTTGGCTGATGAACGAATTTGGTCTCGTATAGTCTGAAATAACACATACACTACTTTTTATACTTGGAACAAGTTCCCAAGTACGTCGGAAACGGGATCAGAATGACACAGCGTGGAGTGGCGGGCACTTTCTAGTGCAATAATTTAACAAGTAGCCCTGTCAGCTCACCCATATCAAACACTAACGGTTACACCACTTACCAGTAATTTCCATCGACTTGTGTCTCTCTGGCGCAGTACGTCCATCGGCCATGATCACCGTTCAGATAATAGCCCTCACCAATTACTGGACACTAGCTTTGTGTTAACTGTTGTGTGGATTAGAGGCTGTTTCGAGAGCACTGTACTGTATTGAAGGACCTTCGTGAGTTACACTGTATAGCTTGACTTGGTAGTAATGAGAAGAGGTGAAAGAATTTAAATAATAGTATAGAAAAAATGGATACGCAGACACATGAAAGTTCGATGGAGAGGATTTTATTTATGTCAACATTTTTCATAAATCGTTTTCCATGAAGAAGAAGTTAATAGATAAAAAAAGACGGGTTGCACTCTGGGAGTGCCGGCAGAAGTGAAAACATTTTCTTTTTTTCTTTCTTCGTTATATACATAGAAAAAGATAAAAAAGAACATACCATACCATACCTATAATATAGCGCTAATCATAGAACCTATCACTTATTTTCTGTTAATTTTCTGTCAGAAGAAATTAATAAATTTTAAAAAGAAAAAATAATCACAAAAAATAATAAATTACAGAAAGAAAAAATTATCATAAAAAGTTATAAATTACAAAAAGAAAAAATAATCACCAAAAGTAATAAATTATAAATAAGAAAAAACAATCACAAAAAATCCCTGAAGGCCAGGTGGTTTGAACCCGATACTATCTGAAACTATAAGGACTTACAGTCGACGTGCTTACCGTTTAAGCTACGACGATGTCTATTGTAAATTGCAAAATATATAGTCTGTACCTAATCTTGTATGACGTCAGTCGTCGGTTACGGTTCAAAGGTCAACTAATCCTGACGCTTCCTTAATATTTTACACCCATCCAACGCCGCTAAAGAAGTTTTCACTTCAAAAAAACAAGAACTAATTCTTTGTTCGTCTTTATCCGTTTTTTATTTAATATTCATTGCTTTAAACTGACCATAAATATTTTTTTTGCATTCGTTCAGCCCGAATCTGATCATATATTTTTATTGGTATTGAATACATAGCAGGGAACTCTACAAAATCATTTGCAGCTATCAGTTCTTCTCTAGTGAAATTGTTTATAATATGAAAACGTTCTCATATTTTCTTATTTTCCTTTGCTATTAGCTGAAATTACTGTCCGTTAGAGCTCTAATAGTATCATCTCTCCGTGTAGGTACATTGTGCATTCTACCTATCGTCAGAGTCCCAGAAGATCAATTAACTTTGCTTGCGTCTAGTCAATATAGGTTCATCGCTTGGAAGAAAGGCACAGCCGGTGAGGATTGCAGACGTGTGAGATATAACGGAGGCAGGTCGGACGTGATTGCAACGTGCATTCGGATAAGTGGGGCGTGAAATGATACGAGCATATTGTAGTCTATCTGACACTTTTAGACTCTAAGCTGATAGTTGGATCTGGGAATCGACTTCGGTACATCACAATTGCACTTAAACACAATAAGATAGGTCGATTAGGCAGTCGATTCTTCCCAATACTGCCTAATATTTTAGGTTGTTTGAAAACATATGCCTTAAAGAATAAAATATTACTTTACTAAGCTGAAACTATGACGTTTCATTATTTTGAATTCCCAAAAAAGTCTAAATAAAACAATCAAATTCAGTTCAATTTGTACAAAAGATCTCATATCAATTTAAAAAATCAGCGGGAATTTCACTGTTTTTTATTTAGTTCGTATACAACAATTTTTAGTATTCAACACTTCCCATCTCAAGATGGGACGGGACTGTCAAGGTAAAAATACCAGATGCCAAATGTTGGAGGTACGACGAAAGTGTTTAGGGTTCACGAATTCGTGAGTGAAAGTTGGTATCTATATTTGGTAGTAAGTGTGTATGTTGTTGTTGAAGATAACAGCCTCTGTTACTCCAAACTGGCTGCAAGTAACGCAGCGCTTTGCTTATAGTTATGCGAACTACAGGAAGGTTTACTCACCTGTTGTGATATCACAAACACCTGCAGGACCCCTCCCAGGCGTGTCTGTACTGTGAGGTGTGTACTTGTTTTGTGTAATGTGTTGGTTGTGTTTTACTTGCTCTAGCTGGGTCCCTCCAGGCCGATCACGCCGCTGAACTGCCCCACGGCGTTCACCAACAGATTTCACGACGTCCCACACACGTGCACGCTATTTCGCGTCCCAAAACGCAACTACCTCGGAACACCTTCCGTTTACACTTCGCCCCGCGGATGGTATAGATTTATACTTCCCAAATCTTATCCCATAAGAATCTAATAATATAATCTCCAAGATTAATTCTGCTCCGACGCAAGATTAGACCGAGTGTTTGACATAAAGTGACAACTGTCATTCAACTGTCATCGAAACTTATGACTACTTGTTTGGCCTCTAGCCCTTTTAGCTCAAACAGTTGTGTTATGTTGAATGTTGAATTAAAATTGTTGGTGTTTATGTGCATATTGAGTGCCGGTCGCGATGGAATCGACAACGATGCAAATGTGTTCGCTATGACCGCTGTTAGTATACTAATTATTTCTAATTGTTATTGAAGTGTTTCGAGGCGCGTCCGGAATCACATCACGTCCATATCAGCACATCACCATACACATCTTGCTCAGAACACCTGACATAGGCCAAATCGCTAGTCGCTTGTCACGTGTCAGTATGCACACCCGACCGCTTCCGCGTCAGTGTCCGCATCCGCCGCCGCACCCACCGCCGCCACCACTTTTAGTTTGGCCAAGCGCTACGGCGCGAGCGAGGACTCGGGGCTTCACACGCTCACCGAGTATCCGGCGTGGGAGGTGCCGAGACAAGAGCTGGAAGCCGCCTTGAGAGTGAGAGCTCTTACGCTTGCCACCGTGCTCGCGGCGACGGTTCGCCGCACAGACGCTTGGGTGGCCGGCGCCTCCTTCTTCGAGCAAGTAATGCTCGTGAAGGTGGCTGCGTCGCTGGAGCGGGACCAGGAGCAAAGGAGACTCACGGCCGATGCTAATAGGGCCCTGTACATTAACTGTAGCAATTAACATGATCAGAACCTTTATAAAATGAAACAATTATTAAAAATTTAATTTCGTGATCGAGCTCGTATATTTCGCTAATATGGTTGTTTATGTGCCCATCGCTGTTAGTAGGAATCAATTTATAAAATGGCCGCTGCAGTTGTAAACATGTCATGAATTAATTTCATGAATTTTGTGAATCAGTAATTGAATTTAAATTTACGTCGGTGTCATTTATGTGAACTTAAGGCACATATTTCTGGTATTGTTCCATATTTGCATGTGTAAATTGTGTTCTTTTATAAATAGTCTTAATTTTCAAAGTGCCCCATTACTACTTTGTAGCCTAGAGTTCACTGGTCTCACATTCACTCTTTTTCTTTCATATTTGGTTTTTATTGTCTGTTACGGGGACAACAGTGTGGACTAAAGTTGACTGGAGTCCCGCGACTTTGGTGGGGCCCTGAATAATAAATTGGGCCCTCTGTGTAATCCCCAAGTTCCAAAATTGATTGTTACTCTTAGTTCTCTGTCTCTTTAACTGAAAGTACTTAAGACAATTCAAACCCCATAGAATTCCACCGAAGCGAGAAATGTGAATAAATCCATACAAATGTGTGACATGAACTAATTCAATTGTCAATACTGTAAATTCTGTACAGGCATTTATGCTTATTAGTGATACATCGTCTCAAACTGTCCAAGCGTGGCAGCGAATACGCGTCAATTAGTTTGTGGTTACATATACTGTGATAAGAGGACATAGAGTAATGTGATGTGTATGGGCGAAGCGCTTGTGGTCTGGGGTGACCGGAACGGTCTGTCACCCTAGCAAAGGCCGGAGCGGGGGCGCGGTGCGCGCTTCCACGTACCCGGGGGTGAAATGAGGACATTGTGGTTGCCACACTCTGAACTAAGTCAGTAGTTGGCCACTAAAAACTCAGGCTGGGAGTTCGCTCCCAAAGTAGAAAAAACAAATATGATGATTGGCTCCAGATGTCGTCAAACCTCTTGTTCGATACAGAACGTTCAGGGTATAGGCGCGCGGTGCGGGGCGTGGTGGGGCGCGCGCGCCGCGCCAGGTGCCTATCCCCTGAACGTTCTGTATCGAACACCTCTTAAAAGTCTGTGTCACACCTTATTTTATAATGCGGGAAAGCCCCATGGTTTCAACCCCCGCCAGAGCCGGAGGGGGATGATATGTCGGTCTCGAACGGACAAAGCTGCATGCCATATGTGGGTTGCAGTGCAAGGCCGAAGGTAGGTATGGTGTATATCCCTCGCACTCTGGCTGACTCAGGACAGTCTGCGTTACACCTAGTAATTTTGTTTAAGCCCTTTAGATCTTGGCGGAGCTCCATAAAATCCATATATATTTGTTCCTAGTACAGGAATGAATAAATGTATAACAAAGTGAGGTACCATCCATAAATTACTTTTGTAGCATCATATAAATGCCTCCCCTTAATAACAATTTATCATAGCTCTGGGCATACATCGCCGGGATTAGTTCGCCGCTGATTATTTAGAAATGTCAACAATACTACTAGTTAATTTATCATTTTGTAGAAATAATATGCCACGCTCGAATGATGTATTAAATATTAATTAGTATCTAACTATGTAAAATTCAATGTACAAAATAATAATGGTGAATTCTGGCTGTTACTAAATATACCTAAGTAGGTTTATATTCTCACTGCTATGTAATCACAGAAAGCTAAATTAAACAGTAATAATTTCGTCAGTTATTTTTGATTTCATGTAAATCATCATTCTCGTAGTAACAATATTTGACAGTCTACTTATACTGTTGATTGATGGCACTTGGTGGAACTTGCTACATATCTTCAATGAAAACACTTATACTATTCCACATTATTTATTAAATTCCTGACCGGTTTCGCCTTACGGTATTATCAAAGGTTGATACATGTTTTTTTTGATAATGCCGTAAGGCGAAACCAGTCAGGAATTTAATAAATAATGTGGAATAGTACAAGCGTTTTCATTGAAGATTTGACAGTCTCTGTGGCCGCTACGCAGGAGGCTCGGGTTCGATCTACGCTCAGTGCAAATATTTGTGTGCATGAATAAAGGTATTTGCATTGATATGGTCGTGCCTAAAAGAGCTCGCTATCCTAGCGTAAATTCCTTTTAGCCTGGAGGCTGGGGTCCGCTTTACCTATCAAACTGCGGATTTGGCTGAACTTTGATATTTTCTATAATTTGACATTAAAAAGTTGTAATATTGTAACACTATCTATTTCTATACTAATATTATAAATGCGAAAGTGTATGTACGTGTCTGTTTGTCCGTCTTTCACGCCTAAACCACAGAACCAATTTTGATGAAATTGTGTATAGGGGTATATTAGACATAGGCTATCTTTGGTTGCGATAACCTCCACGCGGGCGGAGCCGCAGTCAAAAGCTAGTTCTGAATGAATAATATGATTTTGACCATTTGAATAATGTAAAACGGGCGTTTTGGAAGTGATTGTCGTCTGATCTCTCGATCTCGAGATGATAATTAGCGGCTAAATAAGTTCGGGCTCAACTTAAAAATCTTGGCATACTCGTATATGTCTGTATAATCATCATCACCATAAAATTTTGTTAATCTATGTATTTTTGACACATTAAGTTATAAAATGAGTATCAAGAGATATGGTAATGAACTCGCTATCTCGTCCATTGAATTCGCGGGATTATCTAATAAGTCTGTACGAGCTATGTACGCAAACGTGTATCATTAACTAGCTGTTGCCCGCGGTCACGGCCTGGGTGTCGGTTTTCGGGACCAATCATAGCATATACCCTTTCTCAAGGTCTAAGCTAGCCCTATACCAAATTTCATCAAAATCAGTTCAGTGGTTTAGGCGTGAAAGGGTAACAGACGTAGTTGCTTTCGCATTTATAATATTAGTATAGAGTATAGATATGGATAATAACCTTTAGATAAAATAATTATTGAAAACAATCTCGATTTCTTTGTGTATGCTACCTCGTTTGTTTTGTAGGCTACTGAAAATAACTGGTGATGCAACCGATATGAGTTATTTAAATGGTTTGGACCTACTTTTGACTCCTTTATCTAATCTTCTGCGGTTCGATCAGCCAAATTTTCCAAAATCATCGTCATGATACTTTTTAGTACTTATCTTATTGGCATTTGGCTTCTTCGGGGGCGACTACTATCAGCCTTTCTCTACTATCAGAGATCTTGGTATGGCTCCAAATACATCGAAGTTTTTATTGTGCTGTAAAAAAGAGTTACTACGGTAACGACTTTCTATTAGATGGTCTGTGTGCTTATTAAAAAAAGTTAGATAATATAATTTCGCAGTTTCAAATATGTACTAAGTACAATAATTTTATACTACGCCCATAGTTGCTTAACCATTTTATCCTCTGAACTCGACAAAAACAGTAATATTTCCAACTTTTATTTTCATCACCTATTTGAAGCTATGAGATTATTATACGGCGTGTGCACTTATTTTCAATTAAACGTTTTGCCGATAAAATTTTACTACCTACTGTAAACTGTGCCTGAATTAGACTGCAAATTAACGGATTAAAGTGGTGAAAAACTACTATGTGCAGTTTGAATGGAAATTTCCGCAAATGAAATGATATAACGCCTACAACGGCACTCTATTTTTATATTTTTACAAAGTTGTATTTAGTTTGTAATATAATCAGTAGCTGGTCAGACATTGTATTTGAACAGTGACAATAGTGAGTATTCATTATAAAAGTTGTCAATTTGAATTGTAACGTCTTGATGACGTTTCAGAGAAACGACATCTAGTTCTGTCAGGTGTGAACAGTTTGTTAGTTTGTGAAGAAGAAAAAATGGTTCTAACTCAATAACAGCTTTGTTGTTAAGTAATAACCATTTCATTTTCTACGATACCCACTTCGAACTAGTGACGTCACTATTCCGAACAAGCTATTTATTTATTGCAAAACAAACAGAACTTTCTATTAAAATTACTTTCAAAAGGTTTGTTACAAAACTCGTAAATAATCGCTCTGGTTCCTGGTTCATACAAGCATAAAGTTAGGGATATTCTTTTTATACCAGAATCGAAGCATTTGAAAATTTTTGTATCTAACTACTGTAGTGGAAAATAGGCGTGAATATATTATAGTATTTATAACATTCATTTCACTTAGTGAACATATCATTATTGTAACATGGCACAAACTCGCAACTATTCAACTGCCAACCCGTTACATTAACCACCACGCCAGTAATCCAGGGGGCAGATATTGTATTAACACTGTGATTAACACCCACATTTCACAAATTATGATTCCCAAGAGCGATGGCCCAGCGGTGAGCCTATTGTCGTAAGCGTGCACATTGTCATGGGCTTTATGTTCACCATCAGATTGAGAACAGCCCTATCCCTTAAGTACTCACTTTCTAAGATACCCACGAGAAGATGGGGTGGGGTGGCTATTCTACCCCACCGGAACCAATACGGCATCGATTTAATAAGCTATTACCTTAGAGCGTTTTCACATTGTTCGATATCCGATATCCGAAATCTGATATCGGAGGAAGTCAAATATATGACATATGTATGTCTCTTTCACATTATCCGGCCCGATATCGGTTATCAGAGCCAACACCACTGTTTTGGTCCGATATCGGATCACAAAGAGGTTAAAACAACGACTGCAAGTAATTTTCGACCTTAATGACATTTTCTTAGTGGTCCTTTCGCGTTAATTGATGACGCTGATAACGAATATAAGAAAACAAAATCGATACCATGTCAAGTCAATAATGTCGAAAATTGCTTACACTTTTTTTTCATTTTTTTTTCATGCCTGGCATCCCCAACTAGTCTGTGCTTTCGAGCAAATGGCCGTATCGGGCTGATTTTATCAAATAAATGTGAAAACAGCACAAGGTGTCGGCTATCGGATGTCGGCTATCGGCGTCCGACACCGATATCCGATGAATGTGAAAACGCTCTATCCTTATCAGTGTACGTTTAAACTCACGTGAATTATGAGTGTCTTTCTGTATCTACCCTGCGGTGCCTTGTCACGTGTCACGCTGTCACATCCGTCTTACATAAACATGGTGGATCGCGAGAATGTCTTGTTCTGACTGTTTATTATTACATATCTGTAGATTTACAACATCCCGCTGTATTTTGAGGTAATTTAAATAACTATGTTGTTTAAAATATTCAGTGTAGAATTTTTGAAATGAAACCTTTGGGCATGCTTGACTTGGGGGGTAAGCTATTTGGTGAATGTGTTAACGTACGAACGTTCGCAAACGGTTCTATACGGCCAGTAGTAGGTACTTATTTGACAAATTAAATGGAAGTGGCTTTTTAAAATTCTATACAGCCAGTACCTATTTGATAAATTGTGACAATTATATCTTTTAGAAAAAACTTCTTAGGTGTGTTGAGCGCTTTTTTATGAAGTACCTAATCCCTTTTATACAGACTGTTTTCACACTTCCTAACAGCATTCCCGGCATGACACTTTTTTTTTTCAAAATATATGTGACCGTTTGCATAAAGAGATGTTTGCATGATGATGACAGTATTGTAGCAGGGGTAGAGAGTTTCTTGTTGTTTTAACAGTAGTAACAATAATGTATTAAATGTGATCGAAAGCCGTATTTTTTAAAATCTATGTGTATTCCCATCGAACAAACCAATAATACGAAAGGACTACGAGTTTATTATTAATCCTCACTCATGGTGCACCCATGCGATAGATTTGTGACGTAATAGTTCTGACGTCACCAGCTCCAGATGTGCAATAAAACCTGACTGAGATACATAGATTGTGAAAAATAAGATTGGGAGCGTTGTGTCTGCTCTATAGCTCGCCGGAACACTTCACGCAGTGTGTCTCAAGAAACGAGAGCACAGAGATTTTACAAATAGATGTTTATAATTTTTTTTTTCATTTTACTTGCTCATAACATGGCTCTTATCTCACTGTAATTAGGAGCATAATGATACCTAATTATCAGACTGTGGTTTTTGATTGTTATTAAATCACACGTGGGATAATGACTTCTTTTTTAATTTGATTGGTTGAGTTGTATTATTATTAAAAAAATAGATACAAAAAGATAATAAAATATGCTTACCTATTTGCCTACCTATTGCCTACCTATTGCTTGTTCATTTCATGCAACTTCGTATTAAAATTGAAAATGTCATCTTATATGTGTATAATCACGTGTATAATAAACAAAACTTGTACTCAAATATAACTTTTGTTTTCTCTCTGTTTAAAACTTTTAGTTAATTTTATAAAAATGATAAAATAGAAACCTCATAGTTTTAGTCTGTGGCCAGTGTTTTTTATTATTATTTCTGCCAGTCCGATAGTTACATAAAGTATCGCAATTCTTTTTTACTGAACTAAATTAAAGTTATTTATTAATTAAAATATCTACAAGTACTAGTTATGAAGAAAACGATTTATGTACCTAGTACACCGCCCGATATATATACATATACTGTACAACGTCCGATATATGATGTGATTGATGTGAAGTCCTTAACGTTTTGGAATATTTACTATCTGAAAACTACAAGGGTAAATTTCTATTTAACGTTTTTCATTTCACTTGTGAAAAATATAACTATTCATAAAAGAAATGAAAAACGTCGTATGATATACGTGTGTCTTCGGCTCTCTTTAGACCCTCGCCTGAAGGGTCGGGTCTCAATATCACTTCAGCGGTAATCACCAACTTTACACACTTGTACCAAAATCTACTATTAAGTAGTCTATCTTTAACGAGTTGATATTATCGTCTTTTAGAATTGTTTTTCCATACAATGTGCGAAAATTTGTAACAATACCAAATAACCCAGGAGGCTACGATGTCTATTACACTAACACATACATACATTTTTTCTGCTTGCATACAAGTAGGCGCAAGCTCGTCTATCATCAAAGTGGTATACAATATAATACTTATACGCCTGAAGCAGCAATAACTTATAAAGTTTGGTTTCTGCTCTATAGTGATTTTCTCCGATAGAAACACATTGTCTCGAACTTTACCACTAAAACTGTTCAATATAATTTCATTCCCGCTTTTGTTTGTGCCTTAAGGCCCTCGGTCTAAAACGTGAACACAATATAATGAGGGAGCAGAGCCTCAGAGTGGAAAGTTTGGAGCGGACACAAAAGTGCTTCCCGTAATTTTTCTTGCTTGATTTAAAACGATCGCATTGTAACAGAGTTTTGGGACGTCCACTCTGTTCGCAATTGTGTTTGCCAGTTGCTGTATGTGTTTCTGATGTTTTCTGTTCATTGTTTCAAAAGTTTCGTGTCGGTTGGGCTGCGCTATATCTTTACAAGTTGGACGTTTGCTAAATAATTTGTTTTTTTTTTTATTATTAAGGAGTGTTTCGTTGTAACAATGTTGTAATTTAAGTGTAAATGGGACCCAAATTGAGCTTGTCGGTACTACTGCTGTTTGACTAATGGTCTAGAGCAGCGTTTCCCAATTGCCGGGTCGCGACCCGGTACCGGGCTATTAAAAAGTAAAAACTTTATTTGTGTATTCTTCCACATTCATCAACCACATAAATTCCTCTGAACAAACACGGATTCTTGGAACTGCCAACTTCAATTGGAGGTATAAGTTACATTCATTGAATTGAACATGAGTTTGTAAGAACAGTTTGCGTGACAAACTTGTATGCCATTGGAGAACGCATGCCTTATACTGAATACGGATATTTCAAGGCACTTCTGCCTTCTATTGAACACGAAAATATAAATACGCATCCCTATTGCATCCGAAACATGCACTTCGAATCCCAGGGTTTGTTCTCCTAAGCCGTCTCTAACTGCCATGGCTTGACTGACCTTTAGGGGGGGCACTGCCATCTGACCAACTCTAGATCAGTGTTTCCCAAACATTGTTCTATCATGGCCCGGTAATTTTCACACTGCTCATTCGTGACCCACTGAATACTTTTAACCCAAGCTAGTTCCATTAATAATACTAGGTACACACAATATTTTGGTACCACCTATTTAGTCACTAATCTCCATCTTTAAAAATATGGGTGAAGTGCAAAACTGCGGCAACTTTCGGGGAATTTCTCGTCTCATCGCATAATGTCCTTCTCTCGAAATGTCCTTTTATTTTTTATTTATTTATTTTATTTTTAAACTTTATGCACAGTTAGTACAAAGGCGGACTTAATGCCGAAGGCATTATCTTACAGTCTACCTTAGGGTGATGCAGAGATACATTGAGGTAGGTGCAGGCAGAAGAATTAACTAAAATTGTACGGAAAAGATACTGGTCTAATTTGTACACAACAATAATAAATATCTATATTATAAAAGACGAATACATACACACTATACCTAATACATTCGAAATTCATACATACACATTTACATATTATATTACTTATATACCAATATTATAATATACCTATATATTATATATTAACATATAATGAATGTTGAAATAGAATATTCTAATTTTACCCATTGCCACTAGGGGTTCCTGTAGAGTTGTCGTACTTTGTACTTGAACGTAGCACGGTTGGTGGTCATCCTGATTTCGAGAGGAAGCGCATTCCAGAGGAGAATAGCTTGCACGAGGAAAGAAGAATGTACTAGGCTAGAACTATGAGTGGGACAGTGGAGAAGACGGTTGTCAGCTGATCGTAGATTTTTGTCGTGATGAGAACCAAGAAGCAGAACATGAGATGATAAATAAGTGGGGGCATTAGGGGAGCTCAAAATTGTATGAATCATCGTCACCGCCCTCAAGCTGCGTCGCTGACGTATCGGCAACCATCCTAACTCCGAACGATGAGCTGAGACGTGATCATATTTCCTAAGGTTGGAGGTGAATCGAATGCAATTGTTGAGAAGCCGGTCGAGTTTATTGAGCAGATCTGCATTCAGGTCGAGGTAGCATACATCACCATAGTCGAGGACTGGAAATATTAGAGTCTGCATAAGCATTGCCTTGGTTTTGGCTGGTAGAAAGTTTTTAAGGCGATAAAGACTACGCAGCATCCCTGTTACCCTCTGACAGACATTTTTAACTTGAGCTTGCCAGTTCAGGGTGGAGTCAATATTTAATCCCAGGTTTTTAACACTTGTCATGGGAGGAATCACTCTACCGTTGAAGGTTATTGCTGGCAGAGCTCCATGGTCTACCCTATTCATCATATGGCTACTGCCAATTAAGATACCCTGGCATTTATCGGGGTTGACAGAAAGACCGAACTTGTCACACCAGCTGCTAATTGACCGTAAATCGGCATTAACCCTGTCAACGGCCTCTGAAAGGTTCTCCACACGGGCTTGGCTGTATATCTGCAGGTCATCGGCATACAAGTGATACGCACACTGAAGTTTAGAGGTAATGAGGTTAATGAATATAGAGAATAAAAGAGGAGAAAGAATACCGCCTTGCGGAACGCCAGAGTCGAGATTGCGCCAGCCAGATGAAATCTCGTCCGTGCAAACCGACTGCTGACGTCCACGAAGATATGAAGAGAACCACTCCAGCTCGTCGGCTGAGATCCCAAAATGGGCCAGTATTGCTAAAAGTATGTCATGATTCACACAATTGAATGCATTAGAAAAATCCACCAACACTAGCACTGTGACAACACCCCTCTCCATGCCGTCCCCTATGTCCCCCGTTACTTTAAGAAGTGCAGTTGTGGTACTGTGTCCCGGTCTGAATCCGGACTGCAATGGATTTAGTATCCCATTGTGTTGCACATAGTTGGACAGCTGGCGATGAACACAGGCCTCTAGCACCTTGGAAAGGAAAGGGAGGATGGAAATAGGACGAAAGTGATTAGGAAGCGAGGGATTAGAGATTTTAGGAAGCGGACGTACATAGGCTTTTCGCCACAAGTCGGGGAATTGACCGGACTCAAGGGAAAAGTTGATGATATGTGCAACAGCGGGAAGGAGTTGGTCTATGATAGTGGTTATCATACGTCGGCTGATGTCATCACAACCGACTGCCTTTGATTTAATTGCGAGAATAATCTTTTTGATCTCCTCCGACGTGACTGGAGTGAATTGAAAAGGTACGTGATTGGGACTGGGCAGTCCAGCTATAGAGTCAACCGTTTGACACTTGGTTGGGCCATCAATTGTGTACGAGGTAGAGAAATGGTGGTTAATGGTATCCAACTTAATTGTCTTGGGTATTTCCACCTGTCTTGATTTACCAATGCCCAGTGTCCCCAGAAATCTCCAGACATCAACAGATGTCAAAGAAGATATATTATCAAGAATATGTCGGCGTTTAGCGTTGCGTATCACCTGGTTACACCGATTCCTGACAGTTTTATAAGACTCCCAGTTTGTATCTGAACGATTCTTTTTAAATTTACGAAAAGCCCGGTCCCTCCCTTTCATAGCGGTTCGAACATCACTCGTTATCCAAGGAGCTGGTCTATGTTTCATCTTTACCCTCCTAACGGGCGCATGGGTATTATAGATGCCAATAACTGTTTCGTTAAAAGCACGAACTTTATCATCAATCGTGCTTGCCTCCGCTAAATGCTCCCAACTGACTTTGGCAGCTTCACTGCGCAATTTGTCGACATCCATACGCCCGAAGCATCGTCTCAGCAACACCTTGGGTTTGACCTTAGGGGGCTTAAGCATGTAAGAGATGTAGATCAGATCATGATGGGAAAATGCCGGAGCCAGATACTGACCGTGTGCTCGTACCAGCGTGGATGAAGACGTGAGTATTAGGTCAAGCCAGGTATCCTCGACGTCTTTGTTGTGGTGTGTGGCCTGAAGCGGTAAAACCTGAAGACTGGCCGACTCGACTATATTAAGGAGCTTTATGGCTCGTGATGACAGTCTAGGGAGAAGATTAGTGTTAAAATCGCCCATGATGATGTGATGCATGTAATTAAACCCCAAGGATTCAAAAACCAATTCGATATCGGTGAAGTAGTTGACAGTTGGAGGACAATAAACAACACCTAAGAGAGCCTTGACACCCCTCACCCAGACCTCAAGAAAAAGGAACTCAGCAGTGGAAGCGTACTCAGAAGGAGATGATGCAACTATTTTGTAAGGAAAGTCACTACGTAGGTATATCGCTACCCCTCCACGCTCCTTGCCTAGTCTGTCGTTCCGTATCAAGATAAATCCGGGCAGTGGGTAGGACGTAGATGGTAGGTGTGGTTTGAGAAAACTCTCAGAAATCAAGATGGCATGAACGTGGGAGTCAGCAAACGTTGCAACTAGGTCACTGTAGTGGTAGGGCACACTTTGTGCATTTATATGACATACGTTGAACGTCTGCCCCGTTTCCCGAAAAGTCTCCCGTAGCTTGTCCCCAAGTGTAATATCAGTGACTGAACAGAAACTGTCGTCACCAGACGTAGAATCCGCCTCATGGGTTGAATGATAAGAAATATTATCATCAGATGAGTAACTCATAATAAAAATAAGTAGATAAATAAATGAAATAGAATATGATTATATAGACTATTGTGTGAAATATATACAACTATATAAAATTTCGATAAAAGTGAAGCGGCGTTGTGTCTCTGCACCACCCGCCAGCCAACAACACATTATTAAAATTTAACACTATTTTTTTAAGTCCAACACAAATCATAATAAACAGAAAACATAGAAACAAGGAAAAAAAAAAACTAGTCAATATAAGTTAACAATTATGCAACGAAACGTAGCGTACATTAAAAAAAAAAAAATTGTTCTTCGGAACGCACCCATGGTCCACATTTGACAGTTGAAACCAGACACTGACAGCTTTTGACAGCTGTGCTAAGCAAAACATTGGGCAAAATAAAAACAATGTACATTTTTGTTATTTTGATAGGTAGTATCGAATAAGTGATATTATTAAATTTTGTTGTGATACCTGCGTTCCTAATTCGACGGGTTGCATGAAGCACGACGTTTGTTTTAACAAAGTCGTTACACGTTTCGCGCAATGTTTTTGACTCTGCTGGATAAATGTGCACCGAGGGGCTTGGGATGCGCCTTCGTTATGGTCTGTAAATCTTCGGCAGTGGTTATTTTGTGTCTTCTGCCGTCAGGAATCTTAACCACGATTACACCGTCCTGCGTCCAACAAGCCTTAGTACCGAAATGCAGCCTTGCCTTGATGAATACCGCCTGCCGGACCCTGGTCAGAAACTCTCTGATTGAGACGGGTGAGCCCTTTAGGGCTGTTTTGGCTTTCCATATGGCTGATCTTAAGTCTATGCTGGAAAAGCGCACTAGAACTGGCCGATGATGCTCCTTACTGGCAGCTCCTAATCTGTGACAGGTGATGATTGAGGCCGATGAGCAGTCCTTCAAAGCCAGATTCTTGTGAAGAATGTCCAGGATGACATTCTTACAATCTTCATCCTTTGCCTCTACAATCCCCAGGAATAACAGTGCCTTACGCCGATGTCTAGTTTCAATGGTGTCAATGGTCTTAGAGCACTCATTAATTTGCTTACGCAGTACACCAAGCATACCGTATATGAGCTCCCTGAAGGTACGGAACTCCTCAGCCACTCTCGCCACAGTATCTTTAGCTGGACCTCCACTTTGAAGCTGTGCTTCCAACTGCTCCATCCTCTTCGTGAAACTTTCCTCCAGTGTCCTTTGTGCTGACTCGATAGTGCTGAGTTGAGACATGATGTGACAATATGTTGCTGTTGTGCTGGCAGGTGGTGTATTTACAATTTATGTTACATAAACCTTTGCTAACATAAGTGGTGTTTAGTTAGATTATAAACCACTTGTTTTACCAAAAAAATTGTAAGTAATTTTAATATTTCTAATTAAATTTAAATTTTGATGCTTTTAAATTGTGTTAACTTTTTGACACCTACCGCCCAAAAAATTCTGCATGCTGAAAAAAACAATAACCACGAAGGCTTAAAGCAGGAGCGGAGTGGAGCGTAGCTCCCGCATTAGCATTCTAACCTAACCTAACCAAGTCGGATTGCGCAGCTGTCACAATATAAAGACTGTAATCCTGAATTTGCGAAAGGGACATTATGAGAAAGGACATTTCGAGAAAAGGACATTATGCGATGAGACCGAATTTCTCATGTCACACAGTATGGTAAGTTTGGGAGAAAGTGATAGAGAAGCGTGTACGACAAGAAAAAATTCTGTATAAGGTCGCGTGCCTTATGTGGAGTATGGGTTTGGAAAGGGTATTATTGTAACAAACCCATGGGGGTTTCAAGGCGAGAAATGGTGATGATAATATTCCTGTTAAACAACTTGACAGACATAAAATACGTTAACATAAATAGGTATTTTCTTTTCCAGCAAAATAACGATTAACCTACCTATAATTTTGAAAGAAAATGTACCCGAACTGATTAAACTACCTATAGTGAAACAACAATGCTTTTCAATTTGAATTAATACTGGACGAATTATTTAATACAATGTCCCGGGTCTGTCAGACCCATGTCATCCGCGGTGTAACTACTTGGCACGTCAACGGCGCTGGGTTTTGGACATTTGGATACTGACCGCAGTAGATAGAACAGAAAGTGGCATTACTTGATAATGTTTGCTGAATTCAAGAGCAAATAATTAGGTGTTTTTACCACTAAATGTTGTACTAGTAATTACGATTAAGTAGTTATTACCACTGCATCAGAACTAAGCTGGTCATAAATATTTAAAATCGTTGAATATCCTACTTATGAATTATGTTTTTCCTAATTTAATGCCGCGTGGTTCCCGGTAGAGTAGAATTTGGGCCACCTCTTCTCTTCCCATGTGGTGTCATACAAGTCGACTTAGGGATAGGGCTGATTAACTTGAACATCAGACAGATATGTACAGCCCAGACTCAGCCTCAGATGCATGGCTCGAGTCAACAATAGTGCCCGGAATACGGCAATAGGCTCACCCGCTATTACGTAGGACCGAATACAGATTGGTGAAATGTGGGTGTTAATTCAACTCTGCCTAACCCTCCGGGGATAAAGGCGTGATTATATGTATGTATGTATGTAATTGATTATGTATACTTTGTAATTGTGGATATTCAATTCAATTTTTAGATTTGGATACCCACTGCATAGGTCTAAACAGTCCCTAAATCAGTATAAATACATTCATGCCTAGCAATCCCTGAACGGGTAGACCGAGATGTATTTAAATCATTCGTATATGACATATGTTATGTCATGTGCTGTTCATGGACAAGGCTAGGTGCTATTCGGCTGGGTGCTCTAAGTGGACTACACCATAAAAACATTCGCCGTTGATGATTTCGTTTCCACGTAATAGGGGCGAGTCTATAATAATATAATAATATATCTAACAAGCGGGGAATTTGTCGTAGGCTGTATGTTACTGTCGGATAAAGAACTATCCCTAGCCCTATCTCTTAGTGACCTTATATCCACGGGAAGAGGGCCTATTCCATTCTAGTGGGAACCGACACTGCAACATCAGCTTAGTGAATAAGAAACGGAGATAAGGGCTTTGGCACTCGTTATCGTCAGTATTAAGTGAGAGGATCCCATTTTGTGTTGCGTACTAGGAAAGGTACGGATAAATATCATAGTGTTAAAAACTTGTAGTGTTAGAAATGCATGAGATGAAATATTTATGAAAAGTAATGTACAAAGGACGCATTTCAATGTGTAGAGTACGTACCACGCTGTATAATATCTCTCGGGGGTTCTGTGAAGGTCCTTATGTAATGGTTTTTAAAATTGGATTTGGTTGAAGAACAGATGAACAGTGACGTCTTAATCTGCGATATGACATGTTACGCCGACTCCAAATATTCGGGTCAAGGCTGGTAGAGGATGATAAGTCTGCGAGACCTATGTAATAAGATCTTTGGGGCCCAAGCTAACTTCCACTGATTACCACAAGAGGATCCGGCGGAGGTTTTTAATTGGAGGCTGATGCTTCCGTAAATATCAAAAATAAGCTTTAATTGAGCATGGAAAGGAGAAAACTAAACTGACGGCAAAGAAACACTCAAGTTTACAGGGTCGGCAGCACGAATATGACTCCCCTGGTGTTGCACTCATCCATAGGCCACGGTAACCCCCGTCCCCCGGTAATCACTTAACATCAGGTAAGCTGTTTGCTTGTCTGTCACCTCAGTTGTATAAAAAAGTACGTCGCCTTTGATCAAACCTATCGAATCCCTCTAAAGTCGGTGTATTCTGTCTTTTTCTGATAAGATGATATACTATAATCGAGGCGATGGAAGGTCTTAGTTTCAATCAATCAATCAATCAATTGGCCCACTGAGTTCCACTGCTGGATATAGGCCTCTCCCAATGTGTGTCATTTCGTACGATCCTCCGCCTTCCACATCCAGTCCGTCCACGCCACCTTTTTCACGTCATCGGTTCATCTGGCCAGGGGGCGTCCTACCCTTCGTTTGCCTTCTCGCGGTCTCCACTTTAGGACTTGTCTGCTCCAACGGCCATTGGTCCTTCGACAGACGTGGCCAGCCCATGGGGGGCGGAGGTCAGTTTGCGCCCTCCGACGCCCGAGCCGCCTTCGGGCGCGTGCAGCGATGTCAGCGAGCCTCTCTCGCTCATCGCGCCGCGCCCGCTCTGCTGTCTCCTTCGCGAGCATGACCTGCTCGCAGAAGGAGGCGCTGGCCGCCCACGCATCCGCGCAGCGGACCATCGCCGCGAGCAGGGTGGAGAGCGTGAGCACTCTCACCCCCAGGGCCGCCACAAGCTCCCGCCTCGGCGTCTCAAACGCCGGGCACTCGGTGAGCGTGTGCAGCCCCGAGTCCACGCTCGCGTCGCAGTGATGGCTCTCGGGCGTTGGCTCTATACCCATCAGATGCAGATACCGCCCGAAGCTACCGTGCCCGGTGATAATCTGCGTCTGACGGTACGAGAGGCTACCGTGTTGCCTCTCTAGCCACTCCCCCATGATGGGCCTTACCGCCGCAATGACGGCGTGCCCTGCGCGTGGTTGCCCAAGTCGTCGCTCCCACTCGGCCACCATGACCTGGTGGAGCCGGGATTTCTTGGCCCGAATATCCTCGGGCTCGGGATCGAATCCCCGCTCCCGCGCCTCCTTTCGGAACTTATATAGTGCCGAAAGGGCCCTCGCTTCCAGGATCCACGGTGGCGATCCGGCCAGGAGACTCGCCGCTTCGAAGGATATCGTGCGGTATCCCCTGATGGCCCTGGAGGCCATCGTGCTCTGCGCCGTACGGAGCAGAGGCAGGAATCTGGCCTCCAGGGTGTCCGCCCATACGGGGCACCCGTATAGGGCCATGGACCGCACGACACCCGCGTAGAGTCTCCTGCAGGAGGACTCTGGGCCCTTCAAGTTGGGCAACAACCGGCCCAAGGCATTCGCCGTGAGCACCAACTTGGGGCGCAGACTTCGGAAATGCTGTCCGAAGTCCCATCGACCATCAAGCACGAGCCCCAGGTATTTCAACCGGGGCTTGATGTCGATGGGAGTACCTCCCACTGTTAGGCTGGCTCCCGGGCCTGGCCTGCGCCGAGGGCCATGAAAGAACATGGCCTCGGACTTGTGCAGAGCCACCTCGAGACCCAGCCGCCGGATCCTGTCGACGACCTGAGCAACCGCGGTCGTGGCCCTCAGGGTCGCTTCGCGGTGCGTAGCCCCGCTCACCGTCACTAGCGTGTCATCCGCGTAACACGTGACGGTGGCCCCGTACGCGAAGTCACCGCGAAGCACCCAGTCGTAACCGATGTTCCACAGGGGCGGCCCCAAGACCGACCCCTGTGGGACACCGCACGACATCTCACGCCTACCGACTCCCGTCGAACTTGGGTAGATGACGGCTCTCTCCGTCAGGTACGCCCCGACTATGCGGCGGAGGTAGAGAGGCACGTCGTGGTACACGAGTGCCTCCCTGATGCAACTCCAGGGCAAGGTGTTGAAGGCGTTAGAGATGTCCAAGGACACCGCCAACATCACCTCGCCCCGGGCAACCGCATCCCCCGCCAGAGTCCTCACGCGCATGATGGCATCCACAGTGGAACGCCACCGGCGGAACCCAAACTGGGTGTTCGCCAGGTCCGGCCCCACTCTAGAGAGATGCTCGACGAGGCGCTTGGCAATAACTCTTTCAAAGAGTTTGCCCACCTCGTCGAGCAGCACTATGGGCCGGTACCCGGACGGCTCGTCCGCCGGGCGTCCCTGCTTGCGGATGAGGACCAGTTTCCCCGTCCTCCACATCTTCGGAAACTGGCCCCGCTCCAAACATGCGCTGAGGAACCCTCTCAGTCGGCGTTCGAGGCCGTCCTCCCCTAGAGCTAGGACCCACGCGCGGCCTGGAATACCGTCGGGTCCCGGGGCGGTGCTTTTCTTGGCCCTAAGCCTTCGCACCGCCAGCTCTAGTTCTACCCAAGTGACCTCGGGCACGTCGTCGTCAATCACCACACTGGGCGCCGTAGGCGACCGAGGCGGCGGAGCCATCTGCGGCGGAACATGTTCCGCTCGCGCCGGGAACAGGGATTCCACCACTCCTCCGAGCAGAGCCGGTTCGAGCACCTGGGTCAGCGGAGGGGCCCGGGGGCGCAGCTTTTCTCTTACCATATGGTAAGGCCCCCCATGGGTCCCGCTCCAGCGTCTCCAGGAGCCCCAGGTAACAAACGGCCTTTGACCGCTTGATCTCCGCTCGAAGGGCATTCCGGGCCTCCCTGTATCCCTCATGAAGCTCCGCCAATCGGGGCTCCGAGTCTGCGGGACGAGTACGCCTCCTACGGAATCGGGCCCACCGGCGGTGCGTGATCACGCAGGCCATACGCAGCCTCGCGATCTCCGCATTCCACCAGTAGACCCGACGCCTCGGATTATAGGCTGGAGCCCTAGGCATACTCGCATCGCAGACCCGTGTCATGGCCTCCCGGAACCACGCCGCTTCATCGTCTATGTCGACAGGCCTGTCCGGCGCAATGGCCCAGGCCTGTACGATGGCGGCCTCCAGGAGGTCCTCCCGATTCAATCGCCCCAGCACCCAGCGCGGCTCGCGTTGGGCCGAAATGACTGGCGCATCGCTCGGGGGAGGGGAGACATCAAACCGAACGTATCGGTGATCCGACAGTGTCTCCACCTCCGCGGCGACACGCCAGCCCCGCACGCGGAGTGACAGGGAAGCGCTCGTGAACGAAAGATCTACGATCGAACTGCGCTCCCCCGCCACAAACGTGGCCATATACGTGGCTTCGGCCCCGCAATTCTGGAGAACTAAGCCGAGAGAATCGGCCCAGCTCTCCAGAGCCCTGCCCCGTGCGTTTGTGCGCCGGGAACCCCAGGCCTGAGACCAGGCGTTGAAGTCCCCGAGCACAAGAACCGGACGAGGCGTACAGGCATTGACGACGTCGGTCAGCCGCTCCAGCGACCGCCGATACTGCCCTATGAGTCGGTGTGACCTCGGCGTGAAATAAACTGCCACGACCGCAATCTCCCCCACCCGCGCCGCTACGATGCCATGCTCCCTTGCGATCACGACAAGGGGAGGGGCACCCGCAGCGGCGTTATGCACCAGTGCCGCCGATCCATCCAAGTCGACCACCCAGGCGGGCCCGAGGGGCCGGTGAGTGTATGGATCGGCGACAGCGGCGACGTCGATGGACCACTGTGCCATGCTCTGGAGCAGAAGTGCCTGAGCATCGACACCGTGGCCCAGGTTCGCCTGCAGGATGCGGAGATGAGGATCCATTATGGAACCATCCCCGCATCCCGCCCCGAACCATCGGCGGAACGCCCGCCTCGCCTCGCGGCGGCGGCTCCCCGCGGGTGCAGGCCTTGCTGCCAACACTATGGTCGGCCGGCTTGCCCTCCGCCGCACACCTGAAGCAGTGCGGCGGAGCTTCGCAATTACCGGCCCTGTGACCGGGTTGGCTGCAGCGGAAGCAGCGGTCACCGACCGTCACCTCCGCCTTGCACTGCACGCCCACGTGGCCGGCCGACAGGCACCTGAAGCACCTGTCCGGCCGAGCCTGTAGGAGCCGTACCCGGACTCCTACAACGCCGCCTACCGCGAGTATCCGCCGGTCGGCAGCCTTTTGGGCTGCTGCGATGGGGCAGCCGACAACTGTTGCCCCCTGTCCGCGACGGCCGTAGCGGATCGCTCCGACCTTAACCGCCTCCAGGGGGCAACCCCCGGCCTCCGCCACGGTGACCCGAATTTCTTCGGCCGTGATGGAGTCGTCCAGGTCCGAAATGCGCAGTTCTGCGCACTTAGTGGGCCTGGACACCCGGACGTCGGCTGCGTCCAGCGTCTCCCGAAGCTTAGCCGCAATGGCATCGGCCTTGGGACCGCTGGAGGCGCCAGGGACGTGGATGAGGCGGGCACCCGTTCGAGTGTGTGTCACCCGCAAGGTACCCGCCACATCGAGGGCCCTCATATATCAATGAGGCCCCTCGCCTGTTTCACCAGGTCCACGTACTGCACGCCCCTCTCCGCAGCCTCCGGTGTCATCGTTAAGACGACAGCGGTGGTACGGGGGACGCGCAGCTTTCCTGACGCACCCTTCGCAGCAGCCAGGGCCTTCTTGGCCCTTTTGGCTGCCTTTTTACGGGCATTCCGCCTTTTCTTGGCCTCGCCGACCACCTCCCAGCTCCCTGCTGGTGCAGAGCTACTGGAGGCAGTCGGGGCCGAAACCGGTGCCAGGGCTGGGGCCCGGGCTGGGGCCGGGGCAGGGACCGAGGACGACTTCCCCTTGCCCTTTCCCTTGCCCCTGCCCTTGGCTTGGGCGCTCCCGGCCGACGCGGCGACAGTGGTCGGAGCAGCAGGCGCAGTGGGCACGCTACGGGCCGACTCCTGCGAGGTCCCCGCCGCCACCGTACGGTTGGGGCCCCGCTTTACCGCTCCGGCATATCCCCCACTCGGCGGCGCCAGGGGCGGACGACGGATGGAGTCCATGATGGCCTCCAGACAACTCCGCGTCCACTCCTCGTGCGCCGCCTGCCGCTTTTCCATGGCGACCATCGTCGCCATGCAGGCCTCCACCGGGTTGGTGGGCCCCATATGCGCCGGCGGCGGTGGGACCGGTAGGCGCGGCGGGGCCGGCAGACGCGGCGGCAGACGCGGCGGCAGACCGCCACCAGCTTAGGCGGGGGGGGGGGGGGGGGCGCAGCAGCTCGTCGCCACTATGACAGCTGCTGGTGCAAGAGGACGGGGCGGCGAGCGTAGACTCGGCCTCCGACTCCGTCTTCTGTCGGGGAGGGACTTTTTTGCGGGCAGTCCTCTTGCGCCGCAAGGATTTTCGGGTCCGTAGACCCACCGGACTTCTGTCTCGGCTATCAGCGGTGTCGAAATTCTCCGACACCGCCTGGGACGCGACCTCCGCGTCGTGGTGCTGCGCGACCTCCGCGCAGACTGTTTCACTGGGTTGGGTTTTTGGTTTTGTATTTAAGAGAGCTTCCATGATGTCCCACGAGTAGAACCGTACTAAGGACACTTCCTGGGTGACGGCCATTCCAGGAAGCGGGGTATATACTGTGGAGGTCCCCAGGTATCCACAGGTTTTAAGCGACTTCGCTGTCGGGTTTTCAGACTTTTCCTTGTCGTGGGCCGGCCAATTAAGGCAAGCCCCACGGCCTCCAGGATATCGGCGTTCCCGAGTGTGGCTAGCACTCAGGTCGTTGTCGATATCTCGGAGGTTACGCGATGCGGGGGAGTAGCCAGCTCTCCCAACGCCAACGGTGGCACGAATGCCCGTCAGCCCCTGCGCGAGCAGTAGGCCGACCCGTCCCCGGATCCAACGGATCCCATCGCCTCTCCCGTGTCTCCTCTGCTGAAGCAGAGGGGTACCGGGAGCGACGGCTAGCCCTAAAAAGGGCTGTTGAGGTGGGAGGAACCCTACGAATTCCTCCCCGCGGGCCTTGCAGGCCCGCCATGCCACGACCCCCTCGTGCAATGGGGTCAGCTAGCCCTAAAAAGGGCTGTTGAAATGGAAGGGTATCCTACGGACCCCTTCCCGCGGGCCTTGCAGGCCCGCCATCCCACGACCTCCTCGTGAGGTCAGCCGTCGGGTTATTTGTCAACGGCCAACAGAACTCCCAAGGTAGGAGTCTGTTAGCCGTTGTCCAGGGTGCACCAGCCCCTCCCGCTTCCGCTCCCCAGGACCGCGGTCCAAAGGGGGAAGAAACGGAGAAGCCGACGTGGAGGTTACCCAACGAGCACCCCAACGGTAACAGTGTAGTGAGTTCAATTGTTTGATTGTTTTTTTTTTATCTTAAAAATGTCCAACACGCTCTTAATTTTTTTTTTAACTATAAATATTTTACAAAAAAAATTATGTAACATCTTTAAACTAAACACAGCTCTATACGCGCAGAAACATTCGCCTGCTCTTCTGCTTTTGACACAAGATGTATGAAAAGATTAAACGTTTGCCACATAAGCGCTTTGTGAACACGCTGTAAATGGTTATTAAATGAGAAACGAACGAACGAATTTGACGTAATGAAACACGAAAGAATGAAGTGAATGTATTTGACGTAACGAAAATTAGGTCATCCCGTAGTGGTAACTACCTCAGGGCTGCTGTGGTTACGAGTGCAACTGGGTGTTATTGAGTTTTTCTGTCCTGTTTTTTTGATCATCATCTTCACTAGTTCCTGGTAGGAGGGCTAGGCCTAAGAAGTCCTGGATTGATGTTGTAGACGGTGATATGCGTGCTTGTAGAGGGTGATAGTCTCATCAAGGAGTCTGGAGGACGAAAAGCCCGAAGGCGGATCATGAACCCCGAGATCACCTTGGCCTTGAACGCAATCAGGAAAATTTGAGGTTTGCTTTCTGGCTTTCTCCTCTTCACACTGTCTTAGGCACACGTAGTGAGGCCATTGGACAGTTACCGCATAAAGTAGCCGCATCAGCTAAAGCAGATCTCTTGCATTTTATCTGAGCCTCTTTCTGTAAAAGTTCTAAGTCAGGAAAAAGTTTCCGGTTGTTTTCACAGCTAGGAACATTTTTCTTAAGAGAGATCATAAATTATACAAAACTGGAGTAATGCATATGTGTGTGTGAACAAGTTTACTCCTTAATGTACGACATTTATACGAACATAATAATGAAGTGCCTACCTACCCTTTTATACAAGATAAGATAAGATATGTTGAATTTTATTATTAAAATAAATTTAATAAGATTCAACATAAATAACTCCAACCTGATAATATTAGGGGTTAAAGTATGGAATTGCCGATTTGTACTGACAAATTGAAATTCGTTTTTTTTTTAATTTAACGTATTTATTTAATCAAAATAATTACCATTATTATCTATACATTGCTGCCATCTAGTAGGAAGGTCATTTATGCCTTTGCGATAGAACTCTGGTGATCTAGATTCGACAAACTGTGTGAAAGCATTTTGTACTGCCTCCTGAGAAGAAAACTTTTTATCACATAGAAAATTGTCCAAATCACGAAAAAATGGTAGTCTGTTGGAGCAAGGTCTGGCGAATACGGAGGGTGACGGATAGTTTCTAATTGCAGTTCCTGTAGAGTTAAAACGGTTTCTCGTGCTGTATGAGGTCTCGCGTTATCATGGAGCAATAATGGTGAAGATCGATTCATGAGTCGGGGCTGTTTCACTGCTAGTTTTGCTATCATTGTTCGGAGTTCGGCACAGTAGACATCTGCCGTTATTGCTTGACCAGATCGTAGAAAGCTATAGTGAATAACACCATGCTGAGACCACCAAACAGTTACCATTACCTTTTTATTGGTAAACTTTGCTTTAGGACACTGTTGTGGCGTTTCACCTGGGGTCAGCCATTGCATTTTTCGCTTACGGTTATCGTAAAGAATCCACTTTTCATCACATGTCACAATTCGATCCAATATTCCTTCATTTCTGTATCGATTCAACAAGGCAACACAAGTTTCAACACGCATTTCTTTCTGCAGATCAGTCAAATCATGAGGTACCCATTTTTCTCATTTTTTTATTTTATTGATTTGACGCAAATGAGTCAATATTGTTGGTAAGGTAACGTTAAACCATGCAGCTAATCCTGGGTAGTTTGGCTCAGATCGGCTTCCGCCATGTCTTTCAATTCATTGTTATTCACCTGTGTGGACGGCCTTCCTCGTGGTTCGTTCTTCAAATCAAAGTTTCCATCACGAAAGCGTTTAAACCAAAATCGCACGGTGCGTTCATTAGCAGTCCCCTCTCCAAACGTAATATTGATATTGTGAGCTGTTTCTGCCGCGTTAGTTCCGCGTTGGAACTCGTATTCAAAAATCACTCGAATTTTCGAAGTATCCATCTTTCTTGTCTAAGCTGAATAAAAAAAACAACTGAAAGTCGATAATCGAATGTTGCACATTTTTAAATGAAGAACTACATAGGTACCATGTGGAAAAAGTTTCACTCAAAAATCTCAAACCATGAAGGTTCTATGTCAATTCGAAGTACCTATTACAATGAAACGGCAATTTCATACTTTAACCCCTTATTATTTATCGAAAATCAACCAGGGGACGAGTGGACAACTACATTGGGGACGAATTTTAGGACAATAGAGGGTTCGTCGCCCGTATAGCACGTTAAAAGAATGTATGCTACGTAATATAGTCCCATATAGTTAACACGCAAATGCTCATGTGAGGAGGCATCAGCTAACAAGGTACAAAAAAGAAAAATAATAATCATTTGATCCCACCTATTGATCTATTTTTTTTCTACACAATCCTGGTAGTCAGAACGCCAATCATCCTTCAAAGAAAATATCTACAAAGGTATCATCTTTCCTTTGACGCGTCTGATATAAACATGTAATAGCAAGCTTGTGGAATAAAATTGTACATACATTCTTTTTTGAACTTACATATGTATGTAATAACACACATGTAAGTCCAAGAAAATTCACATTTTCACATGTTAAGTTAAGCTTCCCCAATTTACCATTCAATATAGCTATTATAATGTATTCAGTACAATTTCGGAGAAGTTCCGTAGGACTTATAGGGTAGGTATCGGTCTTTGTGCTATGGCGGTAAATTGTTCAATAATTGTTACGCCATAGGTCGCGGTTCGTGTCAGAAAATTTGATACACAAGTATTATAATATAGATAATGTTACTGGGAATTACCGTGATCATGGTATAAGTATGTATATGTAGCTTAAATTGCCGTTCAATTAACCGCCTAGCCTCTTTTCTGGCCGTTTAACTAACGGCCTGAAAAATAATCAGATTTAATATACTAGCTGGCTAATGCTTAGGTATACCGTATGATAGTGCACTACCTCACAATAAGGAAGAAGGTTAGGGATTGGACAATCTCCATGGCGTAGCGGTAGTGAACGCGGCCGCTACGCAAGAAGCGTGGCTTCGATCTCCGCTCAGTGCATATATTTGTATACATGAACGCACGTTAGGCCGTCGGTTCCGGTTGCATTACAAACATCTATGGCAGTCGTTACGGGTAGTTGGAGCCCTCAAAAATCCAACAACTGGTCTAGCTGCAAAGCTTCGAGTTCGCCATTGGGTTGTGGAGGTCAGATGGCCGCTTCACGGAAAATATCGAAGTTTAGCCAAATCCGCAGTTAGACTGGTAAAAAGCAGACCCCAGACTCCAAGTTGAAAAGCATCGGATGCGACTGGGATTAACGCCAGGATGAAGAAGAAGTTAGGGATTGGTTAATTGAGAAAGCTGCGCAGTTCGACTTGGATAGATCAGGTTAGAAGACCTTAAAAGGCCTAACCTTCATGGTTTTTGAAGTGAAAACTTCTTTAGCGGCGTTGGATGGGTAAAAACTATTAAACTGGCGCGTCAGGATTACTTGACCTTTGAACCGTAACCGACGACTGGCGTCATACAACATTAACAGACTGTTTATTTTGCAAGATATGACAAGAAGCTTCGTAGTTAAACGGTGAACGCTTCGACTGTAAGTCCTTACGGTTCCAGACAGTACCGGGTTCGAACCTGGGCTTCTGACGCTTTTTGTGATTATTTTTCTTTTTGTAATTTATTACTTTTTGTGATTATTTTTTCTTTTTGTAATTTATTTCTGTTTGTAATTTATTAATTTCTTCTGACAGAAAATTAGCAGAAAATTAGTGATAGGTTCTATTATTGGTGGTATATTATATTATAGTTATGGAATGGTATGTTCTTTTTATCTTCTTCTCTGTATATAACGAAGAAAGAAAGAAAGAAAAAGTTTTCACTTCTGCCGGCACTCCCGGAGTGCAACCTGTGTTTTTTTTAATATCCATGCAGCAACAAGTGATTTGACTAGCTGTTTGATTAAGTGGCTAGGCAAGTAATTTAAGGTCATTAATCCAAGCCATTTGCCTAGCCGTTTGATCAAATGTCTGAATATCATTCAGGCCGTTAGTTGAACGGCGCAATTTAGAGAAGAGCCTAGGCGGTTAATTTATTAATTAAGCAGTTGTAAGCTGCGACATATATAAGTTTAAATTGCCTGAGATTATTGTACCTCTATAGTATAGAGGTACGAATACTCTCAGTTCTTATTTTTAAACAACTATAGACTATAGACTATAATGACAGCCTCTGTGGCGTAGCGGTAGTGAACGCGGCCGCTACGCAGGAAGCGCGGGTTCGATCCCCGCTCAGTGCAAATATTTGTATGCATGAATATGTATATTTGCATTGGTCTGGGTGTTTCTATGTATAATATGTATGTATTTACAAAAAAAAAGTATCTCTAAGTATGTATATCCGCATTCTAGATTCCATAACACAAGCTAATTCAGCTATGCTTACCATGGATCTAGAAAGCGTTATGTGAAATGTTGTGGAATATTTGTGGAATATTTATACCATGGATCATTAGTTTAAAAATAAGTTTATAATTATATAACCTGACCCAAAAATGAAGTGATTTTTTGTAGCGATACTGTGCGACAGCAACTCTACTAACGCGTGTTTGCATTGATTTTCTTTCAGGACTGGGAGTTCAGACGGCAGACACTCTCGTAAAAGCGATAAAACCAAGCCAAGAATAGGAGATGGAGTAAGTGGACCCCTAGTCTGGTATAAAAGCCACGGATAGAACCAAAAATAACTCTTCAAATAATCATCGCATCCCTATCACAGCCCGATCGCATTGGTTTTCCAGAAATGGACTCCTCCACTTTGCACGATCTTAGGTATCCGTTGTAGTGAGGCCATTATAGCCAAATATGATGAATGATTATAGTAAATAGGCAGGTATCAGAACCACAGTGTAACCGTAATGCCTTCAGCTCCTCGAGCTGTCACACCAAGTCGCGTTCAAACAAAATTTAATTGCTGCCCCATTTTACAAACAACCAGTCGAATCGAAACCAATTATCGTTTTCGCGTTCGAGTATCGAAAGTTTGTAGCAGGTGCGCGTTATGTCCCGGTGCGAGCGATAAGCTGAAGCGATTATAATTACAGTTATTTTGGCAGTACTACGAAAATTCATGCACCTTTGTAGATTAGAAGCGAATTATTACTAGAAAAGGTAAAAAATTCTGACCGGAGCCTTTAGCAAGCTTCGCGCAGCCCTGCGACGCCTAGCTGCCCCTCTTTTGCCTTCAAATGACTATGATATTTTTCTCTTGTACATAAGATTCAAAACGACAAGTAATATTTTGCCTCAAAATTCCGCCTCTGGCTGCTGCTCTTTCAGTGGGAATCGACCCTTATGCAGAAGTGGGAAGAGGCATAATGCCTCCTGTCTCTTCTGTTTAATTTAGATTTAATTTATCTCAGTCGCAGATTGAATAGAAGAACTCAAATAAGATTAACTGCTATATCTTACCTGTCTATTTAATATCAATTTCAAATAAACTAACTATGCCATAATTCCCAATAGATAGCGGTTGCAGTAAGTGGGCCCTACTTGTAGACTGTAAATAGTAAAAAACGAACGATATCCTAAAATGGAAACTTTGATAATCATATACTGAAGTTTAGAGAACTAAGTATTAGGGTTTATTTTGGGAGGAAGCCTATATCAAGTGGTGAAAAGTAATAGGCAGGATTAGAGGGTTAGAAGGAATATTAGTAATTTTGATTAGTAATATTTTTAGAAAGAGAAATATAAATTACTAGCCGTAGGTAGCTTCTGACTTGTGCCATATTAGTACCCGTCGCTGCCGGCATATAAATCACGATTGGCCAGCCTGCCGAGTCATTAGTGGGCGACCGCGGTCCAAGGCGATTGAATTGTGCCCATGTTTAGCCAGCACTACCTATACAGGAAACCAAGGTCAGGATTAGCGACAATATTTTGCGATAATCATTATATGTGCCTCGGAGAGCACGTTAAGCCTACGGTCACGGTTGTCATACGAATATCTATGGCAGTAGGTGGAGCCCTAAAAAGTCTTACGACTGGAGTAACTGTAATACTTCTACTTGGGTGGTCTTGGCAGTCGCTTCACGGAAAATATCCAAGTGCAGCTGTGACGTAGTTAGACTGCAAAAGGTGATCCCGGATTCTGTAGTAAATGCTTTTGATGCGACCGGGATTATTTTTATATTTTTTTCTACCCCTGAAGTGGCAGACAAGCACATAGTCCGCCTGATGGAAAGTGGTTCCTGACCCGGCCTGGTGTGCAACATCGGGGGAATCACACTCGTGCCGCCGACCCTGTAAACACGGAAAGTTTCTGTGCTGTTAGTGTAGAAGACAAAGCACTAAAAGTACAAAAACTCTCCAGTGAGCTCTGGCTACCCTACTCACCGCCAGGAACACAACACAAGTTTATTACGGCCGCGGTATTCTGTAGAGCGGAGGTAGGTACTTCCCCGGGCGGACTGCTTAAGTAGACAGAAATACCGTCGTGTTATCGTCCTTGTATCATTTTGTGATGATTATTTAAATTTACTAATTAAGGTACATTAACCTATACAAAGTGGAATGTTAATACATGATTGACGGAATTATCGATGAGGGTGCCGAGGCCCGGGCCGTAAACGAGAGCCAATAAGCGCTCAAAAATTGGCATCCACGTTTTTTCAGGAGTGAAAAGATGCAAACACTTTTGAAAGGCTTGTTACTTATGTTTCGTTGTTGTCTGTACAATAAGGTTTTCTTTTTTTATACCACTTAGGTAATAGGTAGGTGGCAATGAAAATGCAATAAACATTCTCTAGACAGTTTAGCTATACAATACTCATAAACTTAGAATGATCCTTTTAACACGGCCAGTCTTAAAAAATGGTAACGCCCATTGCGTTGAACTTGAAAAGATCTGCATTATATCGTGAAAGTGCTATCTAAAATCAACTCCGAGAAGATTTATTTGTACTGTTGTATTATAGAACACCATTCAAATTTATCACAGTATGACTCAACTTGAACAATTTTATCACAGAAATGTATTGTTTCACCTGTATTTTCAAGCGAATTAATTCTTCAAAATAAGGAGATGTTTCATTTAGGGCCTGGTCGGAGTTTCGTATATCAATAAATCGAGAAAATTACCTAGAATTTGGCAAAAATGTACATATCTTGTTTCAATGTTTCTTGGCGGTGTACATAAATGATAATTGTTAATTATTTTCAACATGGCAGCCTCTATGAAATCCAAATATTTCACAATGAAACGATCTACATGTCAGCTATCACCTGTCACTGTCAACTGTCATGGTTGCCGGCCGTGTGTTGTGTCTTTCTTTGGTCAATGGTCATCGTACCTTGAGATTTAGTTCGCTGTGCATATTATATGAATTTCGGAAATCTTTGAAACAACTTGGCTTGTATACTCCGGATTTTGTACTGTGTGATTCTGTGTTTACCTGGCTTTCGTTTTTGGACTGTTGCTCTGCTTACCTGTTGACTCGGCTTGTTTTTAAGGACTCTGATTTTCTGATTCGAATTGGATTCTGTTGTAAGTAATCAACTTCATACTGACTCATTAGCAGTTAAAAAAATAATTTCAATTGCTTGGTAATACAAGTTTCATTGTAAAGTAACATGTAAGGCAACGTAAGGTCCATTTCAGTTGGAAATATCTGAGCATTTGGAAGCAGTGTCCACAACAACCACATCCCAACAAAACCCCTTATTAATAAGGGGTCGTATAAAATCTCGCCATCAATCAGGAAGAACATATTATACATATATACTGGTGGCGAGTCAAGGAACAAGTTGGGATGACAGAATAAAAGGGTTTTATTGTAGCTGTATTGCTGGACAACGAACAGTAGGTTGTTGTGCACATATAATGACGATTGTTTGGTATTTGGGTTGGGCTCGGCATCAAGATACTATTGCTGCACCGGCTTCATTTTTGGATGACATTTTAATTGTAAGGGATGATGTAGAAAATGAATAAAAATTATATAGTCAAACACTGTTTTATTTACTATTATACACCCTACTGTATTAGAGGTTCACATAGTATTCTAAATAAGCTATATGCCTTTTATGTTTTCTGACTAGATCAGGTAGATCTTTTAAAGAAAGGTCACGATATGTTTAACATGACATGGTAATTGTATGAAATAATAAGATATTTGAGCCTAAATCTATTATAGATTATTGCAATCCTGTCATTATACTATTGGTGGTAATAATAAACAGTAGTGTGCTGGTCAGATGGGTTGGTTTACGGTTTACATCAGGTTTCCCTCCATGGCTACTTAGGACATCGAGGTCCCAATGTAAATAGGTGGCGAGCCTATTGCCATTAACCATTAATTACACACATAACTTCGAAAAGCATCGAAAAGTCATTGGTGTGTGCCATGGTAAAACCTAGGGTCGAACCAGAGACCTCGTCTCAGCAGTCCATTACCCATACCATTAGGCTACCGCGGGTCTCTCTAAGCAGTCTAAGCATAAAAACAAAAATAGTGTATTATATCATGAAATATCATAACAAATAAGTCGTAATGTCATTCATTGACATTTTGACATTGACATTTGACAATTCTCAAAGAAAAATGAAGGATCAGAGGAGATCAAGCGCCATGACAGTTTTTTGGTGTGTTGCAATTCATTATGTAAATTCTCGCTTTGTACATCGAAATACAAGCTTTTTATGCTAAATAAATAGTTTTAAACGGTTCTTATTACTACGTCCCTTAATTACATATACTTTACAATGACCAGGCCGGGGCTCCATACATTTTGAAACAATTCCTTTATCCTAAAATTCATCTTTTCCTTTTGTCTTCAGACTAAGGACTTCAGAAACTTTTCTAATCTGTCTGTTCATATGTAACTTCACATATAAAGAAATCCTTTAAACTTTGAATGTGAAACAAGTAACCTCTTGTAAATGTGTCTCAAACGCGAATTTCTTTGGAAGAAACTGTTTCATAGAATTCATAACTCAGCTTAAAAGTTAATGCGAAATATACCAAAAGTTTTGTTTGTTCTTGAATTATTCAGCTCCTAGAAGTGTCAGCGTGATATAAAATGTATATTCAAGTAACATACCTGGTATTTTTCTTTCGAATAACCAACTCTTTTATGTACATTAAGGTGTCGCTCGCTTTGACAACCCTGGAAAAGTCAGCGAAATGTTTGCGAAAGGAAATTTGCGTATGAGATTATTAAATGCATACATACTGCCCACTGTATAGGCGCTGTAGCGGTGTGACTAATATTTTAGATTATTGGAGGATCCGCGTGATGATGAAGAAATAATACAAACACAACCCTATCTCATCCGAAGGGTGTCGCAAAAGGCGACTAACGGAAAAATACACCGACGATATCACTGTGTGAGAAGGAAAACTAGAAAATAAAATCCTGTACCAACCTGTCTAAAGCCAGCGTGGTAGCAGTAGACCGAAGCCGAACCTCACCCAATGTTGGAGATAGCTCCAGCATTGAAGTGCTTTAGGCTAATTGATTGATAAGGAGGAGGTCTGTACAAATATAGATTTTCGATACTTAAATTCGTAACAACTTTCATTATGTACAATCAATCAGTCAATCAATTAGCCAATGTATAATAGGTGAGCTGTAAGAACATTAAACAGTCTGAGGTTGTTAGAGATACTTCCCTAATCATCCCCATGATAATGTGGCAACTGTAACTATACCAACGGGTACCATTCAATAACGGTAAGTATTCTGTGTTTTTTGTTTGACGAGAAATGGAGAACAGCCTTGTGTTTTAGTCACCTTTTTTTTACGTGCGGGAAATCCCCACGGATACCCCCTCCCCCCCTCCGGAGCCGGAGGGGGAGGTAATGGCGGACTCGAACCGACTAAACCGCACACCATCTATGGGTGAATGTGCTAGGCCGAATGTGAGGTTGTCTCGCGACATATCCCTCGCACCCAGGGTCATTCCTCTCGGTCTGGTCGCGCGGTCCCCGAATTGCCCCCGGTATATGCTTCGGCTAGGGTGACGAGCGGCTCCACCCGTCACCCTCAGGCCCGCGCTCATGGGGGGCGGAGGTCGGTCTGCGCCCTCCGACGCCCGAGCCGCCTACGAACGCGGGCAGCGATGTCCGCGAGTCTCTCTCGCTCGCTGCGCCGCGCCCGCTCTGCCTCATATGCTTTTTGTACTAACATTTTGATTTCTCAATTTTTTTTTTCTCAGAACTAAGTGATTGAATGACTAAGTGGTACTAAAGACTCCGCTATTACTTTTTGTTAAAATAAGTAATGAAAACGCAATAAACATTCTCTAGACAGTACACCACTTATCGGGTTAAAGAACTGGTGCAAAAGTGTTTACGAGATCTTCGCTATCCGATATAAAGCTGACTTTAAATTGGAATTCACGAGATGAACGCTCTCCTGAGAACCTCTAGAGTACTATCATCACTTTCTCGGTATCATTCGAAGAGACGACCTTACAAAACACTCAATTCTATGCTCTGTGAATCACTTAAAAACTCAATAAACACTCGTAAAATTTAATCTAAAACTTAATCTGAAGGAATACGTGAATTGGCTTGTTATTAAAACATCTTTAATTTATATACACACATCAAAAAAGTTTGCGATCGCTAGCAGAAGATGGAATATTTTTTAAATTTTACTTTTTAAAGGAATGTTGCTTACGTAACATCTTTTCATAAAAATGACTAGCTGTTGCCTGCGGCTCCGCCCGCGTGGATGTCGGTTATCGCGGATCGGGGTATGAATAATAGATAGTAGCCGATTTTCAGACCTACCCTATATATACACAGAATTTCATAAGAATCGGTCGAGCATTTCTTGTGGTAACCTGTCCCCCCAGGAACTCCTCGCTCGTAATCCAATCTAGTGTAAGCAATTTCTGATGGTCTGAGTGCTGATTACTAGTCCAGTAGCAGCCCGCAACTCAGCTTTTATTTTAGTGGCATTGATTGTTGGGTCTCGGGCAGTCAGCAATCTGATGTAACGCTTCTGAACAGTAGTAAAAAGAGTTGGCCGATCACTGCGAGGTCGATCAGCAAAGTTATTAACGCTGCGATACCGCCGTAACGTGTTCACGACACAGGATTGGGATACAGCCAATCTGCGTGGTATTTCTCTCGTAGAATGGCCAAAGTAACAATTCTTGCTCTTAAAACTTCTGATAATCCCCTCGGTATCTTTTTGAATGAACTCCTTCTTCGAAAGGTCAGAAAAAGCGCTTGAATCAAGTTGATCAGAGTTCTGAATGAGTGTAAACAAGGATTTAATCTCTTTTTATACAGGAAAACAATTGATGTTTTAAATTCTATTGTTATTAAAAGATATGAGGTTTAAATGAAGAATTTTAGAAAAAAAGAAAAAACATTTAATTCTAACGTAACAAAAACTTATATAATATTTTCAAAGTGATTTCAAACTTTTTTTGATGTGTTTATGTCGCACTTAATCAGCCGTTAAATTAATCATCAAGGCTCTTAAGTAAACGGTGCCGTTCAATTAGCGGCCTGAATGGTGTTCCGTCATTTAGTTAAACAGGTAGGCAAGTAGCTTGGATCGATGACATCTAATAACCAGCCTGGCTATTTATTCAAACAGCTATAAAAATGACTTAATGCTTTAATAAGTCATTTTTATAGCTATAATAAGTTATTTTTGATTACACATGGTTATGGTTCCTGGATGGTTATAAAAAAATAACCATGAAAGCTAATGTGGGAGCTCCGCTCCCCTTCACTCCCACATTAGACCTTCTAACCTAAACTATCCAAGTCGAATTGCATATCTTTCTCAAATAACCTATCACTAATTTTCTGTGAATACATCTCTACCTACCCTGTCAGGGATTTACAGGTGTGAGTATGTATATTATTTTCTGCCTTATTTTCGGGGTGGTGCCCTATCTTACGAATGGCCTAAGCAGTAGCCAGCCAGGTTATTAAATGTCGTAATAAACGTTACGGCTGAATATCATTCAGGCCGTTCATTGAATGGCGCCGTTTAGTTAACAGCCTAGGCAGTTAATTGATAATATAACTAGAACTGTTAAATTCCAGCTATGTGGACTTCAATTTGGGGTTTAAATAATAAATTAAGTGTATTAGAAAGCTCATATAGTTTGTCTGCCATCGAAGCTATAAAAAAAATAAGCAGTGCCTACAACATCGTCGGCTTTTAATTTTCTTGCGCGGACCTGTTATTTATTTTCCTAAAATACAACTAGCCTAAGCTAAGCTTTATAACATTAGCTAGCTACCTTCAGTAAAAGTTGCCAGTCGCTTTGTAAATTACCCGGAATACACATAAAGACCGACAACATTTAAAGAATTACTTGTGCATTGCTCATAATTTGCATCAATTAAAAAGTGGTTATTTCAACATTACAAACAGACTTCAATTATATTTTTGTTGACGACAAACTTTAATGTAATACCTTCCTATATTTTACTGAACCTTATAAGTAGATCACACGTCCCAGGACTCCGTGATGAAAGATGATGACTATAGTAACTGAAATAACTAGAATTCTTGTTACCGTTTCAGTCAAGATAAATTGCTTGCGTTAGGAGTGGATTCACATCGGTACCTAATAGCTTATCATAAAGATCACACGTCCAACAGAAACACAATTTTAAACTGTATCTATAGAACTCAACTTGGATAAGAAATTCAATAGACTTCTGTCTAGACTTTTAACGATTCTAATACAACCCAATAAGAAACCTTTAAACGAATCTATCATTTTAAGTTTTACAATATCCATTACTGTTTCAACACATTTTCAAAATTTTAACTCCATACTAAACAGTCATTGTATACGATATTAATGTAGATGTTTATTGTGGTGGAGTGTGGTAGTACAAGGTGCTAATGGAAAAGGGTAGGGTAGTCACGGAGTCGCAATTAGATCGAAGCGAGCAGTGGAACCCTTTACTCCTAATTTGACATAGTTAGAGCAAATGTGTCGGTACATTGACCCGCGTTGAGCAACTTTGTTGGGAAATTCTTCAGGTACCGAAAAGTTCTTTGATCAATTTATGTGTCTCTTATTTCTTAATAATTCCAAGGGACGTGTTAAATTAGGAGAAAGTAGGGTAGGGAATGTCCTTTTCGAGTTTAGGAAGTACACAATTTGAGTACCTGACGACCTGTCATTCATTCAGAGCTTGGTAGTGCTCAAGTGTGTATAAAGGAAAGCTTGTAATATGTCCTAGCTAGAGTATAAAATATTATTTTGAAGCTATTATATATCTATCATCGCCATAGGCAAGGAATTCATCTTTACAGGTTGCAACCGAAAACAGTGAGCACAGTGAGAGACGAAAGGGGCTTCATTCCCTGCACGGTCAAGCTATGGAATGTACACCCTGCAGTGGATTTTTCATGCAACTAAATTAGGTGGTTTTTCAAATAGGGCTATAGAATGTCCTTGCAGGGGTGGTATGCCTCTGATGTTGCACACGTCCATACGCCACAGTAACCACTTCTCATCATGTGGGTCGTTTGCTTGTCAGCCACTTAGAAAGTATAAAAAAGAAAGATCCTTTAGTTTTACATATTGATTTACAAATAATAAAACTTAGTAAGCCTCTGTGGAATCCGTTCAAGTCACAACCTAATTTACTAGTGTGCGGCTGCGGCACTTAACAGTTTTTGTTTGGATGTGTTATACTCGCGTTGATCTCCAACAACATAATTCTCACCCAATGAAGTTAATCCATTTGTTTTAAAAGGCATGGCTTTACAATCTGCAGAAATATAAAATAGACATAAAACACGAACAATTGTTTTGATTCTAAAATCCGCTTTCAAGAATAAAACATTTCCAACCGGAAAATATAAACTTTAGAACAAACTACCTCTCCCGACGCGATCGCAGTCAATACGATAAGCGGCTTAGCCGGACTCTATTGAGTTATTGCATTTGTATTGTCATTGACATGCAACCAGGCGCCGTCTCTTACACGTATTCGTGTTTTAACTTGCCTCTCTTTTTTTATAATACTTTTAGATTAATTTTATAGGCACATGGGGTTTACTTCGGGCCTGGGGCCTCTTAGTAGCCCATTGTAAGCTTGCAGCTTGCTATTGTGGATATACGGGCGAGGAGATAGGACAACCTACTACACGAATCAGCATATTTCAATTACATCAATCACTGACTATACGTTTTACAGACACACTCGTGATCTATAACAAAGTATATTCAACCGAACTAGGAGCGTAGTGCTCGGTCGAGGTTCACAGCGATACTGAACACGATTCTCTGCGCGCCCCACCAAAGTCATTGATCTGTCAAACTCAAATTGACAGCCCGAATGAACGAATGATGTCACACTCGACCATAGAGCAGCTAGAGTCTTGTAATACGCCAGAGTGAATTTCATTCACTCTAATCACACAATAATTATTAACGCGCCGACATATACATTAATATAGAGCTATCGGGATATTAATCGTGTATTCTTTGGAGTTTCCGGCGGGATACGCTTACAATTGACAAAAATCTGTTGAAAAAAAAAACTTTCCACACATGATTCTTTATTTGAACGCCAGTTCCACCAATGATGAGCGTCGTGTCGGTAGCTTGGCAGTTAGGGAGTTAGCCTTGTGATCAAGGGTTCCAGTATTTGAACCAGGAATGTTCGAATCCTGGAACTTACACTATCGATGTTAACCAACTAAACACAACAATACAATTAGCTTAGCTGAAGGCGCAGAAATATTAGGATAAAACGGCCATGAGAGCGGGAAACGCGTAGCAATTTTTTCAGATAGTTTCTGTCCTGAGAGACAGGAACTTTCGAACGCATACACAATACTGTGAAGACTAGCTTATAATAACATCGTTAAAAATACCACGAATATGCCACATTGTGCTATTTCCAATTGTAGAATAAAAAAGAAGGAGTAAATTAAAAAAAATTAAAGGTATTTGTAATCTCTCGTGAGTATTTATTTACAGTGAAAAAGTCGCCACGCGCGACAGGCAGGTGAACACTGCTTATGGCTGTTCTATTCTGATATATTTCTGAGGTTGGAGGGTTTAACGGGCATCTGGTATGCCCGTTAATTTTGGTTATTAGTAATCTAAAGGATATACGGGTTGAGGTTTAAGGTTTGCTCTCCTACTTTGGATTAAAGTATTATAACTTATCTTACCATTAGGCATACCTTGTATTTATAGTTTATTAGATGAGGCCTGCAGCTTCACCGACATGTTGTAGTTTTTCTGTTCCCCAGAGGAATCTGGTACCCGTAAGTATCTTATTTTTTATTCCAGGAAATGATCCTTGTGCCGATTTTATACAAAATCTGTACAACAGTTTCCATGTGATTGAGTAACAAATATACTAACATTTTCACAAACTTTCACATTTATAATATTAGTGGGATACGAGTTATTTAATCTTAGGAATGTCTGAAGTACTGGATATTTCAGTAAAGTACCAGTACAGAAACCTTGTATAGCAAGAAAATACAAAAACTTAAATAGACCGCGAAACTATTCTGTAACTCATTTCATTTTAATGCAACTTGGTTCTTTTACATGGCAGTTTGGAACGGAGAATGATCTCATTCTTATTAGGGATTTTTCTTAATACACTCATTCTTATAGTTATTAGATATAGACCTCTATCTATAATAATCTAATAAATAATATAGAGGTTGTGTCGGATTCGAGCCGACTAAACCGCACGCCGTCTGTGGGTCGTTGTGCTAGGCCGAAGGTGAGGTTGTCGTGACATATCCCTCGAACCCCGGCTGACCCAGGGCCATTCCTCTCGCTCTGGCCCTCTTCGGGCAGGGGGACCACATGGTCTCCGACTCGCCCCCGGTATATCGCATCGTCCTACGATGCGCGCCACCGCCGTGGCCTGCTTCTGCTAGGGTGACGAGCGGCTCATGGTTTACGCCCTACGCTATTCTAATTTCGTGCACTAAGGCCCGTATCCTTGAACAGTACTCAGTTCTGAATCTTGGATTATCTGAGGCCAGATTTTATAAACAATATGTCAGTCTGTCTGTACAATCTGCCCTCAGATAAATCGAGATTCAGGACTGAGTATCGTTCTGAAATACGGGCCTAAGTATGTAAGTCGGAGAGTTTAAGAATCACGCGTTGTCTGGCATGGTTTGATGTTCAAAATACATATTTGGAGCTAAGTCAACCTCACCTTAGCAATACACCTGCTATACATAGTACAAGGGTCTGGCACAAAATTTTCTCTAAAGGGTGAGTGGTCAGCCTCTGTGGCGTGGCGGTATTGAACGCGGCCGCTACTCAGGAGGCGCGGGTTCGATCCCCGCTCAGTGCAAATATTCGTATGCATGAATATATATTTGCATTGGTTGGGTGTTTCTATGTATAATATCTATGTATTTCCAAAAAAAGTATCTAAGTATGTTTATCCGCATTTTAGATTCCATAACGCAAGCTAGTTAAGCTATGCTTACCATGGACCTAGATAGCGTTGTGTGGAATGTTATACAATATTTATTTATTTATTATTTACTTTCGTTCCCAGAAAAGTCAATATATCAATCAAAATCAATAAACAGACTTCGAAACTGGGAAATCGTTAAGATTACAATGATGGGTTTACTGCCAAATTTTTCTACTTTCTTCATGCTAGAGTTAATTCCAGTCGCTTCTGAAGATGTCAGCTCGGAGTCTGAGGTCTACTTCTCCCAGGCTCACTGTGGATTTGATTGAACTTCGATATTTTCCCTGAAGCGACTGACATCTGACTACCACAGCCCAAAGGCGATATCGAAGCATTGCAGCTAGACCAGTTGTTGGATTTTTGAGGGCTCCAACTACCCGTAATGACTACCATTAGTCTTCGTATGATAAACTGGAACTGAGGCACAATCAGACTAATGTATATAGCCATATTCATGCATACACATATTTGTACCGAATCGAACCCACGCTCCATGCGACGCAGTGTTCACTAGGGCCATGCCTCAGTGGCCAATTTTTTTACACTACACCGATAGATTATACTTTCTTTTTCATCAACCAAGTCGTAAAAATGCCCATTAGTCAGTACGTGTCTGTCTGTCTCTCAGAACGGAAGGCAGCGTTCCCCAACAAATTCAGTTTTCCTGTCTGAGACGAACGGAAACGAATCCAGAGCACCTTTATGCGGTAATAATATTGCATTAAGATCCTTAAGGATGAAATTCTTTTGTAGAATTTCCGCACCGAGTGTGTGGTAATGATTTTTATATTCTTCCCTTCTATTTTCCTTTCAATATTGGAGAGGTGAAGATGGTTTGTGATTTCATTATGGAATCGTTTATTTGTTTAACTTTGCTTAAGTTTTCTAATAAAGAAGGGGAACCCGAAGATTACTCGTTAGATTGAGTGTAATGTCTACGGGTTTGTCCATTGTAGACTAGGCTAGGTGCCCGAATGGCGTAGGTGCTATTCTACTTCTAAGTTCCTGATCTAAGTGGACTATACCGTTCCAAGGGAATTAGATACTTTTTGAAATTTAATTTAAGTTATAATGTAGTGTCGTACATAGCTCGTGACAAATGGAGGCAACTCGGGTGTCAGATGTCCCAGATGCTCCTTTATCTCCCATGTGCGCGGGCCCGGAGGTGACGGGTGGAGTCGCCAGTCAACCTAGCAGAAGCAGACTGGGGCAGCGTGGCGGTGCAATATGTGCCTCCCTATACCTGGGGGTTAGATGACAACACCGTGGTCTCCTCACCCGAATTAGGCTCAGCCGGGGAGCGAGAGATATGGCAATCTTACTTTCAGACACATAGACGGTAACTTAAATAAGGAAAAAAAAGGATGTAGAGGATTCAACCAAGATATTCTCAACCTTTTTCTTTTTTTATAACACTTAGGTAGCCCGTCTGATGGAAAGTAGTTACCGTGGCCTATGGACGTGTGCAACACCAGCACACTCGTGCTGCCGACCCTGTTAACATAGTGCCGTCAGCGTAGAATAGAAAGCAGGAATAGCCTTTGGTCTTTCCACTGACAGCACAAAGACCTCTTCAGTGAGCTCTGGCTACCCTACTAACCGCCGGGAACACAGCACGAGGTTATTATGGCCGCGGTATTCTTTAGGTACTTCCCCAGTCTGACTGCTCGGAAGTGGACGGAAATACCGTCGTGTCCTTTGAGGTCCAGAGCCAGATGCCATCTGATGATGAAGGCTTTGGCGCAGGTTTTCCTCTTACAGTTGGAGTTCAGACGGAAGTACGAGGTGAAGATCAGTTTGCCGACTATTCCTCCTCACACGATATCTCTGGCAGTACAAGTAACAATGTAAAAAAAAAAATCATTAAAAACAAAAACCCGACTGACATCAATAAACTTTATGGCTGGCCGTACCCATTAATTTTCGCCTGCTATAAAGTTTGTTTCGATCTTTTTAGCATCAGTCGGGTTTTTGTTTTCAATGACTTATTTTATTTTATACTTTTTAGTTATATATTTTTGATAAATTTGAGTGATTTTTTTTTACCGCATACATTTTGGTTTCATAAACTCAACATATATATATATATGGCTTTTGTTCATATTTCATGAACCTAAGAACACTAGGGCAATAATTACCTTTCATTTGAGACATGAATCATTGGAATCCGTATGGTGGACCAGAAGATATGAGGTAATAAAGAATATTACAAACATACATACAAACATATCAAGCAGTCGGGAAACCCGGCAACAAAACCAGATCTTATCAAATTGTATACAATTGCTCGCAAATTACAATTTAAAGTCTAAGATCCCAAGCGGTGCGATCGCACCGCGAGTCTATTGTTTACCTATTGTGTCTATTATTTACTCACTTGACAGGTTAATATAAGTGTAAGGCACGTCACTGCTTTTGTGGGTACTGGGTACGCCGCCTAAACATTTCAGTATACAAGCTGAAAGGTTTTGGTTTGTAATATAACACAATAAGGACATTAGGGTATATAACTTTCTACATTTGTACAATTATTTTTCATTGAAATACGATTTATTTGTATTATTCTCTATTCTACTGATCGTAATCCCGACCGCCTTAGGCACATCTATGGCAGTTGTACTGGACGGGCCTCACGTAAGTGAGGGAACTCGGTTATGAAACACGGGTCCGTCCACTGCTTGATTGGTTTACGCCCATTTGTACATGGGGTGGTTCACAGTTTGCACACTTTCCTGCCCTGAGGATAAGGTGGACTGTAACTATTGCAAAGCGAGAGCAGAAAAGCGTGTTTCTCCGCGTGCCTCTAACAATTCCTGAACCAGCCAGGAAGGATAGGTTACGAATTGGTACTGAAGGGGAACCCAGTAAATAAAACAATTTTATTTTATGGAATAAAACCGTCCTGAATTTAAAGGTCCATTCGGGTTGCAGATCTGAGCGGAGCTCAAATATGTGCTTGGCGACTCGGCTAAGAATTCGGAATGGTGAAAAAGTCGCCTGTGCTTTTATATTAACAGGTTTTACCCTGTCGTGGGCCGCTTAAAATCAGTACCATTTGTCTTTTTTTTTGCACAATAATTTTTACCTTACATGATAGTGAATTATTACAATTTCCTTACAATTATCAACATATCAATGTTATTTACTATTTACAATGTTGTGCAATATTATTATCTATTATGAATCATTTTACAGAAATTATAGTGGCTGGCGTCTATGGTTACACTTTAATTGACATTTATTTATAACATATAGGACTGTGGTACATAAATCTACTGTTACTCGTACATGCTAGCCACTGTTTTTTATTATTACTACATAATTATGCCTTTTAAACAGATTTACATAATATTTACTATTTAAATTAACAAAATTAATGACATCGATAACAAAAAGGTTTTTACAAATTCAGTATCCCCTCTAATAATCGTAGTGGGCGTGGTCGATCATACACTAGCCAATCAGAGTTCGTTTTGAACTATCACTATCACGATTTCTCACTATTTGGTTTATTTTTAACACTAATCACCTTATTAATCAAAACACAATGTTTATGTTAATTAGTCTGTTTGTTATGAATATAAAATAAAATAAAATATTCCCCAACATTTCACACAACGCTATCTAGACCCATGGTAAGCATAGCTTAACTAGCTTGTGTTATGGAATCTAGAAATGCGAATATACTTAGATACTTTTTTTTTTGTCATAATATACATAGAAACACCCAGACCAATGCAAATATACATATTCAAGCATACAAATATTTGCACTGAGCGGGAATCGAACCCGCGCCTCCTGCGTTGCCGTTCAATACCGCCACGCCACAGAAGCTGTCATAATGTACATCAAACAGCCTGTCTGTCGCGAACATCTCAGTCTGTCTGTCGGGAACAGCAGTCGTTACGGGTAGTTGAAGCCCTCACAAGTCCAACAGCTGGTCTAACTGCAATGTTTCGATATCGCCTTTGGGTTGAGGAGGATGGCAGTCGCTTCAGAGAAAATATCGAAGTTCATCCAAATCTGCAGTAAGCCCAGTAAAGCGGACTCTAAATTCCAAGTTGAAAAGCTTCGGATGCGACTAGGATTAACGCTAGTATAAAGAAGAAGATGCATGGTGAGCAGGGTGCAGGCACCTCCTAAAATGCTGTAGTTACGTCATAATACTGAACTTTCTGTCATATATTAACTTAGATTAAATATTTTATTATAAAGTTATTTTTATATACTTTAATTCACTTAGACCCTCTTTTAAAACTATTTAAACTTGACGTTTTGTAAGTACCATTTTAATGGTCTATGCAGAATAAATGATTATTGACTTTGACTTTGACTTTGACTTTGACTTTGACTTTGACTTTGACTTTGACTTTGACTTTGACTTTGACTTTGACTTTGACACGAGACAAATGTAGATTCGGCCACATTTAGCCTTAAGGATAAAAATATTGTAACTTGACGTCTGAAAAAATGCTGCAGTGAAGTTTGTTGCGCTGTTTCTTCTCCACCAGCGCCTTGGAAGCGGTAGTAAACTTAGGTTAAGTAGAATTTATTGATGACGTCAATAAGAAACAACCATGTTGTTTTAGATTGCATAAAAATCTTTGACTTTGACTGTGAAGGAATGTTATTCTATTATTAACACTGGATGAGTGTTGCGACGTTGCGCATAAATTGCCGACATTATAATTATTTTTCATAATATAGTTAAGGTATTAATTAACTGGTTTTTTTAATGACTTTAAATCTTTATTAATTTACAAAATAACAATGTCTTCCTTAAGTTACACAACTGGTTCTATCGTCTTTTGTATTTTGAAGCAATGAAATCCCATAATTAAAGTATATTTTAAAATTATAATACGTGATATTTTCATGAGCTAATGCGATTATCAATTTAGATTGTACTTATTTTTTTTCTTTTCAGCTTTTTACTTTCTTTCGTTCGTTCTGTCTTTCTTTTATTCTTTCTTTCTTAACTGACATATAGATTGCATTTGGGGTCCAACCCCATACACACCTACCGGTATATCTACTAATTCATAGTAAAAATATACCATACTTGCATTATACATAGAAACATCTTGGTGTTTCTCCGACACAAATAAAAGGTATGGGCACTTTAGAACTTACTTAAAGTCACTACTATAAATACCTCTTACAGTTTAAAAGAAAAAGCGTGGAGTCGTCGCCTTCGAGGCACAAGATTCGATTACCGAGCCACTTGCTCGGAGCGTTGAGCATAACAGCAAAAATGAATTTCTTCAAGTAGCGCCGCCTTTAGCGAGCTAACGTCGTGAATTTTTACACCCCTTTCTATTTGGTACCACTCAGATATAATAGTTTATTAGCAGTTGTGGGATTTTTATGAACTTAGCACCAGAAAGCTCTTTATTGTGGAAAGTTTGGATAGTCTGAAATAAAACGTTTTTATAACAATAATAATTTATATTTCGGATTAACTACATTATGAAAGAAAAGCTCATTCATTATGTTAGTAATATTTTTTGGGATGCATGAGGTACAATGAGTACTATAACATCCAAACTTTATTAAGTTTGGGACTTCACCAAAATTTTGGGGGCCTAAGCTGGTACGGTACACCTGCTGGTTAATGAACGATGCTTGGGCTTAAGCTTTTCTCTTGGGGTTCAGAGGATCAGATGCCAGTCGCTCCGGTAAAAGTCTAGAATAGTCAATCCATAGCGAAAGTAGGAGTCAGAAAGCAGATCTTTATTGAGGTACCGAACTCTGAAAGGAACTCAAATAAGCAGAACAAGATAACATCAAAAAGGTACTAAAGAAACACGTGACACGCGCCTAGGTTGATGAAGACGGCCCAACTGGGTCAAATTCTTTATTAACTTAGGCATGACTAGAGTAATCCACGGTTTTGCCTCGACTGGCTCGTGACAAATGATAATTTAACATTGAATTTGATGTTTCCAATGAAGTAACATATTCAGTACTTATTGGAAATCTATAAATACAGGGAGCCCCTTATTTCGTAGAAAGAAATTTCATAGAATTTCGTTTCAAAGAAAATGTTTCATATTATATTTGGTTCTTATATTTTTATTGCGAATATTATTGTTTCAAAAACAATTTCCTACAATGAAACATATTTCACAGAAACACAATTGACAGAATTTTTAATCACATTTTTTTGTTTCACAAACTTATCAAACTGTAGAATTATTTTTTAAAGAATATTAAACCACCTTTATAATGTTCCAAATCACATTTATTTTTAACTGTAACATTTACAATTTTAACACCCCGACTCAGATTACCCCGACTCGGATAGGTTAGGTTAGAAGGCTAATGCGGGAGCGGAGCGTAGCGAAGCTCCCGCATTAGGCCTTCGTGGTTATTTTTTTATAAACCGCCCATGTTTAGGAGCCCCGCTACGCGGGGCTCCGTCGACCTTGTGGTCGCATCAATTGTTTAGTTTATAAAAACCATATATATGATAATATGTTATTCTTTGTAATAAGTTATCTATTAAATAAACAATATAATGATTAAGAATATTTGATTTGATATTCTATGAAATGATTATTCTAATGTTTAACTTTATATGAAATAAAATTCAATGATTTAAAATTCTTTAAAGTAAGTATTCTGTATATTGATTATTCTATGAAACGAAATTATGCGAAACATTTTCTGTAATACGAAATTATATTAAACAATTGTCTATAAAACAACGCACACCCATAAATACATCCAGTAATACTTGTGGTGGTGAAAATAGGCCTCTTCCAATGTGGGGAGATTTTGGCCTACTGTTTCCAAGGGATTTATTTCGAGTTTTCCGTCTCTCGCAGTGATATCATCTGCGTATTTTTCCGTTAGTCGCCTCTTACGACACCCTTCACCTTTTTGCCAGAGCGCCTGCATACCAGCTTGGCCCCTTCGACTCATTGCAAAGACGGGCGTTGAGGCTCGTCGACAATCCCATACTCACAGGCGATGTGGAACCTCTCAGCCTCAGAAGAGACTTTGCCTCGCTGTGTGTGTTCTACCGCCTATACAATGGTTTGTGTTCAGAAGAATTGTTTGACATGATGCCCACCGCTGCATTCTATCATCGCACCACTCGCCATAGGCAGGGAATTCATCCTCACACACTGCGACCGGAAATGGTGCGCACCGTGCGTTTTGAAAGGAACTTCATCCCACGCACGCTCAGGTTGTGGAATGAACTTCCTGCCGTGGTTTTCCCAAGCGACTACAATATGGGGTTCTTCAAGAAGGGTATTATAAGTTATCTACAGGGTCGGTAGCACGATTGTGATGCCCCTGGTGTTGCAAACGTCCATAGGCCACGGTAACCACTTCCCATCAGGTGGGCCGTGTGCTTGTCTGCCACCTAAGTGGCATAAAAAAAAAAACTTACATACTCGTAGTTTCTGCATTTGTTTGTGGCTGAAACAATAAACCATCTTGGACAGCTTCATTGGTAGAATACTAGATGTAACGTCATATACCTTAAACATTTTAAAAACGAACCAAAATAATAATTTGAAAGCTTTGCCAAACTACACGGTAAAAGTATAAAATTAAAAACAGTCAAAATAAAAAAAAATACTTTAGGTAATTGCTGTCAGTAATTAAAATGTGGTAAAAGAAGAAAACACAAGTACCTATCGCGATGCAGTTAAATGGTTCAAACTAAAACTGTTTCAAAATTTATATCTGATCGTAAAATGTTTGACGGACTACTAAAAATTTATAGAAACCATAAACAAAACGAACAAAAATCTATTTTATTCGTATTGCTGTAATTAAGTAGTCGAAACTCTGAGTCTTTCAAAATTAACCGAAAGTACGGAAAATTTTATTTTATTATATCTACAATTAAATTAGAGGTTTATCGACTAAGGAATAAGGCTTTTCGCAGTGATAATTGCTGCAAGACACAATGCGATTCTAACATTATTCAGTACTCAGAAAGTGCGTATACATTGCCACTTACCATTCTGCTACACCGTGTGTATGCCCTGCCACACATGTACACACTCGCACTTTCGCAATACAATTTCACGAGTTTCACATCAATCAATGTAGTACAAGTACGAGAACGAAGCGAGATAGACGCGATTGATTTAGTAGTTTTTAAGTACAGTGGCTGCCATTCGAAATTACTGCCTCGTCCACCTAGCCGACACGCGCGTGCACGCTGATGTACGAGCCTGCATCGATACGTCGTCGTCGTTGCCACTCGCACGCCGCTTGTGACGTCCTACTTTGTATCTTTCCTTCAACAATATTTATACCTACACTAGTGTCCCTAATTCCTAACACTTCCTCTTTGGCCTAAGGTTTAGGTGAAGTTACATTGACGGGCCCTATTTAGAAGAGAAGTAATCTTTCAAGGGTTATTTATGACGTGACTGAAGACGTCTCTAAAATATTTGTAGCAGCAATTACCCTTGGTCTTGTGATAAAACTTCGAATTATGAACTCTTCTTGAACAGAATTCGTATTCTGGTTTAATAACTGCTCAACATCAGGCCGTGTTATGACTTGTTAATTAAAATTCACAGTGTTCTCCGACGTCTATCAACACCCGTTCACTTGTACCAATTAAATTGATTCATGATACTCACCGAATTCATTTTGGACTTGCTACTGCTAAATGCGGTCATAATTTTGACCAAGTCTAAATACTGGGCAATTTTAATTGGATTCGCCTCTTCGCTTTTAAAAAGTTTGTGTTGAAATAACTGCGAAATAAGCGTGAAAGTGTTTTTAAATTCGATAGTGTGAAAACTACTGTAGATAAATGCTCACCAACGAAGTAACACAGAACAGTAACGATTTTTAAAAGAATATGAGTAGATAAAGATGTTACCACATACAGTTTTGTTTAATTACTATTAATCAATCAATCAATTAGCCCACTGCAGTCCACTGCTGAACATAGGCATCTCCAAATATGCACCATTTCGTACGATCCTACGCCTTCCACATCTAGTCAGTAACAGCCACCTTTTTCAGGTCATCGGTCCATTCATAATAATTTTAACAGGATATTAACTATGTCATTAAGATTTATGGAGTTTCTGTTACGAACGCCATAATCACGTATCATGCTGGGAACGGTGGTGATATGAAACAAAACATAGTGAATGGGCGTGCTATATTTGCAGTAATGATTATAGTAATCGTACTTTAGACATGACTTTTCATTGAAAGAATAGGTCATTGTCGTGCTCTTAATTTTGACTTTTACTAAGTTGCCCTTTTACTTTCGCCACATGAATCTTTATCATCGTCTATCGTGTATTCTCTTTAAGTTTCCAAACCATCCCTTTCTTAACTTTGGTTTCTACGTCATGTACTTACCATACTACAACAATTCCTATACCATGATGTTGTATTCCAATCACTAATTTTAATTCACTTCAAGCACAGAATAGACAATAGTACTGCGTTAAGTGATTCGACTAAAAATCTGTGAACTGCATTCTCAAAAAGCACTCTGCTACCTAAAATCGGCAGCCAGTGAGGGTCTATCTCTCTGTTCCGGTCTAAGAGGTCTTTTTATGTTGAAAAATTTACGTAACATATTTCTACTACTACAAACAAAGTTACATAGCTCAATCACGCGAAGCCATTACAATTTGCGAGTTCATAGTCTGGAACCATAATTGTCCATTTCCTCTTTCCAGTCAGCTAGCAGCTTTTATGACTTTTTTAAATGTGCTGTCGGCACTTATAAACTATTTTTCATACATAATTGTTTAAATGGAAACTTAAGCGGTGTGACGTAATATTTATTACGCGGATTTTAGTTATTTTGTCAGCACGGGACACATTTAACAAATTGCTTTGTTTTAACTTGTTGCTCTGCTGACTTCTTGAATATTATAATAAGTAAATATCCAAGAAACTTTTCCTTCTATCCATCTACCCTCATTCTAATTATTTGGGGTCAATAAAAGAATCAAGAATCAAAGAATTAATTTCGTTTATTCAGTTTAGGCGCATAAAGATCACATTTGAACGTCACAATTATATCAAGACATAGTTAAAATAATATTAAATAAAGTAAATAAATGATTTGAAAATGATTCTTTCGCTGGTTCGGGAAGTTAGTTCCACTGAGAAGATGCCAGCAAGAAACTTAGTAAACAATATTATCGTTTCTTTTTTGAAGGTCAGCACAACATATCATTCTCCTCAATACATTTTCAATAAATGTGATTTCATCGGTCACTTCTTTCTTTGCCATATTCTTTTTCACATATTCCATCCATATTTCCTTGTTCTCCCTCTACCTTGACATACTTCTGTCCCTAAAACATCCTTCATTGATATTTTAAACCTTTATAGGAAATTACTTTCATTTCTTTCACAGTACCTATGTCCATACCACGATATTTTTAAGGTTAAGTTAGGCCATAGTTATCTTCTACCTATGTGGTATAAAAAACGTGCTGTTTGGATACTCTTGCTAGAAGTGAAAACTAATTTACTTGTGACGCTTTCGGTGTCGATAACGCAAGTTCCATGATTTTTGTTCACCCAAACAGTGCCTAAAGCGTCTTACATAAGTTCCATATATTCTGCCCATGCTGACGATCGGCGACGCTTCAAAAGAAATTTTCACTTGAAATAGTTTTGTTTTATCATAATTCTAGTCTGCTGCTTTAAAATACAGTATAACAAATGGTCCAAAAGGTGAGTGTACTAAGTCACAGGGCGGGGTCCAATTATAGAATATATTATACCCCGGAATATGGCCACGCCTATCCTATTATGGCTCGTTATTTATTACCTTCGAACAGAACGAGGGTACTTTAAAAAACTGTACTGTATTAGTATGTAAATGTAATATTTTATAATACCTTCCCGTAAACCAAGGGAACCTAGACCAAAGATGAAAAGTAGCCTATATATGTATTATTCCAAATTTGAATCTATCCCTGTACTTTTTTTTTTTACTTGCGGGAAATCCCCACGGATACCCACCCCTCCGGAGCCGGAGGGGGAGGTTATGTCGGACTCGAACCGACTAAACCGCACGCCGTCTCTGGGTCGTAGTGCTAGGCCGAAGGTGAGGTTGTCATGCGACATATCCCTCGCACCCCGGCTGACCCAGGGCCATCCCTCTCGGTCTGGCCCTCCTCGGGAAGGGGGGGACCACGCGGTCCCCGACCCCGGTGTGGGGAGGCGCGCATCGTCCCACGATGCGCGCCGCCGCCGTGGCCTGCTTCTGCTAGGGTGACGGGCGGCTCCACCCGTCACCCTCAGGCCCGCGCTCATGGGGGGCGGAGGTCAGATTGCGCCCTCCGACGCCCGAGCCGCCTTCGGGCGCGTGCAGCGATGTCAGCGAGCCTTTCTCGCTCATCGCGCCGCGCCCGCTCTGCTGTCTCCTTCGCGAGCATGACCTGCTCGCTCTATCCCTGTACTTAATCAACATATATTATATCCAAAAATCTTGCTCAACTTTCACAGCTATATTAGTAGAATACTATTTAAACACCTTGTTACCCATAAGAATTACCACAGAACTTACAATTCAAACGTTTAATATAAAGAAACTGATGGAACCGACAGCTAACCACCCTATTCATTACGACCAGTTAATGGTTCCACAGGGCAGAGACGTCAATCATTCTGTTAGTAAATTACACAACAGAATACAATAACAGATACTGAACAAGAACTGAATTGTGTTGGACATCGATTTAGAGTAGGCTAGACATGGCTTAGATATTTAATAGTATGAGAATCGATAACTGAGCAGACGAGCATTTGAACCACCTTATTATTATCTATCACGAATACAAAACTACAAAAACCAAGATAAGTTGAATAATTAGTAGAGTAGGAGCGGTGCAGAGTGGACTTTGGGGAATAATATACAAGCTATTATATAAATGCAACCAGGACCGACACTGGGATAGTGATGATAATTGGAAAATTAGAATGGGTGAACGTTTATTTGGTGATACGCTGGCTTGTAGTATCTTGCATTTCCTATATCTGTGGTAATTTCAAATGAACAGTTAAATTCGTTTTTAATGTAGATACGACCGATATTTTGCCCAGCGTATTTCAAGATTAAATTGCACATATATTCACGCCTTGAAAATGTTTGTGGCTAGTACCTAACAACTCATTTATCATGAACTGTATCTTTGAGCCTGATGCTGTCAGTCCATTATTTATTACGAAGGATCGAAGGTAAAATGTGGGTTAGTTTAACAGCTCATTATGGAAACAAGTGGAAATCCTCATAGCAACCATCAACATGATTGCTTCGACCTCTATTAGAATTGGTCGTAAGCGGCAGCGTCTCACTTTGGGAAACAGGCTCTGGCTGAAATTTGGTACTGGGATAAAATATAGTTTGAAATTCTACACAGACTTTTTATCTCTGGGATAATTTCTTCTGAGTTGCAAGCCCGGGATCAGAATTCCACGTGGGAGAAGACGCGGGATAAATCTAAAGTAATTAATATTAACAGTGTTACATAAAAGACGAAAGATTCTAACTCATATTATACAAATAGATCTAAACCTACACTGATGCGTGTCACTAGCCATTACCTAACAATAACTGAGTCTAGCACCTTAAAAGGATTTAACACAAGAATGAAACAGAAAAAAGGGAATAATGATCGCGTGATAACGAGCAACGCTTTCAAATGCTGTGCTGCAGTCAGACTAATGGTGACACTGGCTTGCAATAAAGTGAAAGAGGGGAATAAACTATAAAGTAGACCATTCAATTTCAAACCTTTTTTTCTATGGATTTCCCTGCATTGGAGATCAATGTTATGGAAATAATTATGTGAAATACTATCTTTTATGAATGCTGATCTATTTGCAATAGGTGTTAGCATTTGAGTATTTTCATAATTGATTGATTTTAATCAGAATGGAACCACACTATTCCATTCTCGAAACTATATGGTTCCATTCTGTTCCGACCAATTAATGTTATAAATTACATGCGATTTTGATTGGTATCACGGTTTTTCCAAGGGTGAATGTCTCCCGACGTCGAGAAGTAGGTGCAATGACTCTTTCATATGGAGTTGGTGTGATCCTGTTTATCCAACCACCATAATAAAGTTATTAAAAGACTAGCGATCCGCCCGGCTTTGTACGGGTGGTAAAAACGTTCCCGTGGAAATCCAATATAGCCTATGTTACTCAGGGTGAATGTAGCTTTCCAACGGTGAAATAATTTTTTAAATCATCACAGTAGTTTTTGAGTTTATTTATTACAAACATAAAAATTCTTCCTCTTTATAATAGTAGTGTAGATGTAGATAGTGACGAATGCTTCTAATCTACCAGAATAAGGTTCAGTTCTGTAACTACAGAACAACTACAGTCCCGGGTGCTTTAAGAGGCGTGAAAAAGCATCTGATGAGGCCGTCAAGCTGAGTGCCACCATTGTTAACATGGTACGTGTATGTAATGGTGACCCTCTTTCCTGAGACTTTGCCTTCAGGTGAAGTCAAATAGATGTGTCCTACATAAAAAGAAAAAAAAAACTAATCCGGCAATGGGCATCTATGTGAGCACTAAAGTTATCCGTACTAATATTATGAAAGCGAATTTAAGTCTGTCAGTCTATCTGTTTTTACACTTTCACGCCTAAACCACTAAACCGACCTTGTGGTAGGACATCGTCTAGTTTGGTCGCTCCAACCGACATTCAGCGGCAAGTAATAGCTATTAGAATATAATAATAGTATGCCACAGATCAAATTACGCTACGATTCATTTAAAGTGTGCCAAGAAACAGTCACCATTCGGATTGTATGTCACAATGGCCAATCGTCCACCGTCGTACACCATTACCCTGTACAGTGTACAATCTGTACACAATAGGGATGGCTTGCCATCTGCCATGATGGGCCATTATAGTTTGAGTCTAGATACGCTGTGTGGTGCTTCGCATCCTAGAATATGACTGTTTGTTTTAATTATACAGTAAGTACATTACTATTAAAGTTTTCGGGTTATTTACCACGTAGCTACACTAGTAGGTTCGCATCAAATTTGGTTAGGCGGGGAGGGGAACTTGGGTAGTGAAGGTGATTGTTGATGTAGGTACTTTTTTATACCACTTGGGTGGCAGACAAGCACACGGCCCACCTGATGGAAAGTGGTTACCGTGGCCTATGGACGTGTGCAACACCAGGGGCGTCACACTCGCGCTGCCGACCCAAAGGGGGCCCTACACCTCTAAACCTACACCTGGGTCGCAAGTCCCAAGGACTGTCCCGAGTTTCCAAGTCAGCAACGCGATGGACCCGGCACCCGTGCGGAGAATCCATGGATTGCTAAGAATATCGATCTCAGTACCGTCTCAATATATTTAATTCCCGCAACCTATGGTAACTTATTCTAGATAGAACCTATTTCAGCCAGATTCGTTCAGCCGTTAGAGCCTGATTGAGTAACAAACATACAAACATTATAATATCATAGTAAGAAGTAGGGTTTCAGCACTATTGCAAGTGCCATGATCACGGAACTACTACAGTAATGTGGCCATGATAGCATAAATAGCGAAATAGCGCAGTAAATGCTTCATTTAGATTTGTTGGCAACTCCTGCTAATACAACAAGATAGTTTATGTATTTCGGTAGGTTAGGTATGGTATAGTATATTAGAATAGATTAAGTATGTGTGTAATAGGTCGTTACATAATTAAATTGCCGTTTTATTGCAGAAACTGGAGGAAACCCAATTTGAAGTACTAACATTTTTGCATTTTTTTAGAAATGAAAAATCCAAATTTTATGATTTTTTTTTGTGTATGAATGAGACAACATTTAGCAACTTTTATTACATTTCTGAAAAGTGACAGTTGTAAAAAAGTAGTACGAAATTTATCATCAAAATGGATAGCATTTAGGAAGTACTGTTTTTGAAGATCGAATTTAATTTATCAAGCGGCCAATAAAAACAAAATTTAATACAGAGTTGTAAAATATTGAAATCAACTTTCAAATAAGGTATAGATACTGGAAATAGCTATTAAATTACAGGAATAACGAACTCATGAATCTGTAAGGAAATTTAGGCAATTTCATATGTAACGACCTAATATATGTGCATGTATCATATTGTATTATGTATGTATGGACATATGCCACGTAGCACATGACACGTTGACACTGTCATTAATGTCAATTTTGTCACGTGAATGTCACACGCCGCATTGCCGCATAACCACGAACCGTTTTTGGAGTTCAGATATGGTCGCCGCCTGTGTAGCTGCCGGTCGACCGATAATTTGGCATGTTGAATATATGCACCACGGGTTGTTAATATTATATTTTCTTTATTTTTACTTTGTTTATTATTACTACTTACTACTTTCCTTTAATGATATGTACATGTGTTTTATCTGCAATAAAAATTAATTTTCTTTCTTTCGTGTATGTATATACATGTGTCTATACCTATACAGGGTGTATTTTTGAAACGGGGCAGTAAGCGCAAGTACCTTAACCGTTGCAGTTACAGCAAAACGTTCTTAAAAGACCTTCCCTAACTTTTTGGGACATTTTGAACTGCATTCACAGATTTTGTAAAAAACTTACAGTTAGCAAAAAAAATGCAAAAAGTTCAATTTTTTTTTTATGCCCATCGATTCTATTTCATGTGGGGATCAAAAAACTCTATGGGACCATTTTAGCTTTCAGTACTAGAAAAGACAGAAATCGCCAAAAACCATTCCCATACATTTCGTACGGAAATATGATAAATCAACTCGAAACTCATAGGTCAGGTAAAATTTTGAACTTTTTTAAATAAAAAAAATCATTTAAACATTTAAGAAATTGGTTTATGAAATAAATTGCTCAAAATGATTTCCATTTTCACGAATACATAAGTCTATCCTTTTTTGCACTGAACGAATGGCGGCTAATAATGTTCTGGGATGAATATTACGTAAAATGGTCATTAATGCATCCTTGAGCTCTTGAACACTGGCGTACGTCGTCTTATACACCTCGTTTTTCACGAAGCCCCATAAAAAAAAATCAAGTGGTGTTAGATCGGGGCTACGAGGTGGCCACTGTGTTGGACCATGTGTACCTATCCACTGTGTACCGAATAGGCGGCTCAAATTGGAACGTGAAAGGTGACTGTTATGTGGCGGAGCACCATCTTGTTGAAAATGAACTTTTCGCAATTCCGACAGGGGCCATTCGTCCATCTCGTTTTCAAGATGGTGTAAAATGACTTCATTATACATGGCAGAATTCAGTTTCCCTTCATAAAATTCCACCATTATGACTCGATTGGACATTATACCACACCAACAGTTGAATGAGAAGCGAACCTGATTATGACTTGCCGTAACTCTTAGTGGATTTTCTTTGGACCAATAGTGGTGATGTTTTCTGTTGTACATACCGTTATTGGAAAACCTCGTTTCGTCTGACCACAGTATGTAATTTAAAAATTCATGATCTCTGCTTATTTTTCCTCTTAGCCATCTGCAAAAAGTAAGCCTTCGAACATCATCACCCGGATGTAACACTTGAACTATGCGCCCATATCGATAGCACTTGTAGCCGTATTTCTTCCATATCTTTATCACAAGGGAGTGGGATACACCTACTTCAAGCGCGACTTGCCTGGACGATACCTCTGGATATGCTTCGACATAAGTTAGAACCGCAATCTCCGTGTCCATGTCCACACGAGGCTGCCGCTTTCTTTTGAAAGAACCCTGCAATTCCAGGTTTTTCAAAAGATTTGTAATAACCTTTCTTGTTGGCACATGCCGCAACGGATACTTATTGCGGTACCACACTAATGCAGCTCCCGCATTTCGATTATTGACAAAATACGCTTCTAATAAGTCAATTTTTTCACGATTAGAAGACATTTTAGCGAAAATAATTAATTAATAACTCATACGAAGTTTCTCAGCTGAAACTAAGAATAACACACAGATTTTCGAATCAAATTCGAAATTTGAGGGCAAAAATTCTTTTTATTTACTTTACAGTCAATTCTACCCACTTCCTGGCCATAACAAAAAGTTAGACCATCGTAGAAATTTGTTTCTGTTGCCGAAATGTATGGGAAACGTTTTTGGCGATTTCTGTCTTTCCTAGTACTGAAAGCTAAAATGGTCTCATAGAGTTTTTTGATCCCCACATGAAATTGTTTCGATTGGCATAAAAAAAATTTTTGGACTTTTTGCATTTTTTTTTGCCAACTGTAAGTTTTTTACAAAATCTGTGAATGCAGTTCAAAATATGTCAAAAAGTTAGGGAAGGTCTTCTAAGAACGTTTTGCTGTAACTGCAACGGTTAAGGTACTTGCCCTTACTGCCCCGTTTCAAAAATACACCCTGTATATGTATAAGTATATTGAGTAAATCGTATTAGATCAAGAACTTATACAAATTACGTTCACTCTGACTCCTATGTAAAGTGTACTAATAAAATTTGTTAGGCTAGGTGCTATTCGCTCAAGTGCTATTCGGCTGGGTGCTCTAAGTGGACTACACCATTTTTACACCATGCTACTCAATCTATATCCAATGGTTGCCTGTAAGAGATTGCCACTGTGTGATTAGGCAGCGTTTTGTCTATTCCTGTATTGTACTTACTAATAACACATGTTTTGTCCTTGGTGTACACAATAAAGAGATACTGACTTACTTACTTATTTAAATGTCAAAAACGTTTTCTCGTTTTATACCATTTCAGTAACTTTGGTGTACTACCATTGGTGGCTCTGCAGTCACAGGAAAACATCTAGTGGTGGAATTAAGTGGAAGCAAGGAGCCTGCAACGGGCTAGTAACGGTCTAATTGCGTTCATGTCAGCTGAAAATGTCCACCAGGACCATAACACAGGGACGTTCGAGAACTAGAAGTGTCATTAAGGCACTGCTGTTTGGGACTGTATCGTAACAAAGGCTTAAGTTGCTTATTAGAGCTGAATGGAAGAATATCTATTTTAGCAACCGAAATGATCGAAATTACTAATATTCCCTCTAAACCCTCTAATTAAAGCTAAATTGTTTGTGCTAGTAATGGGTTCACGTCGGTAGTGTAATGGCTAGGATTCGATCCCGGGACATCTCGATCGTAAGGCCGACTCCTTAAACACTAAGCTACCGACGCTTCTTTATCTATTTATCTAGGTACACACCAGTAGCGATAGGGTTACTGTAACCTTATTCCTACTGGGTTCTCAATAAATCGCATGGTGTAAGACAAATTAGATCGATGCAAGTTTATTTTCACGGTCTTCCCTTTTGATTCACCCTTAGCCACTGCTACATACTATATTTCAATAAGCATGAAAAAGCAGTGTCCTGTGTAGTGGTCACTACTTTTAGGACTACACCTTAGATTAACATCAAGCGAGGTGTAGTCAAAAAATTGATAGGTACGTGTAAAACTCAAAAGTTTCTCATCATTTGAGTTCAAAATTGGACAGTATACTACCCGCTGCAAATATTGACAGTAGATAGTATTGCTTGGTAGTTTATGATTTGGTTTTTCCAGTGCGTTTGAATAACCCTTCAGAGCTTTTCAAACATAATTTGGTACATATCTCCGCATGTTATTATACACCACTTGAATTAGCCACATCTAGAGAAGCAATGCCAGCTACAATACAAGAGCATGCAACCTCTAGACTAGCAGTTAGTGGTGGGTACAGCGCACTGTGCAGTACAACCGTCGAATTTATGGGACGAGGACCAAAGAGAACACAACCGTGCTCATAAACTGGGTACACCTACCTCCTTGCAAATACCTACTCGGTCTGGTACATACACTGATCGGTTTAAATGGAGATGGAGTTTGAAGCAATTTGCTGCATTCAGAAAAATAAATAAATACAGAATATCGCAGTCATAATAGCCTCGTGTTGTGTTTGTGGTATTTAAGGTAGCCAAAGCTCACTGGAGAGCTTTTGTGCTATCAGTAGGAAGATCAAAGGCTTGTCCTGCTTTGTCTTCTGCACTACTGGTACATAAACTCTCTTGGGCTGTGAACTTGCGAGTAGTATTAAAAAAAACTCCAATAGATTTAATTTTGTACACGCTCCTTTGCCATATCCTCTTTCACGTAATCTCTCTTTCTCTATTTTTCTGTAACTTTAAGTAACTCTCTCTCTGTCTGTCTGGCTGTCTCTCTGTATGTATGCTACTTTTATCTCTAAAATGGGGGTTTAAGAGGGTACTATCTGAAACCATAAGTACTTACAGTCGAAGCGCTTACCGCTAAGCTACGAAGCTTCTTAGCGTACCTAGCATAATAAACAATCTGTAGCTAGGAATGTTGTATGACGTCATGTCGTCCTACAGAGTCGTCGGTTACGGTTCAAATGTCCTGATTCTGACGCGAGTTTAACACTTTTTACCCACCCAACGCCGCTAAAGAAGTTTTCACTTAAAAAAGATCAATCGGATGAATATCAATTGTATTTTGAACTAGAATCGGTCAGGCCTATTTCATTCCCGAAATTGTTCAATACTATTTTCGGCGAAAATCTGATTCCATGAAATAAATACAACCGATACTTTTAAGGACTGAAAACCTATATGTAAATCAAAGTCATATGCAAAATACACGTTAGTAAGTTGCACTGGCAGTGCCCGGCAGTTCAATCAATATTTTGTTACAACAGTTCAATGGAAATGAAATTATAATATTTTTTTTGTAGTTTCTCATTATGCGACAGTCCCGAAATTCTAAAAAATGATGCTTCTCTATTATATTTATCTCTATTTTAATTTCAGCCATTCGAGCATGTTTGTAAAGAGAAAATATGACATTTGTAATGCTTATTACTAGGATTGCTATATATGAAAGGCAACTAATTAAGAGCCTTCCTTCTTTGAAGTGGGTTAAAAATAGTATGAAAACTTAAACGAAACGAAGATTGTAACTAGATCCTTTTCAATCCAGTCCGTTAAGTCTCATTACTCGCTTCTCGGCTGTTTGTCTATTTACAGAGTAGGTTAACGAACTTGATTTAAGAACTTAACTTACAGTTTACTCACTGTCTTTGCTTACCTGAAGTAAACAGTTACGTGAAACCGTTTAATTAGAACGAACTACTAAGTTCTGTTGAAGCGGTAAAAGAATTCGAGCTATCTGAAAGTATGACTGGTTTATTTGAATTTTTATAAATACTTTGGTGGCAGACCACCTGATGGAAAGTAGTTACCGTGACCAATGGAGGTGTGCAACACCAGGGGTGTTACTCTCGCGCTGTTAACCCCATAAGAACCTTCTATTGCACTCGCTTAGAAAAAGCACGCCTTTCATACCTGAGTGTGTGTACTGTTTCCAGTCGCAACGTGTGAAACGGGATTCCCTGCCTGTGGCGGGAGGTGCGATGATAGTGTAGTCGTAGGTATCATGTCAAACAATTTATCTGAACACAAACTTTGCTATTTAGTTTACCATATGAATGAATGATTAAAAGATGAATGATTTCGATATCTTTTGGCCTAGCTTATTACCAATCAGCGGGGTGCAGTCGTTTAACAGACTAAAGATAAAAAAGAACTAACAAATAATGTTACAGTAACTTACATCTAGATACGTGAAAGTTGCAGTTAGAGTCAATCCTGTCTGTCTGTTATGTACGCTTTGATGGACCGGTTCACATTGTTCCAGTCTACTAATCCAGCGAATCAATCCAGTCTAGTGCTAGACTGGATTGTAGTGTTCACATTATTCCAGTGTTCTAAACGTGCTTGAACTATCTACTGGACTGAAATCACTTACTGGAATGGGCATGTTGCAGTATTCTCCTTGAATAATGTGCACCGAGTATCACGCCTAAACCGCTCAAATTTGAAACAGGGATAAATTAAACCTTGGAAAGGGGCATAGGCAGTGTTTGGTCGCGATAATCGACATCCACGCAAGCGGAGCCGCGGGCAACAGCTGGTTTGTTACAAAACAAGCTAGTAATATTTGTTAGTTAAACATGGCCGCTACAGTGCAGAATTGTTGACCAATGTGGCCACAAGTAAACAGATAATTTGCTTTCTAAATATTAATTCGCCTCTGAATAATTTGTACCTACGGAATCAGCTAAATATCATTTATGTATTGTATGTATTTGCCATTGTATTGTTTTTTGCTTTTTTTGTAGATTGTATTTTAATGTACCTAAATACATAATGTAAATGTTGTGATTTCATATAAAGAAGATTTAATCTAATTAATCTATATTAATACGAGCTGACCCGACAAAAGTTTTAACGCTATTAAAAAATAGTGGTTTGTGGTAGAAGGCTGAAATGAAGGCTGAATCTAATGCCAATTCCTAATAAAAAAAATGCTGATAAAAAAAATGAAATGAGTAAAAGTAGTTTAAGACATATTTTCAGGCCTACACGCGGGTAGAGAGAGTCACATGCAATAAGTAGTTACGAACATATTTATTTATCACTTAATATTATCTCTATTATTAATTCTTTATATAAAAATTCCCAATTGTACAAGGGTATTAGAAGGTTCGTTTAAGATCGAAAGCACGAGTGGTTTTTTTAATTAAAAAAAAAAGAAGAATATTAGCTACTGAAATTATCGAAATTACTAATATTCCCTCTAACCCCTCCAACTAAGATAAATTGCTTACAGTGGGTTCACGTCGGTAACTTAAATAAATGCATTTCTTTCTTTTTTCTAAGTGTATTCGAACCCGGAACCTCTCGATTGTAAGGCCGACTCCTTAACCACTAAGCTACCGACGCTTCCAATTCAGTGTGTAAAGCTTTGGTGGTGCACACGTCCATGGGCCATAGTAACCATCTATCAGGTGGGTTAGTATGCTTGTATACCACATAAGTGGTAAAAAGCCATATTTAACAATCATTTTATTATATTTTTCATTAAGAAACATCACACAGTCACAATTTTTTTTCTAACATAATATTTTGTTAATTAATGGCCCATACACACAGTTACTAATGATTAACGTACGTAAGTGCTCAGTCATGGGAACGATAAAGCTGCGTACACAAAGCCCGAAGGGCGAGTGTACCGTGAATGGAGTGGGCTAGGAGTGCATTGTATGAGTACTAATTGAGGTTTTTAAGCGGCGTGGGCGGTATAGCCAATTATGTGCGCTACGTCTTTGTGCTGGGACGTCTCTTACACCATAGCGTAACAGGATAATATACATACATATATATTCATGCCTGTCAATCCCTGACGGGCAGGCAGTTGTGTAATATCATCCTCATCGTGCTTACAATGACTTTCGGTTTCACGTAATAGGGGCCCGTCCTATTTGCTATTAAGCGAGCTCTCAGTCTTGGGCTGTGTGTTTACTGTCGTATGGCCAAACAGCCCTATCCATTAGTCACCTTCTACGACATTTCACCGGGATCCAACGCGGAGACACAATTAATAAATACATAAATACACTCAAGCCTATTTTCCTCCGGGGTATGCACAGACAACAGCCTTCCACTTGCTTCGATTGTGACATACTCCACAAGCTTCATAACTAGTACACGATATTCTAAATTAATTATTTTAAGTTACTAAAGAAATCAGTTTCAATATCGATGCTAATAACGTTTTTAATACAATACAATCCCCAATCCAATATGTTACAAGTAATTATTATTACTTATTATTTATTTATATAAATACAGAACATAAATGATTTTATTTGTTTCTAATTCTACGCAGTACCACAGTATAGGTTACAAAAATAATAGGTTTGAGCTCGTATTGCAAACATCTTTACTCGATAAAGATGAGACTAACGAACTTGATAAACTTAATCTTAGAACATTGGCCGTGAGCCAAGAGTTCTGTAGAAGAAAAAGTTTCGTTCACGTAGGAGCAATGTCTACAAGAACTCATCTTAGATAGATGCCTATAATCAAATAGTTGTGTGTCATCATCATGTGAGTCCTTCACTTCAGAGTCCAGGGTTCGTTTAAATTTGGTTTGGTTCTTTGGCTATATTGCAAGCAACTGCCATCTGACCTCCGAGTCAGAGTTTTGGCTAGTAACCAAGCTCTGATAGAGTTTCAGGTTGGTCCATTGCAAGGTCAAGCACTTCTAACCAAGATAGACTAAGGATAGGTAACCTTTCTTAAATTTTCGCCATGGTTGGTTGTCATGTCGATGGAGTTTGTCTTAATAACATTAGTTACGCCGACGATATAGTGGTGCTGGGTCCCTCTATCGGTGTATTAAGGAACCTGATCTCTGTATTTGAATCCTAGTCGGTGGCTCATGGACTTAAGTACAATGTTAAAAAAAGTGTGTATATGGTGTTTAAAGCCGGTGCAAAAACGCGTATGCAGAATCCTGTAATTTCACTATGCGGAACACCGCTGTGCAAAGTAGACAACTTTAAACTTGGGTCACTGGGTCACTGGGTCACCGAGAATTCGAAAGATAGCTATGGCATTGATAGAGAACGGAGGTCGCTAGCTGCTCGTGCAAACATGCTTGCCCGCAGGTTCGCGCGTTGCTCACAGGCATTCAAAATTACGCTATACAAAGTATACTGCCAATCATTCTATAGTTGCGGCTGATGGGTGAATTTTACGCAGCGGGCATACGGCAACCTTCGTGTCCAGTATAATGATGGCTTCAGGGCAGTGATGGGGCTGCTGTGGCGATGCAGCGCACCTGGCATGTTCGCGAATGCGTTATGCGCAAGCGCTGCACGGCGCCTTCGCGGCAGCCCGAACACGCTCCTGAAAATATTTCCGGCGAGGCGAGGGGATCACCTTTTCTAAGGAGGTGGATACAGATTCATGCCATACAGGTATGAATCTGCAGCTGCCCTCTTTCGTATATTTTAGGATTTTTATTTTATATTATAATTTTATATACCTGCGTCATTTGATTACTAACATTAGATTGTAAGAGAATTTGTTACTAACACCGTTATGGACTTTATTGTGTTAAATGTTATTAATAAATTATTAACTCCTTAAAAGTCAGATAACTTACTTTGACTACAGAAATTCGATATCGTATATGTGGGTTGTGGAGGTTAGATGCCAGGCATGCCAGGGGTGAGGCGGCCCATAAGCTGAGGAGCAGTTGGTTATAAAGCCCGCCGCCCGGGCTGATGTTGGCTGACTGCGGTGGTGGGCGTTACAACCAACTGTTTGCGAAGATAAGCTCGTGTGGGGCCGCCGGAGCCAGGCAGCGCCAGAGCTGTGACAGAAACTGCAGGTTTACCGCATGCTACTTGCGTGCTGCATGCTACATGCCTGCTACACGCTTGAATTCGCTCCGGAATTTCCGAAATCGCATTCCGTGAATGCAATTTCGGCAATTCCGAAGCCGGCAACAGTATACTAACATAATATGCTTTGAATATCTCCAATAGAACCATTTAGACTACTGCAATTAAATATTTATATTTGCTCAAATAGTTGCGCTTCATGGAGATCAAACTCGCGACCTTTGACTTAGAAGTCAAACGTTCACAGATCGTCAATAAAAAAACTCCAATGATGAAATGTTATAAGAATCGCCTTCAGACGGGGTGGCGTCTCTCCAAAAACACGTTACTACCAACATCTCAATAATACATTTAGTTATCACTTCATGGGTTCTCGGAATGCTTACTGAACTGGAGAGATTGATCTAAGGCATGAGCGATTGCGAAGCCTTTTCAATACATCTATATTAATATTATAAAGCTAAAGAGTTTCTTTTTTGTTGGGTTGAACACTCTAATCTCGGGAATTACAGGTTCGAATTGAAAAAATATTTTTGTGTTGAATAGCCCGTTTACTGAAAGAGGTTATAGGCTTAAATCATTACGCTTCTGCTAAAGGTAGTGAAGCTGTGATCATAAATGTCAACAAATCCGGCAGAATTCCACACATTACTTTGAAGACTACAAAATACGGGCTTAACGGGCTTGTGCGGGGTTTCAAAATATGCCACAGGCGATATGCGAGGTTCTTCACAAAGGCCATTAGGAAGTTCTTGAAGAATGAGCAACACGAGTGTGGTAACCCTAGTCTGGAACACGTTCAAAGGCCCTGGTAACCACTTCTATCGTGTGCTTGTCTGCCATCCATAAAGTGCTTTACTTAATTCTTTTTTAATAATCGTGCCAACATGAGGTATTTGTTGCCCCATAAGTTCAGGTTTTTCGCAAATGGAAAGATATCATTATGAGGTAATTTGGTAAATCCGCCAATCTGATCTTTTAATTATATTCCCGCTAAAGCTTATGAGATGTATAGATCTTAACCAAGTGAGCATAATAAAAAGTTTATCGAATAAATAAATAAATTAGACGCATCGCCTCCTAAAGTCACAATAAAGACATTCCATATTCCAATTTATATTACTTAGTTAATAATTAATTCTTATTGTAGGTGACACTGTGGTATTATTAGAAATGTATGGCGCACCTCCTAACTAGCTGTTGCCCGCAGCTCCACTCCTATGGAAATCAGATCTCGTACCCGGAACCAATAAGAATCTAGTCTAGAGATACAAAGTATAAATCATCATTATCATCATATCAGCTGCATATGGTCCACTGTTGAACTTAGGCCTCTCCTATAGACTTCCAGAACGATCGATCTAAAGCAGCAGCGCATTGAAGAGGTCGTCCTTTCATCTGGCAGTATGAATAAAGTGTAATATAAATAACCTATCCCTGTACAAAATTTTAGCTAGATCCATTCAGAGATTTGCGATTGATCGAATTATAAATATCTCAACATCTTCACAGTGTTATAATATTTGTAAAAAGTTGAGTATTTTTAGTACTCTTTTATAACAAGGAGTAACACTGCAGTATTGAAAATTTGTAATTTGTTTTGGATTGGTTAATTTTGGCCGTTTCATTGGTTTTAGTGGTAGTAATATTTATGGAGATGCCAAAATTCTAAATAATGTACTTAATAACAACAAAGTAATAAACAAAATAAATATAAATTACTGTTATTTCATAATTATCAGACCAGCATTTTCCACCGTAGCAAGCAACAGGACAGTACCACACTATGCATCCCTTGGGAGACATTGTTCGGTGTGGTTGTACTCTTAACTGCGGTGGACAATCTTCACTCATTTATTGTTTAAAAATATTTTGTTGGTCTCCGGCGTCTCCGCAGTTTTTATTCATGCCGGTATATCCTTGAGAAGGTAAGCAGTATGGTTTGGATACCATATTTCATGGCATGGGTACCACATTTACTGGCATGGGTACCGTAAATATATTCATTTCACATTCATTGAATCGTACTTCTTCTTCTTCATCTTCGACGTGTACACGAGCATGTACGCTGTGCTAATGAATTTATTATAAAGGCATAAATTGCCCTCTGATGCGTCCCATTACCAAGCCAGCCTGTAAATTACAATTCGTTCGGCTTCGAGCACCGCCGATCGTGCGTTAATCCTAGTCGCATCCGAATCTTTAAACTTGGAGTCTGGGATCCGCTTTACCATACGTATCGTACATACGTATTAATTCAGATTCATCAACTTTATTTTTTAGGCAAAAACAATGTAGCCGATGAGGCTCCGACGCAGGTTTTCCTCTCTGGGTTGCGAGTCCGGTGATAGTCGCTTCCATAAATACCACGATAAACCAAACCAGAATTGACGTTTCCATGATAATGATAATACACTTAAACATAACTGCTCAAAGTTTGAGCAAGTTGAGTTTTGAATTAATCTGCCACAATATATTCTCCGCCTAAGAATTATTCATGAGTTGTAAGGTCACATATGGACACATATTGCCGACATATAAAATTATGGGAAAATTGAACCCGACTGAACTTGAAACTATAAATTGTGGACACCTCTGAATGAACTCGACTTGGATGTATAAATATAAATAAATAAAATTGAAGTGTCTGTTTCTAACGTTAAATAAAACGAATTTATTCTCAAGTGAAACCGTTAGTGTACCTATCTATGTATTATGAAAAAATAAGATAAATCAATAGTAATCAATAAATCAATTTTATTTCGTTTAACATATGTGGTATAAAGGTGTCGCGGCGAAGCACATGTCCATACCATTGTAGGCGTCGTTCTTTGACCTTGTCTATAATCGGGGCAATTTTATAGCTTCTTCTAATGTGGACATTGCGTACTTTGTCCAGCAGTGTGACACCCACTGACCAGCGTAACATGCGCATTTCTGTAGTGTAAAGCTTTGACAGGTGTTGTTTGGCAGATGCCCAACATTCTGTACCGTAGAGTATGGCAGGTCGTATGGTCGTTTTGTACAGTTTGCCTTTAAGCTTAATAGGCATCTTCTTATATGTGAGTTGTCTCCAAATTAAAATATAATTACGAAATATACAAAATAACATTTAATTGACCTTTTAATGTCAACTATACAAAATATAATATAATTAGAAGAATATAATATTAAATATAATATTAATATTATATTATATTATTATTATAATATAATATAATATAATATAATATAATTAAATAGAAAAATATAATTAAATAAAAAATAAAATAAATAAATAAATAAAATAAAATTGAAATTTAAATGTCAAATATACAAAATAAAATTTAATTCAAATTGTTATGCCAGAGTCAGAGGTTGTCATTTAAAAATTCATTCACTGAGTAATAAGTTTTGTCGACAAGAAAGTTAAAAAAGCTGCGCTTAATTTCGCAGATATCTGGGCACGTTCGATTTTGCTTTGGTAGTTTATTATATAATTTTAGCACCATTGCATAAAGGCTC